>CM027392.1:56059483-56076238 GCA_015711505.1 Sylvilagus bachmani | reverse complement strand
GAGCAGCGTCGTTCCTTCTGCGGCCGAAGGATCCGACACACCCCGATCCCTCCATCCCCTCCACCCCTTCCCCCTACCCTGGCCCTGGAAATGGGAGGGGAAAGCAGCCTTCCTGAAACCCCCACAGCCCCTCTCCCTCGTGATGCAGAAGGTCTGGTCCCCAGCGGCGCTGCACGGGCGAAGTGAAAGCCAATCCCAGCTGGGGATGTGGGCTCCACCCTCCTCCAGCACTGACCGACCCCCGTCTCTGTCCTGTTGCAATATGCTTATGTGTGTGTGTGCGTGCATAGAGTCTATACATGTAATATATATGCACATACAAACACACACGTATATGCACACATATAGACATATGCACATGTATACACATATATACACATATGCGCATGTATACATACGTATACACATGTGTGTGTGCAGGCACACTCATTTCTAAACACAAACACACACACCTGTAACAGAGGGAGGGGGCTCCCAGGACAGACGTCAGAGCCCACTGGCTCCATCTGGAGCGTGGATCCAGGAGGGCAGGGGAAAGTTAGGGGGCTGAGGAGGCACAGAAAACACCTTGAAAGGACGCGTCGTCACGGCAAACGCTGTGCACCCCCAAATGCTGTGTGCCCCAAAACATCACGTAGCACCAAATGTTGTGCCCTCCCAAACACTGTGCATCCCCAAACGCTGTGCGCCCCCAAATGCTGTGCACCCCCAAATGCTGTGCACTCCCAAACTTGTGCACCCCAAACCGTGACTGAACCCGGGCACGAGAGAACCCTGCCCACCCCATGCACCCAGCCTTGTCTGGTGTCACCAGGCTCCCAGGGAAAGTGACAGCAGACCACGGCCAGAAGAGGCGCAGGAAGTGACTGAGAGGTAGAACGAAGGACGCCCCCAAACCAAGAGGGGAGACAAAAGCCAGGGCGGAGGAAGCTGACGCCAGTGGCGTCCACAGTCACAGCCCAGCTCCCACGGGCCTGCTCATCTCGGTGCTTATCAGCATGTACAACACGGCTCACAGAGAATGGCAAGTGAGGCCAAAAGACGAGAAAACACAGCCTGAAGAAACAAGGCAATTATCCGACCAAGTCCTGGTGCAATCCGGTGCTGGGATTTCCACCCAGGGGTGTGATGTGACAGTGATCAATATGTTAAAGAGTCTGAGAGCAAAGCTGAGAGCACAGAGCCCAGATGGCAACGGAAATGGAAACTCGCAGGATTCCCAGGGAAATGTTAAGTCACAACAGAGCAGCCCAGGAGCACTGTGATGGGCTGGACCACCAACAGACCAGGCCCGGCCCAGAGCAGCCCCGCTCCAGCTCCATGGGGAAGCAGCAGAACCCAACAGTGGAAGCCCAAGTGGTTAGCACACGTGTGCTCGGAGCACCAGGAGGATATGCACGGGAGAACAAGATCCGGAAAGCTCAGGGTCAGAGACGGCCACACCGGGCTCACGGTTAGACACCATCCAAACTGCAGGAAAACTCGCTGAATTAATTCACATTTGTCGGGACTTTAAGCTCCACTCATCTATTTGTCTATTTGTGCCCTCCTGCTGTCACTCTTTAAAATTAGTCTTGGCCAGCGCCGTGGCTCAATAGGCTAATCCTCTACCTGCAGTGCCAGCACACCGGGTTCTAGTCCCAGCCTAGTTCTAGGCCCAGCCAGCCGGTCCCTGCTTCCGTTCCAAGGTTGTGAGGAGGTTGTGAGGTGGACTCCAGCTTGCTGGGAATCCACGTCTATCACTGGATCAATGGGAAGCTGCTCTAACCCACCTTTCTCCCTCTCTCTGGGAGCCACAGGGCTGTGTGCAGACCGAAGGCAAGGGAGGGTGTCCTTAATGGAACTGAAAATGCAGCATTTCGCTCTCTTTGCCATGGCCCTTCTGACAGCTCACGGTGGTTTTCTGTTACCGAACACGTTCTAACTGGAGGAAAGATAAAGTGTTAAATCCTCAGCAATAATTATGTTGTGCAAAGCCAACTTTAAGTAGAGCTGTGAGGAGAAGGCTTGGTCCAGCAGTTAAGAACCCTGAGCAACCTTACCTGGTTCCCATGCACCTGCCCCGCTGTTGCATGTAGAAGGGGAACCAGCGGGTTTTATCTCCATCATCGATCCATCTGTCTGTCCGTCATCTATCACCTATGATCTATTTGCCCCTCAGATAAATGAAGACAGATTTTGCAAAGTGCAGACACGAGACCATTTAGCTCCTCTCGCTGACATTACACAAATCCTGCTCCATAGCTCATTATGTCCATGCGCTTCGTTCTCACTGGAATGGTAGGGATTCTGCATGAACTTCGTCAACCAGTTCTGGCTCACATCTGACGCATGCGCATTCGACCACCCAGCTCCACCTGCGGACAGAGAAGAGGAGTGAGAAGGGAGCACTCTGTCTCCCCTCCCCCCGTCTCCAGGGCTCCATTTTCCCTGTCAAGGGCCAGCGAGCTTGGAAAGTACCAGAAGGAGCATGGCCGGGCCCTGGGCTGGCCCCGTGGCTCAGGGTTTGCTCTCTGTCTAGTGAGTGTGCCGGCTCCTTTGAGAAGTGCGGCCTCGCCCGGGGCAGCACGCATGCTCCCCTCTGCCTCCCCGAGCCCCTGTCTGCCGCATCCAACAAACCCCAGGGTGAAGGCCGCAGGGGCGCTGGTGGCAGCTTCGCCCCCCACACACATCCCTGCTGTCAGCGTGCACCGTGGTCCCACCACAGTCCCAGGCGGGCCTGGCTTTGCACAGCTCCGACGTGTGTACCTGTCACTTGTCATGTCTGGTGACAGCAGCCCAGAGCACAGTTCACATTTCAGTCTCGGTGCCCTGGCTGCTCACATGGCTGCTCACATGCAGCCGGGTGGCTGAACAACCATGGACGTGGCTGCTCGGCCGTGTGTTAACTCCTCCTCACAAGGACCCAGAGGCTCCGACGGCAGCGTGTTGTCTGGGCGGTCAGGCTGCCGTAGGAGGTGGCATGTAAGCCAAGCCCAGGAGGCCCGGTCAGGCCCAGTCAGGAACAGCGGCAGTGGAGACGCGGGAGCTGTGTGACTGCCACTGCATGAGGACTTGACGAAGATCTCTGGGACGATCTGGAGGGCAAAACCCGCCCCGCAGCGGCAGCAGCAGAGCCGGGTCCGGTGAGCGAGCTGTTGGAGAGGCCAGAGAAGGCGGTGAGCACGCCTTCCTGAACGTCGCCCCGTGTCGGCATGGAAATCAGCATGGAGCCGCCTGTGCCCATAGATAAATGGATACGCAGCGCACACATCGCACTTCGGAAATACGGCGTCACTACATCAAAGGACACGGTCAAAACCGCGAAAAGACAGCTGAAGGTGGGAGGAAAGTGCGTGCGTCTCATGATTCTGGAAACCTGCTTACGTCCAGAACGCGGAAAGAGCGCTCACATCCCAGCAACCAGGAGACAAACAACCCAGCCAACCCTCAGCGCCCCACGCCGCGGCGCCCTCCAGGATTGCCGTCCTGACAAAGCCAGCCCCCGCCCCACCCTGTCCCCAGCCCCAGGCCCTCCTGCAGCCGGCTGGCGCCTGTCCTGTGTCACAGCTTTCGCACCCACCTGAGCTCCCTGAGCTACACTGGGCCCAGCGCACACCCTGGCGACACCTTGCTCAGACTGCTCCTGCTCCCGGCTCGGCAGGTTCAGTTCTGTGAGTCTCACCCACGCTCCTCCGGCTCCACGCTGGGGCGAGGTGCCAGGACGCGTGGTCCCTGGGGGACTGAGAGCTCCGGCCTGCACTTGCTTATTTCTCCACCCCCAGGTCCTCCCAGGGCAACCAGGCCCCAGAAGATGCCAGAGCGAGTGGAGAAGCCAAAGAGCAGAGGCCCCTGCCCCCAACTCTGTTCCAGATGCCCCTGGGACGGGAGAAGCCGCTTTGCACTGGCGTCACGTTCCTGCTGGCATCAAACCCAGCACAGGACGATGGTGGCCACCGAGAGAGTCATGAGCTTTGTCCCTGTGACCTGTCACTCTGCAGACAAGATCTGTACACCAGTCCCTGTGGAGCTAAGAGGCTGGGCGCTCCGGCTCTGGGACATGCACCATTCAATGCATGGCAGTGGGGCCACAGGCCACGGCCTCTGTGCCCAATGAGGAGTCCTGGGGACCAGCACGCGGGTTGGCCACCCCCGCAGCATGTACCACTAGGTGCCAGTGTTGTTCTACCCAACACGCCCAGGTGCCCCTCTCTGAAGCCAGGGGCGGGGCGACAGGTGTGCGGGGGAGCAGGTGGCTGCGACACGGGTTTGCACAGGTGTGGCGTCGTGAACATGGGGAAGGACCTAGAGCAGTGCAGGTGCCTCTGGGGTAGTGGGCACCGCTGAGAGGCGGACACTGAAGCACGGTCCCTGCCGAGACGCACTGGGCCTGGCCCCAGGCCTGGACATCGGGCTGCTCAGTGGGTTGGCGAGCAACTGCAAACGTGTCCAACCTACATTCCTGCACAAGGCAGCTCGAGCTCTCGGAGGAGCCGCCCTGCACAGCGACCCAAGACACAAGCAGCTTGTTTCAACAGGTCTCGCACCTGAGCAACTGGGTCAAAGACTTCATCGAATTATCGCAAATTAGAGGCAAGTCGGTGCACACTCGCTGTGGCTCTAGTGAGCACTGGGCTGTGCTTTGCCCTTGTGCCGTGCCGTGCAGCACACTGCGCAGCCACTGCTTCGGATCAGTCTGTGGCCGCACCAGTCGCCTATGACCAATGACCCACAGCAAGCAGGCCCCAAAGGATGCCCGAGCGAGCGGAGAAGCGAGGAATCCCACCTTCCAGAAATGATGGAGAGACGAGCTGACATCAGGAGAAATGGAAGGTGACAGTGGCTCCAAAGTTAGTGTGCGTGCATGAATGTGTGTAGCTGTGTGCATGTGTGTGCATGTGCATGTATGTGTGTACTGCATGTGCATGTGTGTAGCTGTGTGCATGTGTGTACTGCATGTGCATGTATGTGTGCATGTGTGTACTGCATGTGCATGTGTGTAGCTGTGTGCGTGTGTGTGCATGTGCATGTATGTGTGTACTGCATGTGCATGTGTGTAGCTGTGTGCATGTGTGTACTGCATGTGCATGTATGTGTGCATGTGTGTGCTGCATGTGCATGTATGTGTGTACATGTGTGTGCGTGAGTGGGTGCATGTGCATGAGTGTGTGCGTGTGTGCACATGTGTATGTGTGTGCATGAAGTACGCATGTGTGTGCATTGTGTGTCTATGCATATGTGCATGCATGTGTGTGCATGTATGCATGTGTGAGTGTGCATGTGGGTGTGCATTGTGTGCATGTGCGTCTCTGTGTGTGCACGTGCCTTGTGTGTGCCTGTGTGCACATGCACGGGTGTGCACATATGTGTGCATTTGCGTGTGCATGCCCTGTGTGACTTCACCTTGACCAAGGTTAAGTAGAGCTCATGAAAGCCTGTGTTCTGCAGGATAAGTAGGCGACCTTCACGCGTGAAGTGCTCTGACTGGGGAAGCTGCTGGTGACTCGCTGCTTGCCCGGGAGAACCAGAAGCTCGCTGCGTGGACTCAGCACGCGTCCCGGGACGGCTCTGCAGGGCCTCGTGGGCAGCACCAGCTCAGCACGGCTCTGCACGTCAAGGTGACGTCAGGCCTCTCCACGCCCCAAGGCCGTGCTAGCGACCCTGGCACACGCGCAGTGAGGCGCAGGCCTGTGTGTGCTGTAGCTTTTCTGTTTCAGTCCCTCCTCTTGGCAGAAAGCTGCAGCTGCAAATGGAAATCTTCTCAAGCGCCCGGTGGCACAGGCAGACTCCTGAGTCTGAAAATTTCATCAGCTCAGGAAAATTCATTGTTACATTTTCAAATACTGTCCCACCGACTCCCTCCATCCTCATCTCTGGAATCTAATAAAATTTATGTCAAATATCCTCATTTTATTCTACACTTCACTTTCTTTTTTTAACAAAGAAGTATTTATTTATTTAAAAGGCAGAGTTGCAGAGAGACACAGAGAAAGAATTTCCACCAGTTCAAGTCCCAGCTGCTCCACTTCCCATCAGCTCCCTGCTGTGGCCTGGGAAAGCAGTGGAAGATGGCCCGAGTGCTTGGGCCCCTGCACCCACGTGGGAGACCTGGAAGAAGCTCCTGGCTCCTGGCTTCGGATCATCACAGCTCCAGCCGTTGCTGCCATGTAAGGAGTGAACCAGCAAATGAAAGACCTCTCTCTCTGTCTCTACCTCTCTCTCTCTCTCTCTCTCTCTCTCTCTGTGTGTCTCTACCTCTCTCTCTGTCTCTACCTCTCTCTCTCTCTCTCTCTCTCTCTCTCTCTGTGTCTCTACCTCTCTCTCTTTCTCTCTCTCTCTCTCTCTCTCTGTCTGTCTCTCTCTCTCTCTTTCTCCCTCCCTGTCTCTCTCTCTCTCTGCCTCTACCTCTCAGTAACTCTGACTTTCACATAAATAAATAAATCTTTTTAAAAAAAACTCTGGTGGGGACAAAGACAGGCCATGTTGTAGAAATCTAAGTAGCTGAAGGAGAGCGTTTTGCGTGCTGGGTACAAGGAGAGGATAAGTGTGAGGAGACAGACGGACTGAGCCCCCTAATTAATCGGTGTACCCAGTGACCAGCTATCACAGCACCACACTGAGCCCCGTAAATGAATGATTATGAGTCAATTAAAAGCTAAATAAAACCTACACAAAGCAAACGTCCACAGGTAACCATTGTGTTCACTGCAACCACATTTGCGACAGTCGCAGATAAAAGGAAGAGCAGCATTTATTAAGTGAGCTGCATCAGGCATTCAACGAATATAAGATTTTAATGTTATGCGTACCTTTTTTTTTCCAGAGACTAGAAAATAAGAAATATTTCCAAAGTAATTTTAAGAGTGTGGGACAATTGCAACACGAACTCCAAATTCAAGTGTGTGGAAAATAAAAACTGCAGATGAACGTGATTTATGGGCCTGGATGGAAAGACCTGAACAGAATTTCAGGAAACTTCAGCCAACGATTTATTAGAAAGATAAAATCCAAGTTGGGTTCCACCCAGCACTGGGACGCCGATTCCAGATTAAACAATCTCTTCTTTGATTCACTACCTTAACAACTAAAGAGAAAAACATACTTTTAGTCGATGCAAAAAGAGCACTTTTGACAGAGACATGTGGGGCGCCAGGCTGCTATGAAGCGGCACCGAGTCACGGGTGTCAACACGCAGGAGTGGCTGCGTTCAGAAGCGCATGGCGCCGTGTGTGCGTATCTGGAGGGATCCACTTCACAGTGCCATCGTGTGCTTTTGTCTTCACCCGACAAGGATTAGAACCCACCCGGTGCAGCCTCCTAGTGTCTACACACAGTGGACACCGAACACTCAGCCCCCCCCCCCCAACCTGACCCATCTTGGTAACAGCAAGAAAGCAGGAGGAAGACCCTGGGTGACCTCTCTCAGACACAGACACCAAACAGGAGCTTCTACAAGGAAAATGTCGGCTCAAATGTGGATCAGGGGGAGTGCTAACACTACTCAACGTCTCCAGGAACTCTAGAGAAATTTAGCCATCTTGGGCCAATTAGAAAATGTGCATTTCCTACAACTCAGCAGCTCTGCTCCACTGTGCAGAAAGACACACGAGTGTACAGGATGTACCGATCACGGGGACCCAAGGAGGTGCCCTCGGGTGTGGTGCCGGGAGCCTCAAACACATCCGTGGGTCTCCAGACGCGAGTGTGCCATGGGTTGGTCAGCAGGTGCACAGTTACCGCGACACAGGAGTATACTCGGGGGCTCTGTGGTTCCACGGGCGACTCTCAATAGCCACTGTGCGTTGCACGCGCCAGCGTAGCCGGAGGGAAGGATTTTGAGTGTCTCATGACAACGAGATGGTGAATGTTCGAGGTGATGGAAATGCTAATCACTCTGACGTGGCTATCATACACGCGTGTATCTCACCCTAACCTGGCCATTATACACGTGTGTATCACAGCCATTGGATTGGCTACATCGATTCAAACAATCACTTATGTGTTGATTAAAAACAAAACTAAAAAATAAGAGATACACTAAGAAGTTAGGGAAAGAGACATGCGATAACCTGCAAGAACGTGGGGGCCTGGGCGGGGAGAGAGGAAGAGAGGCAGGAGAAGCTGTGAAACGATGCCTACATGGTGTTGCTACTCTGCGGACGGAGCCATAAGCAGCCGGTCCACCTACAGTGTGTGCGTCTCTACCAGCTTCACCGCCCACAGCTGGGCTCATCTGCGCCTCTCAGCACCCACTGCTAACCGTGGCAGTGTCACCTACAAACGCAGGACTCTCGGGAGACCGCAAAGGGAGATGTGTCTGCAATGCTTTATGTGTAAGACGATAAGGAGAATAATGATGACTGCTATATTTTCCATGTGAAATATTTCCTAACTTTTTAAAGATTTATTTACTTATTTGAAAGTCAGAGTTATACAGAGAGAGGAGAGGCAGAGAGAGAGAGAGAGAGAGAGAGAGAGAGAGAGAAAGAGAGAGGTCTTCCATCGCTGGTTCACTCCCCAGTTGGCTGTAACAACCAGAACTGCTCCGATCCAAAGCCAGGAGCCAGCAGCTTCTTCCGGGTCTCCCATGTGGGTGCAGGGGCCCAAGGACGTGGGCCATCTTCCGCTGTTTCCCAGGCCACAGCAGAGAGCTGGATGGGAAGTGGAGCAGCCAGGACTTGAACCGGCGCCCATATGAGATGCCGGCACTGCAGGTGGTGGCTTTACCCGCTGTGCCACAGCACCGGCCTGGCTTCATTCTTTCTGAGGAGACCATCTGACAGTGCCTTAACCTTTCTCCACCACTACGTTTAAGGTGTCTCTGCTGGGATGACCTGGAGGGTCTCACGTGTGCCCCTCCCAGCTCTGCACACGTCACCCTGCCTCTGAGCCATCTCTATCCATTCCTCACGCTGCACGCTGGGTCCTCCGCCACGGCAGCTCTGCTCTCCTGGGCGTGTCCTCCCCTCGCCCTCCAGATGAGCCTTCCTAGGGGACCACCGCACCCCCACCCGTGTGCCAACAGCAGGTGCGGCCGGGGCCTCTGGCAGGTATCCAGGAACGCCGTCTCACATCCACCTTGGTGACAAACGCTCCGTCTTGTTTTTCTCACTCAGACTAAGACAGAAACCCTTGCAGGCATCAGCTACCCAGGAGACGAGGCGACCGTCCTCTTCCCCCGAAAGTCCTGTGGTCAGAGCATCCACACTGCGTGAGATCTGACTCGCTGCCCACACCTGCAGGTTCTATCCAGCTTGCAAGTCGCCTCTGCCACTTCAGGGCACTACATATACTCCAGGCCGGGGGTCATAGGTCAAGGGTCACAGGCCACGATTCAGATTCTGCCTCCTGCATCAGATCCGGTCCTCAATTCTTCCGGGCCTGATCTCCCTCATTTCTGAACCGTGGATTAAAACGTCATGATCATTTGTGGAAGACAGAATCATGTTTGTAAGGACAGAGCGAGCATAGGCTGGCCCGTTCTAAATACTAGGGCATTATCAGGAAACTGCCACCTTCATTAGTGTTGAATAAAAGAGCTTTGCCAAACACTGGCCCAGCCTGGCATTTTCCCATCTAACTCGGGAGCTGAATGACAGGTGACGCGATGGACAGGTCAGTCAGCTGGGCTCACACTGCCCACATCGTGCCCGGATTCAACCATCTGGGCTGAATCATCCTAGTGCTTGAAACACACGTTTCCCACGTGGGGGGCCTGTGTTCAAGTGCCTGCTCTACTCCCCACCCCGCTTCCTGCAAGTGGACCCCTGGGAGGCAGCAGGCGACAGCCCGGGTGCCGGGGTCCCTGCCACCCCGGTGGGGACCGACTGGGTTCTCGGTTCCTGGCCTGGTCTGACCCAGTGCCCTGGCTGCTGCAAGCATTCAGAGAGTGAACCAGCAAGCTGGAGCTCTCCCCGCTGTCCCTGCCTCTCTCTGCCTCTCAAATAATAATAATCATAGTAACGTATTTAAAAAGACCTCACAGGCAGCTCCACTGGCCGGGGTGACCTGGGCTCCTTGCTCTGTGATGTTGAACAAAAGCTTTTGCATCCTGACCCAGCCACAGCTGGTGATGCATCACCTGGGAGCTGAGCAGCCTGAAACTGCGCACGGATGGCCCCAAGACTCCTGCGCACAGGAGCCCAGGCGGCTCACCTGGGTCCCACCGAGGGGCCAAGCAAGTTGTTTGAGGTTGTGCAGAATTCTCCTCGTGCCGGATCGAGTTCAGGGTTGATGGCCTCTGACGATCAAGTTTTCAGCAGCCTCCTTCTCAGCCCCCACACCTGCCCCATGGTGCTCCCTCGCAGCAAGCACACGGGAGGGGGGTGGGCACTGAGCACACCTAGGAGCCCGCGCGGGCACGGGCGTGCCTGGGCGTGAGTCGCTGGCAGGTGCTCTCCCAGGCACGGGGGCCGCGTCGGGCAGAGCCTGCTTGCTGAGTCACCACTTGGGCTTGCGCACCTCCTGCTTCACCTGCTGGGGTGTTCCTGTGGGGAAGACGCCCGAGTGCTGCGCTGTGCACCTGAGTCACCGTCGCCCTGGTCGGAGCCGTCCTCCCAGGGCGGGGAGCCTGGCCCGCCCCCTGCGATGCTTATCAGTCCACACCACCACCACCTGCTGGCTTGTGGGGACCTGCACAGGACTTCAGGAAACCCAGAAGGGACTCGGTATTATTTTCCTACTGATGATGTTGCTAAATATTTCACGAAAAAAAGAGAATTGCTTGGAAACAGCTTCGTGTGCACACATGTCATAGACGCTTAGATCCACAGATACCTGAGAGGCCAAACCAACCAGTGGTGCTGCACGGGGACCTTTCTCATGTGGGTTTTTTGTTTGTTTGTTTTTTTGACAGGCAGAGTTAGACAGTGAGAGAGAGAGACAGAGAGAAAGGTCTTCCTTCACCAATCTGAAGCCAAGAGCCAGGTGCTTCCTCCTAGTCTCCCATGGGGTGCAGGGCCCAAGCACTTGGGCCATCCTCCACTGCACTCCCGGGCCACAGCAGAGAGCTGGACAGGAAGAGGAGCAACCAGGACAGAACCAGCGCCCCAAATGGGACTAGAACCCGGAGTATATGTAATGGAAATATTGAAATAATTGCTATGTTTTTTCTTATTGTTAAAAACATAAAAGAACATGCATTTTGTTGTCAATGTGATAATTTCTATCATACAAAAATGTGTTTTGTTACACGTTTGTATATAAGGTGTTTTGTATTTCAAAACACTTTACGCGGACTTCAGATGGACTAGACTCAAAGAGAAGTGAAGCTGGGTCAGCTGGGGTCGGCAGGGTGGCAGCCGCAGCGCAGGGCACACTCCCACAGGCGCGGATTCACACTCGACACAGTCGGAACACCTAAACGCAGCCCGCCCGCGAGCCGCAGCTTTCTCGTGGTCACTTGCTGGCAGGGCCATTCTTCTACAACAGGAGGCGAGAAGATACACACGATTTTTAACAGAACAAACAGCTCAAGACGTCAGCTGCAAGGTCTAGTTCATCCAAACTGGGAGCCAGCGCTGAGTCACAGGGGCCAGGTCAGCTCCCCGGCTGCACACAGCGGGCTCAGCACTGCGGAGGACACGCCGCACAGAGACTTAACACGTGGTGGGAACAGAATCCGCACACCCATGGGTTAAGAACCCGGCTCCATCTAGTCCACAGAGTAGACCCAGAGCTCAGCACGAGCCCCCAGGGGCCGCAGGGGCCGTCCGCGGCTTTCTCAGCTCCCTGCTGCGGACCTCGCGAGGAGCCTCAGCACCAGCCTCAGGTGTCTCCTGGGGCCGCGGGGCCGCGGTTCTCGTGTGTGTGTTGTGGGGAGATGGAGAGAGTTCTGGAGGGAGTCGCAGCGTGCGAGTTGGGGGGGGGGGGTGGCTAGCAGCAGCCTGCAGGGAGCCCAGGAAACCCCTCCCAGGAGACCCCAGCCTGTGATCTGCCCTCTGGGTGAGAGGCCGGGCAGGGGGAGCTGCTGAGGGAAATGAAAGCAGAAAATGAGAATAAATAAAAGCAAACACATCCATCGCAGGGTGTCTTTCTGTACCCTCACAGTAGGCGAAGTGTCACCACGCCAGTGACACAGAAATGGCAGACGGCGTGTGATGGGCTGAGACACCGTTCCTGTAAGGCAGGAGGAAGCCGTCATGATAGGAGCCAGATGGGGGTTAGTGCGGGACACAGGAGCTGGGAGGTTTCCCGGCAGTCTCCGGGTCTTAGCTGTGATCACCCCCTTCCACGCCAGTTCAGCATCTCACGTCCCAGGATGCACCTGCCTCCTCCAGCGTGAAGAAGAGGCAGTGGGAGCACGTGCATGCTGGGCCCCTAGTGGAGACGCCACAACCCTTCCAGGGACGACCACGCCCCCTGAGCCCTGCCCGGACTCCGCCTCAGCAGCAAACGCTCAGGGCACCAGCGTCCCCTGAGGAGCAGGGTAGCAGGCGATGCTCCTGGGGGCGCCCGCCTCCACTTCCCACTCTGCATTCTCTCTCTCTCTCTCCCCCCTTTCTCTCCTCCTCTCCCCCTCTCTATCTCTCCCTCTCTCTCTCTCTCTCTCCCTCTCTCTCTCTCTCTCCCCCCCTCTCTCCTCCTCTCCCCCTTTCTCTCCTCCTCTCCCCCTTTCTCTCCTCCTCTCCCCCTCTCTATCTCTCCCTCTCTCTCCCTCTTTCTCCCTCTCTCTCTCTCTCTCCCCCCCTTCACTCCTCCTCTCCCCCTCTCCCTCTATCTCTCTCCCTCTCCCTCTCTCCCTCCCCCCTTCATTTCCATGATGGAATCCCTGCCCATCCTCTCCCATCCCTACATCTCTGCTTTGGGTTTGTCTCGCTCGGAGACGGGAACGTGAAGGGCTCCAGCTGGAGGACCAACGATGCCCCTGCCGGCACAGCTGGGAGGCTTTCCCTCGCCCAGGGGGCCCTGCTGAGCCTCAACGTGGCACCGGTGGCTCCACACTCCCTGCTCTGTCTGAGGGCACCCACACGGTCTTGTGTGAGGGACACGAATCCACTCATCGGCTGATTAAATGGATTAGGTACCATATTATTCATACCTCTAAAAGGAATGGAAATTTATAGAAGTTGAAAGATCACCCATACAAAACCATAGTCACCAGGTAATGCAAATCTCAAACAATACCTATAACACATCAGCATATAATATTAATGTTACCATATTTAAGCAAATGCAAGTATATTAATAAGTGGCGTTAATAGATATTAGATAAGCGTGGGCTTTCACTGCTATTTCTGGCGATCCGACACCACGGTGTTCACTCAGGATTTTCCCTACTACTGATTTGTTACTTCCCCGACAATGAGAAATCTGAAGTCTGTAATCTACGGCTTAGTGTCGCTCCTGCGAGGCCGGTGTGCGTGCTGAGTCACCCGTGCCTGCTCTGCTGTTCCTGTAAGGAAAACCACACGGCCTAGAGCGCAGCTTCTGCCAGCACGTCCGTCTGCTGCCTCACGGGGCCCACGGCACCTTGCCAAGTAAGGCGACAGTGGAGCCCCCTTGACCTTAACCGGGGGGTACGCCCCAAAATTCCCGGTGAACGCCGGAAACCACGGATAGTGCAGAGACCTGGGTATGTCCCCGATCTTCCTATAACATCCTATCTGTGGTGCAGCTGACTTTATAAACTTGGCACTGGCAATGTTTCATATAGTAACCAATAATTAAATAGATGAAGCCAAATCGCCCTTCACGGCCACGCCTGCCCACAAGGTGACAACGTTGACACTTTGTGGAATACACTTCTCTGTGCTCTCGAATCCTACACTCAGCGCCACGGTGCCACGGGCCATGGACCCGCGAGCTTGCCTGGCACAGGCTGCCTCTCCCCCAGACCTGACAACTCCAACCGCTGTTGTATCCCCACAGCCTTTTTCAGGATGACACGTGTGTACAAGAGCGCAGTCGAGCCTTTGTGTCTGAATTCTTTCCCTACGCCTTGGGTGAATTAGTGGCGCCTCCATCAGCCACTGCTGTGTCACAGGTGGCGAATCCAGCGGTTTGCGGGAGGATTCCTTGGTTGTTCAGTCTGTTTAAGACTAAAGCTGTGCAGAAGCGCTCACGTAGGGGTTTCTGGGAGAATGCAGGCTTTTCTTTCCTTCCCCAGGCGCCAAGGCACGAGTTCACGTGGGGAACGCGTGCTGCACTCTATGAAATCTGGTAAGAGGTTTTGCACGGCGCCTCTGCCTTGTGGGGAGCCTTCCAGTAATGAAGGCAGTTTCCCGTGTCTCTGCATTCTCTCCAACACTTAGCACTGTCGGGTTAAAAATGTCTTGTCTGCTCTAACACACGTGCAATATCAGCTCCTCGGGACTCCAGGACACGTTTCCCCAACAGCTCCTGGTGCGCACCTCTCAGACACGCAGGTGTCGTTCGCAGGGTTGCACTGGATTCTTTCGCCCACTTTTTCCTTCTTCCTGAGTGTCACAGTTTTGGAAACGTGTCATTCAACAGATACTGCGTTCTCTCTGTCAATCATTTCTTTTCTCATTCTCTTATCGATGTCTTTGGAAGAGTGAGAGTTCTTAATTTTGATAAAATCCAAAGTGTCAGTGTTTGCTGTCACTGTTCAAAAGCTCTGTAGCAACAGCAGGTCCCGCAGGGCTCCACCGCCGGCCTTTGCAGTCTCCCTAGCGCTAAGCTTTCCCGTGAGGCCAACCACACACCCTCAGCTGGTTTTGTGTTAGACTTGAGGGGCACCTCACAGTCGGTTCTGCTTGGAATATTATAGCCATCGTGCCAGCAGCATTGCCGGAACAGACGACCACGCCCCACCGAGCCACCTGTGCAGATTCGTTTAAAACTCAGCTGATTGCCTTTCCGCGGATTCTCCTGCACTGCTCCGTGCCTGGACTCCTTGCCAAGGCCACAGCGTCTTGACCACCGACTCTCATGCCACGTGAGAGTAAGTCTTGCACCGTGTACTTTCAACCTGCTTGGGCCCTCCGGGTCCTTCTTTAAATAAGAATTCTAGATTTTCTTGTCCATAGAGGCAGAAAAGTGTGGTGGCTCAATGAAATAAAAAAGCAACCCAGAGAGGCCGACAACGCATGCTGGCTGCAGGAAGGACTCCCAACAGTGCGCTGGAAACAGAATTCGCAGTAACTCTATTTTGGTGCCAAAAATGGAAATCCATGCAGTTTTCCTCAAATAGCATCTCTCAATTGCATTTTCCATAAACTTTTTGAATCTTTTTGTGTCCAATAAAGATTAATATTCAAAATATATAAGGAACTCAACCAACTCAATCCCCTCTCAAAGATGAGTCTTGAGTGCAGGAACTGAGCAGATGTTTCTCCCGAGGAGCGCAGGAAAGTTCTCAGCCGGCATCTGAGGGAGTCCATCTATGGCTCTCGCGGTTCTGCCCACGGAGCCGAGTTACCCGCGGCGGGAGCCGGGGTGGCTCCCACGGCCGCACCAGCCCGAGTCAGTTTCCAACAGTCACATTCTCGTCTCCAGAACTCATGATCCGATAGCACATTTCTTCAGTGCAGTTGCAACTAGGGACTAATTAGTCTCTAATTCAATTTGCATTTCATGGAAAAATAGATTATGAATGGTTTTCAGATGTAAAAATAGGGCCCAAGGTTTCCATGACGATGTAGAGTCGTGTGAGGGCAAAGAGCTTTTGCCAGCGAAACCAGAAAGCAGACCTCTGTTCTTGGAGCGAGGCAGGCATTCGCTTCGCCCATGGCTCCCAGAATTCCAGGGGCTGAGGAAGGTGCAAGGGGCAATGGGCCCTCCAGACCCCGCCCGGGGGGGGGCTCCCTGCCCTGCTCTGGGGCACGCAGCGGGCACGCACCTCTTTCTGCAGGAGCATTTCTGTGGTCTCATGACGTTACTGGGAAGGGAGCTAGTGCCGCTGATGTTCAAAGCCCTGCCTGAGGACCCTGTCAGCTGACTCCCCGTTCAGGTGGAACCGCAGGCCAGTGCCGTCAGCTTCTAACAGGCACGGCTGCTCTCTCAGGCTGCGCGCTTCCACGTGCCATCGGCACAGCCCCGAGTGTCGTGGTGGTCTCAGCAACAAAGACATCACAAGCTCGTGTTTGGATATTTTTTTAAATGGGATTTTCTTTTTTTTTAAAGATTTATTTTATTTATTTGAAAGACAGAGTTACAGAGAGAGGCAGAGAGAAAGAGAGAGAGAGGTCTTCTATCCGCTGGTTCACTCCCCAGTTGACAGCAATGGCCAGAGCTGCGCTGATCCAAAGCCAGGAGCCAGGAGCTTCTTCCAGGTCTCCCACGCAGGTGCAGGGTCCTTGGGCCATCTTCCACTGCTTTCCCAGGCCACAGCAGAGAGCTGGATCGGAAGTGGAGCAGCCGGGACTAGAACTGGCACCCATATGGGATGCCAGCACTTCAGGCCAGGGCTTTAACCTCCTGCGCCACAGTGCTGGCTAAAATGGGATTTTCTTAATGCACAACTTTGTTATAGAATTTTGTAAAGACAAATAGGGGCTGGCACCACGGCATAGCAGATAAAACCACCACATGCAGTGTCGGCATCCCATATGGGTGCCAGTTCTAGTCCCGGCTGCTCCATTTCCTATCCAGCTCTCTGATGGCCTGGGAAAGCCATGGAAGATAGCCCAAGTCCTTGGGCCCCTGCACCCACGTGGGAAACCCAGAGGAAGCACCTGGCTCCAGGCTTCAAATTGGCTCAGCTCCAGCCATTAAGGTCATTTGGGAAGTGAACCAGCAGATGCAAGACTCTCTCTCTTTCTCTCTCTCTCTGCCTCTGCCTCTCTGTAACTCTGCCTTTCAAATAAATAAATC
>CM027392.1:56044234-56059383 GCA_015711505.1 Sylvilagus bachmani | reverse complement strand
CTCTTTCTCTCTCTCTCCCCCCCCCCCTCTCTCTCTCTCTGCCTCTCCTTCTATCTCCCTCTGTTGCTCTGACTTTAAAAATCAATAAATAAAATCCTTATTTAAAATGTTGAAAATAAGCTTTTACTTAAAAACGGCAGTTCTTGCAGAGTGCCCCGGGCCTCCCCCTGGCCCAAGGCTGGGAAAGATTGGGGACAGGAAGTGCAGGAAGTGGTTGCAGAGGGGACCTGATGCACAGTCGGCTTGCATTTGCTGGGGAATTCAGGATTCAGAATTCCTTGGAATTCCGGGATTGCTTGGAAAGGATCCTCAGTGCCTTCCCCACCCACTGCTTCCCTCAGGTCAAGCTGCTTTGAATCCCAAGTTATTAAGATGCTTAGGACTCCCCAGGGATGTAGGTGGGGCGACAGCACATCCCGATCCTCCACCCCATTAGCAGTCACTTAGCACAAGGACTCAAGTGTGTTGTGTCTATGTTCCGAAGAAAATGTGAAATTCAAAATAGCACATTTGGTAACATAGTATCATTCATGATTAGATAACATAGAATTTTCAATTATCTGTGATTTTTAAAGTTAAAATTTAATGATTTTTCATGAAAATTTAATGACATGCTTTTTTATTTATTTGAAAAGCAGAGTTACAGAGAAAGAGGGATACACAGAGAGAGAGATCTCCCCTCTGCTGGTTCACTCCCCAAATGGCCACAAGAACCAGGGCTGGGCCAGACCGAAGCCAGAGGCCAGGATCGTCTTCCGAGTCTCCCACATGGGCATAGGAGCTGAAGCCCTCGGGCCATCCGCTGCTTTCCCAGGCCATCCGGGGGACTGGCCTGGAAGTGGGGCAGCCGGGTCATGCGTCAGTGCCCGTAGGGGATGCGCGTGCCCCAGGCAGCGGCTCGCCCTGCTACACCACGACTCTGGCCCCAAGAGCAGACGAGCTTCTGAAAAAGTGCTCACTAGCTCTAAACGCATAACTTAGCACACACTGGGAGACGCGCGCCAAGATTGAAATGGTAGAGAAACAGGTTCTTCTTTTCAAAAATGTATCAGTGAGACACATGAGCTAAAGATGCCACCATTTCTGTGACGTCTGGGCTCTCGGACAGATTCCAGGCAGGCGTCCTCCATCGTCCTTTTTTCTTGACACTAGAGCGTCCCAAAGTGTCTCTGTGCAGTTTCTATGTTTTTTTTTTTTTAAATTTGCTGTTTGATGTGTGTAAGATACAGCATGCAGCTTTTGCGGAAGATTCCAAGCCCTTTCTAGCTCTGCTGGTCTTGTCATGGAGGTCAAACAGCTGTCACCAACCTCAAGGGCCCCGCCCGGCGGACAGCAGAGCCCCCAACCAGCCACTAGCACCTCTGCCCAGCGGACAGCGGAGCCCCAACCAGCCACTAGCACCTCTGCCTAGCGGGACAGTGGAGCCCCCAACCAGCCACTAGCACCTCTGCCCAGCGGACAGCGGAGCCCCCAACCAGCCACTAGCACCTCTGCCCAGCGGGACAGTGGAGCCCCCAACCAGCCACTAGCGCCTCTGCCCAGCGGACAGCGGAGCCCCCAACCAGCCACTAGCGCCTCTGCCCAGCGGACAGCGGAGCCCCCAACCAGCCACTAGCGCCTCTGCCTAGCGGGACAGTGGAGCCCCCAACCAGCCACTAGCGCCTCTGCCCAGCGGACAGCGGAGCACCCAACCTGCCCCTGCTCCTGGTCAGTGTTCCCCCAACTTACTGGGCCTAGACACCTCTCTCCCCTTGTCTGTTGGCATTCACGCACACTGCAACACAGAAGGAGCATCCCAGGCGCTCTGAGACCAAGTTCCCTTTGCCCCTGCCTCCCACAGAGTCTCTCCCAAGGAGGTCAGGCAGCGGCCGGATTTTCCCGGAAAGCAGACATGGTGCAAGGCCAAGAGGCAGCGTGGCGCTCTTCGGCTCTCATCCGGAGATGGAAGGAGCATCCTCAGGTTGGCAGGGGTCTCTGCTCCATCCCACCGCACAGACAGTTAACCGATCTACGGGGGTTGTCCCGGGTCTCCGGAATAGCAAAACACCACAGCCAGGTCTCTGCACATCAGGGTCAAGGTGGTGAGCTCTGGTTTCTGCTCTCGGAAACAGAAGAAGGTGTGGCGAGCTTGTGTCCCTGGCCGTGTAAGAGCACAGCGAGTCGTTCACTTTATGCGCCTGCATTGCGTGGCTCAGATGTTTCCGATCACACAGCACAAACTTGGCACTAGGACTTGGGCAGATGAAGTAGTTAGGAGATCGGCCAAAAATTCCCCAACGCTCGAGCGGATGTGTTGTGGTCTCGTGAGATGCTGAAGTTGCGTGGTGGCCTGGCCGTAACCCTGGCGGAAGAGCCACCGCGCAGTCACTGCACCTGCAGGCCAGTTCTGCCCAGCACAGACCATGCCGCACCTGCTCTGTGGTCAGCAGCATGGGGGTCTCCGACAGGACGGCCCATCCTCCCGGCCTCAGAGTCTGCACGACGCTGCCGTCCGGCTTCTCCATGGCGCCTCCACCCTCCCTCTCTCCGGGGCCTTCCTGCTCTCCGCCAGGCCCCTTCCTCTCGGCCACTCTTGCTTGTGTTTGCCGTGGCCTCTGGGCCCCTTGCTTCTGCCCTGGATCCCTGGCCTTGACCTTTTCCAACGCGCGGGAGCCAGTGTGCGTGCTGCCCGTGGGTATTTCTGCTGAGCTCCCCACCACACTGGGGTTCAGCAGCTTTGCCGACCTGGTCTTCCCACGGGGCCTCTCTCCTTGCCAGCCCAGGCGCTAACCGCTTCCTCCCCACCTCCCAGCAGCACCTGATTCCAGTGCTTCCAGAGCTCGTGTGATCTTTACCCAGTCTTGGAGAGGAGCCCTGCTGGGTCCCTGGCTGGGAGTCTCTGCGAGTGCCAGGGGGGCCAGGGAGAGCTCAGATGAACCCCCGCCAGAAAGTCAGGCTTCACTGCACTAAGGCGTGAGTGAACATGGGGGAGAGACAGTGTTTAACATAGAAACGGATATTGTTGGAAAGTCCAGTACATGTCACTTTGGAAAGACAAGAGAGAGAATGACAAAGAGGGGAGAGACAAAGATAAATGATAGATGAGGACAGGTGATGGATAGATGACAGGTGATGGAGGACAGGTGATGGATGATAGGTGATGGGTGACAGGTGATGGAGGACAGGTGATGGGTGACAGGTGATGGAGGACAGGTGATGGGTGACAGATAATGGGTGACAGGTGATGGAGGACAGGTGATGAATGAGGACAGGTGATGGGTGACAGGTGATGGATGACAGGTGATGAGTGACAGGTGATGGAGGACAGGTGATGGGTGACAGGTGATGGATGACAGGTGATGGATAGATGACAGGTGATGGAGGACAGGTGATGGATGAGGACAGGTTATAGGTGACAGGTGATGGAGGACAGGTGATGGATAGATGACAGGTGATGGATGAGGACAGGTGATGGATGAGGACAGGTGATGGAGGACAGGTGATGGAGGACAGGTGATGAGTGACAGGTGATAGATGTTATAGATAGAGAGATTAATGGCTATGGCCTAGACTATGAAAGAAAGATTTAAAAGTTTTTCACTGCAATTTAATAGAAGTTAAAAAGAATAGAATCCAGGGGTGAGGGTGGTGACTCAGGTTAAGCTGTTGCTGATCCCATATCAGAGTGCCGGTTCGAGTCCCAGCTACTCCACTTCTGATCCAGCTCCCTACATACGTGCCTGGGAGAGCAGCGGAGGATGACCCAAGTCCTTGGGCCTCTGCACACATGCGTTCCAGGCTCCTGGCTTCAGCCTGGATCAGCCACTGCAACCATTTGAGGAATGAACCATCAGATGGAAGATCTCTCTCTCTCTCACTTACAAATAAATCAAATAACTTTGCTTAAAAATGGAAACCTTATGACTTTTCTTCTTCATTTTTTGCCTTCCCGCCGTATTTTGAAAATCATTTCCATTTCAGGAATTGTTTTCCAAAAATAGGAGGAACAGCCGCATAGTGCCGTGGGGAACAGAAACAGCACAGGATTGGCGGACAGCCTTGTCGCCCACCGGCCGATCCCAGCCCTTCCCACCACCTGAACAGACCAGCCTGGGGACCTGTGTAACTGCCATCCCCAGAATGCAACGTAGACGGAATGGCCGAGTCGAAGAGGAGAGGACGCTTGGGAGAGCTGCCCTCACGCAGCTCCTGGGAAGACACGCTCCCGATAACACCCTCCGCCTGCTGCTCTCGAAGCCGTCCGTCCACTCAG
The DNA here is from genome assembly GCA_015711505.1 of Sylvilagus bachmani. Classification (NCBI taxonomy): domain Eukaryota; kingdom Metazoa; phylum Chordata; class Mammalia; order Lagomorpha; family Leporidae; genus Sylvilagus; species Sylvilagus bachmani. The sequence goes on along the minus strand of CM027392.1, from coordinate 56,055,131 downwards.
CATGTTTATGCACGTAACTAAAGAAATGACTTTGTTGGAAGTAGAAGCCTGTAGTTATGAATGGGGTCAAGCACTTCTGATGTCTCGTCCATTTCTAAATCCCTGAAGCGCCTTGGTCACCCTCTGCTGGTTTTCCTGTGTCCGTTTTCTGTTTCGGTTGTTGGTTTGCAAAGTCACCTAAGAATAACAACTCATGCGTCAGTTAGTAATCATTTTTTCCTGTGAGTATCAGGAAAAAACCTGGAATACGAGAGGCTCAACCAAGACAGCAGTGTCATTTGCTGCCTCTGCGTGGGAATCGGGCCCCATCCCTGGGAGACCACGTGGTTCTGCGCGTCACTCCAGGAAGCAAACCCCCAGCCCGCCGCTTCCTGGACCCTGAGCAACCAGGCCCCTACAGGACGTCAGTCCCAGGTCACACCGACTCCAGGTCAACACCTGCGATGGCACCCGGAGCTCCTACGCCTGCACGACGTGGTGCGCTCCCCTGCCGCGACCTTGGCCGGGACCTGGGCAGAACTGAGGAAATCCGCCAGGTTCTGTCCTAGGTGTCCTGTGCGTGGGGGAGAGACGCACACACACCTCACTTCTTCCGCTCGTGGGAAGAGCGCCTTCGCTGCCTGGCCCCCGTGACCTCTACGCGAGGAAGCTGCTCGTTGGCGTGTTTATTTTTACTGCCCACATCTTACTGCCTTCAATTCTGACAGTCGTTTGCAAGCTCCTCTCCACAGTTTTCCGTGACATCATCAGGAAATAATAACAACTTGGTTTCCTCTGGGATCCGAGTCGCTCAATTGTGCTGGTGTGTTCCGTTGCGTTCCCAGGCATCTCGGAGGATGCTGAGCGCGGTGCGGACGGGAGATCCCTTCTGCAGCCTCAGCTGTGACGTGAACCTGTCGGATGCCAAGACACGGCGTCGCAGAAGCAGCACCCGATCCCTGAACCGGCTGCTCCCCTGGAATGGCCTCAGTGAAACGCCCTGACACCCCGAATCCCAGACTGTGCACCTGCACGAGCGTTGGAGAAACCACGGGGTTTAAGCCTGCGTGTCCCTCGGTGTCCCTCTGGCCGTTCTGTCCTCCGACATCTGCCCAGGGTCCAGAATGAGTCAGCCCTGTCGGCCTTGACCAGCTGTTCTGGAAACTGCCTAAGCATTGGTGAAAATGTTCGTACGTCCTGGGGCGCCGAAGGTGTTTCCTGGAAGACGGAGGCGACCTCACAGTAACTTCCAGAAATGCCGAGTGACGCAGCGGAACGTTGGCCCCGTTTGGGTTGTAGACATCCGCGGAGCCTTCCCCTGATGGTCATGCTGAGTCATCGAGGAGGACACGGGCCTCTGCCCCGACCCACACATCATGCGTGTCCTGCCAGCCTCCGCGGCTCGGCCTCCACCATGGCCCGTCATGTGTCCACAGTCGCAAGCATGCCCGGGCCCGAGGCACAGCCTGGAGCACTTCCCAACAACCACCTCACTGCAGCCTCTTGCAGCCCAGAGGACGGGCAGACTGACCGCACGTGGCTGACACCTGCGAGGGGACGAGAGGGGTCCCCCGGCCATCAGCCCGGCCCCTTCCCTGCGGCACACACCCTGCCCAAAGCACACCAGGTGGCAAGCGTCGATTTCCACATCCTCTCCTCAGCCAGGCCACGTGTCCCCCAGGAAAAGGGATTTGCCTTTCATTTCAGCCCCAGCAGTGAGGGACACGCCACCCAATGCAGAGCAGGCCCTGGGCTCCCGCGGCCCACGTCCCCTGGCGCACAGAGGACCCTGCCGCCCTCACCGACAGCCCTGCCACTGACTGCTTCCACTGCTTCAAGGCCACTCCCGAGGACCCTGACCCGCTGGGAGACGCACACAGAGGAGTTGCCACGGCCATGGCGTTCTTGCCACGGCTACGGCGTCGCAGATGTGCACGGGCACTGGTAGTGCCCTCTGCCCCGTGCAGTTCCGTGCCGGGTGATTGTGGTCGTCTCGCATGGGCGCAGGAACACACCTGACTGCACACCCTGGGGACCCCTGTGCCCTTCTTCCTCTTCTCACAGAAAGCTGTTTTCTGTCCCTGGGATGCTGTGTGTGTGTGTGTGTGTGTGCATGCTAAATGATTGATTGATTGATTGATTGATTGGAAAGGCATGGTGACTGAGCGGGGGTAAGAGGGTGAGAGAGAGAGAGAGAAATTCTCCAGCTGCTGGTTCGCTCCCCGAATGCCGTCAGCAGCCAGGGCGGGGCCCGGTTGAGTCCGGGGCCTGGAGCTCCATCCGTGTCTCCCAGGTGGGCAGCAGGAAGCTGGGCTCTTAGGCCGTCGCCATCACCTGCTGCCTTCCAGGTGCGTCAGCGGGAAGCTGGACTCTAAGCAGAGGACTTGATCCGAGTCTCTCTACGGGCTGTAGGCACCCACACTGCAACGCGGCACTCTGCCACATGCGTGCTCGTGTTCCTGCTGTATACCTGCTACATACCTGCTGTATACCTGCAGCTTCTTGACAAATCTCCCCAAAGACTCAATACCGGAAGCCACAAGTTTCGAGTCTCCCGGTCCCGTGGCTGCAGGGGCTGTTGGCAGCTCTGGCCGGGTCCAGCTGTAGCAGATGCAACTGGCGCCAAGGTCCTGGGAGGCTCACTGTGGGCCAGACAGACCTTGGCTCATCACGTGTTTGGGGTCTGGCGCTGGCTGCTGTGGGGCCTGGAGGTCTCCCTGCCCTGGCTTTCATGAACTGCCGCGGTCTCGCCTGGAGGCCCCTCGCCCCCCTCCATGACGGACGTCTTGTTGGTAGCAACCAGTGCAGAGGAGCAGAGAAGGGAGTGCAAAACTCACTTAGAAACCACAGCGCAGACACTGGCTGGAGGTGGTGGCAAACAAGTGGCGCAGTGGGCTCCTTCCGCATCCCCGCTGCTGTCTGGCGGGTGCTCAGCACCACAGGGGCGGTGCTGGCCCAACGAGCGAGACTCTGGCTGGGATCCCACCTGTCACAGTGGACAGCGAACCTGGGATCGAGTCCCAGCTGCAGCTCCCTACCCCTGTCTTCTGCTAACCCAGATCCGGGGAGGAGCTGGGTCCCCATCACCCACATGGGAGACCCAGATGGAGGCCCCCAGCTTAGTCTATGGCCTAGCCCTGGCCATTGTGGGCATTTGGGGAATGAACAAGAAGATGGAGTGAACCAGTGGGCGGGAGCAAATAGAACAAGCTCGCTCGCCCATGCTCTCTCCGATGAATAAATTAGTTTACATTTTTTTCAGAAAGTAGAAGGAATGACCCCAACACCTGGCTTGGTGGTAACTGACAGGACTGGGCCCTCAGCACAGCATGCAGTGGGGACGTTGGGATGGGATGGGGCGGAGAAAGACGTGAAGATGCATGAAGACCGAGCCACACAAGCCTGGAGATGGGGCGGAGAAAGACGTGAAGATGTATGAAGACCGAGCCACACAAGCCTGGAGATGGGGCGGAGAAAGACGTGAAGATGCATGAAGACCGAGCCACACAAGCCTGGAGACGGGGCGGAGAAAGACGTGAAGATGCATGAAGACCGAGCCACACAAGCCTGGAGATGGGGCGGAGAAAGACGTGAAGATGCATGAAGACTGAGCCACACAAGCCTGGAGACGGGCAAATCTAAATCGATCAGAAGTCTGATTTCTGGGCCAGGTTAGGACACCCACGTGCACCCGGGAGTGCCCGCTGCCTTGAGTCTCGGCTCCTCCGCTTCCGACCCGGCTCCCTGCCGACGTGCCTGGGAAGGAGCGCAAGAAGCCCAAGTGCTCGGGCTCCTGCCACCCGTGGGAGACCCAGGTGGAGCTCCTGACTCTTGGCGTTGGCCTGGCCCAGCTCCAGCTCGTGTGTGCGTTTGAGGGGGAAACCACTGCATGGAAGATCTCTCTGTCTCTGTCTCTGTCACTCTGCCTTTTTAATAATCACATCTTGGTAAGTTTGGAGAGCTCCAATGTCAACGCTTGGGCAAAGCTAGCATTGACGCAACAGTGGGGCGAACCATATGAGCACACGGATTTGGGGCGTCTTCTTCGCCCCCTGCAGATTAGTCGAGCTGTACTTCCGGGTTCACAGGTGGCCCCCACCATGTCCGCTAGGCCGGGACAGGGGACGCAGGGTCGCAGCTAGGTTGGCTCCTCCAGGCAGGGCAGCCCATCCGCCAGGCTTCTCCCTGCCCCAAGTGAGGCCTCAGGTCCAGGCAGCAGCAACAGAAATCTGCCCCTGGGGAGGGGTCGGGAGCGCCCCTCTGTGGTGCTCGAGTGTCTCCGGGAAAGAACTGGACATGTCTGACTGTGGGCTCGGCTGGCAGGCACCGGCGCAGTGGCGCTGGGCTGGTCCTGACGCCTCTGGTGTGCTGCAGGCTTCTCCCCTTGCCCTGGCTCTCGGCTGGCCTGGGAGAAGGCTTCCTGCAGTCTGGGATCACACGTGGAGGAGGATGGCGGCTGGGAGGCAGCTCCTGGGCTGGTGTCGCGCACCTGCACAAACTTCTATCCGCCAGTCAGCTCACACCTGCCCAGCAGCTGATGCACTCAAACATTTGCTGGAAACCCGGCAGGGAGCGAACTACTACCCCAGCTTCAAGGTCCTGGAGAGCTGTCCCCTCCCCACCCCATCCGGAGCTCCCCAGAGTTGGGGGGACAGGCCGCCCACCCATCTTGAGTCTGCTCTAACAGTGAGGAGATGCAGAGGGCTGTGGGCTGGGCGGTGGGCAGCCTGGGAACCAGGTCACCATGCATCCCCAGGCTCACGCTGTCTGGGCGACTCCTGCCCCTGATGACCAAGGGAGAGCCAGCTTTCCCCAGCACTGTGGGGCAGAGGGGACCCCACAGCCTGAAGCGGGGCCATGCGCCAACCAGCCAAGCCCCTTGGCAGCCACCTGGCCCTCGGCCTGCACCTGGCTCCCGGTGCAGCTTACACAGCAGCCCCCGTGGCAGATGAGCCTCAGGCGTCCGTGCCCGCCAGGTGACGTTCAGATGCATTTTGTCAGAAAAATGTACGACCTTCAAGGGGAAATCTTGGAAAGGCGCGGAGCAGCACAAATACAACCCGAGACGTTAAAAAGTTACTGAAAAGGACTTTTAACAAGAAGTTCAATCTCAAAAAATATCACGCCTTCAATAATCCAATATTATCAAGAGAATCAGTACTAAAACAGGATAATTTTAATTCAAAATTTATATGGGAACAATAAGACACAGGAATGTCCACAAAATATCCAAAAGGTGCGACAATGGGAGGACAAGAGCCGGCCTTACCGACTGGCAAGACGGAAGGCGGGCACAGGGCTGGGTGCTGCACGTATATGAGAAATGAATGAGAAGACGGCGGCCAGGGTGGGCCCACGGGGCCAGGAGCACTGCACACGGCAGGTGCTGTGTTTGCAGCGAGAGGAGGACGTGGATCGTTTCATTGCTGCTGAGACGTCATTTGTACTCCACACTGTAGAGACAGACACCGGACAGCCGCGCTCAGCCCGGGAGCAGGCACTACGCCATCACGGCTGCGCTGGCCTTAGCGTGCCAATGCCGCGTGCCCATGGATGTGCAGGTTCAGCGTCTGGAACGCCAGCTCGTACCCCTCGCCCTGGACAGTGTGTGCACAGAGACAGACGCAATCCCGGACGGCTGCGTGGGAGCAAACGCAGGGGAGGCATCCCAACCCCCCGGGGAGGTGAGGAATGGCACTGACGAGGTGGAGTCCCTGGGCTCGCAGTGAGGGTGTGTGACGCGACCTGAGAAGCCCCCAGGATGCGACTGCAGCAGGCTGAGTAAGGGTGACTGGCACCGCTCCCGCCGGGCGAGTCCCGCCTGTGGCCCGCAGGTGAGCGGCTCTGTAGATTGAATCAGCACCGCGCACCGTGCCCTGCAGCCAGCCTCAGGCCCTCTGAGGGCCACTCTGCGTCCAGGAGCTGCTGTGCACCCTGACTGAGCCCCTCAGGGGCCACCAGCCACCTGCACCTGCCCCGAGGCAGGCGTCTGAACGTCTGGCGGCCTCTCTTCAGTTCCTACGGGGATCCTGGGAACCCAGCCTCCACTTGATCTGCCATGGAGAAGGCTCTGCTCCATGCACACTGTCCCCTCCTCGCTCAGGGCGTCAAGGCCTGGTGCCAAAGGCCAGTGGCAGGGCTTCAACGCCAGTCCTGCTGTGGAATCCGCACACCACAGGCAGAGGCGCACCCATGGTCGCCCGGAGGCGGGGAGCAGCACGTGGGGATCCAGAGGCTGCCGCTGCCAACGCCAGGCGCACCCTCTGGTCCCCAGCACTGGTGCGCAGCCCCTCGGGCCGGAATGGCAGGCTGCTGCCTACCAGGGTAAGCTCCCAGGCCAGGTCCACACCCCGGGGAGACTGGGGCAAGAGCCTCTCCCAACCCTCACCTGCATCGGCCCTGTGACTGTGACCTCGGGACACAAAAACACAAAGAGCAGATGGGGGAAGAAAGCTGGCAGAGGGACTCGCTCATGGCGCCGCTCCTGGCAGAGTCACAAAAGGCCCGGGGCTGAGCGCCCCACTCCAGGTGCTGGGGCAGTGGGTGCACCTGCTGCAGAAACCTCAGAAAAATAGGAGTCGCCTGGGAGCAACCATCGGCTCTGCCCGGTGGTTCCAACGTGAACAGTGGGAAAACGCCCCTTCCCCCCGCCTCCGACCTAACCCCCACCCCAGGGCACGGCAGGCGGGGTCCGCCCCGAGGTCTTGGGGTCGCCCAGGCTCCCCTGAGAGGAACGTGCACGTGCAGCCAGGTTGCGGGACGCTGCTTTGGGAGGCCCCTGCTCAGGGATGGCAGAGACCCGGGCTCCGCCAGCCCCGCCTCCCCCACTTCCACGGGGCCTCCTGGAGACGCACCTGCGTTTTCAACTCCCTGGGAGTGCCTCGTGCAGGGAGAGCAGGTTCAGTCTCGACGTCCGTATTCTACTCAGCCTGGAGGCTGGATTTTAAGATGATGCTTTTTCGAACATACTTTATCATTAAAGCATGTATCTAGAAAATATTAATGGTCTTTGACTGCTGCTGAAAACAATGTAACATGCACAAAAAAGAAATGTTAAAAATAATCTGCTTTAGGGATCACTGTTGTGGCGCCTCTGATGGCGCCAGTGTCCCATACGAGCGCTGGTTCGAGTCCCGGCTGCTCCACTTCTGATCCAGTTCCCTGCTAATGTGGCCGGGAAAGCAGCAGAAGATGGCCCGAGTGCTTGGGACACCAGGACACAGTTCCAGGCTCCTGGCGTCAGCCAGGCCGAGCCCTGGCCACTGTGACCAATTGGGAAGTGAACCAGCAAATGGACGATTCCCTCTGTCTCTCTCTCTCTCCCTCCCTCGCTAAATCTGCCCTTCAAATAAACAAATAGATATTTGATAGAAAGCTGCTCTGCTGGTCTGGTAGAAGGTGCGCACCAGCCACATGGTTGGGAGCACTTTTCAAACTTATAAGGAAACCAAGCTGCAGGACCCGGGAGTAAAGTGTTTCCTGCAGCAAGAAGTCCACAGATGGGCTGGAGTCTCGGTGCTCTGAGTCCACAGAGTTCCCTAGGCCACCCAGTGAGATGTTCTTTAAGAAGTTCTTTAAGTTCTTTTGCCGGTGGAGGCAAACGCAGTGGTTCTGTATCCTCTGCGTCCCAGCACCTGAGCTCTCCGTCTACACCGCATGACCCGAAGCTGGTTCACTCAGCTCTCTGAACCCCCATGGCCTATGCTCAAGTGGGTATTATTTAAAATGACAGGTGGGGCCGGCGCCATGGCTCAACAGGCTAATCCTCCGCCTTTCGGCGCCGGTACACCGGGTTCTAGTCCCGGTTGGGGCGCCGGATTCTGTCCCAGTTGCCCCTCTTCCAGGCCAGCTCTCTGCTGTGGCCCGGGAGTGCAGTGGAGGATGGCCCAAGTGCTTGGACCCTGCACCCCATGGGAGACCAGGAGGAAGTACCTGGCTCTTGGCGATATTGAGGGGCCATTGGGGGGGTGAACGAACGGAAAAGGAAGACCTTTCTCTCTGTCTCTCTCTCACTGTCCGCTCTGCCTGCCAAAATAAATAAATAAATGAATAAATAAATAAATAAATAAATGGACAGGTGGTTGCTAGTTCCTCGCTGTCATCCGGAAGAGTGGCTGAAGCCGCCCCTGGCCTGCTCCTCGCCTGGTGCAGCTTCCATCGGCACCTGTCACGTCTACATTGTCAGAGCAGGTGATTACCGATAACTACAGCCAGAAGGCCTCTGCAGACAGATAGCCTGGCAAGCCGGTCCTGAGCCTTCTGTGTTGCCCTTTGTAAAGCAAGGACCCCCGCCCCCCTCCCCTCTCCCCTTCCCCTCTGCCCTCCCCTTCTCTCCCTACCCCACAGCAAACAGAAATAGCTGAATACAGGTGATCACGATGCCCTGGTGGGGAAACAGAGATGGCTTCGTCTGTCATGTTCGCACAGGCCGAGCCTCACGGCTGCAGTCATTAGAGTTTCAGTTCGCTGCTCGAACAAAACCCAAACATTCACTCCTGTAGCGCTTGGCACGCACGCAGAAGGAAGGCTCTGGGGGGATTCACAAGTGAGTGTGGCTGCTCCGTGGACGGGAGCCCTTCCCGTGCACTCTGGCCGTGGCCCCGCTGAGCCCGGGAGTTGCGGCCTGCAGCCCTCCCGCTGAATGCGGGCATGCTCAAGAGGCGGGCGCCACTGGGAGCCTCGGCAGCCCGGCGCAGGGAGACCCCAGGCCGACCTGGCAGGGGACACCCTCCGACACCGCTCTTGCGCTAAACACACAGGTCTCGGCCTTTGAACTGCCCGTCCTTGTCCCTGAGGTCGCGTTGCTCAGAGAGTGGCCGTGACGCCTGTTGTCTGATGCTCTTCCGAAAACCTCCTTGCTGTGCATCCTCGCATACGCCCCCGCCCACTGCACCTGCCGCCCGCCCGCCCCACATCAGACCTTGAGAGCAGCGCAGCGCGAAATCCTCCAGTCTGAGGACCAAATGCAAAGCCCAAAGCTATCAAACGTCAGAAGAAAACAGAGGGAAACAGCTCTGCGGGCTTATGAGGCAAAGCTTTCTGAGACAGCAGCCAGAGCGTAATTCAGCCCAGGACGGACGGAGTTGGCCTTCTCGGCATTAAACACGTGTTAGCTCTCTTTTGAACGCACTGGCAGAGAGAGGGTGGGTGCCCGGTGCAGGGAGAAGGTGCCAGGGTGCCTGGGTTCATCCCTAGCATTAGCTCCCAACTCCAGGTCCCCACTACTGTGCCAGTGTGTGACCCCGCCCCTACATTGCTAGATTATTTACTCAAGGGAAAATTAAACCACAAGTCCATATGAAAACTGTCCACGCACAGTCGTAGCAGCTGTATTTGGAATATCTGACATCTGCAAGCAACCAAAACATCATCAGTGGACGAATGAGCAATCGTGGCCGGTCCCGCGGTGGAAGCCTCATCAGCCGCGAGGGTGAGCCTCGGAAAACGCACCGAGTGAAAGAAGGGGCGCGCAGGCGTCAGGCTGTGATCCTAGCCCTGCAACCTCACAGGAGAGGCCCGGAGACAGGGAGCAGGGGGAGCGGGGGGCGGCTGCCCGAAGACGGGGCTTCTACAGGGCTCCTGGACACTCTCACTGTCACGGGAGTGGTGTGGTTCCCAGCGTGGGAACAGACAACGAAACACCAGCCGGGCGCCTGTGGTTTATCCTAAGTCGGCTGGACTCAGGGGAGGGGTCTGAAGAGCAACACAGGGAGCTACAGGCATAATGGGGAACATTTCTGCTTATCCCAACATGAGGGGAGACCTCCAAGTTCCCACCCCTGAAAGCAAAGGGAACAACACACACATGCACACGCATGCACACGCATGCACACACATGCACGCATGCACACACACGCATGCACACATGTGCCCCCACGTGCATCGCGGGCACAAATCCGTGAGCTGATGCGGGAGTGTCGGGAAGGCAGCAGGGTGGAAGCCCGGCCTCTGGGAGCGGCGGAAACAAACCAACCACGCAGGGCGCTCCCGGACCCACAGCGAAGGCCGCAGGGAGCCTGCTGTCAAGGCTGAGCCGACTGCGCGGACAGACGGACGGTGTCAGTAGAAACCCGACTGCAGACAGGATCCCCGGGCATTCCTGATGCAGAGCTGAGGCCGGCACTCAGAAAAGGCTTGTGGATAGGGCAGAAGGAGCACGTAGAAATGAGAGGACAACCGTTACACTCATTGCTGCCCAACCCAAGTCAGGACGTGTGTGCCGGACGACACAGGCCAGGCGCTTCCCTGGAGTCAGACCAGACACACGAGGTGGGCGCAGGCAGACGCGGATGGTCCAGTGAGAAGGTCTCCAGTTGGCTGCGTCCCTGAGATGAGGGAGACAACACGGCTGCCACACTGCCTCTCTGCACGGCCACCCTGGGACCCTGGGGCCCTGGGGCCGCGCTCGGTGCTGTGCTTCTCAGGGACCGAGCGCTGCACCTGCCACAGCCCAGAGCCCTGCTGCCCATCATGGGAGAACAAGAGGCGCTCCAGGAAGTCTCACGCTGGGGAGCCCACGGCCCAGGCCGCGCGGGCACACGGGCCACCGGAGGCCCTGTGGAGGGGGCTGCACCGTCTGGGGGAGCCCTGCTGCCCGGCCTCGTCCTGTCACAGCCCTGAGCAGCAGCCTAGGAGGGGGCCATCTTCAAGAGCTCCAGCCTGGAAGTTTCTGGAAGCAAATTTTCAGAGCACAGGAATGGGCTGGCATCGTGGTCCCAGGGCAAAGCCCTGATCCAGGTCCAGCTGCTCCATCTCCAGTCCAGCTCCCTAACCCACCTGGGAAGACAACAGGTCATGGCTCAAGTGCTTGGGCCCCTGGGTCCTTGTGGGAGACCGGGAGGGAGTTCCTGGCTCCTGGCTTCAGCCTGGCCCAGCTCTGCTATTGTGGCTCCGGGGGGGGGGGGGGGGGGGGGGGGGG
>CM027392.1:55995442-56043734 GCA_015711505.1 Sylvilagus bachmani | reverse complement strand
TCCCCTGCTCTCCCCTGTCCTCCCCTGCCCTCCCCTGTCCTCCCCTGCTCTCCCCTGCCCTACCCTGCTCTCCCCTGCTCTCTGGCTGCTGGCTTTGCTGGGATCGTCGCTGCCTTCCCTGCAGGGCTGCCCTGAGCTCCGAGCCCCGGGGGCAGGGCTGTCAGGTTTGGTTGTCTCCCTTGCTTTCTGGACGAGCGCACACAGCCAGGGCAGCTGCAGAGGAAAACCAAGGGCACTGACCACACGGCTCCCGACGGCCCGAGGCCTCCACTTGCTACTCACTGCCCTTCGTTGCCCACTGCATCTCCACCCCAGCCTGACAGCTCCGTGTGCTGCCTTCTGCACCTCCTCCCATATTTTCATAATATGAGAACACACAGAGGCACACACACAACACACAACACATACATGCACACATACATACACAAAACACACATAACACATGCATGTGCACACAGCCCTGCACACATAGCATACATGAAACATACATGTGCGCACATACATGCACACATAACACATAGACACACTCGTGCACATATTACAAGCAACATATTCATGCATACACAACACACACTTGTGTAGCATAACACAACTTGTGCGGTGTAACATATATGTAACATACATGCCACATGTAGCACATGTGCACATACTCACACATGCACTGTAGCGCTCGATAACATATGCATGCACATGCAACCACTCATGCACATATAACACATATAATGCATGCACATGCAGCACACACTCATGCGCACATAACACATGCTCATAAACATGTACACAACTCATGCACACATAACACACATGTAACATAACACATGTGTGTGCACACATGTACATGCACATGCATCCAGAGGTTGTCTGATCTCATCACCTGCGTCTTGCCTGTTGTTATATGTAACAGTCAATGCCTCTTAAAAATTCAAAAGGAACATCTAAGCTTTGTTGCCTGTGCTGGGAAGAGTGATTCCTGACATCAGTTTCCGGCTAAAAGCACATTGACGGGCACACACACGCACCTGCACACACGTGCTGCTTCAGTGCACGGTGTGGAGGTCCTGGGCGCCCTCGCAGCCAGTCACCTCCGACCCCTCCAGGGGAGTTGTCCCCCACCGTCTCACGTGGGACAGCGAGGCTACCAGTGGGCGACAACCTGCGTTCCGTTAAGAATCAAACCGCTGACGCTGGCAATGCCTCCATAGCAGCTCTGCCAGCGGCCATGGCATCATAGCTGAGACCCTCGTGGTAAACAGGGGCGCCCTCGCACCAGCCTTGGCCATGAGGACTGTGGAAGTCGGGGACCAGCAGCCGGCTCACCGGGGAGCGCCCTGCTGGCCACTGTGAAGCTGGGACTTGGGAATGCCCCCACCAACTTGGAGACCTTCAACTCAAACTTAAACTTAAATGCTGAGCCAACTTTTCTTGGTAGCTCAGTGAGGACAAAGCTGCCCTCAGAGTCTTAGTCACTCAGCCCCACCTCACCCACCCCTCCCCAGGCTCCTGAATTGAGTGGGCGTCTGTGTGCCTAGACCACGCACATATGTGCGCACACGTAACCACATACATGTGAGAAAGCGATTCTGATCAGGAAGTGTACTTTTCATTCATTTTCATCTTTAGCTATTTAGAGACGGAGGGAGAGCTTCCATCTGCTGGCTCACTCCCCAGATGCCTGCATAGCCCAGGCCAAGCCAGGGCAGGTGCCCAGAGCCAAGACCTCAAGCCGGGTGAAGGGCGCCCGAGTCCTTGCGCCACCGCCTCTCAGAGCGAGCGTCGGCAGGAATGGAGTCAGGAGCCCAAGTCTGCCGTGGAACCTGCTCGCTCGGGCGTCTTAACCACGAAGCTGAATGCTAGCCCTGGAGGTCTCAATGCTAAGTTCAATGAAACCATTGACAGTGCCAGTTCCTGAAGTCTCTCCACTCGTCAAATCTTGTTCAGCTTTGTTAAGGATCCGTTTGGGCACTTACCCTCCTGCAAACAATGAAACCAACCGCACATTCTGCCCTCTGGCTATTAAATCTCCAGCACACAACTGAAGCACCCCAGCCCATAGTAAACAGCGCAGTTCCAAAGGGCAGATGTACTGCTAACGAAAAAGCAAACTGGCAACCTCAGGGCATGTGAGAAGCATCTCACTCGCTTCTGCACTCGGGCAGGAAGGAGCCTGCAGCATCTCACCCTGCTCAGCCGCCCGGGAAAACACGGGCAGGTGGGCAGCGGGTGCGGGCAAAGACGACCTGGACGAGGCCGACCTGAAAGAGGTGAATGAAAGAGAAGCCGCCTGACTTCTGTGCTCCTGGAAACAAACGGACACAAACAACAACCCTAAAGCCGCGAGGCTGGATTTCTCCTGCGAACCTTGCATACCAAGAAGGGGCGGCTCAGGTCCCAGACCAAGCACCCGCTCCTCCGCGCCCAGGATCTGAAGGGGAATGACTTCCATGGAGGCCATGTGAGCTCCCCCCTGCAGGGATGCAGGGCACTGCCATGGACCCCAGGCCTCTCCTACATCTTGAAAGAACGGGGACCACGCCACTGCCCGGCCTCCAATTCCACACTTTCCCACCCGCAATTTGAAAGGTTGGCTGGTTTTGCTCCTGTGTGGCTGTGCATGGTGGGAAATTCTCAATCTGTACCAAGAACATGGCAAATGGTACTCCCTCAATAAATCGTACTACTGGGGCCAGCGCTGTGGCGTAGCGGATAAAGCTGCTACCTGCACTACTGGCATCCCATGTGGGCACCAGTTCAAGTCCCGGCCGCTCCACTTCTGATCCGGCTCTCTGCTGCGACCTGGGAAAGCAGTAGGAGATGGTCCAAGTCCTTGGGACCCTGCACCCACATGGGAAACCCGGAAGAAGCTCCTGGATCCTAGCTTCAGATCGGCTCAGCTCCAGCCGTTGTGTCTCCTGAGGAGTGAACCAGCAGATGGAAGACCTCGCTCTCTCTCTCTCTCTCTCTCTCTCTCTCTACCTCTCTGTCTTACAAATAAATAAATAAATATTTTTAAAAAAAAAAAAATCGTACTATTGCCCTTAACCTGATAAAGTGCCTTCCACCATGGCTTGCTACATTTGTGGTCAGCTCCCACAGGGCCACGGCGGAAGCCAAGGAAATGGACGCATCTGCCCTGCAGCTCGTTGAAGGGCCAGGCCGAGGTCGCCCCCAGCCCGCAGTTGACCTGGCCCAGGCCCCTGGCAGTCCATCCGTCCTGACAACCCTGTGGGCTGATGGCTTCTCAGCACGCTTTGCAGCTCATAACGCATCTCCACAGACAGAAACCCCATGCGTGTTCTCTCCCTTCCGGATCCAGCCGGAACGCACACCCGCTGCCCCTGGACTCACTGAGCTCCAACAGCAAGGCTGCCGGGGCAGGGCTGTGGCCCTGCGGGCACCTGTGTGGGAGAGCAGGAGGAGCCCAGGAGCCACCACGGAGGGGCCATCCTCGCTCTGTGTGTGTAGGGATTCACACGGCCTTGCCTGGAACTCTCTAACCCGCAACTGCCCATGTTGTTAACATCGCAGACAATGGCTTCAACAAGCCCTGCCACGATCGATCCGTTCAACCCTCGGCTGTGGTTGGCGTTTAAAGTAATTCAAAGTGGTTCCCGTTACAGATGCAATGGAACTGTTAACATACGTGTGCATGGAGCAAATTCTGTACTTAGATGGCCGCATCGTGCGAAATCTACAGCATCGAATGTCTGTAAGCCTGGGGTCACAGGAAGAACGTTAGAAAACCAAACGACTCAATTGAGGAAACGAGAGGCCACGGTGCAGAATGCTCCCTTCCACCTGGAGAGGAGAGGAAAAGAGAAGGAAAAAAGAAACAAAAAACCAAAGGATCAAACAGAAAGCAGCCAGCAAGATGACGTTACCCCACCGCAGCAATCAACACTCCAAATGCCAATGGCGGGAACAAACACACAGACGAGACAGAGGGCGTCAGGTAGGTTTTGCAAAAGATCTCCACGATGTCTAAAGGAAGAGAACGCAGGCAGAGCTAAGGCACAAGTGAGCACCACGCTGCTCAACAACACGGCGCCAGCGGCTTCGTGTTCCAGGCAAAGTAGACTCAGAAGAGGGGGAACTGTCAGCCCAGGGGCTGTACATCTCCGGGACACGAATGCGTAATGTGCAGAATTGTGTAACAAAATGTACAATTACTTGTATGTTGTAAAATAAATCATGCAATTAGTATGTACTGCATAATAAATATTCCTAAGCATGCATGCATTAAGCAATTAAAAATACTCAAGGCGAAAACCAGTGATTTGGGCACAGACAAGGATCCGGCAGGAACGTGCGTCGCCTGAACCTGCTCATCACCCGGAGTGCGGGAGCCCAGCGGACGCCCCGCCCGCCCACAGCAGAGCACACCCCATGTCCCAGCGCCCATGCAGAGACAGCAGACTGCTGGTCGTGAATCCATCCTCACGAGATTTTAAACAATAGGAATTACGTAGATGGGATTAATTCAACTAAACTCAACATAGGTAAAACCAAAAGTAGTATCTGGAAAATCCATGACTGCTGTTGAGCTAAAACACATACTACTAAATAAGCCGTAGGTCAAAGGAAAAAGCTCAAGGGAGCTTTTAAAAAATATTTTGAGGGGCCAGCGCTGTGACGTAGTGGGTAAAGCTGCCACCTGCAGTGCCAGCATCCCATATGGGCACCGGTTCGAGTCCCGACTGCTCCACTTCTGATCCAGCTCTCTGCTGTGGCCTGGGAAAGCAGTAGAAGATGGCCAAGTCCTTGGGCCCCTGCACCCACGTGGGAGACCTGGAGGAAGCTCCTGGCTCCTGGCTTTAGATTGGCACAGCTCCAGCTGTTGTGGCCACTTGGAGATTGAACCAGAAGATGGAAGACCTCTCTCCTTCTCTCTCTGTCTGTCTACCTCCCAAATAAATAAATAATATTCTTTTAAAAGTGAAGCTAATGAAGACAGAGCAGACTCAGAGCTGCACAATTCTCAGAATAGGGAGCGACACATCCCCACTGCATGGCTGTCAGGAACCTCCCCTGGGCAGGAAGTCCCTCTCGGAAGCACCCCAATGGACAGGGCCACGTTCACGGCCCTGGGGGTGCACTGGGGGTGAGCCTGCGTGCCCTCACTTAATCCAGCAGCATCTACACTTCTTCAGCCAGAGCCCTGCACCTGCCTCTGCTGGCCTACCGGAGATGAGAAAGGGCAGGAACACTGTGTGCGTGCAGGGAGGCAGAGCCGTGTCCTGGAGGTGGAGGCCACACAGGCAGCTCAGCGGAGGGTACGTGCGGCAGAACGCAGAGCAGAAGGCAACATCAGAAAAGGACGTCAGATGCCAGAACACGGCCCTGGAAGGGCCCCATGGGAAGATGCAATCGCCCGTCCCATGATAACCCTGCCTGAATGCCCTGGGCTCGCCCAGACCTGCGTGGCTGCTGTGTCCAGCAACACCCGTCTCCCCTGCCTCATGGTCACTTTCCCGAGCGTATTCTTCAGAGTTTTGCCTTAGAAATCTCTTCTTTCTCCCACATGCAAGCCTCACCTGCCACGCATCCCCTCCCAAGGACCCAGGCAGAGTCCGTCGTTCTTGTGGCAAGGCTGTATTTGATGTCTTTGATCCTTCTGGGAACTAAGTGACTCTTGGTTGTTCTATAGCCATGAACTGTCGCGCATGTGCCCTCAAGCACCAAAACACTCTTAATGTTCCTTAAAAAACAACTCCAAAGGCTCCGCTGCTTTATGAGCCCGGAGACACAGCACTCAAAAATGTGTGTGGTTTTGGGGAAAATGCAGACTGACTGTGGTTGGTGGGTTCCTCGGAAACTGGCCACTAGAACTTTCTGTGAGGGACCACGCTAGATCCAATATTTATTAGACCAGAATAAACGAATATTGGAAGACAACAAGAATTCACCTTCTGTTGCCCAATGATTGGGAGGTGAGAATTGAAAAGCGAATGCTTTGCGCTCACCTCCCCCTCCCCCTCTGAGTCCCAGCCTCCCTGGGGGGCTCCCTGACCGAGGCGCTTCACAGTGAACCTGGGGCTCGTGGCTTCAGTCTGCATCTGCACCCCAAGGACGGGGCCTGAGCCCCTACTTCTGCATCTGCGAGCTGGGAATAACTGCCCACAGGTCACTGGACTGGTGGGAGCAGGGACACAGGGGTTTGGTAAGTGGCCAAGGCGCTGACTCACGCAATGAGCCCTGAAAACCAACCACTTTCCACAATGACCTTGGCCTTGCATGGAGACCTGGGAGTCCAGGCCAGGGCTCTTCCACTCCCAGCAAGTGGAGCAGGAGGCCTGGGTCCTCCCTGTCCCCAGGGAAGTGGGGGGGCACCTGGGGAGGAGTCACAGTGACATGGGTGGGAGCAGGCACATCTGTGAAGCTGGGCAAGGCTGAGCCTCCTAGGTCCAACAGAGAGGCGCTGGCTCAGCAGTGTCCCAAGGGTGGCAGGGCTCGTGGAGGGGCTGGATGTGGGACATCTGTGGGGAAGCCCAGGAGCTAACGAGAATCAGAGACGCCGGCCCTGCATAGGTCCCTCCAGGATGGTGCAAGGGGCCCAGCACCCGGCTCCGTGTCTTCCGTGGTGTTGATGGTACAGCATCCTCTGAAGCCGTCTGCATGCTCCCATTGTTAGGAGACAGACCCTGGCGCCCCCAAGGCTCCTCTGCATTCTTCCATGGCGGCCGCCTCCCGGGCGTGACGCGGGCATGGGGAGTTCGGGGAGGGGGACTCGTGAGCTGCGCCCAGGAGCGTGGACCTGCTTGGTTCCCTGGCACCCCTTGTCTGATGTGGCGACCTCGTGCTGCCCTGGAGTGGGAATGGTTTTGTAGAATCAACCCAACCTCGAAGCAGCTCAGCAGACGCCTGCAGCCTAGGTCCCGCCCCCAAAAGTCACCGGATGACAGGAGCATCCCTGCAGGGGCCTCACGCCAAGTCTGTTCCCCAGCCAAGGAGAAGGAGGTCAAGCCATGGGCAGTAGAGGCAGGACAAGGCCACGAGGAGCATCCCACACCCAGGCGTGGGTTCCAGGCGTCACACATGAGATCCTGTGCACCCCTGTGCAGCGCCTCCCCGTCTGCCGAGGGGACATGCGTGCAGGGGACCCCGTCAGAAGCGCGCCTCTGCTCCAACCGTCTTTGCCCTGGGAATCCCGTGCTTCCAGGGTCTATGCCCCAGCCTGCCGTGTGATCCCCACCAGGCGTGTGTGCATGTGTGTGTGTGTGTGTGTGTGAGCTCAGCGCCTCCTAGGACCCTGTGTGTCACCGTGTGCCTGGAATGTCTGACACATGCTGTCTGCGGTCTGGGGATTCCCAGCCAAGCTGCTCCTAGAGCTACCGGGGCTGCACGGCGCCTCCTCCACGGGGTGCCCTCGAGTCAGGGCGGCCAGGGCCACGGCTCGGAGCAGCAGAGAACAGCGCGTTTACTCATTTGTGTGCGATCTGAGATTCGGGTTTGTATGTTCAAAATCTTATTCATTCCAAAAAATAAACAAATAAAAATTTTTAAAAATCGTAACCAAATTCGTTCTAAAAGAAAACGACTGGCAGAGGGCTTGCGTTGCTGGGTTTGCAGCCTGTGTTGCGGTGACGTCGTCCTTCACTCCAAGTGACCGCCCTGCACCCAGGGCTGCAGCTTTGCAACCGCGTGTCCTTTTGTGTAGAAGATTCCTCTGAACCGCGTGAGCTTTGGCCGTGCTGGGCTCAGGTCGCCAAGCCAGCCTGGGCAGTTGGAACTTGGGCCAAAACTGAAGCCAAAAGCCTGGAGTTAGAGTCCCAGTGCCCTGAGACCACCTGAGGACGGGGGCACCATGGCTGTGGCTCGCCGAGCCAAGCGGAGCGACTCCGACCTCGGCCCAGGCCCCTCGACCTCCTCCGAGAAGCCAGAGGGAGAGGAGAGCTAGACAGCATGCCTGCGCAGGGCCCCAGGCAGCCTGGAAGGCGCCATGGAGCTCAGCTCAGCACCACAGCCCAGGCTGAAGTGCCCGAAGTTCATTCCCACGGGCCGGGGCCGGGGGTGGGAGGCCCAGGTTGGTGCGGGCGCGGGTTTCTCCTGAGCTCCTCCTGTGTCCTCATGGGGTCGTCCCTCTGTGCCCCACGTGTGTCCGTGTCCTCACCACTCCGTCCAGAGGAACCAGGCCTGCGGGATCAGGGCCCACACAGATGACCTCTGGGAAGACCTACCCCCAGTCCATCACAATCTGGGGCCCTGGGATTTGCACCCCAGCAGGTGAATTTGGGAGACACAGGGGAGCAGGTCACTGAGCCTCAGGTGGGCGGGGAGAGGGAATGAAGACCCTCGCGCCCTCTGCTCAGAAACAAGCACCCAGTGCGAGCGCCTGCCCGCCTCTGGCTGACCTGAGAACGCTGAGCTCTTGTTGAAGGAGCACCAGGACCCGGCTTCATTCCCCAGACGGCGAGAATTGAAGAAGTGGACAAAACGCTTGACTCAACGGTTGCAAAGAGACAGAACACGGGGGCACACAGAATGGCGACTGCCCCAGGTGGGAAAGTCATGGAGGGAAGTCCTATAGCTGCCCCCATGAACCACCTGCAGACCGGGTGAGGGCTGACCGTGATGAGCATGTGACCCCCGTCACACAGCGACAGCAGAGGTTCGGCTCGAATTGTGGTGCGGCACGCGTGGCGCAAGACGAGTCGCGAGCCCGCCACCTGCGTGCTTTCTTATAAACGCCGGTCTCTGACAACAAGCCAAACACCCTCCTTTTAAAGCTGACTATTTGCAGACGTTTTGCACTTCCGGCGAATGTTCACAGCCTGTAGGAGGAGAGGAAGGGAGGAGAGGGCAGGCAGCGCAGCCCCAGGTCCAAAGCAGACTTGCCCTGAATAGCCCCGGCCCTGCTCCGTGAGCCACGATAAATACGATCAATCAGCCAGAGGAAAAGGGCCGAAGCAGAAGCAAGGGGCTCCCGCGCCAGCGATGGGGCAGCAGCGGGATCGATTCCTCTGTGCAAACCCAGAACCCCAAATAAACCGTGTCCAGAGAACTGTTGAGAAACTGCAAGTCTCTGGATTTCAAACTTGCCTTTTTGTTCACCACACAAATATTTAAAATAAGTCATCCCTTGACATTTCATAAAGATCCCAGTTCCCAGCCCCTTGGTCCACGTCTCAGGGCACCTGGAGGAAAGTCCACGGCCCTGTGTTGTACTCGGGCTCATGCGTGCAGAGCCGGGGCTCAGTGGGGGCTCGGGGGGCTGAAATGGACAACGCTCTGCATTTTCACATCTTGTCAACATGCGGTTGTAGCTTACAAAGCCTCACGGGGAGAACGTTTCACTGAGATGTGACCGTACGTGGAATCGAATGAGTTGGTGGCGACACAGATTCCTGAGGCTCTGGGCCACCTGCCTGGGTTCTGGTCCCATGTGAAGCTCACAGGCGCGCGGCAGCGGCCGAGCCTCTCTGCCTGAGGGCTGTCATTTGGAACGGGGGAAGCACCAGGCGTGCGGAGAGCGCTGAGTGGCACTAGGCTCAGGACGCCGTGTGGACCTGTCCGTCACAGAAGCGGCGAACGGGGGTCAGCACCCAAACTCCCTGTGGAACGAAGTGAGTGACCCACAGCGGTGGCGAGAGCAGTGCTCAGGCGCTCGCGATGAGGCAGCCGGCGCGCACCTGGCTCTGCTCTCGCTCTAAAGCGTAAGAGCGATTTTCTCATGGAGATCTTCCCGTTGAGAACAGTCGTCTACCCTAGGGATCAGCTAAACGTACAAGACCTGGGACTGCAGGGCCTCTTGCTGCCATGGAAGAACGCGCGTTCTCACAGCACAGTGAGGTCCACTCTCTCCGGCCTCCTTGTCGAATTTAAAGCATTCTCAGTAACAAGAATACAAGAGGCTCGTTTTGAATCTCTTCAGAAAAGCAGTCTACACAGGCGCACCGGGTAGCAGCACAGCCTGTAAAGATGGCGCTTCAACCCCTGGGCCTCCACCAGGAACAGCCCCGCCTGCCCGGGAGCGGGAATCTGGACACATGACCACACGCACAGGCAAGCTGAGTGTGTGGCGACACCAGCCCCTCGCATCTGTGGGCCAACACAGACGTCTCGGACACAGGTCTGCCAGCCCGCAGCGTTCTGACTGAGCATGGCCACTCAGTCCCCGGCCGTCCTCCCGCGGGGCAGTGGGAAGAGGGCAGCCAAGATCTCAGCTGGCGAAGGCGGGGATCACCCGGGTGGAACATCACCCGGGACACCTGAGGTCACAAATGGCCGCGCCCCCACGCCCTCAACTCCAGATTTCCCACGTCAGCAAGGACAACCCCCCCTCTTGCTTCTTCACCCGCTCACTTTGGCTGGCGGGAGGACTCTGGCTCAGCCCACTGGAGACACTTTGGCTAAGACGTAAATCTCACCCAGGGAAATGTGGGAACAAAGACGGTCGCACATCTGGCTGGCCAAAGCCTTCGTGTTTTGCAGGTCTCCGTCAGGAAGACGGATCTTGGATGCTGGTGCTACAGCGACGGTGCATGGCCCAACCTCAGGAGCCCCGCAGCTCGGGAGCCAGGGTTGGGCTTTGTGACACAGCAGTGAGGAGACTGTGGACGGTGTGGTGCGCATGCTTTGCAAAGTCCAAGTTTAGAAAAATCTAACGCAGGAAAGACAAGGCGACTCGGAGGGACCCAGGCTCGAAACACGCTGTGTTGACAGAGAAAGCAACCTTGAACTGGCAACCTTAACCCAAGGGCGCATCACAGTGCATCCAAGGAAGAAAACGCCATAGGAAATGCCGCTCCGCGGGGCCTCGGGAACCGGGACCCGGGCTGCGTCAGCGCCAGAAGCCCTGTGTCCTTCATGAATGTGTACACAGGTCCTCGGCGTCCAGCCTCGCGTGGCCGTGGAGCTTGAGGCTGGAACCCCTCAGCAGCAGGGGAAGATGGGATGAGCCTGTCAATCATCCAAACTTCTGCCAAATACGAAACCAACAATGGCACCTGCCCTGGGCCGCCAGGATTCCATGCCCCGCTGTGTGCTCAGGACTTGGCGTGTGGCTCGGAAAGAAGCCACCGTTTGCAGCGTCGCCAGCGCCGTCAGCAACAGCATCACCGTCACTGGGTCCCCTCGACCGTCCTGGGAACGCAGCATTTGCCGCCCAGACCGGATCGCTCCACGTGGCTCTCGGTTCTAGACCCCGAGATGGGCACGCACTTGCAAGACTGCGTTAAGTATTTTAGGAAGAACACACAAGGACGCCTACAGACGACGTTCCTAGACAGGAGTTTCATTCCTCTCAGACCAACCCAGAAAGCAAATTCTTCCTTTGCGTCTGGCATTCCCATTTCCAAGTCGTTCCAGTCAAAGGCCTCGGTGCCAAGACCCACATGAAAGCCGGCCGCGGGCCTGCAGGAAGCCGTGGGCGGCCCGGCCGGCTTTGCCCAGGGCTGCCAGGCCTGCTGCTCACGTTCCCCGCAGACTTCCTTGAGCAGACATTCCATCGGCATACGGAGCCCAGACGACGGAAAAGCTAAGAAATCTGCACTCCGGGTCACTGCTCGAGGCTTGCACGACTGTCTGCGATCCCTGGGACATAAGGACTGCTTTGCCGGGGGAGCTTTTCTCGCTCTGGGCTCCGAGAGAAGAGCCCTCTTCAGTGTGAAGACGTCCGTGCCGGTCCCATCCATTCCAGCTACAGGCAAGCTGCTGCAGAGCTGCTCAGGGCGCCACGGCAGGGAGAGATGTCGATGCAGACACAGCACCGTGCATAGACATCTCTAGTGCGTGGTGCATAGCGCACGGTGAGACGCACAAGAAGAACCTGCGCTGGCAGCCACAGAGCTCTGCCAGCTACGGCAGAACCCCGGAATGTGCGGCTTCACGGGCTCCGTCTGCACGGAACCCAGCCTGAAGGAGCCGAAATGCTGCACCTGCTGCCTGCTCTTGGGTCCCTTAGGGTGACCCGAGAAGTCTTCCAGCGAAGGCAGTCACCTCGTGCTGCCTTTATGCTTCATAATTGTCTCTTTCTCTCTTCTCTTTCGCTAGGGTCTCAGGTGGCCTTTGGTTCCTTCATACACGGTGCCGCCTGTGTCTGTCACTCCAGGTTCTCCCACCTCCCTACAAACTCTAAGCCAGTGTGTTCTGTCAGTCCTACAACGAGAGCCCACATGCAGTAAAATTCTAAGTAGCAGAGAGAAACAGGAAATATAAATCCACGTGCCTCCACCCATCCCCACTCCCTGGCCATGACAATCTTACAGTCTTATGGAAATTGGGCCTACGTGTATAGTAATGTCCACCTGTTCCTATACAAACTAAACACACATTGTTACCAACAGCAGGAAAGCATGGAGATACTCCCAGTCCCCGTTCTGCATTGCCCACTGCACCTGCCTGGGGGCTGCTCTGCTCTCTGGCCATCGGCGTCCTCAGGTCTACCTTGGGTGGGACCCCTCCCTGGGTGGGACCCTGGGGACTGGCATGTCGAGTTGCCAGGCTGCGGCCATGAGCCCTGGTGGCCCAGCAGGTCCCGTAAGGCAGTGACCAGGGAGAGCCGGAGTCGTCGGCTTCCACATCCCAGACCCAGCTGCTGCTGGGCTCCAGGGGGAGCAGGCACTGGTGCCGGCACATCCTATGGCCTGGGTATCCCTGGACCACAGCCACCCTCCCCTGCCCCAGCCTGCCCCTCCAGGAGCTGGCCTCTTCTCTTCCTCCTCCCATGGTTCTGGAGCTCTCTACCGTGTGTGTGTGTGTTGGGGGAGGGGCTGCACCTCAGCTTGCAGGGTGAGTCCTACCTCCCTGCCTGGGCAGGGGGTCCTCCTTGCAGCATCCTGCACAGTAGCCTCGCTCTCAGGACGGCTGAGGTGAGCCCCCAGGCCCCACACTCCTCACAACACACCGCACCCGGTCCTGGCCCCTGCACAGGACGGACACGGATGGCAGACCACACAGGTTCCCACTGCAAGGATGCGGGCCTGGCCCAGTCGAGGGGTCACTGTGGCTCCCTCTCAAACCCCAGTTCGAGGAATGAGAAGGCACAGAGCGGAGCGTGGGGCTGAGAACAGAGGGCACAGGTGTGGCAAGCCGAGGGGATGCTGGCGTGCTGAGTGCCGCGACTGAGCCAACGCCAGAGAACTTCAGCGTGCTCTGCCTCTAGTGGGATGCCGCTGCCCGGGCCACTGCCCCGGCCCGTTGTGGCAAAGCAGCTAAGCCAGCGCCGGCCATGCGGACATCCCCTGGCCAGCACCGCTTCAAGTCCCGCTGCTCCATGTCCCATCCAGCTCCCTGCTAACGCACGGGAAGGCAGCAGAGGACGCCCACGTGCTTGGGCCCCGCACCCACGTGGGAGACGCAGATGGAGCTCCTGGTTTCTGGCTCTGGCCTGGCCCTGGCTGCTGTGGCCGTTGGGGAGTGAACCAGCAGATGGTGGATTCTGTGTGTGTGTGTGTGTGTGTGTGTGTCCCCCTCTGCCACCATCAGTCTACCTTCTAAATAAATAAATCTTTTTTCCCAAGTAGGATATCACTTTCCTAGTGTATGAAGACACACCCGGGCATGCTCAGGAGTGGAGCTAGATCGTCCTGTGGCCTCACTGTGTGGAGTGGGCCAGGCCGGGGTGCGTGAGGTCCCGTGTAACCCATTAAGGGGAAGAATTTATACTCCACATTTAAGTCAAGCTTGCCGGTGACTTTGATGTGTTGAAGTGTTTGTAAAAGTTTAACTTAGAAGAGGAAAAAAATCACTTAGTTTCTCTAACAATGAGAGAAACGAGCTCTTTAATTGATACTTGAAAGCCGCTTTCCTTTGGGGAATAAATTTACAAAGAATACTTCGGTTTCCGAAACCTCAGCCGTGACATTGAAGCCGCATGTGAAGGGCAGAAGTGGCCTGGATTTCAAAGGCAGCGAGGAACAAGGAGGAGCCCTCAGGATTCTATTTCATTTAAAAATAAACTTTTTTGAGTCTTTATGAAACTATGTAAAAATGACTGCAGATTTTCCCATATTCTGCTGTCAGTTGGCTGAACATAACTGCAAAGGCAGAGCTATTTTTGCCCGACGGCTCATCAGTGAAGACATTTCCTTTTCCCTAAAAGGATTGGCATGTTTTAGGGAGACTTTTAAGAATGGCCCCGCATCCGGGGGCTGGTGGGCAGGGGGAGACGCCGGAATGGCCCCGCGTCCGGGGGCTGGTGGGCAGGGGGAGACGCCGGAGAACGAAGAAAAGCCTGCAGAGATGCAAGGGACCTTTTGTGGGACGACAGTCAAGAACCCAGTGAGAAATCGATGACAGTCACACAAACGCAATCCTGGAACGTCGAGTGGGCGGGCATCCCCGGGGCAGGCACTTGTCTGGAGGTCAAGGCCCCCGGGAAGGTCTCTGCGTCCCACACTGGAGTCCCAGCTCCAGCTGCCAGTTCCAGCTTCCTGCGGGTACAGACCTTGGGGCGGCGGCGGTGGTGCTGGTCGCCAGGCTCTGCCCTTCGTGTGGGAGACTGGGAGCACCAGCCACAGCGCAGCCCAACTTGGGCTGTTGTGAGCAGGCGTGGAGTGAGCCGGTGGGTAGGAGTGCGTTAGCTATGTCTCTCCGCTTGTGTGTGTGTGTGTGTGCGTGTGAATTCACCAGAGCTGTATATTGGGGAATTCTCTGCTTGGAAATGTCTTTGGAAACCACAGGTGTGACTGACATGGCCCAGAGATGGAGGAACAGAACAGAGGGGCGAGAAGAACAGGACCTTGAGGATGTCCAATGTTCAGCTGCCCCAGAGAACAAAGCAGCAGAAGGTGATGTTAGAACGTGACTGTAAATCCACAGACTCAGTAAGCAAGGTCTCGGTGGCTCAGACGAGAAACACAGCCACGACAGAGAAACCTCGAGCACTGGCCAAGACCCAGACCAACAGGCACAGGTGGGTCGGGAGCACCTGTGCTTGGAACAGTGCCGAGAATGTCACTTGATCTTCCCCCCAGTAACCCAAGACCCCAGTCGAGCCTGGAGATAAACATCAGACCCACCCCAACCGAGGGTCGTCCTACAAAACACAGCTTGTGTCTCAGGATCATCCAAGTCTGAGCCTGAGAAGTGTCATAGCAGCCATAGCAGCCTCAGGGAAGTTGGAACCAGACGCCGTGTGGTGGGGTGCCAGCCAGGACCCTGGGGCAGGGGGTGGGTCTACAGAGATCCGCAAGAATGACACACGTCACTGAATCGCATCGTGGTCCGCTCTGACCTGCTGAGCAAAACAGTATGTGCCGGGTACGTGAAAGCATGACGAGGGGGCTGCCCACCCAGGAGGGCTGAGGAGGGAGGGTGAGCATCCTTAGAAGGAAGCGCCTGAGACAGCAGCGCTCGTCCACTCGAGAAGGCAGAAACCCACCGAGCAAGGCGCCCCGCACCCGCCCCAGCACTGCCACCTGCCACGGAAGTTTCCAGCACAGGCTGGGGGGGGGCACGCCCTCCCTCCCCCAGCAATGACGCGTCCATATCAACTCATTCTGCACAGCAGGAGGGCACTTGTGGTCACTTTAAGTTGTTTTTTTTTTTTAAAATACGTAAGACCCTAAATTTTTATAAAGATCACTGGGCTTTTGCGTTCAACACAACGTGGGAAAACTGGGATTTGTGTCTCATGTGGTTACCCAGTCACAACTCCGCAGATCAGGGCAGTTACTACGCCAGAATTTTGTTCCCATAAAACGAATTGTCGGCTGGCATGCCGCTCAACAGGCTAATCCTCTGCCTTGCGGCGCCGGCACACTGGGTTCTAGTCCCGGTCGGGGCGCCAGATTCTGTCCCGGTTGCCCCTCTTCCAGGCCAGCTCTCTGCTGTGGCCAGGGAGTGCAGTGGAGGATGGCCCAAGTGCTTGGGCCCTGCACCCCATGGGAGACCAGGAGAAGCACCTGGCTCCTGCCATCTGATCAGCGCAGTGCGCTGGCCGCAGCGCAGGTGAACCAACGGCAAAAGGAAGACCTTCCTCTCTGTCTCTCTCTCTCTCACTGTCCATTCTGCCTGTCAAAAAAAAAAAAAAAACGAATTGTCGCCGTGACTCAGGGGCAGATGTACATGGCACTCCGGCCACAGCGGTCGACCTCTGCCAGGTTGATGGGCAGGAAAGGCCCCACTCTCCGGTGACCACTGTAACCTGAGACAGAGAAGCCATGTCCAAGGGAGCGGCCCAGCCACAGACACGCCGGGATGGAGGCAGCAAACCTCAGTGGGAACCATGGTGGAAAATCCATCACCACCGAGTGCGAGCCGGCGGGTGAGACAGACACGCGCGATGGAAGCAGCCAAGCACCTGTCGGGGGGAGGAGCCCCGTGAACCGACCCCAGACAGGGGTGGACCACCAGGCCTGAGAGCCCACACCTGCTCTCATGTGTGGGTTAGGCAGGAAATGGTCACAGGAGGAGCTCCGGGTGTCAGCACCTCCTCCAGCCACAGCTGATTTCAGAGCCACACAAATTCAGCCTGTCCGCTCATCACTGCCTCCGAATCTGGAGAACGCACAAACCAACGCCATCATTGCCATTCCCCTCCCAGGGTCGCCGGGAAGAATCGCCTGGACCCCGGGCTCCGGGAGAGGCGCACACGGCTGGCAGAGGGCACAGAGGCGGCTTCAAGTCAAAGGAGGCAGCGGCAGCCAGGGGTCTGCCTTCACAGGGCGTGGTCGGGGGCAGCAGCCACAGCAAGCCACGGGGTCATCTGGGAAATGGACGCGGCTGCCCCCAGCCCACCACGGGGGACAACGCGGGGAGGACACGGGGCTCACAGTCTGCAGATTAATGAGATGATTCTTAGAAACGGATCTGGAAGAAGAACGCTGGGACAGCCCCTGCCCTTTCCGCCGGCCGTTGGCCACTCCATGTCTCAGACGGGGCCCCTGCCCCACACTCGCTGTCTGGTCTGGTCCCCCTCGCGGGGTGCGGTGACGCCACACAGTGGTGGGAATCTGCAGGGCCCCGCAGCCCAGGGAAGGGGACCGTCTTCCTGAGCTGGCTGCCATCCCCACGTTCCTCCTGGTGAAAATCCACTGCTTTCTCTTCCCATTTTCTACCTGCGCTGGGTTGGATTTAACTTTGTTCTGTTTCACTGTGGATTTCACGGTTGACTTTATGTATTTATTTATTTTAAAGATTTATTTATTTTATTTGAAAGAGTTAGAGAGAGAGAAGGAGAGACAGAAAGAGAGAGAGATCGCCCATCCGCTGGTTCACTCCCCAAATGGCAGTAATAGTTGGGGCTTGGGCCGGGCAGAAGCCAGGAGCCAGGAGCTTCATCTCTGTCCCCCACATGGGTGCAGGGGCCCAAGCACTTAGGCCACCTTCTTCTGCTTTCCCAGGTGGATTAGCAGAGAGCTGGATCAGAAGTGGAGCAGCCGGGACTCGAACCAGCGCTCTGATATGGGGCCCCAGCACCACAGACAGCCACGTAACCCACAGTGCCACAGCACTGGCCCCTGTGTTCCCCTCTGCAAGGGGTCACTGTGGGCAAAGGAGGCCTGAGGAGTGGCAAAGTGAAGGCACACGCCCTGCGTCCCCACAGCTTCCCCATGGCCAGCCCTCTGCTGCCCAGCACCGCTGTCACCTGAACATGGACAGTCTGGAAGGACTGCAGATGGGGGTGCTTCAGCCAACCCCAAGGTCAAACTTGGGCGCAGATTTTTGGAAGCATTAACCTTGAAGCTTCAAGAGGCACTTGACGCTCTAGGCACATCCACAGAATCTCCCTCACTCTCCATCCGTGCCTCGTTCTAGGAATGCCTGTCCTCAGAATAGCAGCTTTGTCTCTGTCCCCTCTCCTGTGCGCTGAGAACTGGTTTCCTACGCCGTATCGCTGTGCCTTCCAGCACAACAGTCACTGTCTACCAGAGCTCTGCTTCCCTTCGGGGCTTTGCCCGGCACCTACGGTGGCCACGAACACGACCGACCGGGCTTTGCAAACGCCCAGGTCCGTTTTCCCCTTAGGGCAAACAACCCTGCCTTCTTTTTTTTTTTTTTTTTGACAGAGTGGACAGTGAGAGAGAGAGAGACAGAGAGGAAGGTCTTCCTTTGCCATTGATTCACTCTCCAATGGCCGCCGTGGCCGGCGTGCTGCGGCCAGCGCACCAGGCTGATCCAATGGCAGGAGCCAGGTGCTTCTCCTGGTCTCCCATGGGGTGCAGGGCCTAAGCACTTGGGCCATCCTCCACTGCACTCCCGGGCCACAGCAGAGAGCTGGCCTAGAAGAGGGGCAACCGGGACAGAATCCGGTGCCCCGACCGGGACTAGAACCCAGTGTGCTGGCGCCGCAAGGCGGAGGATCAGCAGCACGCATCTGAGGCCAGTGCATGGAGAAGAGGTGAGAAGGAGCAGGTGGAGGAGCCGGTGAGTGGGATGTGAGGACGCCGAGGCAGGAGGGCCCTGGGCAGAGAGAGCAGCCCCAGGGCAGGTGCAGCAGAGAACCCCGGAAGACAAAGGACAGGGCCCACACTGTGCTCAGTGGCCGCGGGGCCCCGCCTCCCCCTGGCCAGAGGACCAGTTAAGGAATCAGCCCAGAGCCCCTCACATCCCACTCTGCCACTCCTGGTCCAGATATTTGCTGCACGTGCCAGAACAGACACACCCCACCAGGAGGGCGGGGCTAAAGTCCCCCAGGGAAGCCTGTGATCCCCAGTGATCCAGCACCTGTCAGTACAGCAGTCCTCGCCCAGAGAACACCAGCCAACACTAGCCCTGCACCCACGCAGCGCCCCCGGCCCCCGGCCCCCGGCTCCCAGCCTCCAGCCTGGACCTACTGGGCACACGAGGCGGAGGGGAGCTGCCAGCCAGAACCAGCGAGTTTCAAACGCTGTCTTTGCCACACAGCAGGTAACTAACTGGTGGGAGAGACGGCAGATCAGCAGCTGTGCGAGAACAGAGTGAAGACCAAAGACCCCCGATGAGCAGGGGTCCCGCGTCTGCCACACGGGTGCCCTGACTCAGTCACTGACGGTTGCTGCCTAAGGGCAGAGACCTCCGAGCTCCGGTCCACGCCCTGTCTCCTGTGTTGCCTTCTCTTCTGCCTTCTTCTGGGTCAAGCGAACACCTCTGGTGGACTCCTGGGCGTCAGCAGGAGCCTGGGGCCTTCACTCACACCCCCCAGGGCGGCTTAGACTTAGAGAAAACTGAGAATTGTGCAGAGTCTCTGGGAAGTGTGGCCCTCTACCCCTCATCAGCAGCTCCCATAGGGGAGGCATTTCTTCCACTAAGGAGCCACACTGACTCCTGACTATCACCAGGACTGTAGCTAACGTTCTCAGCGTTTGTCACACACCCACAGAGCCGGTCCACAGACCTCATCCGAGATGCCTCAGCCCATGTGGTCATTCTAGTGACGCTGGTGTCTTTGAGGAGCACCTGCCAAACATGTGTGGAGTGCCTCTCTCCAGGAATTTGTCTGATTTATTTTATTTTATTTTATTTTATTTTATTTTATTTTATTTTATGGCTTGCCATTAGACTGGGGATGGGACCCGTAGAAGGTCCCAGAGGCCATGTGTCATTTCCCTCACATGTGTCTGTCAGTATCACCGTTGACGTGACTCCCGCGACTGGCGGGGCTGGGGACCGTGGGGTTTTCTCCCTGGAAGGTCCCCCCTTTCCGTACGGCACTCTCGGGAAGGGTCACTGGCACTGAGGCCCGGGACTTGGGCTTCCTGTCCTTAGGCAGCGTGCCCACACAAACTCTTCATACTTTTCCCCTGTGGGATGTTAGTTTCTCCTCCTCACCCTGTTCTAGGCTTTCCACCTATGCAGTTAGAGACCCTGAATGGTTACTGTATACTTTAGGTTGTAACACAATGCTGCTCTATTTGGTTGCTCAAAGTGGGTCCAGCTTTGACTGCTGGTTTCCGGATCCGTTCCCCTGTGGCTGTGAAGGGAGGAGGGAACCGCCTATAATTCCGGGACTGCCACTCCCCGGGACACCACCTCCAGGAGGGCTCTTCAGGGCAAGGCGTCAGGCACCATCATACAAAGAAAAGAAACGCCCAGGGAATATTCCAGATCAAACCACTGAGAAATCACGGCTGAAGACACTCTATGAGCCAAGGTCACAAGTCCAACGAGAACGAGGCTGCTCCCCATAGAAGACGGGCGGCGGGGCACGGCCTCGCTTCTCAGGGCACCGGTGCGAGCAGCTACACTTCAGGAGCAGCACAAACGGAGCCGGCAGGCGGCTGAGCCACAGCCTGGAGCCCACTGTCCTGCGACAACCCCCGGACCCCCACCCTCAGCAGCAGGTGGCGTTTGCACTCTGGGCAGTGAGACAAACCCAGGGACAGCCAGAGCCCACACATCCCCACCCTGCAGGCTCCACCATCCAGCGTTGTCTCCCAGCCGCGTACCCGGGCACAGGTGCATGGCATCCTGGAAACACAACCAGTGAAAGAGAGCTGGGAGAGGCGGGGACCCCACGTGCACGCACTGCCGTGGCCCGCCCGGGAGGCAGGCCCCTCCAGAGCCCGTGCTGTTGGTGGCCACTGTGTTTTATTAACCGGCAGCCAGCTATAGGGCCCTCTTCTTGGCCATGTTCGTAAGCTCCTAGCTCCAAGAAAATGGACACTCGTCCTGGGAAGAACTCGGGAGAGGTGACTTTAATGAAGGGAGGGCTGAGTTAGACCTACCAAAGGTGTTTTCCTTGAACAGCTCTTGGCAACAAGCTGGGAGACTCTCATAATGGCTTGAATAGGGCGCACACCTGCCTGCGACAAGACCCCGTAGCCGATAAGCGGGCTTGTGCAGCAGCAGTTCGCTCTGTCCCGGGTAACGGGGTAACGCACCAGCACTTTCTCCACCCTTCTCGAAAACATGGATGAGAACAAAAAGGAGCTTTGCAAAGAAGAAAAAGCCACAGCGCACTTGTCGATTGTGACTTTCAGCGCATGGAAAGGAGTCTTCAAGCCTCCAGTCTGCGTCACCGTCAGTGGGTGACACTGTCACCGATGACCAGCACGCTGTGTCCCAGAGAAGAGCAAAGAGCAGGGGCTGAGGCCACGGCGAGGCCCACGGTCTGCACCGGCGCCTGTGGCTGGCGGGGCCGTCTGCCCCCTCCCTGCCACCTCACGCCCACTCCTCGCCCGCACTAGCGTCTCCCGGTCTCCCCAGCACCGGGTCTGTCTGTTCTCCTGTGCGCTCCCCTGGGCAGTTCTCATCAGCATAAAAACATGCTCTTATCTGGCCCATCTGCTAACACATGCACACAGGCACGCGATCCCTCACCCACGCCTGCGTCGCCCAGGCCTCTGCTGGTCCTTAACGAGCGTCTCAAGGTGTTCTGCTCCTCCCACGAGCAAGTCCAGCCTTGCCTTCTTCATCGCTGTGGCAGCCAGCGGTTTGTCCCCACTAAGCCACCAACGTCATTTTCCTAAATCCAATGAGCCGAGCTCCATCTCCATCTGCCTCACCATGCTTGACAGGTGCAACTGTTCTCTCCTCCTGAGAATAGATTCTAGAAAGGGCACACTCTTCCTGAGACGCCTCCCGGCCCCCGGCTCCTCAGGAGCACGCGCTCCACATTAGTCACTTCGAAGGAGATCTTAGAGCAGCCTGTTCTTGCTGCCACCAGTAGACTGAGCATAGAAGACTCCCTGGGCCAGTGCAGTGGCTCAATAGGCTAATCCTCCGCCTTGTGGCGCCGGCACACCAGGTTCTAGTCCCGGTTGGGGTGCCGGATTCTGTCCCTGTTGCCACTCTTCCAGGCCAGCTCTCTGCTGTGGCCTGGGAGTGCAGTGGAGGATGGTCCAAGTGCTTGGGCCCTGCACCCCATGGGAGACCAGGAAAAAAGCACTTAGCACCTGGCTCCTGCCATCTGATCAGCGCAGTACGCCGGCCACGGCAGCCATTGGAGGGTGAACCAACGGCAAAAGGAAGACATTTCTCTCTGTCTCTCTCTCTCTCACTGTCCACTCTGCCTGTCAAAAATAAAAAAGAAGAAGACTCCCTGGGGCCTTTGCCATCAAAGGAGAGAGCACTGAGCTCCGTGTGAGGATCCACGTGGCCGTCGGCATGTTGGATGGGGCAAGGAGACCTCTGGACCAAGAATCTCTTTTGCAAACTAAAATCATCAAGAAGCTCCCTATTGCTTTCAAGGACCCCCCCAAAACCCTGAGAGCTTGCAAGAGAGCTTGCCCGCAGGCTGAGACAAACTACTGAAAGGAGTTGGGAAGCCGCCGTGACAGCTCCAAGGAGAGAGAAGCCGGCAACACTCAGCACTCCAGTCAGACCCCTGGGCCTCTTGCTCACAGCCCTGGCAGATCCTTCCAACAGAGCCAGTGTGGATGCTCACGCATGCATGCTGGGGCGTCTCAGAGCCACACCGCCTCCACTCACCGCCAGCACACAGACTCCGTCCTGTCTTTATCTTCCACCTCCGCAGCGACCGGCAAGGTCCCTCCTCCCCTCCTGTGCTGGGGAGTGCTGGCAGTGACACCGTGAGACACTTTCAGAGACAGAGGGGTGCATGGTGAATCAACAGGGGTCGTTCCTAGCATTTGTCACATGCCCGTAGAGATGGTTCTCAGACCCCATCCGACATCCCTCAGCCCATTTGATTGCTTTAATGATGCTGACATCTGGGCTGGTGCCGCGGCTCATTAGGCTAATCCTCCACCTTGCAGCGCCGGCACACCGGGTTCTAGTCCCGGTCAGGGCACCGGATTCTGTCCCGGTTGCCCCTCTTCCAGGCCAGCTCTCTGCTGTGGCCCGGGAGTGCAGTGGAGGATGGCCCATGTCCTTGGGCCCTGCACCCCATGGGAGACCAGGAGAAGCACCTGGCTCCTGCCTTGGGGTCAGCGCAGTGCACCGGCCGCAGCGTGCCAGCCGCGGCGGCCATTGGAGGGTGAACCAACGGCAAAGGAAGACGTTTCTTTCTGTCTTGCTCTCACTGTCCACTCTGCCTGTCAAAAAAAAAAAAAAATGATGCTGACATCTTTGAAGTGCACCTGCCAAACATGTTGTGGGATGTTTCTCTCCTGAAATTTGTCTGTTTTTTTTGCCACTAGACTGGGGAACCAGACCCTTAAGATGTCCCAGGGGCCACATGTCAACTTCAAGGCTGGGCCTGGCCTTCATGTCCAGCCATTGAATGTCCAGCTATGAGGGCCCCCCAAGCCCTGGCAGACCCTGGAGAAGCCCTGGGCTCTGGTTGTGTTCTCTGTGTGGGTGCCTGGGCTATGAACCCCATATCCATGGCAGCATGGCAGGACCAGCAGCCCCAGAAATGGTTGTTGGCATTCATGTAGTCAGCAGGGGTTAAACACCACTTGCTCAGATAATCCTGGACACACAGACGCCCAGTTCCACTATTAACGCCCATGTCATACAAACCAAAACACTGCAAGGTTTGTCCCAACTGCACAGGTATCCCACAGCTGCCCTCTGTCTGTTCAGGACCATGAGGACATCCCATGGCCAACAGGCCCCTCATCCCTTCAGCAAAGTATGAAACCAGAGGATGCTCATGCCCAGGTGACAGCATTGGGTGGACATGCACCGGTGAGGACAGTCAGCACCAGGAGGGCCTGGGGGCTGCAGAGGCAGCACCAGGTGTGCCCAGGTGTCACAGAGACAGGAAGTGACACTGGGCAGCAGCTGGATTTCTCAACCTCGTGCTCCCAGGCACACGGGATGTCGGTGAGGCTCTGCTTGGTCTCCCCCAGTGGGTGACAGCTCCTCATCTTCCCTTTGTCATTATGACCTTGGTGTTTGGGGAGGGTACAGGTCAGGTGTCTTCTAGAATGTTCCCAGAGTAACTTTGTCTGATGATTGCCGATGATCAGACTGGGAAGTGGAACAGAGGGAGGGTCACAGACATGAAGTTCCATGTCATGTGTCACTGGACATACCTGGCCTGCACTGGTCTCATCACTGGTGACAATGACCGTGGTCACCTGGTTTCTCCACTATAACGTTGCTATGAATTCCTTTCTTAGGCATGAATTCCATCATGTTCCAGGAACCACACAGCCTCTGAGCTGTGGGATTAGAAAGAACCAAGGCAGGCATTTGGCCTAGCAGCTGAGACACTGCTTGGGACGCCCACACCCCAGGTTCACGTCCTGGCTCCCCCCCATCCCAGCTTCCTGCACATGGTACGGAGCAGCTGGCGATGGCTCAAGGTGCTGCATCCTGCAGCCTTGTAGGC
This sequence comes from Sylvilagus bachmani, assembly GCA_015711505.1. Classification (NCBI taxonomy): domain Eukaryota; kingdom Metazoa; phylum Chordata; class Mammalia; order Lagomorpha; family Leporidae; genus Sylvilagus; species Sylvilagus bachmani. Next base: position 56,019,631 of record CM027392.1, on the reverse strand, counting down.
AACCTGGCTTGGGTTCCTGGCTTCTGACTTCAGCCTGGTCCAACCCAGCCACTGTGAATACATGGAGGAGTCTCTCTCTTTCTCTCTTTCTCTCTCCATTTCAAATAAATAAAACATAAAATTAGAAAAGAGAAGCAAACCTGCTGGTGACCTCCAACAGCTCCTGTAGTCCCAGAGGGAGGATGTAATTCCTGGTGGAATCCCGGGGTTTCGAGCAGGAAGACCCGGCGGAGCTCTCCCAACTCGGTCACGGATGCCCAGGCCCCGTCAGCCCTCGCGGTCGGCGCCCGTCAGGACTGCCCGTTTCCTTGTCCTTGTCCACTGTGAAGAGCGGCCTCAAACACGACGGAGGAGAAAGCCGCTTCCCGTGCCCTGGCCGTGCTGGGGCTCGTGTGACCTCGGAGCAGTGCAGGCGACACTTACAGAAAAGTGACGGGGGGTGGGGCAAGCCATGGTACAGAGGCACAGACTGGCCCGGCCCAGCCTGGTGAGACACTGACGCCCCATCACAACAGCACTTAGATTTGTGCTAGGAGGAAGGAGCCAAGCCCAGGCCAAGACAGGAGGCTGAGCCCCCAGCTCCTCCCAGGCGGCCCAGCAGCAGCACCATGGTCAGCTCCCACCTGTCTGCTCTGTCTGCTCTGCCCACTACCTTCTCTCCAGCATCTCTCTCCCTCCCTTCTTCTCTCCCTCTCCCTCTCCCTCTCCCTCACCCTCTCCCTCTCCCTCTCCCTCTTCCTCTTCCTCTTCCTCTCCCTCTCTCTCTCTCCCCCATCTATGATGGGCCTTGGGGAGGGGCAGAGTGGGCGACAGCCACCCCCGTGTCCCTCAGCGAGGCCTCCCCACGAGCACCGGTTTCCGAAGTGATGAGGCCGAGGGTGAAGTCCCGAGGGGGGAAGCCCCACTTGGCCAGAAACGCCAGACAATTTGCAAATCCTAGACCTGCTCTCGAGAAACGTCTTCATCACTGTAAAAAAAAAAAAAAAAAAAAAAACAGGCGAAGAAGAAAGTCCCTAAAATGCCCAGCATCCTCCCAGACACCTGTGACGCCAGGCGTGGCTTCAGGCTCTGCTCGGGGGCTCCCAGGGGAGGTGGGGGAACTGCTGCACCGTGACCCCCAGGAGCCCACCAGAGGAGCGGGGGCTGGGCTCGGTGCCTGTGCCCAGGATCAGCAGGATCAGCAGTGCAGCCAGCAGGAGAGCCGCAGTCCACTGAAAATACAACGTAACACATGCTCGCTCTGGTGTCAGAGCAGGGCGAGCCATAGGCCGCAGCCTGGGCCCACCCACAGCTCCCCTCCAGGCACAGCTGCTGGCCGCTGACTGACCGACGGACCGTGAGAACCCTCTCCACCTTTCCCCTCCTGTGCGCCGGAGAAGGAAGCCCTGGAAAGGAGGAGCCGGTCACTCTCTCTGTTCTCGGTTTTGCTCTCTCAGCCTCAGTCCGGGCTTCCTGCTCCCCCAGTGGAAACGATGGTCGGTCACATCAGGGCAACAAGTAAACTCCCTTTATCCAAACGTCCACTGCACCACCTCCGACACCTATCCCCAGCTCCCCTGCGGCCCGGCCACAGCCCCCGGCCCCGACTTCACACCCCGATCAGAAGCAGTGGCGTGAGCTGGGGTGTCCGCCTGTCTGCAGCTCCCGCGTTTGGCCAGCAGCTTCGAAGCCCACACCACGCGGTGTGCCCCTCTCCCCAGGCCTTCACGCATGTTCCGGCCCCCAGCCCCCAGCCCCAGCACACGCCTCAGGCTCACTCAACCCTGGTCTCAGGTCCTTCCTGCACCCAGAGCTGGCATGCACCTGCTCCCTGTGCCCCGGCACACAGCGGGGACTGTGCTCCCAGACGGTCCAAGGTCGCTTTGACAGTCACCTCCAACAGCTCTTCAGCCTCTTGAGTACAAGGGGCCGAGGTCGCGGCCGCGGAGTCTTCCCCACCGTCCCCGTGTTTCCCTGCTGAGTGCTGAGGACCTTGCGCCTATCCACCGTCTGTCTCCCTCCCTCTCCCTTTCTCCCCTCTCTCTTCCTCCCTAGCTACGGATTTCCATCAAGTGTGTCTATCTCTCCCAAGAACCCCCCAGGTTTCTCTAGCAGCTGCTGAATGAAGGGGGCTCCCTCTGAGGGGAGGGATTGAAGAGTCTCAGGTGCCCCCAAAACCTGGCCCAGGGCACCTGTGCACCACTGGACGGACGGCCTGCTCTCTCCGCATCACACGTCTTCCGGCTCTCTTTGCCCAAGTCACTCCATGAAATCACATGTAAATGCCTGATGAAAACATGAGTGTAAAAAAAAAAAGTTGCAGGCAGAGAAAGGTTGTTAAGTACAGGCGGGGTGCGGGGCGGCCTTGGGGCTTCTCGGAACTGCAGTGGTGCAAGCGAGACGTCCGTCCATCTTCCCCCGGGCTGGTACTGTGCAGCCCTGTCCTGCCTCGCCGGGCTCTCAGCCTGGAGGCCCCAACCCGTGTCCGAGATGTTCCACGCGGCCAGCACTCCTAATACAGCAATTTGATGAGTGTGTGTGACACAGAGCGCGTTGTGATACAACAGGCGTGACTCAGGCGACCGCGCCCAAAGGCAGGCTGAAGCCAGCGTTCTGAGCACGCCGAAGGCAGGCGAGGCCAAGCCCTGATGCTCGGGTATGAGGTGTATGAAATACATGTATCTTATTTTCAAAGATTTTTTTTAAGAGTGATACCATAAGGGGGAAGGAGAAAGAGAAAGAAAGAGAGAGGTCTTCCATCTGCTGGTTCACTCCCCAAATGGTTGCAAGGGCCTGGGCTGGGCCAGGACAAAGCCGGGAACCAGTAATTTCATCCGGGTCTCCCATGTGGGTGCAGGGGCCCAAGCACTTGGGCCGTCTTCTGATGCCCTCCCAGGTGCATTAGCAGGGAGCTGGATGGAAGAGGAGCAGCTGGGACTTGAACTGGGGCTGATATGGGCTGCAGGTGGCACTTAACCCACGGCGCGCACCACAGCACCAGCCCCAAATGTGTTTCTGACTTGGATAGGTGTGACTTCCGGGAGTTCACAGGCATCAGCTCCTTCGCAAGTCCAGGGGCATCTGCTCGAGTGACACCCCGTCACCCCCGCCATGGAAACCGCACCCACTCACTTCCCGCGCGTCCCGCAAGACTCAGGCACATGTCAGTTCCCCGGCACTCCCCGCTCAGTGCAGCAGCTGATGGGACCTCATCCCTGCGGCACGCAGAAGCAGCTGGGAGAAGACGTCTCTGCGTGCCCCTGTGTCCCTGGCTCTGCCTGGTCCCTGTGTGCAGGGCCGCGGGCTGGGTCACCTTGCTCAGACATGGCTGGCCCCAAGAAGCACAGAAAGGAACAGAGAGACCACTGAGACCTGTCAGCCTGGTGTCGTGTCCCAGCTGTGTCATTTACTTCCCCCGTGACCCTGAGTGTGTGTATCAGGCTCTTTGTGTTTTGTGTCTCGGCCACCTCCTGTCCCATGTGGAGTCCCGCACCCTGGCGAGGTAGCTGGCAGGACGGTGAGTTAAATCAGAAAGCCCGTTCGGGGTTGGCCGACACGGGGTCAGCACTGCACACGCGCAGCTCTGCCGTGGAACCGGACCAGTTCTTGCAACTCTTCCATGTGCCCGTTTTCCCAGGCTCACACCAGTGGCCTCAGCTGCCTGTGTGGGGCTAGAGTCAGAGCAAACGCAGGCACCTAGCGTGCAAAGCTGGGGTCAAGGCCCTGGCTCACATCACGGCGCTGCCCCTCCCACAATGGCTGGGTTGCGAGCACTCCAGCAGGATGCCGTCTTCCTTCCTCGCGGCTGGCTGAGCTCCCGCCCCATGGCGGCAGGCGGTAGGTGTGAGGACGCTGCAGCAAACAGGCCAGGCGGGAAGCCCTGTCCCCCTGGACGTGCACCTCCCGGGGGCTGGGGACAGCAAAAGGGAGTGAAAGAAACTGGGAAACATCGAGGCGCACCAGGGGGTGGGGCAGAGCTGGGGGCTCAGGGCTAAGGGCCAGGCTGGGGGGCTGGGATTAGTTCCAGGAGAGTGGTCGCCGAGGGGGAGCAGAAAGAAGCTTTTACAAGGTTTCCGTGATGAAACCGCTCAGCACAATGCCCTCTCTCGATCACATTTAAAGGTGAGCTCCAGGTGCGGGGAGGACAGCACGGCCTCGCCCCTCCCCGGCCATCCCGGGTCCAGCACCTGCCGTGGGTGAGGCCCCCCAGGCCCGTCCACAGTCACAAATGTCGCAAAGCCCTTGTTTCTTTTTTTTTTTTTTTTTTTTTTTGACAGGCAGAGTGGACAGTGAGAGAGAGAGACAGAGAGAAAGGCCTTCCTTTGCCGTTGGTTCATCCTCCAATGGCCGCCGTGGCCGGCGCACCGCGCTCATCCAATGGCAGGAGCCAGGTGCCAGGTGCTTTTCCTGGTCTCCCATGGGGTGCAGGGCCCAAGCACCTGGGCCATCCTCCACTGCACTCCTGGGCCACAGCAGAGAGCTGGCCTGGAAGAGTGGCAACCGGGACAGAATCCGGCGCCCCAACCGGGACTAGAACCCGGTGTGCCGGCGCCACAAGGCGGAGGATTAGCCTGTTGAGCCACATCATGCTGGGTTGTGGGGACAGAATGTGGCCTGGAGACTCGGGAAACAATCGTTACGTGTGAGTGGTGGATGGGAACGGAAAGGGGACTTTGAGCAAAGCCTGCTGGAAATGGGGGGGAGCTGCAGGGGTCTCAGGAAGACCCTGCCGTGGAGGGGGCCAGTGAGGGCCGAGCCGGAGGGCTGGGGGCCGGGTCTGGGGCAGCTGGGGCAGCAGGGACCCCCCCCCTTCCTGGACCCCGCCCCTGCCCCTGCTCTGACTCTGGTCAGTGTCTTGCTGTCACGGGTGGACGCTGTACGTGGTTGGAGCCAGAAGCGCCTCATCGGCTGCTCAGGCCACCAAGCCCCAGAACCTGCCAAGTCAACTCCAGCTGAAGCTGCCGTGGGCGGAGCCGCTGCCTGGAGCGACCCTGGTGCGTCTGGCCTGAGTCGGCACTTGGGGGCCGTGCAGTTCTCGCCAGCACCCTGGGGCACTTTGGGCCCTCGGGTGAAGCCTGCAGAGTGAGCTCGCATGGGGAATCCCGAGGGCCGGGCGTCCCACAGGCTCACTGAGAGCTCACGGAGCTCCACACTGGGTTGAGGGCAAGTCCGGAGCCCCAGGGGCTGCACAGACGCAGAGACTGGCGAGGCCTGGAGCGGACGGACAGCAAGGCTGGCAGCCCCGGACGGCACCTGTGGGTGTCACTGCCTGCGTCCAAGGTCAGCCCAGGCACAGCACAGGGTGATGAGGGCAGCTGAGCCAGTGGAGTCCAGGGACGTGGGTGGCGTCAGGCCCAGGGCTGCGCCATGCCCCCAGAGGGCCGGGAGGAAGCAAGAGGCAGTGTGGGCAGCTCCTGCAGGCTCCTGACCCTCAGGAAAGCGCAGCACAAGTCTGGTTATTTATTTATTAGAAAGGCCGAGCAACAAAGAAAAGGGGAGAGAGAGAGAGAGAGAGAGAGACAGAGAGAGAGAGAGAGAGAGAGAGACAGAGAGACCTCCCAACCACTGGTTCACTCCCCAAAAGCCAATGGCAAGGACCAGGAGCAGGAACTCCACCCACATCTCCCGCGTGGGTGGCAGAGGCCCGGGTACTTGATGCATCATCTGCTGCCTCCCAGGTGCTTTAGCAGGGAGCTGGATCAGAAGTGGAGCAGCCGGGACTCGAACCAGAGCTCCAGTTTGGGCTGCCACCGTTGCAAGGGGCAGAGCCAGCCCCTGGGTCCCAACGCCGCCCCTGACGTTCCTGTCTGTGTCAAGTCGGCTTTGGTGTGCTCACCTCAGCCACCCCATCCTGATGGCACCTGATTAACCGCTTGGACACACATGCTCCATTTCCTAATCGGTACACACGGCCAACATCCTCCCTAGAGGGGAGGGGTCAGGACCCAAATTCACTGCCCTCCTGGACCCAGCAAAGGCCAGACGGCCGCTGTGCTCCTGAGAATCTTCTGGAAAGCCTGAGCTGTAAGATCGTCACCCAGATGCCCATCTCCACACGCAGTCCCTCACACAAGCTCCGTCTCCCTCGCTCGCTCGCCCGCTCTCTGCCTTTCGTGTGGACGGGATGCTGTCATGCAGAATCTGTCTCTCCAGGCAGTTTCATGCCATGCACATCCCTGGGGAGGTCTAAAGGCGTGATCTTCACCTCTGGGGAGGAGAGGCGCTGAGGCCAAACAGAATTCCACGTGCTCGGGCATCTTCCAAGAAAATAACTCACCACCGGCCTGCCCTGAGTTCAGCAACTGGTGATCTCATCTGGCAGCCTCAAAGATAAACGATGAATACTGATGACTCAGCAGGAATGCCAGGCGCGGGAGGGGTGGAACCAGGTCACTGCCTGGGGAGAGGCCGGGGACAGGCGCCCCAGGGCTGGGCCTGGGCAGGCCACGCGGGTCCCCAGTGTGAGGGGGCCAAGGGAGACATTCGGCGAGTGCGGTAAGCCGCTCTCTGACTTGTGGATCTTTTCTATTTTCAAATAGAAGGCTGTGACGGCTCGGAAAGGGTCAGGGTGGGCCCTGGGCCTGGGGGCTGCACAGCTGACCCAGACCTGGAGCCGCCCGTGCTCGGGGGGAGTTCCTGGGGGCCTTAGAGGGACGCCCAAAGGAAAGAAGCTTCCTGTTCACAGAGCCAGAGTGCAGGAGACGAGGAGTGACTGCCCTGGGCCAGGTGTGTGCACACACGAGCAAATGTGTGTGTGCAAGTATGTGTGTGTGTGCATGTGTGTGCATCATGGTTGTAGGAAGAAGCAGCTGGACCTGCCTTACCGCTGTGGGTACAGGGCAAAGGACGAATCTCTCTGGGAGAGAAGAAGGCGACACGCACACGGCTGCCCCAGCCGCCCGTCCTAACCCGCATCCCATCAACACCCCAGAAATGGCGCTTGAGAATAAACTCACATCAGAATCGGAAAGCAAGGAATGCGGTGTTGGAGAATGGAAGGAAAAGCACTTTGCAGTGGAGAGATGGCATCTGAGGGAGAAACTGGGCCACAGAGGAAGCCAGACCACGGAGCATCCCGGGGCGGGCACGTGGTGCCGTGGTAGAAGTGCTGCCGGGGAGCCCACACCCCACCTCAGAGGGCCTGGGGACCCCCACACCCCACATCAGAGGGCCTGGGGGCCCCACACCCCACATCAGAGGGCCTGGGGACCCCCATACCCCACCTCAGAGGGCCTGGGACCCCACACCCCATATCAGAGGCCTGGGGACCCCCACACCCCACATCAGAGGGCCTGGGACCCCACACCCCACATCAGAGGGCCTGGGGGCCCCACACCCCACATCAGAGGGCCTGGGGACCCCCATACCCCACCTCAGAGGGCCTGGGACCCCACACCCCACATCAGAAGGCTTGGGACCCCACACCCCATATCAGAGGCCTGGGGACCCCCACACCCCACATCAGAGGGCCTGGGACCCCACACCCCACATCAGAGGGCCTGGGGACTCCCATAACCCACATCAGAGGGCCTGAGGGCCCCATGCCCTGGGTGCTGGTCCGTCCTCCGCTTCTGACCCAGCTGCCCGCTAACGTGCACTCCGGGAGGCAGCGGTGATGGCTCATTCGGGTCCGTGACACCCATGCAGAGACCTGGAGACCTCTTGCAAACACCTGGGGAGTGGGCCAGCAGACGGCGGGTGTCTCTCTGTCTCTCTGCCTTTCAAATGCCTTTCTTTTATTCTATAAAGAAAACGTAGAACATTCAGTTAGCCCTGTGTGCTGGGCAGGGCGTGGGGTCCAGCTGGCCTGTGTGGGGAGCTCCGGGGAGCAGCATGTTCATGAGCAAGGCAGAGACGGGACGTCCAGCATCTGGGGGAACCGAGGCCGGGGTGGGCGCTGGCCTAGGGGTCAGGACCCCTACGGCCCACATCGGAGTCCTGGCTGCAGGTCTGGCTCCTGCTTCCTGCCCCTGCAGACGCTGGGAGGCAGCAGGTCACGGCTCAGGTAGGGTCGTGGCTCCGCCCACACGGGAGGCTCGCACCGGCCCCAGCCCCGGGCCTCAGCCCCGGCCAGGCCGCTGCAGGCATCTGGGTAGTGAGCCAGCACAGGGACACCATCACCCCCTGTCTCTGTCTGTCTCTCCCTCCTTGCTGTCAAGCAAATTCTTCAAAAATAAAAACAAAAAACACAAAACAAAAAGCACACTAGTGGCTGACAAGATCACGGGACAGTTTTTCCAAAAATCAGAAGAAAGGGACAAAGAAGTGGGAATTGGAGTAACAACAGCAAAAACAAACAAACAGAAACCAAAACAGAGACAGAAACTCGACGCAGAGGTCCTGAGGCTGGAGGAGCCCTGGCTGGGAGAGACACAGGATCCTCCACGTGGACACCAGGGCCCACTGTGAGTGGGGGAGCCCCCACGTGGACTCAGGGCCCACTGTGACTGTGGGAGCCACGTGAACTCCAGGGCCCACTGTGGGTGTGGGAGCCACGTGAACTCCTGGGCCCACTGTGGGTGTGGGAGCCACATGGACTCCAGGGCCCACTGTGGGTGTGGGAGCCGTGTAGACTCCAGGGCCCACGGTGAGTGTGGGAGCCACGTGAACTCCAGGTCCCTCTGTGAGTGTGGGAGCCACGTGGACATCAGGTCCCACTGTGACTGTGGGAGCCACGTGGACATCGGGTCCCACTGTGACTGTGGGAGCCACGTGGACATCAGGGCCCACTGTGACTGTGGGAGCCACCTGGACTACAAGGCCCACTGTGAGAGTGGGAGCCATGAGGACTTCAGGGCCCACCTGAGGGCAAGAGCTGTTGGACACCACGATACCCCCTCTCACCAAGGTGCCAGACAGGGAGAACCCACAGCCGGGCTCGGGTGTGCGTCCTCCAGCCACACAGGGGACACAGCAGCACGGAGCTCCAGCCAGGCCAGGGCCACGTGCCCCACTCGCCCCTCATCCTTCCCCTCAGCCCTCACGGGTCTGGTCCAGCCTGCTGTGGACACCTGGACACCGGCAGACTTTGTGAGCCCAGAGATGGCTTCAGACAGGAACCCGACCCAAGCCAGTCCCTGCAGGTACCGGGAGGTGACTGTAAGACAGGAATTTAAACCTCTGGGGAAAAGAGAAGCTTCCAGAAGCCCCTGAGACAAGGGGGGAGGCAAAGGTGCCATCCACACACCCACCCCAGACACTGACCCCGTGACCTCTGACCTGCAGCTCCAGCCACCCCACACGCCACCGGGCTATGGCTTCCCGGGGGCCTGAGTCCAAGCACACGATTGCTGGTGACATCAAAGCTTGCCCCTGGAGTGGACCCCATGAGAGCAGAGCAAAGATGCGAAGCTCACAGCCAAGTGGAACACGCACGTCCCCCTGTGGGTCGCAAACTCCACTCCCCGTGCGCCCCTCGAGTGTGTACTGGGGCCCCCAGACTCCAGATGGTAGAAGCTTCGGGCATTGAGCCCACCAGGCCTGGGCAGAGCAGGGTTCTGTAACGTCCCCTCCGTCGGGTCCCGACAGACAGTGAAATACCGGACTTAGACCTGTGTGTGGTTGAGCCAGGGTGTTCGACGACTGGAGCCACGCGTGTGTGTTTTCACAGCTCTCACAGAGGTGGGCGTGGAGTTGGCCGCTAAGTAAAGCAAAATAAGGAATTACTGGAAGCATCAGTGTGAGCCGTAAGAAAACCAGAGGAGCCAGCTTGGAACAGAGAGAGCAGGAAGTTCAAGGTCCGATCGGAGGCAGGGGAGAGAGGGCCAGGGCCAGGAGGGGCAAGGACCCAGTCACAATCAAGGTCAAGGCCCGGATAGCTGGAATTCAGGGGCAGCAGTTCAAGGATGGGGCTGGCAGCCCGACGCCATGTAGCGCCAGTGAGAACCTGCCGTCCACTGCATTTCCCAAATGAAGCGCCGTCTTGAATCCTGGGATAGGGATGGAAGGACACTCACTGGAACTGGGAGAGGATGACCTGGCCTGTCCTGGCCGTGTCCCCTCGGAGCTGCCCTGCCCAGAATTCTCAGTGTGGAATCAAGTTGAGACACACGAGGTAGGGGAGGCCTGAACATGAGGGGAGTGGAGGAGAAGGCGGCTCCTGTGTCTGAGGGGAAATTCACGATCCCACCTGAAGCATCGGCAAGGATCTAAGCTCCATCCCCTCGACGGCCGTGGTCAGCCCGGGAGCCGGCCGAGCACAGGGCTTCTTCGGTGCAGGACAGACAGACCCAAGAGCCCTTCAGCCTTGGCTTCCAGCGGCCAGGTTTCTGGCCAAGTGCTTCCTCAGCTTCCTCGGAAACCAGCTTCTGTTGTCACAGCCGGTTCCCCGGTGGCTTGGCTTTCTACGTCAGCAGCAGGTGCTGTCCGGGGCGGACTGGCCTGGGAGTCTCCGGCGGATCTCCATGCAAAGCAATGCTTGACTGGGTCACTTATGCTTGCGTGGCTCCTGTCCAGCTTGCTCCTCGCCCTCCCCGTCTCTGCGAAAACAGACTGTGGAGGAAGCCATGAGAATGTCAGCCAGGGGGTACCTGGCCCCGTCCCTGATTTCTGAGGCTTTCTCCAAATTTCAGGGCAAACTGAGCTAGTGATCTATCCCTTAGTGCTGTGCTACCGACAGAGGAGCCGGGGTCTAAGTCAGTGCATGGCGAAGGCCTTCGTAAGCCTTCCTGGACGGGTGGCTGGGCGTCCCTGCGCTCCTGTTCCGTGGTGGTTGGTTTGGGAAAGTTCCCTGGCTGGGCTCTGCCGACTGCTCACAATTCTGCCAGAACACGAGCCGACAGAGAATTCTTCTCTCTTCCTCCAGGGGAGTGATAGTCCCACGAGTGTTCCCTTGTTAGCGTAGCTGTTTCTGCAGCCAGGCGTCTCTCATTCTGCCTACGCGAGGTGTTTGCGTGACCATCACATGCTGCAGCATGACCTGCTTCTCCCCATGCATTGGGACATTGCAAGGACAGCTGCATCCCTGCCCGCCTGCCACCATCCCCCACCCACCCACCCATTTCCTGGGGTCCTCAGTCAAGCTTCCCAGCTCCCCTTGGATTTTAAGTCTTGCATCGTAGAGAGGACTCGCATCCTGATGGGCCATTTGGTCCCACGGTCTCCTGTAGGAGGTGCATTCCAGTGGCTTCCTGGAGCTTCCAGGAATAACTGGCCCACTGGCTGTTGGACTTGCACCATGAAACCTGTTTGTTATGGATCAAGGATTTCCCCGCTTAACCAGTATTAAATCCGTCCTCACCACGGAACCCACAAATTTCAACTTACGCTAGAACTCACTGCATGACCCCAGTTTCTGGGTTTGGGATCAGAGGCTCTGACTGCCTCTAGGTCCCTGTTTGGAGCTTCCCTCCCTCTGGCTGGGCCCCGCTTTCCATCCACGTCTTGACCTGGCAACGCCTGGCTATCTAACGTGCAGCTTCCCCGAGCCTCCGTCAGTCCCTCTTCCTAGAGGCAGGCAGCCTGCTTGCCGAGCCCGCCAGCTTGGGCGGAGAGAAAGTCCAGCTACGCCAGCACTGGCTGCCAGACAGCTGGAGAAACAGGAGCACTGCGGCTTCTACCTGGCTGCCAGGGAGCTCCCCGCCCTGATACGGCATCCTGCTAGGACCCAGCGGCAAGGACTCCTGGGGGCATCACCTGTCTCCTACATGGATGGGAAAAATTCCTCTCCCCCCCAGCAGGTTTAACCCTGCGTTCCTGGATGCATCGGGCACCTGGAAGGAGTAGGGGGACAGTTGCAAGCAGGGGTGTGAGGGCAGCGAGCTCCCTGTCTCAGCACCTGGCAGGCCCTGGTCAGACACTGAGGATGGGGGAGGGGAAAGACCATGCATCTCAGCTCTCCCCACCACCATGCAGCCAACACAGTGGGCGGGACAAGCCACACCTACGATCAGTGCGGCGTGGGGCCACTCTGGAACCACCTCCCATGTGACATCAGAACTCAGTACGTCAGAACCACGCAAGCTCGGCATCACGTTGTAACCTGCCAGTGCACTGTCTCCATCTAAATGATCCCGACAGCCGTCTCCTCTCCAGGCTGAGGCCCCATCCTTTGAGATTCCCGGGGGTCCAGCTGGAAGTCTGAAAGTCAGGAGACTCCGTTTAGAACTTTAACTGCAGACTTGCCAGAGGCTCAAAGCAGTCGGTCAAAGTGAGTTCTGAGATCACTGGGAAAGGAACAATCCCTCCAAGCTGAGCGTTTAACCAAAGCTGTGGAGCAGACCTAACCAGAATTAAGGGAATCACTTGACCACGTAAAAACGGGTAGATAACAGCTCCTTTAGGGCTCAGTTCTCCAAAACAACCGAGACTCAATAAAGACCAAGGAAAACACGAAAAACCCGCCCCCAAGACCAAAACTCTCATGACCTAGGTCAGTTACCGAAGCACCAAAAACCTTGATTAGAAGAATCGGCGCATGACGGCAGCACACGACCCCACCCCTCGGGCCGGGTAAACAGTGTGCGACAGAGAGGAAGAGGCTGGCAATCCCGCTGTCGGGAGCTGGAGAGCCATGCTGAAGCTCAGACTAGAGAAGGAAGAAAGAGCCACCAGACAGGCAGTAAAGGGCGCCGAGACCGGAGACCGAAGCCGCTCTGGCCAGCTGCACGGCCATCCTGGACTCTGAGACAGTGAGAAGGGGTAGGAACGGCAAGGGAGGGAGACAGGGAGAGGGAGACACTGCCGCCGTCTCCTGTGAGATGTCCTATTCAGGGCTGGCCACGGCGGGCAGGCAGGTGTGGCTGCACAGTGTGGATCTTCCGGGGCTGACAGCATGTCTTGCGCACTCTGTTCCACACCCACTCCACTTCCGGCTGCCCCTCCTCCCGCCGGGGTCTGCCATCGGTGAGCTAGAGGAGCATTGAACTGCTCCACCCGTGCCTGCAAGAGAGCAGCAAAAGACTGTGGCTGAGAGAGAGCAGCGAGAGGCCCCGGCGTGAGCTCGCAGGACATGGCGGGCAAACCCCGCCTCCGTGAGCTATTCCCAGCAGGACTGGCTGCAGAGGCGGGGCTGGCGTGTTCGCAGCACACCTGGAATGGGCTCTCCCCGAGTCCAGCAGGGTCCTGATGCAAACATTCCACGTCCCACTCCCCACGTAGCCTGTCACGGGAGTCCTCCAGCCGTGAGCATCCTAATGGCATTTAGTTGTTCGACCTGGGTCTGCATGGGTATGGCATGAAAACTTCTGGTTGCCACTGAGCAAAACAGATAATGCAAGAGAAAAGACATGGGCCGGCATTGTGGTGCAGCAGGTTAAGCGGCCACCTACAAGGTGGTGTGCCATAGAAGCACAGTTCAAGCCCTGGCTACTCCACTTCCTACCCTGCTCCCTGCCAATGCACCTAGGAAGGCAGTGGAGGATGGCCCAAGTGTGCGGGGCCCCACCACCCATACCAGAGACCCGGATGGAGTTCCAGGCTCCTGGCTTTGGACTGGCCCTGTGTTGGCCATGGACAACCATCTGGGGAGAGAACCAGCAGATGGAAGAATGCTATCTCTGTCTCCCCTTCTCTCTATCTGTAACTCTATCGAAATAAATAAATAAATTTTAAAAAGCCACAGCAATGACGCTGGCAATGACGCTGGCAATGACGCTGGCCACGAGAGTACAGGTACTACAGGCAGACATCTCAGTGAGGCACTGGAGTCCAGGCTGCTCTGGAACGGAGTATTTGTGGGTATGAGTCTGGGACCTCCATTTCTCTCCCCTCTTTTGAGACACCGCTGGGTGGAGGGCGTTCTGGGCACAGACTTCCTGGAATCCTCCAAGACTTCACCAGCACGGTGCTCTGAGACCTGACGGCCCTCTTGGTGCAGGGTGGGGGAGAGGCTCCTGCACTGTGGACTTCATGCTGGAGCCACTGCTCTCGGCTCTCACTCACCCCTGGGAACCAGGAGTCAAAAATCTGCCCAGAGGTTGTTGGGAGAAGCCGAGAAGTTGATGGGTAATGCAACGCTTGGACTCTGTAAAACCATGTGTAACACTGGACTCTTGTGTTCCTCACCAAGGTGGGAGGAGGAAGGGTTAACTACCAGTCTCATATCCCAGTGCCTTGTCCTGTCAATAATATCAGTAATGTAAGAATCTAGGGGCAGTGCCGGCATCCCATATGGGCTCTGGTTAAAGTCCCGGCTGCTCCACTTCTGATCCCGCTCCCTGCTAACGTGCCTAAAAAGGCAGCAGAAGATGGCCCAAGTCCTTGGGCCCCTGCACCCACATGGGAAACTCAGAAGAAGCTCCAGGCTTCAGATCGGCCCAGCTCTGGACATTACAGCCATCTGGGCAGTGAACCAGAGGATAGAAGACCTCTCTCTCTCTCTCTCTCTCTCTCTGCCTCTGCCTCTCTGTAACTCTTTCAAATAAATAAATAAGTCTTAAAAAAAGAATGTAATCAAATGAGTAAAATTTATTTGCATATAATACCGAATACTTCAAATCAGTAGCTAGATAGATTTTCTTCTAACTACACCTCCTTAAATTTATAGTATAAATCGTCAGATCAGCAAGACATAAACTCAGCACCACTTATGACTCAGCTTTTGAAATAGAGCTTTGTTTTTTTAAAATGTATTTATCTGAAAGGCAGTTACAGAGAGGCAGAGGGAAAGAAAGCGAGAGAGAGGTCTTCCATCCACTGGTTCACTTCCCCGGTGACCTCAATGGCCAGAGCTGTGCCAATCCAAAGGCAGGAACCAGGAGCTTCTTCCAGGTCTCCCACATGAGTGCAGGGGCCCAAACACTTGGGCCATCTTCTACTGCTTTCCCAGGACATAGCAGAGAGCTGGATCAGAAGTGGAACAGCTGGGTCTCAAACCAGCGCTTATGTGGGATGCCGGCACTGCAGGCGGTGGCTTTACTCACTACACTACAGCGCTGGCCCCTGAAATGGGAGCTTTCAACATTTGCCATCCTCCAAGTCAAGAATTTAACAAGCGTGTGTCTGTTGACTCTAAGGAGCTTGGGAGGACAAGTGGTGTGGTAGTGAAGCCATCAGTTGAGACACCTGCGTCCCATACCACATTGCCTGCATTTAACTCCCGGCTCCCACTCCTGATTCCAGCTTCCCGCAAATGCAGACCCCAGGAGGCAGCAGCCATGATTCAAGTAGTTGGGGTCCTGCCGTCCATGAGGTGGACTTGGATCGAGTCCTGGAACCCAGCCTAGCCCCAGCGGAGGCCAATGCAGGCATCTGGGGAGTGAACCAGAGGATGGAGCTCGCTCGCTCTCTCTCTCTCTCTCTCTCTCTCTCTGCCTGTCTCCCTGCCTCTCAAATAAATGAATACTTTTGAATCACAAAATAACGACCACCTTGGTGTTCTGTATGTGACTAGTACCTCTCTAAAAGTAAACAGTGCTCGTAAACCAGTTAACTGCGAGGTGGCTTCTGCACAGGGTGACCTGGCCGTCAGCTGTCCTCTGTTCTGGCCCAGGTCAGGCAGAGGGTGTGGTGGAAAGAACTCGGAATCCAGAGACCCTCGGCAGTCACTTAAGGTCTGGAGCCTCCGTTCCTCCCATCAAAGTGCATAAAACAAAGCCGACTTCCTGAAATTTGTCTAGAAATTAAAGAAATAACCTGCTGAAGAATCTTGGCTTTCACAAAAAAAAAAAAAAAAAAAAAAAAGACTTCTCATAAAAATCCTCTCTTTTCCAACTTAGAATTAGTGTTTTTCCAGATATTGAATTTCTCAATCCTGTAGGAATGAATGAAGTATCAATCTAATTGGACAATGACTGTTCTTTAGTATCTGTTATAACAATGTAGGCAAATGGTTACATAGAACAAATGTACGTGCAAATCATAGTTACACTGTCCCTGGAATAAAGGGATAGTTAAGACTAATGAGAATTAATTGTATAGGTTTCAACAGCAAACTGGTTTGTTTTTATTCACAAAGGAGGCGAGTTTTAGTGGGAGGGCAGCAAGACGCTCTGCAGACGCTGCCCTGAGTAACAGCCCCAGCAGACGCTGACCCGGGATCGGCAGTTACCGTGGAAACCAATCCTGACTCTCAGATCTGGGGAGGGCTGCACCAGCCCCGTGTCTATGTCAAGCACGCATCCTGGTTCTGGCAGGGGGTGTGTGTTTCCATGGGAACAGAGACTGTTTGCAGTTAGGAGAGAGTCCGTGTTTTTAGACTGGTTCCCAGCTACATGGACAAAGAACGCCCAGGATCTTTGAGCAAAATCGCCAGACTCAGCTGCAGAGCTGGGCTGTGAGTGAACTTTGACCCCTGTCTGTATTAGAGGGGATGAGCTGGGGGCGTATGGCCCTCAAGGCCATTCTGTGCCCTCAGGACAGGGCAGTGGGAGCCAGGTCAGGGCTGGGGGAGACTCCCATGTGAGCCGGCCACTGCCCCGCCCTGAGCCTCTGAGAAGAGACACGCACACCTGCGAGGGGTGTGGCCTTATCACCCATTCCAATCTTCCAGGAGAAACGTGGAAACAGAGCAAACCACCTTAGCTCCCGGGACAAGCGTTTTCTGGATGCAGGCTGGGTTCCCCTGGTCTGCAGTGCTTAGAACCAGAAATGCCAGATTCCAGATCTTGGTTCCAGATTTCTGGAAGAGCTGCACACACATAGTGAGATCTCCCGGGGATGAGCCAAGTCTAAACATGAAATTGATTGATGTTTCCCATGTACCTGACACCCATGGCCTGAAGGTAACTTTACACATTTTAAATAATTCTGTGCCTGAGATAAAGTTTCATGGTGTGAAATGTTCCGACTGTGGCATCGGATTCTGGAACATTTCCAATTTCGGTTTAGAGCTGCTTGACCCGTCTATTTGCCTGAATTGATGAAAACAAAGCCTTAAACTCTACAACCAGCGTTGACACCAGAGCGCCGTGTGCGATGCCCTTGGGCTCTTGTCTCGATAAACATGATGAAAGGCGCAGTGAGCTCCCCGTGTCACCCAGACATGCTCAGAGCTGTGCAGCTAAGTCGTAACTTCTGTGGAACATGGTGCTTTAAAGTGCAGCCGGTGTCCTAGTGGGGAGAGCTTGAGCTAAAGGAACAGGGCAAACGAGGGAAGAAGCTGGGGAGGGAGGGAGGAAAAACCAGTTACCCATTTCCTCCCAAGAGTGAGTCGCCTAACCACCCAGAACCTCAAGTCCCTCAACCTGCCGTCACCCACAAGCCACCTTCAATATTTGGCTTCACACGTGGCCAAGCCTAACTCCACACCTGGATGGTCCGCGGGTCCCTCCTGAATCCAGAAGTTCCCTGCAACACAGTCATTCTGTTTATTCCTCTCCACCTCCCAGAGTCCCGCTCCATCAACCTCCAGGGCCGGCACCAGCTCTCGTGGACAACCCGGGGCCAGCACCAGCTCTAACTGGTCCAAGGATACGACACAGCCTTCCCACTGCCTCCTGGGAAGAGAATCAGAAGACATTGCCCCACGCAGGTCACTTTGGCATAGGGTTTGCTTTGAGCTACAGTAACTGATAAACAGCACCCCAGAGGCCGCTCGCCCCCGCCTCCTCTCGTCTGCAGTTGGTGCAGAGTGTGCCTGTGAGGAGTCCCCTCCCTCTGACCCCAGGACAGGCGGACTCACTGGAGGTGACCCACCTCTCATCACCCCGGGGATGATGGACAGGCACCCGCATGACCACGCTCAGTAAAACGGCCCCTTACCTCCCGTTAGCCCCCCACACTGACCCCTGCACTAACCTGCGGAGCGGCTTACACCTGTCCTCGCATGTGGGCTCTACAGCAGTCATCACTCTCTGCTAACGCGCATATCAACCTATGGATTCCACCTTTGGGTTTCATTGAGGGAGAGGATCAAGGCTGCTCATCTCCCGACTCAGCTCTCTGCTGTGACCTGGGAAAGCTGTGGAAGATGGTCCAGGTGCAGGGACTCCTGCACCCACGTGGGAGACCTGGAAAATCTCTGGCTCCTGGCTTCAGCCTGGCCCGCTCCAGCCGTTGCAGCCACTGGGGGAGTGAACAAGCAGATGGAAGACCTCTCTCTCTCTCTCTCCCTCTCTGTCTGTAACTCTATCTCTCAAATAAATAAATAAGAAATCTTAAAAAAAAAAAGATAAATTTACTTTGGTGCAAAGGATTTTTAAATCTACCATGTAAGGAGTCCTCAGGAAGTTCAAGGTGAATGCATGTTATAGAAAAAAGTGAGAATTTTTTTAAATTGCACCAAAATAAACTTTTCATTTTATTTTCCATGAATAAGTTCTCTCGCCTGCTTGTATGCTATAAACTATATGTTTATACGTATGTGCTATTTTCTACCTCCAGATGTTGTTGTCAAATTAATTAAATTCCCTAGAAGAGGTAATGTAACTGGTCTAAAGAAAAATACTAACTTGTATAAATTAAATATCACTAAAATTCCTAGCAAAATAGAAATTGACGGAGCGACGTTCGAGTCCTCGTGACCGGGGAGAGCCTTCGATAAACAAGGCTCCTTTACTTCTGTGTCCGCATCATGTGTAATGCCGCCGACTCTGGGGAGTCCTCCTTTTATTAAACCAATGAGATCCTCTTACCCAGATGTACGAGTCAAATAAGATTCTTTGAACTTTCCAAGACAGTTAAGGTTCTAAAGTGGTAAGTTCCCTTGAGAACAAGATGCACAGTGATTGCTTGGCGTGTGCGTGTCAAACAAGGCAGTGAAACAAGAGGGCCTCGTGTTCACACTCAGCATCTGATGCTGCTTGTCTACCACGCCCGCGCTGCAGTAACAGCTCATGGGGAGATAAGATGATGGCTATATTTATTTAATGTCTCACAAAATTTACATGAGTAATCCGAGCATAATCGTTAGGAGCAAGTGGACTCAATAGCTGTAGGGGCGATGCAAGTGTGCACATGAACTTCAGCAGGGCTCGTGTGGTGACGTACACCTGCTCGACAACAGTGGTGCCCAAGTGTTCAGGCTGCGTCGGGTTACACTGGGCGACGGCTGTTCCTGGAGTCTCTGATCACCCCCAAATAAGGTAAAATACGGAAACACTGACGGTTGAAGCAGGATTAGCTACTTCTGACCTCTTATTTTTACTGAGAGACTAAAGTTATTTGGGTTTGTTAGTACACGTGTTCCTTCTGCTGCCTCCAGAACCTGGGACACTGTGCACCGATAAGGTTGCCCGTGTGGTGCCAGATGCTGACATGGGACGGTCCACAACTGCTGCCTCTTCATTGTCACTGAAATCACCCTTACCAAGGATTAACAGTGCTGATCAAGGTACCTGCGTTAACTACTAGTAATAATTAGGGCAACAAAGAGCTTTATTCTCAAACTTTTCAAAAAGAGTTGGATGTATTTTTTCTAAATATTTTATTTATTTATTTCAGAGGAAGAATTACAGACAGAGAGAGGCAGAGAGAGAGACAGAGAGACAGAGAGCGAGGTCTTCCATCCGATGGTTCACTCCCCAATTGGCCACAACAGCCTGAGCTGATCCCACCTGAAGCCAGGAGCCAGGAGCTTCTTCTGGGTTTCCCACATGGGTGCAGGACCCAAGGACTTGGGCCATCTTCCACTGCTTTCCCAGGCCACAGCAGAGAGCTGGATGGGAAGTGGAGCAGCCGGGACTTGAACCGGTGCCCATATACAATGCTGGCACTGCAGGTGGTGGCTTTACCCGCTATGCCACAGCACAGGCCCCTCAAGTCCACGTTTACGTCCTTTGTCACCCGTAGCTTTCCTGGAACTTGACGCAATCAGGTCCGGCTCAGAAGGGGGTTGGGAGGGACTTCCATAACTGCAGTGGAGAAGCCTAGAGGCTCATGACATCACGACCCAAGCAGGAGACCAATCGGAGCAAGAACTGGTCACACCAGACGAAATCACCTCGTGGGAATGATTAGACTTTTTTAAGAACTTGCTGCTTCCTTGATGTTATGTCCAGACTTGAGGAGCCCTTTGCCTCCTTTCTCCCGAGCTATGTGTGAGCCTCACCACTCACCTGATCACGCGTCCATAGAGAGGAGTGAGTTGTCTGTCCTTCTCCTTCCACAGGACTCAAGGAAACCCTGGCTGCACGGCCAAGGCTTGGACTGGGATGCCGCGCTGGGGCCAGACGCAGCGTTCTGGGGGACGCAGGTCACCCCGTGGAGCCAGCACCTGGGAACTCCTCTCGAGGTGTCCAGCCTTCCGGATGAGTGAGGAAGGGCCCTTCCTGGCAGGCCCGGGTGCTGGAGCCCACAGGTGCTGCCCGTTAGAGCCCGTGATGGCTTCCTGCTTGGCTGCCTGACCTCCTCCAGGAGTTTCCAAAATTCCAACTTAAGAGTGGCAGAAATTTCCAGAAAAGCAAACCTAACAAGAGCTCGCGGGATGGAGTCTCACTGCACTCACATAAATCACCGGGCCCCGTCTACACGAGGCTGATTTTGCAAACAAAGGCACAACAGCTCTTGCTGTTTGTCGTGGGAATGGGCACGGCTGTGGGGAGAGTGACGGCCCAGTCTCGCGGCTGCTTTACCCGTGACCCACATCTGGCTGTGCCGTGTGGGTTGTGCTGGAAACGAACCTGCCCAGTTCCAGTTCGCTCTCACCCTCTGACGGCACTGGGCAGGGACTGGCCTAAGAAACCCCGCAAGCTGAGAGGGGACGCTTCCAAGCTGTTGTCGGATAAATAGCCACGCCTGGAACACCAAAGTCATCCCCATGGCAAGTCGGGAAACCGCGGGACCACTGCGCATCCCCAGGCGGACGTCCGGATCCGCCTCGAGCCCGACACCCAGCAGCTCCCTGGACGACCTTCTGGGGTGGGAAACGGGGTTCATAACTCGCTTCAAACATCAATCTTTGCTTTGCTGTGTTCTGGGAGTGGCCCCATCAGAGGCCCGATTGCTCCTACGGTTCAGAGACCTCACGTGGGCGGGTGCCTGCCCCCACCCGCACCCCCGCCTCCTGAAATGAGCTGGGACTCCGACCTGTCCCGGGACTCGGGATTGACTCAGTGGCGCGCGAAGCAGTGTGCTGGGACTTGTGCTTTCTGCTCCTTCATCCATGCCCCGGTCTCGTCTGTCAACTCCTTTGCAGATCTCTCACATCACCACCTCTACGCGCAGCTCAGGTTTTAACAGGGGAACTTCAAGGCTTCAGGTGAGGGGACAACGGGGATGACGGTACCCACAGTACCCACCGCATTGTAGCATCAGGCACAGGGTCCTGGCGAAGGCCCCCTGGTGTGGGCGTGGCACCCTGAGTTTCACTCCAAAATCTTGCCCCTCACAGAGATAAGATTTTTTTAAGATTTATTTATTTGAAAGTCTGAGTGACAGAGGGGTGGGGGGAGATCTTCCATCCCCAAGTGGCTGCAACAAAGCCAGGAGCCAGGTGCTTCTCCTGGTCTCCCATGGGGTGCAGGGCCCCAAGCACCTGGGCCATCCTCCACTGCTTTCCCAGGCCACAGCAGAGAGCTGGACTGGAAGTAGAGCAGCCGGGACTCGAACCAGCACCCGCACAGATGCCGGCACTGCAGGCAGCGGCCTCACCTGCTGTGCCGCAGTGCCAGCCCCGAGATAAGGAGTCCAGGCAGACGCGCAGAAGTGTGCGTAGTAGGAGCCGCGTTTATTTAAGGTGAGAGAGGAACTGCACACTCAGGTGTGAGTGCGGGCCACCCCACAGACGGAAATGCCCGTCATGAGTGGGCCAGGGGAGAGCAAATCCCGAATGCTGCCCCAACCCACGGCCCGGGGCCAAAATTAGAAAATGCACCCCGCCCTCCTCAGCCTCTATGGGGTGGGGAGTGGTGCCTCGGCGTGCCTGAAGCCATCTGGGAACTTGCTGAGGTCTCCCCGTCCAGGTCCCGGATGAGGCCTGGGGCATGCTGGGAAGGGGACAGGCAGGGAGAGCGTTGGCCACAAATGGCCGGGCTCCGGCTCACTCAGAGCTAAGCAGCCGCCTGCCCACGGACGCCACACCCGGCCCTTCCCAGTCTGCAGACTCTCAGGGGCCAGAGCACCCACGGAGCAGAGTGTGCAGGCCAAAGCTCCCAGAGCTGGCGCACACCCCCAGGTGCGTCCTGTTACGTCCACCTCCCCACAGTTCACCACTGGCTCTGAGCTCCTTGCTAGGTGGCTTCTCAATAGACCCATAGTCCTTAACCACGTCCGCAGCCTCCCTGAGCCGCTCCCGCGCATGCGTGGCCTGCTCTCCCGGTGCCCTGCCTTGAACTCTGCCTCTGCGGGGGAAGAACTTGGAATAAAGACCGAGATACAGGCGCCCAGAACAGTAGGTTAACGTTGGCCACACAACAGGTCTGCAGAGCAGCCACCTACCCGTCCTGCCTCATTCTGGAGGAAAACGCCAAGTGTGGACATACTCCCTGCGTGGCTTCTACTCCCTTCCCCCAGGAAAGCGCTCACTCACGGCCAAGACAGCCTGGCTGGAACACGGGGCATCCCTGGCCCAGCTCCGCCTCCCTGGCCTCGCCTGGGGCTTCATACTGAGAAAGGAGATGCTATGGGGCCACACAGAGCTGGCTCCGCCCATTCTGCCAGCCAGGTTTGGGGGACCCCCGGCCCCTCTGTACCTGCACTTCCCAGAGCTGCCTGCCAGGGACTCCCTGCCTTACAGCCCAGGGCTTCACACCGCCCCCATCAACGCTTCACCAGGAGCCTCTGGGGTCAGTGCCCTCATCCCCGCTCTAACAGTGAAGGACCAGGTGTCCAGCGACAGCGTCTTCCCCCGGGACACACAGCCACCAAGACACACCAGCGCCACTGCTTCTGGCTCCTCGCCACTCAATCACTCCAGTGGCTTGCTCCACCCTCTCCACACTCCGGAGAGAACCAACTCCATCAACCCCAGAAAATCCTCCAGCCAACAGACACTGGGGCCTGGTCAGAGCGGGCGCAGGTGCTCAGACCATCCGCCAGCCCGGGCCGCAGGAGCCGAGACGCAGGGCCTTCGGCGCTGTGTTAGGGCTGAGGGTGGCACTCTGCCTCCGCCGAGTGGCTGGCTTGTGGCTCCGGGTCAAGTCCGTGCCAAGCCCCGTGGAAGGTCCGTTCCTACAGCTGAGGAGGGGAGAGCCTGTGAGCCCGGCAGAGCCCCGCAAGAGCCACATCTGTGTGAGCATGAAGCACACATGTGAAGAGGGAGAGGACGGGACAGTCTCCACGCCAGCCGCTAGGCTCCCAGTCTGCTCCATCGCTCCGGCCGAGCAGCAGAGACCAGCTCACGGACACAGAGCGGTTTATTCAGCTCTGGTCTGACGGCCGGGATGCCCAAGAGCATGGAGCTGGCACCTGCTCAGCACCAGAGAGAGCCTTGCTGTTGTACAGCAGCCCGGGGCAGGCCTCCCGCGGCAAGACGGAGCAAGCCGCTGGCTCGGGTCTCTTCGTACACGGCACCCCGTGCCATCTGGGGAACCCCACCCTCGTGACCTCAGCTAATCCCACTCGCTTCCCAGAGGCTTCGCCTCCAGCGCCATCAGCAGGGAGTCTGGGCTCGAGTCTGGGGGTCATGTTCCCAGCAGCCACACAGGGGGACAGGCAGAGCTCAGCGTCACCCCCAGCTCTGTGTGAGCGGGGAAAAGGGTGAAATCCAAAGCGGGGAGGCTCTACAACCAGGCTCCCCAACTTCCTAGAAATAGAAGCGACCGTAATCATTCTCAGCAGCCCTGACAGTGACTCATGTGCTGGCCCCAAGCAAGGGCTGCTGAGGTCTCTGCCAAGCTGGGTCTCAGCCAGTGAGGCCTCCAGGGGGCAGGGGATCAGTTCCATTTCCATATCAAAGCCCTGGCCTCCATCTCCTCCCGAACACCCACCCTGCAGCCTCCGGCAGCTGCCAGCACTGCTGAGCCGGCTAAGAGCTCATGCCAGAGCACAGGGCACCCTCCTAGCACCCTCAGCCAGGGCACCCTCCTAGCACCCTCCTAGCACCCTCGGCCAGGGCACCCTCCCCGCACCTCCCTGCCACCTCCCACAGGGAGTAGCGGCGGGCACCTCTGCCTGCAGACCACAGAGACGGCCAGGCCAGAGATGCAGCGCTCACTCCCCTGGGATCAGCTGGGGTGGAGGGCAGGACCCTCCTCCCTGGAGGACCACTGACCAAAAGGTGCCAGGCCGGTGCTCCTGTGCCGCAGGACTTCCGATGTGCACCTGTGGTGTGATCTCTAGGCTTCTAGGGTCTGCCCTCTTCAGCCGCACGGATGCCCATCTCTCTCCCTCTCCCTCTCCCTCTCCCTCTCCCTCTCCCTCTCCCTCTCCCTCTCCCTCTCCCTCTCCCTCTCC
>CM027392.1:55965860-55995342 GCA_015711505.1 Sylvilagus bachmani | reverse complement strand
GCCAATGCACCAGAATCTAAAGTAAGCCTCAGGGGCTGGCGCTGTGGCGTAGCGGGTGAAGCCACTGCCCGCAGTGCCGGCATCCCATACGGGCACTGGTTTGAGTCCCAGCTGCTCCACTTCCGATCCAGCTCCCTGCTGTGGCCTGGGGAAGCAGTGGAAGGTGGCCCAAGTGCTTGGGCCCCTGCACCGGCGTGGGAGACCTGGAAGAAGGTGCTTGCTCCTGGCTCCTGGCTTCAGATCAGCTCAGCTCTGGCCGTTGCAGCCATCTGGGGAGCGAAACTGCGGATGGAAGACCTCTCTCTCTCTCTCTCTCTCTCTCTCTCTCTCTCTCTGCCTCTGTCTCTCTGTAACTCTACCTTTCAAATAAATAAATCTTTAAAAAATAAAAAAGAATAAAGTAATCCTCAGGTGACCAATAGAAGGTTCTGCTGGAACTCACAGCACGGGCACAGGCTCTGACGCCGTGAGCATGTGTGACTGTGCGTGTGAGGGAGAGAGCAGAGCTGGGGACCAGCCCGCTGGGTGAGGGCGCCGGGCTAGAGGAGGGCATTTGTGGGCTGAGGCCACCAGGGAGAGGGCTGCTGGCAGTCCAGATCGTCGAGGGCAAAGCTGACAGCGGCAAAGAGCCGGACACGGTGGCCGAGGTGAAGTGACACGGGTTTGGAAGGTGTTCAGGTGGGAAGTCTGACGACAGGGGAGACAGATGACGGCCAAGGAGCTGTTTGTGTCTCAACAGTTTATTCATTTATTTATTTTTACTTTATTTCACAGAGTGACACAGAGAGAGAGAGACAAAGACAGAGAAAGACAGAGACAGAGGGAGAATTCCATGCTCTGGTTCACTCCTCAGATACCTGTAACAACCGGGGCTGGGCTGGGCCAAAGCCAGGAGCCAGGAACGCCAACCAGGTCCCCACGTGGGGGGCAGAGGCCCAAGAACTCGAGCCACCATCTGCTGCCTCCCTGGGTGTGCATTAGCGGGAATCTGGATTCAAAGTGCAGAGGGGCTCGATCCCAGGTGCTCTGATACGGGCGCAGGCATCCCGAGTGGTGAGTTCACCCACGGTGCCACGACTCCCACCTGTGCAACAGGTGCATGGGGAGGCCCTCCCATTGGGAGGAAGTGGCGCATAAACACCACCCCTGCTGGAAAACCAAGCGTCGCGTCAGGAGAAAAAGCCAAAAACAAGCCCGACAATATCACGTTTCCCTGCACATTGTGCAAGTTCATGTTTAAAAAGAAAACAGATTTCGGCTGTCTTGGCCCTAAAACAAAAACAGGGCAATGAGTAGCCCTGAGAATTAACAGGCGCGCCTTATCCCACACGTGACCAAGGACACATTTTCACACGTGTGTTTCCACCCAGGGACTGCACACCCAGTGCAGCTGTGAGGGTGCAGCCGAGTGTTCTCGCCAGGTCCGTGGGCAGCTTTGCAGGGGAGAAGCATGCTAACGAGCCCGGGTTAACCTGCGCATGCCGTGTGCCCATGTCCAGACTTCATGCTACATGCCATAAGTATGCACCACTTGCAGCTGTCAAATAAAAAGGTGAATATAAGAGGAAAGTGTGCAGAACTGGCTGCAGACTCCGCCATTCCTGGACCAATCCATCTCCCAGCACCAAAATCCTGATCCTGGCGACCCAGCGCCCTGCCCGCCTGCCCCAGTGGGCTGTGGGGCCGTCTGTCCTCCGCTAAGATGACCAGGCTCCCCCACCCCCAGCAGACGCAGGCCTCAGCCCAGGCCCGGGGCTCCGTACCACGAGCAGGGCTGTGCTCTGGGTGCCTGAGAAGTGAGTCAGCCGCGGGCAAGGACGCGCTCGCCGTCCCGGTGCCAGAGGACAAGCCGCGGCAGCGCCGGGCTCAGCGCACCCCAGAGGGAGGTCCCGTTCACAGCTGCTTCGGCTCGGCACGGCACGGACGGGCCAAATGCCTGTTTCAGACAGTGGGCCCACGCGGGCATTTCCCACAGGCCCAGGTGTTAAGAAGACAACGAGCTAAAAGCAGCCGATGTCCCTCACCCGTCCCTCCGGTTTGCAGGTTACCATGCCGGTGGGTCTGGCCACAGTAAGGATCCGATCTGTGGACACCGGGACCTCCTTCTCAAAGCTCTGGTGACCTAACCTGCCACCCAACTTAGCGCGTGGCACGGGGACGAGCACACGGCTGGGACTCCCACGCTCCGTTTCAGAGTGGGCTTGACCCCAGCTCGCCTTCCAATGCAGCTTCCTGCTCATGCACACCCTGAGAGACTGCAGGTGCAGGCCCAGGTACGTGGGTCCCTGCCACCCACGTGGGAGACGCGGCTCCTGGCTTCTGCCTGGCCCAGCCACAGCTGTTGCAGGCATTTGAGGAGAGAACCAACGGATGGAGAGCTCTCTCTCCTCCGCCTCCTCCATTTCAAATAAAATAAGAATTGCGTAAGAACCGTGAGTCTAGTGCTGCACCTGCGCCCGCTCTCTCTCCACTCGCGACAGCCAGTCTCTCCCGCTCCTAGCGGTGAGGGTGGCGGGTGGCGGGGCCTGATGTCAGCCGTGCGGCACTCCCTCGGATCCTGGGCCCACAGATGAGCAGGCACGGTGCCCGGACTGCGGGTGAGTTTTCGGTGTGGTGGTGGCGTCAGGGGGTTTCTGCAAGATTTGCTGCCTGGCGAGGCGGTGCTGAGGAAGCAACCGTGAACCAGGGGTCAGAGGGCGGTGCCCTCCCGTGGCCTCCCGGCCCGGGTCCCCAGCCCCCACGGCGATCGTGGACGCCACGTCCCCACAGCCCCTGGGCACGGGCGACAGCAATGTGGGGCCACAGAACAGTGTGACTTATTCCGGGTGTTGCCAGGATGGTCTTTGGGTGACACCAGCATTTCAGTGGGTGGACGATGAACCAAGCTGGGCCGTATTTTGTTTGTTCTGGGGCCATATTCTGAAAATGGATGAATAAGCAGGAGCTGTCATCGGGCCCAACCACATGTGTCCTTCAAGAAGTCCTGAGAACATGGCCACCTGCGCTCTGTCCATCAAAACCGCCAGTGACGACAGCAGCCGCGGGGCCAGCAGCTCGGGGAGCGGCCGGGTGCGGGGCTGTCCCACCTGCTCCTGGATCTTCAGGAGGCGTCCTGTGGGGGTGGGGCTGTAACGAAGCTACCCGGTTCAGTGGTTGGACCGATGCTTGTCCCCACAGCCGCCAGTCCCGACAGCGTGCCGATCCCACAGCTCCCTCACCTGGGATTCCCACGGCCGTAAAAGGCTCTCACCCCCAGCCCCGAGTGCGTTCAGAAAGGCAGTGTTAGAACTTTGAATACAAACACAGCAAATACACCAGGTTCATCAATAGGTACTATGTTTTCCTATCCTGACCAAGAAGGAAAATTAAGCTAATGTTCAGACAAATAAAAGAAATAAGCAAGATGATCTGAACTATTTTAAGGCGTACCTATAGTACACATTTCTGCAAAGACACATTTTCAAATGACATGGTTAAATGATGGGATTTGGGGGCCAGCGCTGTGGTGCATCGGGTTAATGCCCTGGCCTGAAGCACCAGCATCCCATATGGGTGACGGTTCGAGTCCTAGCTGCTCCACTTCCTTTCCAGCTCTTTGCTGTGGCCTAGGAAAGTAGTGGAGGAAGGCCCAAGTGCTTGGGCCCCTGCACCCACGTGGGAGACCCGGAGGAAGCTCCTGGCTCCTGGCTTCAGATCAGTGCAGTTCCAACCGTTGCAGCCAACTGGGGGTGAACCATCGGATGGAAGACCTCTCTCTGTGTCTCGCTTGCTCGCTCTCTCTCTCTCTCTCTCTGCCTCTCCTCTCTCTGTAACTCTGACTTTCAAATAAATAAATAAATCTTTTTTTAAAATGATGGGATTTTTTTCCTCTTCCTTGAAGGAAAAACACTGTCATTTGGGGAGAAAAGTCTAGAATATTGTCTCACATGAATGTTTTAAAGCAATGTCAATTATGCTAATCATCCTCTAAGACTGGTGTGTCTGTGTGTGTGCACGTGTGTGCATGTGTGTGTGTGTGCGCGCGCATGCCATGTTTTGTGGAATTCAAGGTAGGCAGGAGCAATCATTCACAGGAAACTGTCCCTGGAACGTGCCAGGTGCAGGCTCTGGTGGCACCATGGTGACTGACAGGAGCGTCCAACACAGGCATCGCGACTCCATACTTGATTCCTCTGGACACAGAGCCGCTCCTCGTGCCTGCCCGGCTGTGTCAGCGCTGGGGAGTGCCTGTCCCTCGGCTTCCTCCCCAGGGACACACACAGCAGCCAGGAGGTCAGGGCTTGGGGGGAGGAGTGGAACCAGGGGACCCGTGACCCTGTTTGTGCGGTCAGCCTGCCGGGGGGCAGGGAGGGTGGGGAAGCGTCCAGGACCAGGGGGAACATCCAGTCCACAGGGGCTGCCCCGGGCCCGGTGTCAGGCAGGCGTCCCTCCCCGTGTCAGGGGACCCCGGAAGGCAGCGGCCAGCCGGCAGGGCAGCCGGGAGACTCTGGGTACCACGTGCCGTCGTGCTCTGGGTGGACCCGGCCACTTCTCGGGGCAGGGTCGGCCGACTGCCGCTGTGCCGGGTACACTGAGCACCCCCACCTGGACCTAACCCTGCCCACGGCCTTAAGACCCTTCAGATGGGCACGCAGAGCGTCGGCGGCCACAGACCACGCCCCCTTTTCTGAAGACAAACTGTCCATCCCAGAGGCCAAAGGACAGCGGGCTCTAAAGGAAGCCAGACCAGCACTCTGAACCCCTCCTCACTGGAAACTGAAGAGCAGAGTGAGAGCCCGGTTTGTAACGACGTTTTCCTGAAACTCTGAGAACACAAAATTCCGGTGTTAGATTACCACGTAAACCAGCACCAGGGCTTCGTGGTTTCTGACTGACTCACCGACCGAGTCGCCACCGGCTCCTCCCCGGCCCTGGGGCTGCAGGCGGTGCGTGCCCCACACGGCGTCCTCAGCACGGTGGGGGGGGGGAGTGCTGTCACACGGTGTCTAGAACCGTGCACTCCAGCACTCCAGCACTGTGCCATCAGCACGAACGAATAGTGAACGGAGAATCCTACCGACGCACGGAAATCCCGGAAACGGGCAAGGGGGGCCGCAGACAGACTCCTCCCTGACCACACAGGCTCCCCAGGAAGGCAGGGCTGCGCACACATGGACACACAGACACACATCACAGAGACACACAGATACATACAGTACACACACAGACACAGAGACACAGATACACACAGACACACAGATCCAAACATACACATGGACACGCAGACTCAGAGACACACAGATCCAAACACACACATGGACACACAGACTCAGACACAGAGACACACAGATACATACAGTACACACACAGACACAGAGACACGGATACATACAGACACACACGGATACACAGATACAGAGACACACAGATACATACAGTACACACACACACAGAGACACACAGACACAGATACATACAGACACAGACACACAGATCCAAACACACATGGACACACAGACTCAGACACAGAGACACACAGATACATACAGTACACATACACGCAGACTCAGAGACACACAAATCCAAACACACACATGGACACACAGACACAGAGACACACAGATACATGCAGACACACACAGAGACGCATGTATATGCACACACAGATCCAAACACACACACAGAGACACGCACACACATAAGCACAGTCACACACCTGTCTCCGGAGGCACTCACTGGAGCCAGGAAGCCGCCCACTCGCCGGCCAGGGCCCTCGGACAGGAGCAAATCCCAGAAGGACTCAGTTCCCTCTGGTCAGCATCCCGAGAGCAGCCTGCACGTGAGGTGTATGGAGACTCAAAGAAAAGGATTGGAGCCGGCGCTGTGGCATAGCGGGTAAAGCCACTGCCTGTAGTGCTGGCATCCATATGGGCACCGGTTCGACTCCTGGCTGCTCCATTTCCCATCCAGCTCTCTGCTGTGGCCTGGGAAAGCAGTAGAAGATGGCCCAAGTCCTTGGGCCCCTGCACCCACACAGGAGACCTGGACGAAGCCACTGGCTCCTGGCTTCACATTGGCACAGCTCAGGCTGTTGTGGCCAATTGGGGAGTGAACCAGCGGATGGAAGACCTCTCTCTCTCTCTCTCCCTCTCTCTCTCTCTCTCTCTGCCTCTCCTTCTCTCTCCGTGTAACTCTGACTTTCAAATAAATAAATAAATCTTTTTTAAAAAGTGCATTCCAACTTGCAGGAAAAGTTTACAGAGGAAAAACTTATGATAAACATGTGAATAAATTTGCTGGACTTCAAGAAAAACGAATTCTCCGGGCATGAGAGCTAAAGAAAGAAATTGTCAACAAAGGAGAAAGACAGCGGCCTCTCCAGCCACCGTCATACAAGAGACACGCTGAGGGGACCAGCACTGAAGCATCAGGCCTGTGAAAGCACACAGGTGCCTTTCGACCAGGAAGTGCATCTCTCAGCTCCTACCCAAGCCACACAGATGCAAACAACGAAGCTGCGTGTGTGCGTTCGTGCGGATTCCAGCCGATGACTCATTTTACCAAGAGAAGATATAACCTAGGCAGTTTGCAAAGGACAATAATGAAATCAATTCTAATCCATTTATAGAGAGAATCGTATTGAAGTCCTGTGAGACAGAACCGGCGTGCTCCCGCCTGAGGATGTGCGTTCACCTCACGGTCTCAGAGGGGAAGCCGAACCTCCCACGCCGTCTCCGGGACGCACAGGAGCGTGGAAGCCGGCGGGATTCTGGGAGGCTCCGCAGGAACCTGAAGACTGTAACTGCCCCCGGAAGGAGCGGAGCGGCCTGGGCGCTGGTGGGAGGCTGACCGCGTCCCACCTCCCGAATTTTGCACCACGCTCGTGCGTGGCAGACAACAGTGCATGAAGCAGAAAGAACCATCACTGGTTTATAAAAACCAAGCACATCACACGGAATGACCCACGGCAGCAGCCAACCGACAGCGAGAGGGCAGAACTGGCGCCAGCTCTGGTCCACAACTTCACCCTGCCTGAGCTCCGGACGTGACCTTGGGTCGTGGGAAGTGGTGGGGTCTGGGGCCCCGCTGGATGCCCGCACGCTGCCCTGCCTGGAGGCCCGCTGTCCCTGGAGTGTACACACACGTGCCCTGGGGATGGCCGTCCACCTCCTCTCCCCACGGTGGTGTCGGGGGGCGGGGAGGGCCGCACGCTTGCTCTGCTCTCCCTTGGAAATTCCGTGACGAGTGTGACCAACACCCAGCCCCGCCTGCCTGGTGAAGCCTCATTAATCTCTGCCCCGGGCACTCGCTAATCTCCAGCACCAGTTCCAACAACTCGCTCGTGTGCAGAGTTCCAGCGGGAGGTGGTGGGAACATCTCAGTTGCCAGGTAACAGCGGCTCAGCAGGTGACGGCGCACTCGCCTGGCACGGCTTCATCATGGCCTTGCAGGGCAGCGGGAGGGGAGAGGGCGCCGCACCACCCTCGGGGCAGGCCGGGACCCTCGCTCACCCAGGGGGCACGTCTGGTTCCTTTGAACCACCTTAGAAAACCCACCCTTCCTCCCCACGGTGGGGGGCTTAGCCTGAATTCCGGGAGCCAGAAAGGAAAGTAGGAGAGGAAGAAACGAGGTCACACCGCAGCCGCTTGACGCGGCCAGATCCTGAGGGGGAAAGTCACTGGGACAGGAGAAGAGCCCCCGGGGTGTCCTAAAGACGCACAGCCCTGAAGACACACAGTGCCTGGGCCGCTGACGAACACGTGCATCGGCCGAAGGAAAGGCAATGGCAGCTGCAGCGTCACACGAGGCGCACGCGGGTCTCTCGTCGCACGGACCAGGCAGGCTCCTGGCCCACAGTCAGGGTCGGCGCAGGCCTGCGGCGGGTGAACGTGGCAAAGACAGCATCGCGAGTCGTCAGAGCAACACGAATGCCGCTCTGCGCTTGGCCCAGCGCCTGCCACCCCAAGTCTGCCCGTGCTGAGGCCGATGCTCTGCTGGGGACAGAACAGGGAGCAGCCCCTTTGAGCAAGTTTGCAATTCACAATCGCTTTAAAAAATGCATTTGAAAGGCAGAGAGAGAAGACACAGAGAGCTCTCCCTGGTTCACCCCTCAAATGCTGTCAACAGCCAGGGGACCAAGCCAGGCTACAACAAAGAGCCCGGAGCTCCTTCCAGGTCTGCCAATGGGTGTCAGAGACCCATGCACCCGAGCTCCACCTCTGCCCCCCGGGGTGCGCGGGCAGGAGGCTGGAACCGGGAACCCATCGACCGCTGACCACGCGCCTGCCCCACGCGGGTAATCTTCGGTGACGTCAAACATAATTCCACGGCAGCTGTAGATCCTGCTCTTGGCCACTCGGCAACCAAGATGAAGCTGTGTCCTCAGAGTCTTGCACACAAACTTCAAAATAAACTCATTCGAAATAGTAACGGGAACAGAATCCTGCCCGCCCCCAGGTCCCCAAGCAGCTCTCCCCGCCCGGACTCCGCAGGCCTCCTTCCCATCTGAGACGTGGGGGTGCTGCTGTCGCTCTAGTCTGCATCCGACTTCGAGGGTCATGCGCACACGGGCCACGTTTAGCTCCCTTGAAGCTGCTGAGATGTGCAGAAGAATCTGCCAACTGGGTTAAAGTGAAGACACTACCCCAGAGAGCCACAGGCAGTAGGACGAAGGTTCCGAAGGAGACCACCCTGAAAAACTTCCAGGAAAAGTTCAAAACTTTTTTTTTATACACACATGCACGTACAGGCACACACACACACATGTACAGGCAGAGCGACCGATCCGTGACCTTGGCGTGTGAAATCCTAAACCCTCTGCTCTTGGATTCATCGTCCTCCCATATCACTCAGCGGCAAACCCTCCAGCAGTCTTGGAGCTCCCGCCCCCGCCCCCGCCCCGCTGGACTCGCAGTCTTCAGCAAGAATCCTCCTGTGGTTGGTTTCCCTGGCACAGGCCTGGCTCCACCTGCACAGGCCTCTCTCGGGGCCTCTGCTCCCACAGGCGCCCAGAAACCTGGGCCCCAGCCCCCGACCCGCTGGAGCGGGGCATCAGCGTAGACGGAGGGCCACCTCACCCCGTGCTGGGACTTTTGCTGCGGTCGTCAATCCTCAGAGACTCTCCAGGGAAGCGTGTCCACACGTGGTCCAGACTCTGTGGTTCTCCCCCCACTGGACGTCCGGGCGTCTGTGTTCTCCCCTTCTGTTGGGCCAGCGCCTTCAGCCTCCCTCTAAGGGGAGGTCCCCAATCCCCTTCAGGTAGAACTCGAGGTGCCAGCGGGGCCCAGAGCCACATTTCTGGCACCATCAGGAGCAGAAAGCACCAATCCAGGCTGCTTTGAGAGCCAATGGGAGGAGCGTGAACAGAACCCACACCTGGGTTCCTCCTGGTGCTGTGTGGCGGCCCAGGCCACCCCGTGGCAGTGGGCAGAGGCACTGGGGGACACCAGGCTCCTGTGTTGCTCCTCCAGGCCTGGGTACCCGCCCCTCACTCCTCCCACAGCAGGGCCACGCCATGTCTATGCGCTTCGGCTGCACTTGGTGGAGAGGAACGGGATGGATCCCAGCCCCGTGGGTGCGTTTGTACACAGCGCTGCACCGGAGCTCAGCCCAGCCTCGCTGCCACTGGACGCTCCTGACACGGCCCCGGGCACACAGAACCTTGCCCACCTGGCCCTGCTGGTTCCTGATACGGCCCTCAGAACCATGCAGACTGGAGACTTACAGGCCAGGACCTTCA
The DNA here is from genome assembly GCA_015711505.1 of Sylvilagus bachmani. Lineage (NCBI taxonomy): Eukaryota > Metazoa > Chordata > Mammalia > Lagomorpha > Leporidae > Sylvilagus > Sylvilagus bachmani. Next base: position 55,985,624 of record CM027392.1, on the reverse strand, counting down.
GCGGTCAAAGTCACAGTGAAATAAAGGTCAGTCTAGAATTCCAGCGAGAACTTTACATGGTGAAGGCACTGTTTTTAATGTAGAAAAACAGAAGGCCGAAAGAACGTATCATCACCAGAGTTAAGGAAGATGTCAGGCGGAAATTGAGGAATCCCAGAGGGACTCCTTACATAATATTATATATAATAATATAACACTCTGTATTATAAATACAATACAATAAAGAACACATGAAATAATTAGGGCCAGCACTATGGCACAGGGCGTTAAGCTGCAGTCTGCAGTCGAGAATCCCCTATCAGCGCCAGTTCGAGTCCCAGTCACTCCACTTCTGATCCAGCTCCCTGTTAATGTGCCTGGGAAATCAGCAGAAGGTGACCCAAGGGCTTGGGCCCCTGCACCCACGTGGGAGACCCCGATGAAGCTCCCAGCTCCAGCCTGGCCCAGCTCTGGCTGTTGTGGCCATGCAGAGGTGAACCATCAGATGGAAGACCTATGTCTCTCTCTGGGGGTGCATCTCTTCCTCTCTCTCTCTCTCTCTCTGTAATTCTGACTTTCAAATAACTAAATACATTTTTAAATAAATAACTAATATGTAGATGATTATAAAATATTTTATAGCATTCTTTAAATAACTAACTTTTAAGGCAAAGAAGCTGCAGTGCATTGTGGGTCTTAGGTAAAAGCAGACGCAATGCTTATGGCAATACTACTAAGACAGCAGGTGGCGAGCAGACGGGCGCCTTTCTGTCCAGGCCTCAGGTGCACAGTGTGGCAAAGTCCCCTGCACATGGGAGGCAGGCGGGAAGGTCGTGTGCTGCCAGCCTTGGGGACGGTTCAGAAAGACGCCATCGCTCTGAGCAGCAGGGACCGAGTGCAAAGACAGAGCCTCTGGGACCTGTGCGAGTGCGGCCGGGGACTCCCTGGCGGGGAGACGTGAGAGGGTGGGCACCCAGCATTCCCCTAACCGCAGCCGCACGTCTCCCAAGAGCCGCAAACCTGCACGATGAAGAAGCCACATGAGCCCAAAGGGGGTGAATAAGAATATATCCGCACCTAGGAGCGCCACCATTGCAATCCTGAAAATTAAAGGTGAAAACAACTTGGAAACAACGAGGAAAGGGGTCTCTTCACGGAAGGAAAAAACAGGTCGGAGGTGGTGGATGCCCTGTCCAACCCTAGAGCGAAGGGAAGCGGACTCCAGCCCCCCGTCCTCACCCAGACAAGGTCTCTTTCTGGAACAAAAGGAAATCCAGATATTTACAGGAAAAGGGAAACAAGTTATTTATCAGCAGCACACCTGTCCTACAAGACAACCCTGGGACCCCACGCTCCAGGTGAACAGAGCGCAGGGGCCCTGCGCAGCCTGGGCCAGCAGAGCCCGTGTGCTGCTGGGCGCCCACCCCGGCCCCGCAGCTGCAGGCCCTCAGCCTGGGCTCCACGCAGGGTCTCGGGCTCCATCGGAGCACCGGGAAGGGAACACACACAGGGGCCCTGACCCAGCTTGAGGCTGCTCTCCCAGACTGGCTCCAGGCTGTGCTGTGCAGGCCTGGTGGGCCACCGGGAGCTCCTCTCCCTGCCCTCTGCCCTCCCACTCCCCACTCCCCAGTCCCCACTCCCCTGCTCTCTGCCCCCCAACTCCCCACTCCCCACTCCCCTGCTCTCTGCCCCCCAACTCCCCAGTCCCCACTCCCCTGCTCTCTGCCCTCCCCACTCCCCACCCCCTGCTCTCTGCCCTCCCCAGTCCCCACCCCCTGCTCTCTGCCCCCCAACTCCCCACTCCCCAGCTCCACCCTGCTCCATCTCAGGCCTGGACTCTCTCTTCTTAAATGTGCTTCCCTCTCCACAGACACTCTCCAGGGCTGAGGACATCTGCACCCATCTGCCTCCTGGTACTGCCAGCACACGGCTTGACTGACACCCAGCCTCCCCTGTGGCTCACAGTGGCCTAGCCGCCCAGTCCAGTGACGGTGCCTTCGCTGCCGGCTCAGGCAAAGCTCCTGGTGCCCTCCGTGCCTTGGCATTGCAGGGAGAGGATGATGCCTGGGCACCTGGGATACAGCAGCCACGAGCCTGGGCCTTGAGCAGGTGCATGGGGAGCAGGCAGCCCTGGACACAGACTCCCAGTCCAGTCTGTCTCACAGCCCGAAGAAGGCGCCCAGAAAAGGGACGCGTTCGGGCCAAGCAGGGTCGGAAGCTCCAAATGCCTGCCCCACCTCCCTATCTTGGGCAGGAGAGTGGCAAGGAACCCTCTCCTGTGCACCGAGGGCCCGTTGTCCCCTGGGTCACGGTTCCTCACCACTTCCTCCCCACTGGCTGGCTCAAATAAGCCCGCGTCAAGAGAGCCAAACAGACAAATGCATATGGAATGCAGAGTGCTAGGCATGGCATTTGGTGTTCTGGCAGATAAACCCAGAGGCCCCGCAGCAGAGACCCCACGGCAGGGGTCCATGGCAGAGGCCCCACAGCAGAGGCCCACGGCAGAGACCCCACGTCAGGGGCCCCATGGCAGAGGCCCATGGCAGAGGCCCATGGCAGAGGCCTCACAGCAGAGGCCCCATGGCAGAGACCCACGGCAGAGACCCCACAGCAGGGGCCCACGGCAGAGGCCCATGGCAGGGGCCCATGGCAGAGGCCCACAACAGAGACCCCATGGCAGAGTCCCACAGAAAAGGCCCCATGGCAGAGGCCCACAGCAGAGACCCCTCAGCAGGGGCCCACGGCAGAGGCCCCACGGCAGGGGTCCACGGAAAAGGTCCACAGCAGAGACCCCACGTCAGGGGCCCATGGCAGAGGCCCCACGGCAGGGGTCCATGGCAGAGGCCCCACAGCAGGGGACCATGGCAGAGGCCCCACGGCAGGGGTCCATGGCAGAGGCCCCACAGCAGGGGACCATGGCAGAGGCCCCACGGCAGGGGTCCACGGCAGAGGCCCACAGCAGAGACCCCACGTCAGGGGCCCATGGCAGAAGCCCATAGCAGAGGCCCATGGCAGGGGCCCATGGCAGAGGCCCACAACAGAGACCCCACGGCAGAGGCCCACAGCAGAGGCCCCATGGCAGAGGCCCACGGCAGAGACCCCACGTCAGGGGCCCATGGCAGAGGCCCCACGGCAGGGGTCCACGGCAGAGACCCCACAGCAGGGGCCCATGGCAGAAGCCCATGGCAGGGGCCCATGGCAGAGGCCCACAACAGAGACCCCATGGCAGAGGCCCACAGCAGAGGCCCCATGGCAGAGGCCCACAGCAGAGGCCCCATGTCAGGGGCCCATGGCAGAGGCCCCACAGCAGAGGCCCGCGGCAGAGACCCCACGGCAGAGGCCCCATGGCAGAGGCCCATGGCAGAGGCCCCACGGCAGAGGCCCCATGGCAGAGGCCCACAGCAGAGGCCCCACGGCAGAGGCCCCATGGCAGAGGCCCACAGCAGAGGCCCACAGCAGAGGCCCCACGGCAGAGGCCCACGGCAGAGACCCACGGCGGAGGCCCCATGACAGAGGCCCATGGCAGAGGCCCCATGGCAGGGGCCCACGGCAGGGGTCCACGGCAGAGGCCCAGCCGGGGGAGCTTGTTCATAGCAGCCATCTTGCAGCTGAGGCAGCGGGGGCACATGGCCCTGGGTCCAGCCACAGGCGGAGGCCGAGCAGGAGCTGACCCCAGCTCCGCCCAAGCCCCGGCCTGGACGCCTTCCCGGCACAGCACGGCACCGCGCACTGCATCCAAGTGGCCTTTTCCGTCTCCCACACTCTGGGGAGTTTTCAAAAGTAGGTCAGAGCCAGAGGTTCAGACTCCAGTGTGGGAACAAACAAATAAACAAACACAGATTCCATCTAGAAACCCCAGAGCTGTGTCATCCCTGAGGAATCCACGCACAGGCAGAACGGGAGCGGCCATCAGATAGGCGCGGTGGGCCAGCCACGCCTGCCCTCTCTACCCGCACGTAGACGCACGCGCCTGAGACAGCAGGAGGCTCCCAGAGCCACGTGCGCACTGACCGCGTGTCTGGGGGCCACGAGAAGCACTTGTGGCCCCGGGGCCTGACAGGTGAGTGTGGAATGGATGGAATGAACGAGTGGGTGAAGCTGGCAGGAACCTAGGGCCGCGTCCTCGAGTCCCTGGGTCCATTTCTGCTCCTGCCAGTGACTCCAACAAGTACAGGCCACTTCGGCCTGCCCTGGGAACCGGGAACTGACTGTTGCCCAGGGCAACAGAATCTATGGCAGGAAATCTGAATTACGTGAGATCTCCCCCGATCCTGTCTTCCACTTCCCTGTCCCCTCCACGGCCTCTCTAGAGAGCGCAGTTTGGGCACATAAACGGCATGGAAGCAAGGGAACGACAAGCGCAGTGGGAGTTCTGGCTTCGCTTGTCAGCATTGGAAGTCCTGCGTAGGAAAGACGTTCAAGCTCAGGTCACCCGGCGACCACTCATCGCACGCCGGGAGGTTCACTGGGTGTCCCCGGGGGCAGGGACGGCCACAAGGCACTGCGGCTGGTGGGGGTCCGGCACTGGGATTGAGACCTGAGATTTAATTGTAGCAGCAGCACTGTTACCACGAGATGTGAGGGCAGGTGCTTGGCAAACATCCTACACCAAGGTCAGGGCCCTCTAGGACCAGAGTGCAACCCTTGGGGGACCGGCACTGTGGCATAGCGGGTAAAGCCGTCACCTGCAGTGCCAGCATCCCATATGGGTGCCAGTTCGTGTCCCAGCTGCTCCACTTCCCATCCAGCTCTCTGCTATGGCCTGGGAAAGCAGTAGAAGATGGCCCAAGACCTTGGGCCCCTGCACCCATCTGGGAGACCCAGAGGACACTCGTGGCTCCTGGTTTCAGATTCACTCAGTTCCAGCCATTTTGGCCAATTGGGGAGTGAACCAGTGGATGTAAGATTTCCTTCTCTCTGTGTGTGTGTGGTAACTTTGACTTTCAATTAAATAAATAAATCTTAAAAAAAAAAAAAAAAAGAGTGTAACCCTTGGGCCAAGACAGAGGTCCTAGGTGGTTGACACTAAGAATCTTCCCAATTGTATGCTGGTGTAAAAGATGTGTATGTTGGGGCCAGCACCATGGCACAGTAGGTTAACCCTCCGCATCCCATATGGGCGCCGGTTCTAGTCCCAGTTGCTCCTCTTCCAATCCAGATCTCTGCTATGAGCCGTGGAGGATGGCCCAAGTCCTTGGACACCTGCACCCGCGTGGGAGAATGAGAGAATGACTTCTCGTCTTGAAAAGCTGGTTCAATCTTCAAATGCCCACAAGATCTGGAACTGGGCCAGGCCACAAGCAGAAGCGAGAAGCTCGACTCAGATCTCCCGATCGACTGTACCGTAATCTTTGCTGCTTCTGCTGGTATTTAAAAGCAGGAATATGGAATCAGGATAGTCAGTACTTGAACCTAGACACTCTGGTATAGCATTTGGGTATATCAGTCAGAATCCTAACCAGGACAAATGCCTGTTCCCTGAAGTCTTTGAAATACCTCAATATGTTTGTCGTCCTGCACAAGATCATGGGAAGAAGCTCCTGGCTCCCAGCTTCAGATCGGCGCCACCCGGCCGTAGTGGCCATTTGGGGGGTGAAGCACCGGAAGGAACTTTCTCTCTGTCTCTACCTCTCACTGTCTGTAACTCTACCTCAAATAAAGTAAATAAAATCTTTAAAAAAATTTTTTAAAAAGGTGTGTATGCTGCAATTCAGAGACCATAAGTCCTCAGATGAGGAGTTTGGGTGCATGTTCGGGTTTGGCTCACACAGATAACCTGCACTTTCATCAGCACACAGAGCGCCTCTGTTATCTGAGAAGTCCTCTGCCGATCAGCCCCTCCTCCACAGGCAGCAACGTCCTGATGCTGTCACACAAGTCCGCTGTGCCTGTTCTTGACATTCGCGTAAACAGAAGCCTGCGCGTTGGCTTCTCCCTTCAGCTTGATTTCCAGAAGTACCCAAGTCCTTGCACGCAGCGGGAGTCCGTTCCTGCTCACCGCCACGTGGGATCCTGCGCTGTGAAGGCACCACAACGTGTCTGTTAAGTTTCTCATCGACCAACTTTGGTGTCATCAAGTTTGGACCAGCTGTGGGCTAAGTTCTTGGAATGTCCTCGTGCCATCCTTTTGGACAAAGCAAGTTCTAACTTCCCGTAGAATGTCCGGGAGTAGAAGTGCTGCACTGCAGTGTAGCCATATTCATGACTGTTCATAATTCATCACAGTCCCAGGTCTCTGCCCAGGGGATGGCGCCAGATCATGTCCTCGCGGAGTGGAATCCGCAAGCTTGTCATAGACGCGGCCCTTCTGAGATGCAGAGCAGCGTCTCCCTGACGACTGACGATGTCAAGCACTTCATAAACAGTGTCATAGACAAGTCAGGCTCAGTCTTGGCTTGTGGAATTCCTGGGGGGAAAAGGTCACCATGCTCTAGAAAAATGATCAAAACAAGGGCACTCCACTGAAATCCACTGTTATGACTGTGTTACAAAAAGCCTGGTAAGTTGCTTGTGTGTGTTGTTGACTTCTGTATTGCCTTAAGTTGCAGCTGGTTATGTATAAAATATCACTAAAATACTAAAATAAACGAAACCTTAATCAAAATACTGTCTTGGTCTCCCTTCTCGTGTCTGGTTTGTCTCCCCGTTCAGGTCTGCCCTCCTCGTGTTCCAGTTGCCTCCCTGCAGGCCGGGTAAGGCTGTTAAGATGTCCGTACCCCATACGGATTTGAGTCCAAGCTCCACTCTCAGTGTTTTTAGCTCCTTACTAACGCATACCCTGGGAGGTGGCAAAAGTGGCTAAGTCGTTGGGTCCTTCTACCCACGTGGGGACCTGGATTGAGTTCCAAGCTCCCAGCTCCAGCTCTGGCCCAGCACCGGGTTTCTGGCTATTTGGAGAGTCAACTAGCTGATGAGAACTTGTTTCTCTCTCTCTCTCTCTCTCTCTCTCGGTCTCTTTTCTTTCTCTCTCTCCCCATGTATGTCTGTGTCTGCCTCATAAATAAATAAATATTTTTTTCAAACTTCCCACCTTTCACTGGATCGTTTGCCTTCTTGCTATCACCCTAATGCATTCCAGCTTCTGGTTGAAATACGTATAATCCTGGGCCGGCGCTGTGGCATGGTGGGTAAAGCTGCCGCCTGCAGGCCAGCATTCCATATGGACACCAGTTTGTGTCCCGGCTGCTCCACTTCGATCCAGCTCCCTGCTAACACGCCTGGGAAAGCAGTGGAAGATGGCCCAAGAGCTTGGGCCCTGCACCCGCATGGGAGACCTGGAAGAAGCTCCAGGCTCCTGGTGTCAGCCTGACTCAGCCCCCACTGTTGCTGCCACCTGGAGTGTGAACCATTGGGTAGAAGCTCGCTCGCTCTCTCTCTCTCTCTCTCTCTCTCTCTCTCTCTAACCCTGGCTTTCAAATAAATAAATCTTTTTTAAAAAGGAATGATAAAATGGCCTTCCCTAAGGAAATCTAAAAATAAAAAGCTTACAGGCTCTGCGCTGACAGTGAATCCTGGCGGACTGTGGGCGCAGGTAACCCAGAGGTTCCCACCCGGGCTCAGACAGGGGCATGAACAGGCAAGGAAGCTCCCAGGAGACAAGCAGACGGCGGAACGGGGAGAGGCGGTGGACGAGGGCAGACTCGGGTTTCCTCACAGTGGGACAGAGACTCTCCCAGTGGAAGGGCGTGCCAGGCCCCAAGGCGACGTCCTCACGCACGGGTGTAAACCAAGCTCTGGAGGGACCAGCGCTGTGTCTGGTGGTCCCCAGTACGCGCGGCGCACCCCGGGGATGCAGCCGGTCCCGCCAGGGCCAGGGTGAAGAAGGCTCTTGCCTGCTGAACCGTGAGCTGCCGCCCGTGGTGCGGCTCCTGGAAACTCCACCCACAGCCCAGCCCAGGGCAGGCGGGACCGTGGACGTCCCCAAGTGGGCACTGCGACAAGCGAAGCTTGGAGAGCAAGGGCGCGTCTTGCCCAGGCAACAGAGTCACTGGGGAGCAGATGCTGTGGGTGGCCAGGGCGAGCCCAGGACCCGGCCACAGCTTGCCCAAGGCCACAGCTTGTACACACAGTGTGGGTGTACAGCATCTGTCCATCTGATAAACCAGCACTGTGCCTCACATGGCGCATCTGGGTGGGTGGATGGAAGGATGGAAGGATGCAGAGCTGATAGAACTTAGAAGATAGGCAATAGATAGATGATAGATGGATAGATGGATAGATAGATAGATGAAACATAGTAGATAGATGATAGAGTGATACCAGATGAGAGATGATAGAACTTAAAAGATAGGTGATAGATAGATGACAGATGGATAGATAGATGATAGATAGATAGTAGATAGATAGATGATAGGTAGGCGATAGGTAGATGACAGAGTGAGACCAGGTGCGAGATGATAAGCAATACGTAGACGGCAGCACGGTGCATTGTTTAGCGCACTGACTTTCCCAGCTCCACCAGCAGCTGTGGTGAGCGGCTCTGTCCTGCGTGGGGGCTGCCGTGGTGAGCGGCTCTGTCCTGCGTGAGGGCTGCCGTGTGAGCAGCTCTGTCCTGCGTGGGGGCTGCCGTGTGAGCAGCTCTGTCCTGCGTGGGGGCTGCCGTGGTGAGTACGTCTGTCCTGCGTGGGGGCTGCCATGTGAGCGGCTCTGTCCTGCGTGGGGGCTGCCGTGGTGAGCACGTCTGTCCTGCGTGGGGGCTGCCGTGTGAGCGGCTCTGTCCTGCGTGGGGGCTGCCGTGGTGAGCACGTCTGTCCTGCGTGGGGGCTGCCGTGTGAGCGGCTCTGTCCTGCGTGGGGGCCGCCGTGTGAGCGGCTCTGTCCTGTGTGGGGGCTGCAGACTCAGAAAAGGGAAGCTGATGGCCTGGAGCGAAGTGGTCGGCGTGGGCGCTGTCGGGAAAAGCTGGCCAATGATGCAGGAATCCGAGGTGTCCCAACCGCTCCCACAGGCTTCCCTCCTCTCCTCTTCTGCCCCGGACCCCCTCCGGGGTCTGCATGGTCCTGGGAAGCCCCCCTGGTCCCCAGGACCCCGGCGCGAGGGAGCCGCAGCTCTGACATGAGGGACCGTCTACCTGCAGGGCACCAGGACTGGCTGTGGCCCCTGAATGAAGCAAACACAGACTCTGCAGTGCAAGCTCCAAAAATTGAGCGCTGACCTCAGCGTGACCTGCGCTGTCGCCCAGGCACGAAGCCCGGGGCTATGCTGCCTGGGTCTCTTCATTTATTTGTATGAATTTTTCTAAAAATTTCGAATCGCGACAGATTAAAGGGGAGAGATGGCATCAGCTCAGCCGAGTTCCTGGCGCTTTCCCTGTGGTTTCATGCTGATTCCGATGGAGGCCCTCAAACGTCGGAGCGGCCGACGCAGGGAAGCTCAGCGGGGTTCTGTGCCCATCCTGCAGACATAACTCACCCTCTCGGAGCGCAAGACTGTTGGCTTCCTACGGTGAGTGGCGCGCAGGGACGTGCCCGGGGCCAGCTCGCGGGTGGGAGGCAGGGAGACCCCATGGTGCGGGAGCCTGCCTGCCATCACTCCAGAGAAACTGGGCCAAGCACTTCGGAGTCTCGCCAGCCGGTTGTTCAGCCTCTGGTGCCTAGGGACCTTGCAGTCAGTCCTGATGGGGTCTTCGCACCATGGAAATCTGCAAACACTACAAAAACAAAAGAAAAAATACACAAGCAAAATAAAAATTGGCTTCCTTGCTGGCCTGAGGTTCCCCAGGAGGAAGGAGGTGACATGCAGACCTGTAAGAGGTGACGGCACACGGAGTTGAGAGTCCCTGCCACCCACATGGGACACCCGGATTGAGTTCCTGGCTCCCGGCTCCAACCCCACACCAGTTCCTATTTAATCCAATCCATTGTGGGCATTTGGGGAGTGAATCAGTGAACGGGAGGGTGGGATCTCTCTCTCTCTCTCTCTCTCTCTCTCTCTCATAAGTTAGAGGATCAGGAACAAGTGTAGACCAGTCAGGGGCCCCAAATCCTCTTGACCAAGTCAAGTGAAGGCTGCTGGCTTCGTTGAGAGTGTCTCTGCCCCAGACTGATGACAGCCTGTGCCCCCCACCCCCAGGACTGAGGCCCTGGGGTGGAGCCGACCATCGTGGCTGGACACAGCTGAACACGAGGAAAACCTCTCCGTGTTCAAGGGCTCCTGGTACCATCTGCAGCTGGCTCAGCAGACGCCTCAGGGATCGGGCCAAGGGAGACCCCTGAGGTTCTCAGACTTGGACATGAACATGGCAGTGAACACGCTGAGGACGCACTCCCCGACCCACTGCTGTGTGCCAACAACCAGAGAGGAGCCCCGGCCTGGAGGCGCGTGCGTCGCCCTGGGCTGCGGGGCTGTGAGGGTGCAGCAGCCACAGCCTTCTCCTGGGGGGGGGGGCGCAGGCTCTGTGAGGTGCCTTCCGCCAACCACAGGCTGGCGATGCTTGGGGCAGACGGGAAAGCCGTGCAGTCGCCTCTTGGTTCACTCCCTCCCGGCTTTTTAAGGACCCTGCTAAGGGATTCTTAGTCTCTGGCGAATACAAAACTGAAGACAGGGCTAACAGTCTGCCAACTTAAAAATTCACTCAAATTATAACCAACAGCGTCACCAAAAACATTATTGCCGAGAACACTGTGTGCTGCTTTGCTGCTTTGAGAGGGGCCCGGGGGCTTCGCCACCAGCGCGTGCAGAGCCTTGAAAGGTTCCTGCTATGGAGTCTTGCACTCGGTGGTTATCCAGTTAGGTCCAATTACGTCACTTCTATAAAGTATTTTAAACATGCATTGTTTTATAATTCAGTAAAATAGTTGCGTGCCTTGCATGGCTTCTAAATGAAACTTGTAAAGCAAGGTGTATTCAGAGAGATCTGGCTTCTCCTGCCCCGACTTGTTCAGCACATTCCCCGAAGTGCAAGGTCTACTCTGCCGTTACACTCACCATAAGCACACGCATACATGTATACGTATATGCACAACATGATATGGAGATATATACCTCATCGCAGTCACTGTCCCGTGTTTCTCAAGTATAAAATTCATCTCATCTGCAAATAGAGATTGTTCAATCTTTTCCTTCACACTCCTCTTCTAGTGCTTTCTCTTGTTCCTCCTATGGTCTTGTTATAAAAGGCTCTCTTATTTCTACATTTACAAGGTAGAGTGATACAGAGAGAGGAAGAAGCAGAAAGAGCCCGTTCATCCCCAAACGGCTGCAACAGCCGGAGCTGGGCCAAAGCTGGGAGCCAGGAATTCCCGCAGGGTCTCCCACATGGGTGGCAAGGGACCAAGTCCTTGAAGCACCGTCCTCTGCTCTCCCAGGCACAGCAGAAGACAGTTGGATCGGAAGCCGCTCAGCCGGGCCAGCGCTGGCGCCACATTCCTGTGTGGGGGACCGGCGCTCCAAGCAGGGGCTTCCCCCGCGCACTGTAGTGCCGTCCCCCTTCCCTCCACTCCAGCTCCTCGTTGCTCGTCTATTCTTTTCCTCTTTCTCTTGCTTTCCCTTTTCATCACACCAGTCAATGCCACTTGCACAATATTAACCGTAATGCACACAGCGCGCACGCTTGTCAAGTTGTGGCCTGCATAGGCGTGGCTCCAGCATGCCCGTGGGAAGGTTGAACTTCAGGAGCTGGGAGCGCCTGAGTGAGAGCAGAGTACTCGTCAGGGAAATGCCCACTGATGCCTGCTCTGTGAGTGCTCGTAACAGTAGCTGGTATTGACTTCTGTAGTGGTCAAGTCATTTCTTTCCAATTGTCTGCGCCTTGTGAATGCTGTGTCCCCGCTGGAGACGAGGAGCCGAGCACAGACTACGAGCTCTGTGTCTCCAGGCCAGCGAGGGCCCAGGCCCAGGCTGCTCCTCTTCTGCCCCACAGTGACGAGGCCGCTGCCCGGGAGGCGTGCTCGCCTCGTGTTACAGCAAACATCGCAGGTTCCTGGAAGTTTACTCCGATCCGCCAGCTCGACTCAGGCCTGTCATGGCTCCAAAGAAAATGAAATAGTTACTCATAAATCTAATAAAATGAACCAAATCTGTACGTGGAAAATTATGAAATGCTTAGGAAAGGAATCAGAGGTGACCCAAATAAATGGAGAGACGTCCACATTCGTGGATGGAAGACGCAGGACAGTAAAAATGTCAATTCTCCTCAAACTCGCTTGCAAGGTTAATGTGGTTCCTCTCAAAATCCCGGAAGTTCTTTACAGACATAGACAAACTCCTTACATTTACAGGACGAGAAGAAAGCCCAAAATAGCGAAAATAGTTCTTGCAAGAGAAGGTTGAAGGGTGAGGAACCACTCAACCTGTTAATGATGGCGACACAGCTACAGTGAGGCTGTGGACACAGACGCAGGCATCGACGGACGGGAACAGAGAACCCACAAATAAACACAGCACGCACACACGCGTCCAGCTGAGTTTCAAACCCACTTCATTTTTAAGTGTTGTAGATTGACAGCGAGACTGAGAGGCAAGGACAGAGATGTCCCATACAATGCCTGCCCAGACGTCTGCACGGACTCCCCTCAACACACAGCCCCCACTGGACCGATGCATCGATCAGAACTGATGAGGCCTGCGCCGTGGCTCACTAGGCTAATCCTCCGCCTGACGCGCCTGCACACTGGGTTCTAGTCCTGGTAGGGGCGCTGGATTCTGTCCCAGTTGCTCCTCTTCCAGTCCAGCTCTCTGCTGTGGCCCAGGAGTGCAGTGGAGGATGGCCCAAGAGCTTGGGCCCTGCGCCTGCATGGGAAACCAGGAGGAAGCACCTGGCTCCTGGCTTCGGATCAGCGTGGTGCGGTGGCTGCAGTGGCCATTGAGGGGTGAACCAACGGCAAAGGAAGACCTTTCTGTCTCTCTCCCTCTCTCTGTCCACTCTGCCTGTCAAAAAAAAAAAAAAAGAACTGACGAATCCACACGGACAGGTCGTTCTGCACCCCAATCCACGCTGACAGCGAGGTGCTCTCGCAGTGTGGCACGTCCTGTGTCTTCAGATAGGCGCACAGGGACAGACGCCCACCACTGTAACATCTTAGCAAGACCCTTGCTGCTCCACAGGCCACCGTGCCCTGCCGCCCACCCCACCCGGCCCTGACCCCGACCCCCGACCCCTGACAACCCCTGACCCTTTCACCATCTCCATGGTTTTGCCTTTTGCGAAACGCCAGGGAGTCGGAGTCCTATGCGCACAGGCTTTCGGACTGTCTGCTTTCTCCTGACACAGGACCAAGCCTCCTCCGCATCTGCTCGCTCTGCGGGCTCCTTGGCACCATGCTCTTCATTTATCCACCTCCTGAAGGAGACCTGGGTGGGTTCCAAGTTGTGGCAACCACACGTAAACCTGCAGTAAACACTCGTGTGGATTGTGTGTGAATGCAAGTGTCGGCTCCTTTGCGTAAGCACCAAGAGGCGCGACTGCTGGGGCATAAGAGAGCATTTGGTTTTGTGAGAAGCCGCCGACTGATGGCCACGGTGACTGCCCTCCTGCCCACTGGTGTGTTTCCACTGGTGTGAATGACAGTTTCTGTCGCCCACATCCTCACCACCTTCCAGTGTTGTCATGGCAACGGGCTTGTTTACAGAACCTGACCAGTAGAAGGTGTTGGAGCAGTTGGATACCCAGACGCCAAAAAAAGGACCCTTACCCTAAACCTTACACCGTACGCGGACGGGCATTCCAAAGGGTCTCGGCTCAAACGTGAAATGTAAAACCACCTTGCTTCTAGAAAAGGGGCAGGAGGCAGTCTTCGGGAGCGAGGATTCAGCCAGGCGTTCTTAGACTAAGACCAGGGCGTGGTCCATAAAATGAAAGCTCCCTAGGCTGGACTTCATCAACATTTTAAATCTTTTCCTTTGCCGAAGATTCCACCAGGAGTGTTTACAGACAAGCCAGGGACCAAGATGAAAGATGTGCACGCTGCATGTCCCCCAACATCTCCTATCCAGAAAACCCCAAAAGCTCTCAAACACAACAGTAAAGAACAATCACTCAACCTGACTGAAAAACAGGCGGGTGAAATGAACAGAGGTTTAACTAAGAGAATCCATGGCAGGTGAGCGCAGAGAAGGCTGGCCCACGTCCCTGGGCAAAGCCACGGTGCGGGTCATCGCACACCTGTCGCGGTGGCTGTGGTTCCACAAAGCGGGAACGCCGCAGCCTGCAGGCGCCGCCACCCGCGTGCAGAACCTGTCTGGTTCTTAATCAAACCAAAGTACACTCGCCAGAGAACCCAGCCACCACTTGCTTGACATTCGCGACAGAAATGAAAACGCAGGCTCACACAAGGCTCTTCCCACAGATGTTCTTAGCAGCTTTATTTGTCATTAAAAAAAAAAAATGGCCCGCAGTGGATAGACAGTTAAATGAATGGTTTGCAAAAGTCTACACCATGGAATACGGTCCAACAGAGAAGAGAAAAGAAACTGTTGGCACACACGACTCCCCTCCCACAGTGCTGTCCGTGGCAATCACGCCTCCGTACCCTTGTTCTCCTCTGCTGCCTCTCTGGGGACCTCACTCAGAACTCTGTGGCCACGGCCAGCACGGCCACTGGCTGCAGACACCGTGGGACAAATGGCTGTGGTATTGCACAGAAACTGGCTCTGCGTGTGGCCCGCGATGCTGGGGTGGCCACGGTCCGCGTCTGGCTGTGACAGCCCTCTGAGTGCTCAGGTTCATGCAGAGAGAATTTCCGGCCAACTCCAGGGGCCTAGTGTGTGCGGGATACGTGTGCAAGCAGTGATGGTGCGGGCTCCTGGGGAGGGCACACGTGCAACGCTCCAGGTCCAGCGCCGGAGCAGGTGGTTCAGCAGCCGCACCGGGAGCAGACACCCCCCTCCGTGGCTTCACGATGGACACGCCCTCGCTCAGTGCCCCGAGGCGGCAATCCTGAGACGGAGCTGTTGCGGGCTTGATTTCCCTGCGGCTTCTCCTTGGCCTTCTCTCCGTGCCCTGGCAAGGCCGTCCCCCGTGTGCGTCCCTGTCCTGATGGCCTCTTCTTGGAAGGACACTGTCACACGGGATGCGGCCGCCCTGCCGACTCCCGTAACCTCCCGTAACCTGGCGGTTGGGAATGGGGGCAGGGGAGGAAAATGAGACCCAAATCCGTCTTCTTGGAAAGCTGATCTTCTTCCCTAGGATTTCAGACAAGTGTGGCTTGGAGCTGACGTTGCAAACGTTTCCACCGTCTGTGCGTCAAGACGGAACTCGGGGCTCCCAGCAGCCAAGGCATTTGCCACCCAGCAAAGCAAACTGCCCCCAACAGAAGTCAGGGTCAGCCCTGCGCACCGGGTCCCCTGCCAGGGTCACGAGTATGGAGCAGAACCACGGAGCCAGGGACAGCCCCGAGGGCTCCAGAGCCTTTGGGAAGAGACAGGCAGAGGGTGCGATAGGAAAGGGGGCTTCATGCTGGAGACGCCGCCCCGCAGACACTGAGGGTCTCACACCTGGCGGCCCGAGCGCTTTGCAAAGCCCCAGCTGGGGCAGACAGCGAACGGGACTATACGGTTCCCTAAAATACGTGACCTCTAAAAGTCTGTGTGTAAAGTAGTTCCAGCCTTAAATGGCTTCTCAGAGACAGAGTTAGAAGATGCGTATGAAACCACAGCAGTCGACGAACCTTCTTAACCCGAGGTCCAGTCTACCACCCCCATGCCCCCGTCAGGTGCAGGCAGAGCTGCGACTGGGAGATGCGACACAGAAGCGCCCTCTGTGGCCTGGGGGTGTCGGGAGAAGGTTCCAGCGCAGGACCGACACGTGCTTCCCTGTGGCCCTCCCCACATGGTCTCCCTCTGGCTGCTGGGTCTGCACAACCCCCCTCCCCCCCGCAGCGCTAGCAGCCCTGGCAGGAGCACACTTCTGGGTGTGGGTCGTAGGACAGAAGGTGTGAAGCAGCCTGCCTGCCCGCTGTTTGGTGAGAAAGGGCCGGGGCGGGGGGGCGAGAGGTGGTCTTTCCCTAGGAGTGGAGGAGGCAGAGCCACCCACGCCGTCTCCTCCACCATCTGCAACGCCCACTCCCTGACCGCTGTGGCCTCCCATGTCTTCCAGGACGTCCACAAGGGGCAGTCCAGGGCACGCCAGGTCAGAACCTTGTCGTGACGACGCGGACGTGGTGTGTGCTGTGTCAGCCTCATGGATGCAGGAGCACACAGCCCTGCACGGCTTCCTGAACTGACAGCATCAAGGACTGTGAACACACTGGGGCGCTGGACCTCGACCCTGCACATGCCACAGACAGACGACGGACAGACAGACGCAGGATAAAGATACCTGAGCTGGTAGGTGCATTTAACACTGATTGCACAGGAAATTGTTACTTCAGGGAAAGAGGCTCTGGTTTGGGGGCAAATCACAACTTCTGCACAGTCCGTGTTTTCTGAACATGTGCACGCCGTGTCGTGCATGGTAGTCTGGGTGCTGCAATTCTGGATGTTTCAAAAGAATGCACTTCATTTGTAGGGAGCTCAATGAGCTCATTCTCATCAAATAACCCCAGCGTTCCAACTTGACATATGTGTTCACGAGGGAGTTTCTAATTGCTCCTTTAAACCTCAGATCTCTGTCTTTTGAGAGCAAAATTGGACTTTTTCTTATCACGTTAGTAGAGTCCACACTGCTCATAAATGAATACAAACAGAAGCATTTTTTAAAGATTTATTTTATTTATTTGAAAGAGTGAGTTACAGAGAGGCAGACAGAGAGAGAGAGAGAGAGAGAGAAAAGTCTTCCATCTGCTGGTTCACTCCCCAGATGGCCGCAACAGCCAGAGCTGTGCTGATCCGAAGCCAGGAGTCAGGAGCTCTTTCCGGGTCTCCCATGTAGGTGCAGGAACCCAAAGAATTCCGGGTCTCCCACGTGGGTGCAGGGGCCCAAGGACTTGGGCCATCTTCCACTGCTATCCCAGGCCACAGCAGAGAGAGCTGGATCAGAAGAGGAGCAGCCGGGACTTGAACCAGCGCCACATGGGATGCTGGCACTTTGGGCCAGGCTTTAACCTGCTGCAGCACAGTGCCGGCCCCGAAACAGAAGCATGTTTAAGACAGAATAATACAGGAGGGAGGCTGCCTGCACATGGCCACGTGTGCTGAGGGTGATTGACAGCCTTGGCGGCTATCGTGACAAGAGTGATCAACTCAGCAAAGCGGACGGAGGAAGAGCCTCTTACGACCTGCACGCCCTTTCTAAATGACCAGGCTTCCAAATGGAAGGTAACGCTTCAAGGTCAACTTCCAGAACAGACAGTGGACCCCGGCGACCTTGCCTTCCAGGCTTCTATGCACATATCAGGATTTCCCCGAACAGATAACTGAGCCTTTCTGAGGGCAGGCCAATAAGCAGGCTCTGTGCGCTGGGACTTGGAGCTGTTCGCAGGCCGGCCCTGGCGCAGAGGTGAGGGGGCCCCAAGCCGGCAGCACCGCTGACAAGCCCGAGCCCTGTGGAGCCTCCCGGAAAGTCCCATCCTCGGAGCACAACAAATGTGTTGTCAGAGTTGAGCTCCCTGGAGAATCGCC
Organism: Sylvilagus bachmani; assembly: GCA_015711505.1. NCBI lineage: Eukaryota > Metazoa > Chordata > Mammalia > Lagomorpha > Leporidae > Sylvilagus > Sylvilagus bachmani. Next base: position 55,968,152 of record CM027392.1, on the reverse strand, counting down.
TGAGTGTGCTGGCCGGCGGCGTGCACTCGGAGCCCCACTCCGCAGGGCTGCGGGGGCTGCTCCAGGGTGCTGCAAATGCAACGGGCAGGGCTGGCCCGCTGGCGGCCTGCATGTCGGCCTGCGCCACAGCACTGAGCCCGGCTGGGACTGAACGGAAGTGGAGGAGAAGCAGGGCTCTAACAGTGCGCCGCACCCTCGGCGTCCAGGCGTGACCGGGGCAGCCTGGGCAAGGAGGGGCCCAGCCACGTGGTTCCTCAGCAAAGGGCAGAGGACGCGGCAGGGCCCTGCGGGCGTCTGGCCCACCGCTGGCTGACCCCGAGTCCTACTGCCCCCGTTCTGACCCCCTGGGAAGCCGGTCCTAAAAATTCAACAAAATTAAAAAGAGCTTGAAAAAGACGGCCAAGGACTCATGAGCCACACGGGACAGAATCCAGGGACTGGTCCAGGAAAATCATGAAGCAGCTAAGTAGCAACAAGAGAAACAATAAAACAAAGAGAAATCTGAGAGCAAAAACAAAAGGAAACCAGGGAGAGGTGGAGACAGCGGACTCTGTAACTGTCCAATCATTGCACCTTGTACCATCTGGAATGTCCGACTACATTCTGTATGTGTGCGGGAAAGCAGCCAATACTAGACATCTCCGGGACACCCAGGTTTTAGATCAGCGTGTGGAGATTTTAAATAAGCCATTACAAATATGTTCAATTAACTAAAAAAAAAAACTGTATTTAAAGGATTAAAGGAAAATATTACCGTAAAGCCTCATCAAATAGAGAACATAAAGAAAGAAATAGAGATTGTGAAATGGAGCCAGAGGCGGGCATTTGGCCTGTCAGCTAAACCACCCGGCAAACCGGCCCCGCCCCGCCCCCGCCCGCCTGGCTCGGCTGCTGCGCCTGCAGAACGCGGGAGGCAGCCGCGACGTCCCCATGAGGGGCTTCCTGCAGCCCCCTGGGGGCTGGGAACGTTCCTGCTCCATGGTGGAGCCCCAGCCAGGCATCTGGAGAGTGGAGCAGCAAATGCCCCCCCCATCTTTCTCCCCCCCACCCCGGCCTCCCGCTCAAATAAGCAGATAAAAACGCTGAAATTAATAAAAACGCTGAAATTAATAAAAATGCTGAAATTAACAAAGTGGAAGCTTCTGGAAAGGACTGCATCTGGAATGCAGACCTCGCTGGAGTCCACGAGCTCGCAGCAACCTGGCAGACGGCAAGGCGAGTCCCATCCCACCCGCTCAGCCAAGGCGAGTCCCACCGGTGAGCCACGCGGTTCCCTGTAGAGAAGCCCCTCCGCTCGGGGAAGCGGGTTGGCAGAACACCTTTTCCAATGACCGGCTGCTTCCTCAGAGAAAGGTAGCTTGGATTTGAAGACATATATGGGTACAGGCATTCGGCCTAGTGGGCAACATGGCCACATTCCACATCAGAGTCCTGGCCACAGCACCTGACCCCAGCGTCCTGCTAATACACGACCCGGGAAGTAGCAGGCAGATTCCAGGAAGCCGGCTCCTTGATACCCGCGCCGGAGATCCGCCCTGAGTTCCAAGCTCCCAGCTTCAGCCTGGCCTGGCCCCGGCAGTGGAGGATGGCCCAAGTGCTTGGGCCCTGCACATACATGGGAGACCAGGAGGAAGAACCCGGCTCCTGGCTTTGGATCGGCAAAGCTCCGGCCATGGCGGCCATTTGGGGAGTGAACCAACAGAAGGAATACTTTTCTCTCTGTCTCTCTCTCTCACTCTCTATCAAATAAATAAATAAAAATCTTAAAAGAAAAGAAAGTGACTAATGGAACAGACTCCTTATCCTGAGACAGCCGGGTGAGGGTGTGGACACATTACTCAACCCCTCTAGGCCCGGCTGTCCACAGGGTGAGAACAGAGTTGTCCTAGGATTGGGGGAGGGGAGGCACTGTGGTGTAGCAGGTAAAGCCGCCGCCTGCAGTGCCAGCATCCCATAGGGGTGCCAGTTCAAGTCCTGGCTGCTCCACTTCTGACCCAGCTCTCTGCTATGGCCTGGGAAAGCAGCAGAAGATGGCCCAAGTCCTTGGACCTCTGCACCCAAGTAGGAGACCTGGAAGAAGCTCCAGGCTCCTGGATTCTGATCAGCACAGCTCCAGCCGTTGTAGCCATCTGGGGAGTGAACCAGCAGATGGAAGACCTCTCTCTCTCTCCCTCCCTCCCTCTGCCTCTCTGTAACTCTGCCTTTCAAGTAAATAAATAAATCTTAAAAGAAAGAAAGAGAGAGAAAAGAGGAGAGGAGAGGAGAGGAGAGGAGAGGAGAGGAGAGGAGAGG
>CM027392.1:55883479-55956250 GCA_015711505.1 Sylvilagus bachmani | reverse complement strand
GGCCAGCCCTCTGCTGTGGCCCAGGAGTGCAGTGGAGGATGGCCCAGGTGCTTGGGCCCTGCACCCCATGGGAGACCAGGAAAAAGCACCTAGCACCTGGCTCCTGCCATCGGATGAGCGCGGTGCGCCGGCCGCAGCGCGCCGACCGCGGCAGCCATTGGAGGGTGAACCAACGGCAAAAGGAAGACCTTTCTCTCTGACTCTCTCTCTCTCTCACTGTCCACTCTGCCTGTCAAAAAAAAAAAAAAAAGAAATGTGGCTTTTTATTTTCTTTTAAATCTTCAACTGTGAGATGGGTGTTTTAATATTTGTGGCTCTAATTTCGACAGTCGTGCTCAATTATCACTATTATTATCCTTATTTATTATTATATTTGAAAAATAAGTGTGTTTTGTAGGCAAGATTCTGGTCAAATTTGTAAATTTACATATATACGCATATGTGTGTATGTGCGTATTACATTAATTCCCTGGTTGTCATTGGGTGGGGCATTATATTATTTCATTATTGCTGATTATTCAAATTTTCCAAACCTTATCTGATTAATCTATCAGGGAGTGTGAAACGTACCTTAAGATCCATCATTGTGACTACGTATTTGTCAAATCGCCCCTGAAATTGGATCAGCTTTGCTTTATGGAAAAGTATCTTCCTCCTCGTCACATGATAGCTGCCTACTGACCATAATAACCTTTTCGTTTGCCTTGAAGTGCAATTTCTCTAGGACGAACGGCGTGGACGCAGCGTACAGTGGTTTTCCGCAGTTCCGTGGCACATTCCCGTCTCTTTCCTCCCACGTCGACGTCTGCTCGGTGGTATTTCTTTGTGAACATTAGATCAGGTGATCGACACCTTGTGGATTTTCTGCTTGCTGGTCTATGCATTGCTGGAGCCTCCACTGCGACACGGATTTGTCCACTGCCCATTTCAGTGCTCCAGTTTTGCCACAGGTGTTTGAAGTTCTGTTGTTAGGTGCGTGTAATTTGAGATTGAGTCTTCGAGAACCAGCCTCTTTAATTACCCCTTTCACCTGGTAAATCATCTGCTCTAAAGTCTGGTTTGTATGAAATTAGCGTAGCTACTTCAGCTTAGCTGTTTTAGAATAATCTTCTCCACCCCTTTACTTTTAACCAATTCGAGTCTTTATACTGCACTTAGAATGACTTTCCTCTAGGCTTCAAGTTGTGGGTCTCTCTTTTATTATCTACTCCTTTAATCAGTGCATTTAAGCCTTTAAGAGAATTATTGGGGAAAATCTACCAGCTTTTTAACTGTTTTCTATTGGTTGCATTTATTTATTTCTCACTTTTCTTCATTTCTTAATTCCTCATTTTAATTGAGCGTTATATTTTATTCCATTTCATCTCTTCTTTGGACATACCATTTATATCTGTTTATAATTTTCTTAGTGATTGCCCTAGTGTTTAAAATGTACAGTTTTTAAAAAATCTAAATTCATCTTCAAATAACACTATTACTTCATGAGTGATACAGGGATCTTTTTTTTTTTAAGTCTTCCATCCAATGATTCACTTCCCAATTGGCTGCAATGGCTGGAGCTGTGCAGATCTGAAGCCAGGAGCCAGGAGCTTCTTCCAGGTCTCCCTCACCGGTTCAGGGACCCAAGGATTTGGGCCATCTTCTACTGCTTTCCCAGGCCATAGCAGAGAGCTGGATTGGAAGAGGAGTAGCCAAGACTTGAACCAGTGCCCATATGGGATGCCAGCGCTTCAGGCCAGGCATTAACCCACTGCGCCACAGCGCTGGCCACAATACAGGAATCTTAAAGCATGTTTTCCAGTGTCTTCCATCTCCTGTGAAATTGATGTTTATTTTATTGACCAATATGCTATAAACTTCCAACATTTCTATCTATCATTGCTTTAAAGAAAGAGTTACCATTAAGGTTCAATAAGAATTGAAAGTTAAAATAAGATCTCTCACCATCATTTGTTCCTTTTCCAATTCCTTTGTGGAGGTCAGAGTCTCTGGTCTGCGCTGCTTCCTTTTGCATGAGTCATGCATTCTGAAATTTCCTCCAGAGCAGGTCCTCTTACAGCGAGCTCCCTTGTGTTTTCTTCGTTTGAGAAAGTATTTCTGCTTCACTTTGAGAGTGGCTTGCCTTAATTCCAGACTATAAAACTGTAGGTCGAGCTATCTTTTTCTTTCAAAAATGTGAAGAATTTGCTATGCTTTCTGTTCTTGCCTGACGGTTTATTGTGCGGAATCTGCTGTCATTCTTACCCTTGTCCCTCTATCCGCAAGTTCTATTTCCCCGGTTCCTTCCGCAGCCGTCTCCGTGCGCTGACCCCGGCGGCATTTGCAGCTGCAGCAAGGGCCAGCACAGTGGTGCAGCGGGTCGGGTGGCCGCCTGGACGCCAGCATCCCACACGGGTGCCAGTTCGAGTCCCGGCTGCTCCACTTCCGAACCAGCTCCCTGCTAATGTGCCTGTGAAAGCAGTGGAGGATGGCCCAAGTGTTTGGGTTCCTGCACTCAAGTGGGAGACCCAGAAGAAGCTCCTGGCTCCTGGCTTCAGCTTGGCCCGCTTGGAGAGAGAACCAGCAGATGGAAGAGTCTCTCTCTCTCTGTGTCTCTGTCTCTCTCTCTCTCTCTCTCTCTCCTTCAATAAATAAATCTTTCTTTAAAAAGTGTGCAGGCACCTGGCCTTGGGCAGTTTTCACTATACCCAGAGTGATAGCCCAGGAATAAATGAGCATTACATTTCATGCTTAGCATAATATTAAAAGAAAGTTATCAATAATCAATTTCTTAACTATGAGAAGAGAGTAAAAGAATTTTTTAAAAAATATGTCAGGGCTGACACCGTGGTGTAGTAGGCTAAGCCTCCGCCTGCAGTGCCGGCATCCCATAATGGCACCTATTTGTGTCCTGGCTGCTCCTCTTCTGATCCAGCTCTTTGTTATGGTCCGTGAAACTAGCAGAAGATGCCCCAAGTGCTTGGGCCCCTGCACCCACATGGGAGACCTGGAGGAAGCTCTTGGCTCCTGGTTTCGGATCAGCCCAGCTCTAGCTGTTGTAGCCATTTGGGGAATGAACCAGCAGATGGAAGATCACTCTGTCACTCCCTCCCTGTCTGTAACTCTGCTTCTAAAATAAATAGATGAAATATTTTTTTTAAAATTAGAATTAAAAATACATCTTTCTTTGCCAACATTCCACCCACAAATTCATTTCTGGAAAACAGAATTGTGAGATTCCTAAGAGCATTTGACATAGGACAGTTCTAGAAATCAGAAGTCAAAAAATCAATCTGTGTTAGGCGGTCCTATTTTGAGGACCGATGGGAAAGGTCTTTTCCTGTCAATATTTATGTTAAATACCCAGTAACAGCAACCGTGAGGATACCACACGCTGCGTGCTGGGGCCTGAGAAACACTTACAGCATTTTCCTATGTGCTCAGAACGTGCGTCCTTAGCAAGGCGAGCGGTTTGCCCAGAGACAGTCATTCTGGGAAAGACCACGTTTCCAGCCCGTGGCCGTGGGACTCCCCAGGGGCGCTCTGCTCCATGACATGGACGGTGACGTGGGAGGGACTGATGCGTGGCTGGGCACCACTCCCTGCAGGGCGTCTCCCACAGGCACCGTGGGCAAGCCTCTGGCCCCGCACACACAGGCATGAAACCAACCCCCGGGGCTCTGCGGGGGCAGGGGAAGCCCCCACCTACCCTCGCTCATGGCACGTTTTTCCTCACCTCTGTGGTACTGATCGTGGTCAAATATGTGACCATAACACGTGAGCCCAGGGCTCTGCATCCCCTGTACCACACGCATCCCCACCGTACCAGCACCCCAGGCAGAGAGGGCCACGTGGAGGTGGGGGTAGGATCAACTCGGGGCTGGGGGAGGAGGGAGCATGCCCAAGTTCACATGACAAGGCAGCCAAGACGCTGAGCTGGGCCCCGGCCTCCACCTCCATGCTGTGAACTTGAGATCCCACGGCCAAGCACAACAGTGGGAGACGGTGTCGAGCGTGTCAAGGGCCTTCTCGCTCCGTGTCCTTGTCGTATCCTGGAAACGGACAGTAAACCCAAGACAACAGCACAGGGGAATGAAACTCGAAGCAATTAACGGTTACAAGGTGCTCCAGGCAGCATCCAAGAGTGAAGAACTGGGCCTGGGTAACGGCTTCACGTGGGTTTCCTTCCAGGTTACTCCTGTGTGCAAAACCAAGTGCAAATGAAAACCTAGGGGGCTGAGCTGGTGTCAGCAGCCCGGTGCTGGCCGAGAGCCCAGGCCGGCACCTGGGGCTTCCACCCACCAGCGAGGGTCTGTGCTCATGAGCAGGGCCCGGCCGTTCAGGATGCCACGCCAGATGCCTCTGTCTGTCATCTGTGTCTGCCTCTGGACCCTACAATGAAAGGCAAATGAGAGAACTCTCCTCCTCGGATCTGTGATGCAATGAAAAGTCTGAGCCCTACGTGTGCTCCTGGATTCTCCTGGAATCCACGCACGGCGGTGCCGGGACGTGGGGTGGTCACCTCGGGTTCTGGAAGTCACCAGGATGACGCTGATGCCCGAGGAAGAGTGGGGGCGGGCATTCGGCCTCGCGGTGAAGACGCCACGTGGGGCTCCCATGGCCCCAGTGGCAGCACCTGGTCGGATGCCGGCTCCCTGCTGATGTGGTGTGTACTGGAAACAGCAGGGGAGACCCCGGGGGAGTGCCAGGCTCCTGGCTTTGGAGCTGGCCAGTCCCCGCCGTTGCAGGCCTTTGAGGCGTGAACCAGGAGATGGGGCTCTCTAGTCATCTCTCTCTCTCTCTCTCTCTCTCTCAAATAAATAATATATGTAAATAAAAATTTCTTAAACAGAGAGAGCACATTTGTCCCTAGTTGAGATCAAACAAAGCCCCGCACACTCCGGGGGTGGGGTGGATCTGCGCCTTGTCGGGTGACGACAGCCTTGGATCAAGCACAGGAAGTGAAGAGGCCAGCAGCACAGCCAGCACCTGGTTCAGACCGGGAGGCCGGGGCAGCCCCGCGCCATGGCCACGTGGACCGAAGCTGGCTGCTGCGCTTACGTGGTCGCCCGGTGCTCAGTTTTCCACTGTGTTTAGCACACGATGGCTGAGCATATCCCAGGCCCAGGCCTGCAACTGGGGCAACAAGGACGCAGAATTAAAGATGACGGAGGGGCCGGTGCTGTGGTGCAGCGGGTAAGGCCGCCGCCTGCAGGGCCAGCATCCTGTATGGGCGCCAGTTCGAGTCCTGGCTGCTCCACTTCCGATCCAGCTCTCTGCTATGGCCTGGGAAAGCAGTGGAAGATGGTCCAGGTGCTTGGGCCCCTGCACCCGTGAGGGAGACCCAGAAGAAGCTCCTGGCTCCTGGCTTCAGATCGGCGCAGCTCCAGCTATTGCAGCCAACTGGGGAGTGAACCAATGGATGGAAGACCTCTCTCTCTCTCTCTCTCTCTCTCTTTCTATGTCTCTGCCTCTGCCTTGCCTCTCTGTAACTGTGCCTTTCAAGTAAAAATAAATCTTAAAAAAAAAAAGATGACTTGGACACCAGGACATTTGTCATACTGGGGGAGGCTGGGACACAGCCGGGGTCGGGATCACCCCAAGGGAGAGCCCGCCTAGGGCTGCAGGGGCGGCTGCCTGAGGCCTTGCAGAAGGCCAGAGAAATCCCGAGAAAGGAGCCGGAGCTGCTCAGAACAGGGGGACCCGAGTGTGCAGGGCTGGGGCTGGCGACAGGCAGCCTGCAGGTTCTGGGAAAACCGAGGCACCGCCGTGGGGAGCAGAAAGAACTGACCCAACCCCGGGCGCCACAGCCACGCCTGCTTCAGCGGCAGTGAGGCCACACTTGGACCCTGCTGGCCCCTCGGCCCAGCCGGGGGGTCTGGGCACAGGGTGGCCACAGCGCCGTCCCGTGATGAGCTGTCTCTCACCTGTAATGCTCTGACTGACTTGCACCTGTGCCCCATCCTGCCTCCCACACGAGGCAAATCACTTCACTCAGACAGAATCAAGGTAGCCAAGCACCCGGGGGAGGGAGCCAAGTGTGTTTCCATTAGGAATTTGCCCGGTTCTCTCTGCTCCCACTCCCCTCAGGAAAGATGGGAGACGCACGTCCTCACCAAGCAGCCCCCCGGGAAACGCTGGGAGCTGACCTTGTCCTGACCTTGGACGGCGAGGCTATCTGAGCGAGAAGTGTGGGGATCAGCACAAACCGGAGGGTGACTCTGTCTTATCGAAGCTGACCCAGCTGCCGTCAGCTCCTGGCAACAAAGGGACAATGCTCAGACACCCGGCCGGGGTCCCAGCCTTGCCTCCAGCCACACAGGAGCACGGCCAAGGGCATCTTCCAGCTGAGGCTGCAGCTCTGCCCCGCGTCGGAGGCGTTGGTCTGGAGCAGGGGTAGAAGGATCAGCCACGCATGGGAACCGGGCGGCTTCTCTTTGCCAGTCTGCGGCAGCGTGAGGGGCCCGGCTGTGCGTTCCGGGAGAGCACAGAGGAGGGGTGCTGTCAGGGCTGTGGGGGACACACGGACCAGATCCATCACAGCCCAGGGACAGGGATGCGGACAGGCCCCGGCCCCCCAGAACAAGTCAGCCGTCATTGCGTCCCTCCAGCTACGACTCTAGTGCACAGAACTTTGTAAAAATCACGTTTGGAGACAAATGGTCTACCTCGCGGGTCCAGGCAGCAGGTGATCCCTGTTGGTTTGAACTACTGCGTTACCCCCTGACCTTAGGTGAGCTGTGTGCCGACTACTGGGGACACCCAGGCATGGCTTCCTCACTCCCCAGCCCTGAAGTAAAGGTTTCTTTGTGGTGACCTCCATCCAATGGCCTGTAGCCCGAGTCCAGAAACACGTGGCCAAAATGCGACACCGCGCCCCTTTCTGATATAAATGCTTAAGTCCAGGGCAGCAGTGAAGCCATCACTGGGGCGCCCACAGCCCCTATCCAGGGCCTGGCTCCAAGCGCCACCTCCTCTCCCTGTTCTGACTCCCTGCTACGGAGAACTCGGGGCGGCCACAGGATGGCTCAAGTGGCTGAACACCTGCCACTCACGTGGGAGACCCAGATTCCGGCTCCTGGCTTCAGCCTGGCCCAGCCCCGGCTTTGCTGGCCTTTGAGGGAGTGAGCCAGCTGATGGAAGATCTCTCTCTCCCTCTCTCTTTCTCTCCCTCTCTCCTTCTCCTCTCTCTCTCTCCCTCCCTCCTCTCCCTCTCTCTCCCTCTCTCTCATCTCTGTCTCTCTCTGCCTTTCAGATAAAAACAACTTTTAAAAAATGCAAATGGTTCAACAAGACTCTCTCGGCTGCTTTGTTTCCCCCGAGAGTCCACACAGCGTCTCCTGGCGCTGCTGCCGCTCCCTGGAAGGGTTAATGAGCAGCTGCGCTTTACGGCAGCCTGAACTTGGACGGCGCGCTTCTCGCTGGCTTCCTTAGCCGGGGAGAGCTGCACCACCGTTAGGAAAACGTCTCCTGCCGCTTTGTTTACCACGGATGCCTGGGAAATGGAGCCAAGAGAGAGAAAAAGGAGCGAAGGCGTCAAGCCTCCCACAGCCTCCCTTCCAGTCCTCGGCACCCACGGGAGAGGCCCCAGGCCTGCCAGGGAGCGGCCCTGCCGGGGCCGCACAACCCAGGGCTCACGGGCTGAGAATTCTCCAGTTTCAGGCTGTGGGTCATGCACGCAGAGCCGTTTGTGAGCAAAACTGCTATCCACTGGTAACGCAAACCCAACAAGCAGGTGGGGCTCAACAGGACCTGGCAGTGCTGGAATTTCCCACCAGGAAGGAGAGGGTGTTCTGGGGGCGGGGGGCAATGTCCCAAGAATGGAGATGGCAGCAAAGCCCGCCGCGACAGGCCTGGCCCATCTGCTGGGGAGTGGGCTGCCCCCGCCGCCCACCGCCCTGCCCGACTGCCCCTCCCCCTGCTTGCTCGCCTCTCCCTGGACCTCTGGCCCCCGTCACCTCCCTCACTGCCCCCCCCCCCGGCCCTGGCATGCTCACCCCTCATTCTGCTAGCAATGGACCGGGACGTAGGAGGGGCTTACAGACAGGCCTCGGCCTGCGGAAGGTCGGTGCTATGTTGTGTGGGTGCCTGGGCACTGCCGGGGCCCTGACTCGGGGACGGCGTTAGCACGCCGCCTCTTACCTGCGCCACAGAGTCACCTGCGTTAGCACGCCGCCTCTTACCTGCGCCACAGAGTCACCTGCGTTAGCACGCCGCCTCTTACCTGCGCCACAGAGTCACCTGCGTTAGCACGCCGCCTCTTACCTGCGCCACACGCCGCCCTGCTTCATACGCTCACTGCCCTGTTCGCTGTGCAGACTGTTATCTGTACAACAGGGTTCCCTGTGTTCCTTCTCGCTGCCCTGTGTTAGCTGTGTCAGCGGATTCCTGTGCTGGCTGCCCCACCCGTCCACCTGTTGGCCCCTCAGAGCCCAACTGCAAGCACAGACAGGGACGCTGTCCATCTCTCCCCACCCCCACCCCGTCCCACCCAGCAGGACGTCTGCGGACAGCTCCGTCACCCCGTCCCACCCAGCAGGACGTCTGCGGACAGCTCCATGAGGAGGCGATGAGCGGGAGAAGCGACTGGGGTGCAGCTGCCCCCACAGCCCCGCACACCCCATCCACAGCAGCTTGTGGGGGGCCTGTGGCCATCGGGGTCACTGCCCATGACCTCCTCAGGGCCAGGGAGGGGCCGGCTCACCCCTGTCCCGTATCTCCAGACAACTGACCCGGAGGGCCCGCAGCCACAGGCACCTGCTCTGCCATCCACCTGGGGGCCCCGTTCCGGGTTCCTGCTGTCAAGTCCTGGTGGTCACGGGAGCCCAGCGTCCCCTCCCCCGCAGGCTGAAGGCGCACGTGCAGGACAACTCTGGGGCTCCCGGGAAGGCACGGCTTTCCCAGCTTCGAGGACTGCACCAGGGCGGGGGACACAGCGAGCCTCACTGTGCTCTTCGTGCTAAACAACCCGAACGGAACACAGAATCGGGAAGGGGCTGGGCACTGCCTCGGAGCCACGGAGCCCGGGAGCTGGGGACCTTTGTGCCCTCCCCTGCCGGCCGTGCCTGTGTGGACACCAGCACGCTGGCAGGGAGGAGTTCCTGTCTGCAAGACTCCCCCACCGCACTCCGGTCCCCTGTGAGGACGGCCGCCCCGTTGCCTAGGCGACCGCACTGCCAGGGCCACAGGATGCTGACAGGGTCAGACGTGTGCCACCGCCTTGTGAGTCAGTGTTCTCCTGTGTCCTGGCCAGAGCCACTGGATGCAGGAGGTGAGAGCCGGGGGGCCTCCAGGCCGGGGAGGCAGGGAGGGGGCCACACGTGGACCCTGCAGCTCCAGGTTCTCGGACAGCCCCGGGCTGCAGCAGGTTCCAGAGGGCTCAGTCCAGCATGGCAAGTGCATTGCCTTTGGGGCCAGCAGCTAGCATCAGCCCACAAAGAACAAGAACCAGAAGCCACCCGGCTGCCCCCTGGTCAGCAGGGTGCTGGGTTCAGCCAGATCCTGAGCCCTGGCACGGTCTCTGAGGCAGCGTGCGCTGGTCCAGCCTCTGCAGCCAGCGAGAGGCGCAGCGCCCTACCTCCCTCCAGCCTCTGGGCACCACGGTCCCTCCCTTGCCAAGGAAGGAAGCGGTGAGAGAACAGAGAAGAGCCCAAGCGGTCACTCGCCTTAGGCTCAAAACCCCGGGCTCCTGATCCAAGAGTCTCCGCCCAGATGAGGCCGCGAGTGGCTGCGCCTCCATGGCCACCTCCTTTCGGGGCTGCTGCCAGGGCTCCGGCCAGATTCTCCAGCTCTAACAGTCATGCCTCTGCTGTCCATAAGGCACCAGCACATCCAGCAGTGGGGCCGGCCTGAGCCACAGCCAAGAGCAGCCGGGAGACCCCGGAGAGGGGACATGACACTCTCACCGCCACCCCAGCTCCTTCCACTGAGCCGCCTGTCCCCCCACACCATGCTGGGCCAAGTCACGTGGCAGGAAGCAGCCACAGCTCTACTGGGGAGGACCACCACATCTCCCCCAGCACCAGGGGACGGGGCTGCGGTACCTCCTGGACCGCTCAGAACGTGGGGTCCTCTGGAGATGGGGGACATCACGCGTGTCAGGCATGAGTAAACCGCAGAGTAACGGTCCCGCTGGCTTGAAGGGACGCGGGGTGCCCGCGACTGCTGAGAGCCCGGGGGGAGGCCTGTGTGCCCACCCGGCCCCGGCTGGCTGAGGGCTCAGAGCTGCTGCCGCGGGGCCCCTGATGTGGGGAAGAGGGTCCTGCCCGTGGGCACGGGGTCTGCACCCACGTTCTGTTGCACCACCCTCACCACCGCCACCCCACTCCAATGGTGACCACAGGGACACCTGCAGGGACGGCTGGGCTGCCGGCACCCCCGCCCCAGGACGTTGTACAAGCGGTCCCACTTCCTGCCTCGGTGGAGGGTGGCAGAGGAAGGAGCTGGGTGGGGGCTCCATGAGGCTCTCTGAACAAATAAACAGGTCTGCAGAATGCAAGGGGCTTTGTGCATTGTCCTTGACTTCGGGCAACAAAGACACAGTTGGCAAATGACCACACCCTGGACTTGGGGGGCCAGCTATCGCCAAGGAGACGGTGGCCAGGAGGGGGCACGAGCAGCGGGGCTCCCTCCCAGGCAAGCGTCCTGGGGACACCTGCCTTTCTAAGGCCCCCGGGCCCGCCAACAGCAGCCATCGTGCGCCAAGCAAGCAGCGGTGCAACTCCGCCTGCGGTCCGGCGTGGCTCCCACCACCTGGAGCAGGAGGACGGACGCGGGCGTGAGTCTGGTGGCTCCTGACCTCACTGAGCCTCCATCCTTCCAGGGTCAGTGGAGGTTAGCGTCGTGACAACAGCAGAGCCTGCATCAGGTGCTGAAGTGGGCCTGCAAGGAGACCAGAAAATGACCTAGAGGCAGCCTGTGTCCCAAACAGTGCATGGGTAGGGGTGGGCGAATGCGGCCACCCTGGGGTGAGTAGGAGGATTCCGGCTCCGCCCATGACTGCAGGATGCGTGTGTGCATGTGTGCGTGAATGTGCGTGTGTGTATGTGTTTGTGAGTGTGTGTGTGTGTGTGTGTGTGTGTAGAGGGATGTTCCAGAACATTCTGCATGCAGCTCAGGCCTCCTAGAGGCTTAGGAGCTACCAGGTGGGGAGCCCCGGCTCGGAGGAAGCTGCAGGTCTCACCCACCCTGGAGACCCGAGGCTCAGGCGCCAGGTGCCGGCCTTGTGTGAATGGGAGAGGACGCACATGGCACGGGGCGATGAGCTCAGCGGCCGCTTCCTCTGCTCGGCCCTCTTGTTTCTCAGCCACGTCCCAGATGTCACCTGGAAAACCGCCCTAAGCCGGGGGGCCGCTGTGGCACCGTGGGCTAAGCTGCCACTTGGAACACCGGCATCCCACAGTGCAGCTGCTCCACCTCCACGCCAGCTTCCTGCTGAGGTGCCTGGGGGCAGCGAATGGTGGCTCAGTAATGGGGCTCCAGGCACCTCCCGGGAGACCCAGCTGGAGCTGCTGGCTCCTGGCCTGGCCCAGTCCTAGCTGTACTGGCCATTTGGGAGCGAACCAGCAGAAGATCTCTCTCTCTCTCTCTCTCTCTCTCTCTCTCACACACACACACACTCACAGAGTTGTTCAAATAAATAAATAAATCTTTTTCAAAAGAAGGAAGAGGTCTCGTCTTGTGGCTTAAGCCCCAGGACAGCTTCCGCACGGCCTCGAGCCATCGCGCCCCCACCTGCTCCAGCAGCTGTTCAGGAGCGCGGACCAAGCCCATCCAGAGAGGCAGGGCCGCGGCCCACAGCCACAGCGTCTGGCCCAGCTCAGCCTGCGGGGCTGCACCAGCACCGACAGCTCTGAGACGCCTGTGACTCAGCCTCACCGTGGACGCTCTGGTGGCTCCTGCCCACTGGTGGGGCCACCCCATACAGACACGCCTCTGCTCTGTACCTGCATTCCATCGACTGCGAGCAGAGAATGTTCCGGAGATAAACTCGCATGCACACGGAGGGTGCGCAGGCCTTCTTTCTCCTCACTGTTCCCAATGCACCTGGTGGGACAGCTGTTTGCAGAGCAGGTGCGCTGCCTCAGGCTTCATCAGCCATCCAGAGGCCACTGAAAGGATGCGTGGGGGCTACAGGGGAGGATGGGGTGGGCTACAGAGGGCCTTCAGTGGTTTGTGGAAAACAGAATTAAAAGACAAATTTAGGGTCCCGCGCTGTGGCGTAAACAGGTAAAGCCGCCGCCTGCAATTCCAGCATCCCATATAGGCGCCAGTTCGAGTCCTGGCTGCTCCATTTCCAATCCAGCTCCCTCCTAGTGTGTCTGGGAAAACAGCAGAAGATGGCCCGGGTACTTGGGCCCCTGCACCCATGTGGGAGACCCTGGAGAATCTTCTGGCTTTGGCCTGGGCCCAGCCTTGGCCATTGTGGCCATTTGGGGAGTGAACCGGCAGATGGAAGATTCTCTCTCTCTCTCTCTCTCTCTCTCTCTCTCTCTCTCCTCTCTCTCTCCCCTATCTCTCTCTCCCTCCCTCTCTCCCCCCCCACCCTGTGTGTCACTCTGCCTTTCAAATGGTAATATCTGAAAAGCCCTTAAAAATAAATTAAAAGGTTAACCCGAGACAGAGAGAAGCACAGAAGAGCAGGCCACGGGCGTAGCCTGCAGGACCCGAATAAGCCGGGCAGTGAGCGGGCTCGCTGAGTTACATTCAGCAGCAGGACCTGGAACCACTGAGCAAAGGGGACACACGCAGAGGCCCAGTGCAAGCTGAAAGCCAAAGCGTCCAATGTCGTCAGATTTACTTGTGCGCCACGTAAAACTGACTCGAAGAGAGTCCGGGAGCTTTATATAACAGAGAGCGGACACGAAGGCCGAAGAATGGCCAGACGACGAGTTGTTTCTGACGGCGAATGACTGGGCAAACTAGGAAGTCACTAAAGCTACAGGTTCTTCATCACAAGGCCTACAAACAGATAAAAACAAAACTCGGGGCTGGCGCTGTGGTGCAGCGGGTGAAAGCCCTGGCCTGCAGCGCCGGTTCAAGTCCCGGCTGCTCCACTTCTGACCCAGCTCTCTGCTGTGGCCTGGGAAAGCAGTGGAGGATGGACCAAGTCCTTGGGCCCCTGCGCCCACGTGAGAGACCCGGAAGCAGCTGCTGGCTCCTGGCTTCAGCTGCCCAAACCAGCAGATGGAGGACCTCCTCCCTCTCTCTGTACCTCCACCTTTCAAATAAATGAAAATACAATTCTTAAAAACAAAATCCTGCAGAACCACGGGCAGAGACTGACGAGATTCTAGCACACATTTCTCAATAAAGGACAATAAGGCACACGCTGCGCCCATACAGGTGCGTGGTTACTGTGCGTCACTCAAAGTGAACTTCACAGGAGGCACACACGCAGGTGAGGCCTGAGCAACACAAGGAGACCCGAGCCGGTGCGTTTCTCTCCCAAGCGCATAGGAAATGTTCTTCAAGAACTACCCACATGCAAGGGCACTCAGCAAGAGCCCTCAGTATGTGAGGAACCGAATCACCCAGGGCGAGCTCTCTGGCACGTTTTCAAGTATTTGAAAATGAACAAGTATACTTCTGAGTACCAGCTAGATCAAGGAAGAAAACACAAGGTACTGGTCAATACTGTTCACCAGATTACAAAGAGCAAACACATCAAAACCCGAGTGATGAGCCTAGGACAGTCTTAGCAGGAAATGAGTTTCCTTTGAAATGCACCTGTCAGAAGGACAACTCGAAATTAACATCACAATCCTGTGTCTCCAGAAGTTAAGGGAGAACACTAAAGTAAGCGGAAACAAAGAAGGAAATAATAAAATTGAGAACAGAAAGTAGCAAAATAGAAAACAACGGGACAATACAGGTCAAAAAAAAAGCAAAAGTTGGTTTTTACAAAATCTGTTAAAACTCACAAACCTCAGACAAAACTGTTCAACAGAGAGCGAGCGCGCGAGAGGAATCAGAAAATGAAGAATTAATTAGCACAGACCCTGCCTGCATCCATGAGCAATGCTCATGTCCGCAGCTGTAACACTTAGCTGAAATGATAACTTGAAGGGAAAATGATCTGCCCAAACCGACCAGTGCAGGAAGATAAGACACGCGGACTCAAGCCTTGAAGTGCAGTCAGTAATTCACAGCCGGCCAACACAGAACTCCTAGTCCCAGTGGTTCCTCGGTGAGTCCCAGAACCTTCAGAGGCCGCGGGAGAATCCGCACCCCCAATGCATGTTATGAGGCTCGAGAAACTAACAAACCCAGCAAGCGCCCCCTCCCCACCAAGTGATCCACATTGACACCACGAGGTGACGTTGCCACCCGTCAAACGTGACAAAAGGCCACTTCAGCTCTGTGAACTGTTCCCCAAATCCATAGCCCCAGTCTAAGCAGTAAACCTGACAAACCCAAATCAAGAGAGATTGCTACTCTTTTTTATAGATTTATTTATTTATTTGAAACTCAGAGTTACAGAGAGGCAGAGGCAGAGAGAAAGAGAGAGAGAGAGAGAGAGAGAGAGAGAGAGAGAGAGAGAGGTCTTCTGTCTGCTGGTTCACTCCCAGATGGCTGCAATGGCCAGAGCTTCACCAGAGCTTCTTCCGGGTCTCCCAGGCAGGTGCAGGGACCCAAGCACTAGGGCCATCTTCTACTGCTTTCCCAGGCCATAGCAGA
The DNA here is from genome assembly GCA_015711505.1 of Sylvilagus bachmani. Lineage (NCBI taxonomy): Eukaryota > Metazoa > Chordata > Mammalia > Lagomorpha > Leporidae > Sylvilagus > Sylvilagus bachmani. Next base: position 55,941,592 of record CM027392.1, on the reverse strand, counting down.
GAGCTGGGTCAGAAGTGGAGCAGCCAGGACTAGAACCGGCGCCCATGTGGAATGCCGGCACTGCAGGCAGCAGTTTTACCCGCTGCACCACAACGCTGGCCCACACTGAGTCTATTTTTACTGCTGTGCGTGTCTTCCTGGCTTTTCACCTGACTGCCGGACAAGCATGTTGGCCGTCACCACGTGGCAATGACAAATGCTGGTGCTGCGGAATCCTGTCCTAGCGATGTACGCCTGAGGCTGTGTGGCGTGCACACCAAGGGGCAGGACGTGCAGTCCTCGGGAGGCTCCATTCAGTCCTGGTGGACGACGCCACGCTGTGTTCCGACGGAGGCCACACCTCGCAGCGGCACCAGCGTGATTTCCTGCCTCTCTGTCTCATCTCCTCCCCTCTCAGGAGACAAGAACGGGGTCACACTCTCTAAGGCGGGGCTGGCTGATTCTGAAGGCTCTGACACGATGGAACAGGGCCAATCACTTCCATCAGTTCTCCTGACAGCGCGTAGACGCTCACGCTGGTCACGTGGCCTTCCAGGGTGAGCTCAGTGAGCCCCCGGTGCATGAGAGCAGCTGAAGCCCCCTAAGATCTGCGGGGCAGAGCAAGGGCAGCCAGGGATGTCCATGGCAGTGACCTTGTTCCTGTATTTACAGAAGCAGGCCCTCGGCAGCAGCTTGCGTCGCCTGCCCAAGGCAGCCCCCACGCTCCCCTCCGGGCACCGCCTCCTGCCTCCCTCCCCAAGCCCGGCCTTCTCACTCACCCTGGCTCCCCGCTGAGACACGCAGCTCCAGAGACCCAGGACTGCTACGTGGGCAACAGAGGAGTGAAAGCCAACTAAAATCTCAGTGGCCTTTCTGTAGGCACTGAAAAACAAAGTGGCTCTAAAATTCATGTTCAAATCCAAAGATCTAAAAGAGAGAAAAACAACTTGGAAAAAGGACAAATTTGGAGGAGTGGCACCAGCTGATTGTAAGATTTACGATGTGGGTTCAGCAATGGAGAGGGTGCAAAATCACCACAAAGATAGATGGGAAATGCGCGGCCCAGTCGGGTGGCCCTGAAGTGCACCTGCAGGGCCGCAGAGGCAAATCAAGACACAGAGCTGCTCAGCGCGTGGTGCTGGGGACAGGACCGCACGGAGCCTCAGAGCAGCCGCTCTGCTGGCCAGAAACCTACGTGCAAAAATCACACCACAAACCTTCCAGAAAATACAGCATAAACCCTGGCTCACTTTTACTTAGGAAGAAGATTAAGTGCAATACTAAAAGCACAGTTTATAAAAGAAAGAATAATGAATTGCAGTCATCAGCAGACACCCTCACTCTTCAGAATGCCCTGCTAAAAATAACAGAACCGGGACAGGGGTCGGGCCCAGCTTGAGGCGGCGGCATCCACACCACAGCGCCTGGGCGCAGGGCCTGGCTCTGCTTCCAAGTCCAGCCCCCTGCCAGCGAGCACCTGGGAGGCGGCAGGTGATGGCTCGAGCACTTGAAGCCCTGCTGCCGAGGTCCTGCTCCTGGCATCAGCCTGACCCAGCCCAGCCCCGCGTGTTGGGGGAGTGAACCCAATAAGGAACAATGAGCCTTCTATACTTGTATTTAACCAGCCACACACGGGAAGAAAACACGTGGGCATCACACGGCTGGTAAAGAAGAGTTTGTATCTGAGATATATTACACATTCTCACAGCTCGACACGGAACAAACGGCTCGGTGTCTCCAACAGGCAAACACTGTGGCAGGCACTTCACCAGAGAAGGCGCACAGCAGAAAGTTAACACGTGACCGCTGCCCGATGCCCTCTGTCCTCAGGCCTAGGCAAATGAAAGCCAAGGTGAGGTAACACCACACCCCTCACAGAATGCACACAACCAAAAAGACTTGGCATGGGCAGGTGTATGTGGGGGACGGCCATGTCTCTGTTCCTACAGGGGCAGGTGTGTGTGTGGGTGACGGCCATGTCTCTGTCCCTACAGGGGCAGGTATGTGTGTGGGTGAGGCAGCCATTTGCAGTGCTGTCAGCATCCGCAATGTTGGCATCTGATGGTTTCTACATATTGCCAGGCGCAGAGTACAGAGCTTGAGACCGCCCCACAGGCAGGCTGGGCCAGGGAAATGCACACCCCTCCCCTCAGAGCCCCAGAATCCACCCCCAGCAGAGCCTCCCAGTGAAGCTTTCTGCTGAGTGCCACCAAGCCTGGAAATCGGGTCCCCATCATCACGGGGCCCTGGGAGTGTGGCCCTGTTGTTCTGAGTGGAGCGGTGCTGGGTGCTCGGTGAGCCTGCACCCCAGGGGACCTAGGAGGCCCCGGGCAGCCTGCCCTCTGGGCCTGAGCAGAGAGGAAGCAGAGGCCATCACCAGGCCGTGTAAGGTGCCCGTCAGCGGTGGCACGGCCTCAAAGAAGTGAGTGGCTTATGGCCTCTGAGCCCAGGGGTCACGACGCGTGGGACAGCGCTGGGGGGCGCTCCAAGCTGCCGCAGAACACCGCGCTTTGTGTGAACAGCACGCCCAGGAACGAAGCCTGACCCCACCCACGTCCTCCCACAGCCCCGCAGCCCGGCTGCGTCTCCCTGTGGTTCCAGCGAGTGACAGTGGCCAAGTGTGAAACACAGCGCGGCCCCGGGCGAGCCCAGGCAGTGCAGGCCCTGAGAGTCCCACACAGCTTCCCTAGGGAGAAGCAGCCATGGCCAGGCGCATTGTGAGTGGCTTTGGCGTTGTCTCCAGCGCCCTCTGGGAGTTCCACACGGAACAACCAGCGCCCGCCGCCCAAACCGCAAGGCCAGGCCAGGGCTCAGGCAAGGGGCACAGAGGGGAGCCTGGGTATGTGTGTGGGGGGGGGATCTCCTTCAGAGTTGCACTGTCATCGCGCGGGGCAAAAGCGCCCCAGCGCGCAGCGACCACCGAGCTCCGCAAAGGAAGCCCTGTGACGCACAGCCCTGGCCCTGACCTCGTGCCCAAGGTCCCTGGGACTATTTTAAGAGCAAGTGTACTCTGAGGGATGTTTTTATTTCCTTTCGCGTCCAGCGGCACCAGAGACCCTATTCTGGGGTGTCCAAAAGATATTGCCCAGCTCCAAGGAGCAGACGGCACCGCGGGACTCCGGGCAGCTGCGCCCCGCGCGCATGCGAGCTGTGGCGCCCGGGACGGAGGCTGGAGGCGGCGCTCTCCTTGGCTTCGGTTTCTTCTCCTTTGCAGCGGCCCAAGCACTATCATTTTTTCCTTATTTACTTGCTATGAGTAAGAAATGGGGAAGCTAAACCGGTGTTTCCCGTTTTCAGCGGGGGAGGGGGTGCGTATTTACGCTCCTGGAAAGGGGATAAACCCTGCGTGAGTAAACGCACGAGACCGCGGGGAAGGAGACGGGTGCGGGAAGAGGGGCGCGCCGCCAGGCAACTGCCCCCTCCCAGGGCGAGCGTGCCCCCCCGCGGGGGTCTCACTGGTTCCCGCCAAGCATCTCACCGGGCCACTCTGGAACAGGGCCACTGGCGATCCAATCCTGGGTCACTTGCGCCCTCTGTCGGTCACTCAGGGAAGGGCGCGCCACGTCGGGGACTCGCGTGCCCTAGGAGCCACGGGACCCCAGGACAGGACTCCCGAAGGAGACCCGGGGCGAGGGGGACACGGAGCAGCGAGAAGCCCGCCTCCGCCCCAGCGCACCACGGAGCGTGCAGTGACAGGTTACAGAGTGACCTTCAGAACCCGCAGGGCACGTTCCCCATGCCCCCTGGTCAGTGGCGCTCGGCAGAGCCCGCCGTGTGACTCCGTCGCGCTTTCTCATGGGTGTGAATCGCTGGAAACGTGTTCCAAAAACACGACGCCCCGCTCTGCTAACGGGAACCCGCCCTGAAGGAGCAAGGGTCTCCCAGGTGCCAGAGGCCGGCCTGCACAGGGCACATTAGAGGGTCCCGGGGGCTGCGCCTCCAACCCACGGGCACTCGGCTCCGCAAAACCCCAATGCGCGCGCACGGCCTTCCCCCCCCCCCCCCCCCCCGCCTGCAGGTCTCGAGGCTTGCTCTGCCCGAGGAGTTACATTTTAGAACGCCCTGCAAGCAGACACCAAGGAGGGGTGGGGCGGGCCGGTTTCCCGGTCCCAATCCGCCTCGGGGCGACCTCGCGCGAGGCGCGGCGGGGAGAGGGGGCGGCTGCGCAGGCCAGGTCAGGGCGCCGAGTCGGCAGGGAGCGGCTGGGGCGGCCCGGGGCGCCCGCGGCGGAGAGACGCCAGGGGCGCAGCCGCTCTCAGACACCGCAGCGCGGCCAGGACGCCCGGCGTGCGCGCGGGGAGCAGGTGTCCTGGCGGCCGCGCGCCGCGCGCCCCCGCGCTCGGCCCACGCGGCACAGGGCGAGGCGCGGGCCCCCGAGCCGTGCGGCACCGGCCCGCCCCCGTCCTGGGCGCGCCGTTCCGGGGCGTGTCCTCGGCCACTCGGCTTGTATATAGCGGCCGGCGCGGGCCGGCAGCCCAGACGCGAGCGCGGCCACTCAGCGCGGAGAGCCGGCCGTGGCCTTCCCTGATCTCGCAGCTCCGCACCGCGTGCCGTCGCCCCGTCCCCGTGCGCCCCGGCCGGCCGAGCAGCGGGCCCTCGCGGCGGGCGCCATGCAGCGGGCGCGCCCCGCGCTCTGGGCCGCGGTGTTGACCGCGCTGGCGCTGCTCCGCGGGCCGCCGGTGGCGCGGGCCGGCGCCGGTTCGGTGGGCGCGGGCCCCGTGGTGCGCTGCGAGCCGTGCGACGCGCGTGCGCTGGCCCAATGCGCGCCTCCGCCCACCTCGCCCCCGTGCGCCGAGCTGGTGCGCGAGCCGGGCTGCGGCTGCTGCCTGACCTGCGCGCTGCTCGAGGGCCAGCCGTGCGGCGTCTACACCGAGCGCTGCGGCTCCGGCCTCCTGTGCCGACCACAACCCGGCGAAGTGCGACCGCTGCAGGCGCTGCTGCAAGGCCGCGGGTCCTGCGTGAACGCCAGCGCCGCCGGCCGCCTGCGCGCCTACCTGCTGCCGGCGCCGTCCGCGCCAGGTGAGCCGCCCGCGCCAGGTGCGCTACCTGGGCCGCGCCTGGACAGGGTGCGGGGGTGCTGCCGCGGGAAATTCTGTCTTCGCCCTGAGGATTGGAGCGGGGAAACTGAGGCCCGGAGAGGCGGAGGCGCCCCGCACGGACCCCCGGCGGCTGTCCGTCGCGCGCTCCGTTCCCCGAGTGAGAATGTCCGTGGGTTGCAAAGCGCTTTCAGTGAAACGGGCAGGCGGTTTCGGGGCTGGGGTAGCGGGAACCGAGGTTGCCGGCAAGAGTGGGACCCTGCACACGGGAGGTGCCCCCGAGCCTGGCGCGGGGCTGCGGTGTGGAGCGGGCTCCGCAAGGTGAGCCGCGGGCGCGTCCCCGACCTGGGAATGCTTGAGGGTGGGGCTGGGGCGGGGGTTTGGCGCGGTGCTGGAAGGGGCTCCAGTCTCTGAGAACGCGAACGTTTGCGCGACCTGTGCTTTGCGAAGCAGGGTCCCGCCCCGGAGTGGGATTTGGGTCTTGGTGTCGGGGCGCGCCTGCAAACCCTGGAGTTCAGAAAGGGATGGGCAGCGGCGGGCAGCACAGGGCGTGGCTCGGAACCTCACTTGCCCCTGGCGCCGCCTCACCTGTGTCGCCCAGCCCCTCGCCTGTGCGCACCGCAGAGCTGCCCCGGGGCGCCCTGCCGGCGCACAGCGATTTCAGTGTCGGGAGGCTAACTGGAATCCGTCCTGGGACTGCTGCCCTTCTGCACCTGGTGGGCGGCTCCGCAAATGGCAAAGTGGGGGCGCTGGGCGCTCCCCCAACCCGGGCCAGCCCCTCTCCAGCAGGGACCCGTCGGCCGGCTCCTTGTGCCCCTGGTGGACAAGCCCCTCAGGTCACCCATTGGTAGCCTCACTTGATGGACTGAGCTCCCGCCCTGGGGAGGGAGGGGGCTTCTCCCCACCCTGGTCCCAGCCCTAGTAACTGCTGGGTGGCAGTGGGCAAACCCGTCCAGGGCTGGCGGTCTGACCTCTGTAGCCACAGAGTCCCATCCTGGGGAGACTGCTTCCGGCCGGAGCAAGGCCGGCCATCTCCATCCCTGAGAAACCCCAGGTACCGTGTGGGCACTTTACTGCCTTCAGAAACCGGTCTCGGAAGTGCTGGTAGACCGTGCCGTTTGTAACCGGCTTTAGTAGCTCCACCGTGTAGCTTGGGGTGGGTTTGCATAAGAGAATGTACAAAGATCCAACTGATTTCTAACCAAAGAAGTTTAAAAAAAAAAATTACTCCGGGCTCTTGGGACCTGTGTTGATTTACATATTCTTGGCATCTGCTTTGTCCCAGTACTTCCTCAAAAAAGAAAAGAAATTCAAAAGTTGGAACCAAATCCAGTCCATTGCAGACCCACTCTGGTGCTGCAGCAGACCGTGGGAACTTCTGCTTCCCGAGGCGCAAGGGTGCTGGGGACCTCAGGGGCTGGGTTGCCAGCGAGGAGCTGGGACCCAGAGAGACAGGGACCCCCGGGTGAGTCTCGGTGGGTGCTGCTGGGAGAGCCCAGAGGCCTGCAGCCCCTGGGAACCAGGCGTTCAATCCTTATGGCCTGCAGCCAGGGCCATGCCGGTCCCCCCACGGGCAGGCTGCCACGCGTCTGCTGTGTTCCCAGGAGGCAGCAAGCAGTTCCACTGGACAGTCACCCACGGACTGGAGCTGACGCCCCTCTGAGGTCGGAGGGGTGGGATGAACCTGCCCCGGGGACATCTCCCCTAGATGTGGCCCTGATGCCCCTGGGGACCCCACAGCCGCCATGGAAGAGGAACGCAGTGGCCGCGGATCTGGGTGTCCACTGAAGGCCTCAGGTGAACCGTGACCCGGCCAGCATCTGGCTAAAGCTCGGACTTTGCAGAAGGGGGCCTGCGGAGGGGGCGTTCTGCCCTCCAGGGAGCAAGCAAGCTCGGTGGGCGTCCTGCGGCTGCGTCCTGGCAAGGTGTCCCAGCAGGGGCGGAGCCTGTGTGTGCCCAGTTTCAGAGCCGAGCCACCGGCACTGCCGCGGTTCTGGGCCGCGCGGCGGGGAGAAGTGGGTGACGGTCCCACCAGCAGGAGGGCACAGTCGCGCCCAGACCCTGCGGCGCAGCACACGCGGGCTGCCTGTGTCTCTCTGGCCGCTCCATGGCCTTCCGTGGCTCTCGGCCGCCGCCTGCTGGGGGAAGCGTTAGTGGCAGCTGCACGGGGCTGGTGGCTGGGTGGAGGCCACCCTGTGAGTTGTATGGAGTTATGCCAGTGTCATGGCTTAACACCACAAGAACTGTGCTAAATTCTCAAACCAATACGATCTCCAGTTAAATACAAAGAGTAGAACGGTGGGAAACATCTGACCACCTGAAATGAGATTTAGTTTTTATTTTTTAATATTGTGACACATCACGACTGTATACATTCTGGGGGTGCGGTGTGTGCAGCATTTCACGACCGGATGGGGTCCCCAGCACCTCTGTGGCCTCGGCCGCTTACCACATCTTGGTGCTGGGGACATTCACCACTCCCCCTCCTGGCTATTTGGAGATAGTGCGGGAGCTGCCTTCAACCATGGTTATCCAGAGGGTGACAAGCTGTTCCCCCTCCCCCTGCCCCCCCCAATAAAGGGGGTCCTCAGCCCCATCTGGGGCTGTCGGTCAGCCACGCCCTGCCTCAGTCTCCCTCTCCTGCTTCCAGGGAACACCAGTGAGTCAGAGGAGGAGCATGGCGCAGGGGCCGTGGAGGGCCAGACCATGCCCAGCACGCACCGGGTGCCCGACTCCAAGTTCCACCCCCTGCACGCCAAGATGGACGCCATCAAGAAGGGCCAGGCCAAGGACAGCCAGCGCTACAAGGTCGACTACGAGTCGCAGAGCACGGACACCCAGAACTTCTCCTCCGAGTCCAAGCGGGAGATGGAATACGTGAGCGCTTCCCCTCCGGTCCCAGTTGTACAGGGGGTCTGGGGGAAGTGTGGGCAGCCGGAACTGAGCCTGGGGGCTCTGAGGGGGCGGAGCACCTGTGGGTGCACTCCAGGGTCTGGGGGACCACGGCGCCCCCCCCACCACGTGCACTGGGGTGGGGGAGGGCACGCGGGCGGGGTGGTGGCGTGACCCTGCTGGGCTGCCTCTGTCCCCAGGGCCCCTGCCGGCGTGAGATGGAGGACACCCTGAACCACCTCAAGTTCCTGAACGTGCTGAGCCCCCGCAGCGTGCACATCCCCAACTGTGACAAGAAGGGCTTCTACAAGAAGAAGCAGGTGAGCCGCCTGGGCGGGCGTCGCCCTGAGCCCCGCGTGCCACAGCGAGGGCCCCGGGAGCAGCCACCGCGCGAGGTGCCCCAGCACCCGGTCCCGCCCCGCGCTGCGGGGTGCAGCGCCCTGCAGCACCCTGCGCCTAGCAGCGGATGCGTGCGCATCCTGAGGGCCACACCGTGACTTCCCCACCCGGCTACTCAGCGGCCCTGCCGCCCGGAACCCGCCCTCCGCCTCCTCCCTGTGCTTGGCAAAGGGCTGCTCACTGCCGCTCCTCCGCTCGTCCCCGGCCTGTGTTTAACACCGTCGGGAGCCGGGCCGACCGCGGGGCTGCAGACCCAGACCTGCTCCGGGCGGCCGCTGCACGGGGCGCCCCAGCCTTCCCCCGGCTCCTCGGCATGCGTGTGTGCACATGCGTGTGTGTGTTCATGTGCGTGTCTGCATGCATGTGTACATAGAATGTGTGTTTGTACTTGCATGTAAATGTACGTGTTATGTATATGTGCGTATGTGTGTGTTTATGTGCACTGTGTATGTTTATGTGTGTGCATGTGGGTGCATGTGTATGCGTGTGTATTTGTATGTGACTGTGTGACTGTATGTATTGTGTGTTTAGGTGTGTGTGTAAGTGTATGGCTGTGTATGTGGGTGTGTGTTTAGGTGTGTATGTGTGACTGTGTGTGTGTAGGTGTGTGTATAAATATATGGCTAAGTATGTAGGTGTGTGTTTAAGTGTGTCACTGTGTATGTGTGACTGTGGGTGTGTGTATAAATGTATGGCTGTGTATGTGGGTGCGTGTTTAGGTGTGTATGTGTGACTGTATGTGTGTAGGTGTGTGTATAAATGTATGGCTGAGTATGTAGGTGTGTGTTTAAGTGTGTCACTGTGTATGTGTGACTGTGTGTGGGTGTGTGTATAAATGTATGGCTATGTATGTGGGTGTGTGTTTAGGCGTGTCACTGTGTATGTGTGACTGTGTGTGTGTTTAGGTGTGTGTATAGGTGTGTGGCTGTGTTTAGGTGTGTGACTATGTGTGTAGGTGTGTGTGTGTATCTGTGTCAGTGTGCCCCTCTGGCTTCAGCGTGGGAGAACTTTGGGGTCCTCTGACTGCACAGCCCACACCACGCGGTCTGGCGTCCTCACCGCACTCTGGCCACGCTGCAGTGTCTGGTGTGGCCACGCGGAGCCCAGGCTGCCTCAGGCTCTAACTCACACCCGCTGCCTCTGCAAACTCCTGCTCAGAAGGCACCATGCAGCAGCCCGGGCCGGCTGCAGAGGCCAGCACGAGGGCTCTGGGTGGACACAGCATCCTTCCTCCACCCCCACTTGACAAGTGTCCAAGGGAATGACCCCCGTATGCACACAGTGGGCCTGCAGGTCCCACATTCACATACACACACACACACACACGTTCGACCACAGCTCCTTCTCGCGCCTGGTTGCCAGTGGACCCAGCCCCCGAGGCTCACAGCTCCATCCCCATCTCTGTCCCTCAGTGCCGCCCCTCCAAGGGCAGAAAGCGGGGTTTCTGCTGGTGCGTGGACAAGTACGGGCAGCCCCTCCCGGGCTACGACACCAAGGGCAAGGACGAGGTGCACTGTCTGGGCATGCAGAGCCAGTAGCCGCCACGCAGCCACGTAAGCCCGGGAAGGGTCGGGGCTCCTCCTCCGGGCAGCAGTGGGGGACAAGGATTGCTCGGGGCTGGGGAGCAGCAGCCAGGCAGGAGCGAGGAGAGCCGGTGGGAGAGAGAATCTGACCAGTGCAGAGAGAAAGCCCCGCGCACACCGCAGCCCAGGTACACCGCAGCCCAGGCACATGCCACAGCCCAGGCACACGGCAGCCCAGGCGCACTGCAGCCCAGCCGAGGCCAGGGTGGCTCGGAAGCTTCGTTTCCAGCAAGGCTGCATCCGAACCCCTGGTTCCTAAGTTAAATTCCAAGTTAGAGACGTGGCCCTTTTTTCCTGTGACATAGGTTATGAATGTTTTCCTGGACTGTGGTCAGCGTGATTTTAACAGAGTTTACGTCAGTCTCGGGCAGCGCTGACGCTCTGAGCTGTAGTTTTGAAGAGAGCGTGCTAGTCAGTGTTCTCTTTCCCTTAAACGTGAGGGGGTTTGGGGGCAGGACGGACACGTGCATTTCCCTTCAGCTTCGCGAGATGACTTTGATAAGCAGAAGAAACTTGCATGGATTAGAATGTTTTATCTTGCAAGTTGGAAAAAACGTTAGCTCTACCGCTGGTAGCTTGATTGACAGTGAGCGCCGCGGGCCCCCCCCCAGAGCTCCGGCTCTGTTGGAGATGCAGGTGGAGACCCCTGGCGGCGAGCGGAGGTGGAGCCCTCCCGGGTTTGTCTCCATGTTCCCTGTCTTTTCCATTTAGTTCTCCTGGAGCTCAAATCCGCCTTATTTTGCACAAGAGACTGCCAGGGCCACGGCCTCCACTCGGATCTCTCTGTGGTGAACTGATTTTCCTTAAACCAAAGTTCAGAAGTTCTGGAAGCACCTGAGGGTCCCAGCAGCGATGCCCACCAGGGCACCTCCCCGCTCCAGAGCCCCTCACACCCACCCATCCCCTCCCCATGGAGCCTGCCCCACTGTGCGCTTCCCTCCAGCCCCGAAGGCCCCGATGGCTGTGCTGCCCTGCACAGAGCACACTTCATACCACCCTCCACGATCCCGATCCATAGGGAGCCCCTGGACCCCAGTCATCTGGAGACCCCTGGGGGCCGCCGAGCTCCCAGTGGGAGAGGTCAGATGCAGTCTGACTCTGTTCAAACAGAAACGACCCCCTGGGAATTCACCAGGCAGCTCAGAGGGCCGCAGGCGGGAGGGGCAGGTGGCAGCCTGCGCCAGCCTCCCTGTCCAGGTGCCCCCGTGACGGCACCATTCTTCAGATGTCTGCAGAGAACAGCCTTTGCCACGCACCGGCTCCTGGGACAGCGCCTGTGTCTGAGGATCAGCTCCGGGGAAGAGCGAGATGCATGCGTCCCCGTCGCTCACCTATCTAACCGGGACGGAGGGGTGGCTCACAGGCGGCTGGGCAGCGGGGGTCGCTCTCGCCCTTTTCTTTGTAAATCACACATGTAAGCAGAGAAGCCGCGCTCCTGATTCACTGTTCACATTGTATGCAACGTAGCCCGAGTATAACCGGATCTGTGCTAGCCGTTCCTGGGTGAGACCTGGAGAAGCTGCAGCCGGCTCTCCCGGCACTCTGCCTGCCTGCTGGCTTCTCTTTATTTTTTTAATTAAGTTTTCGGGGGAAAAAAAGTATTTTTGAAAAGTTCATCTTGCAGTGTATTTATAAATAGTAAATAAAGTTTTTACCATTACAACGGAAGCCTGCGTTCGCCTTCTTCCTGATGGCCCCCATGTTTTGTGTCTCTGAGGGTAGAATGTTCTAGAGCGAGTTGCAAACTCCATAAATTCAGGCAGGCTCCCCTGCCCGATTCTCAGCAAAAGACCTGGAGCCAGGCAGGAAATCCCACCCTGGAGACTGTGTGTGGGCTCCACTCCCCTGGCACTGTGGGGCAGGGCAACCAGACAGCAGGTGAGTCTCCCCGGCCATTGTCCTCACCTGTGGATTTGCTCCTGGACTTGTCCCATCTGACACGCAGAGCACGTGCGGGACGGTCACTCCCCCAGCCAGCCCACATCCTGCCCTCCGGGAGTGGACAAGCAGCCCCCTGGGCCCGTGCTTGTGACGCTGGGGGCTGGAGGGAGGCGGTGAGCAGAGCGAGCTCATGGATGGAGGTGAGGGGCGGTCAGGCGGTGGGGACCCCCAGGAGCCCAGACAGGAGCCCGGCAGGCCCTGTGCAGCCACCATGCTGCTCTGTGAGCCCACGGTGTCTCCTTCCTACCCCGTCCTCCCTGCCCCTGACCTCAGGGTCCAGGAGAGGCCTCAGGTGTGACTGCACATGTTCCTGGATGACACTGTCGTTAGGATCGCTGGGCTCAGGAAAGTGGACTGGCCTTCCCGACATGGGCAGGTCTCATGTCCTGCAGAGGGGCCGCAGAGAGAACAAAGACAGCTTTCCCCTGCCTCCTGCAGCCCTCACCTTCTCTGCCGGGGGATCAACCCCAGGTGACAGGGCTCTGGGCTCTGGGCTCCAGGCTCCAGGCTCTGGGCTCCGGGCTCCGGGCTCCGAGCTCTGGGCTCCGGGCTCTGGGCTCTGGGCTCCGGGCTCCGGGCTCCGGGCTCCGGGCTCTGGGCTCCGGGCTCCGGGCTCTGGGCTCCAGGCTCTGGGCTCTGGCCAGAATGCACCATGGGCTTTCCTGGTTCGTCAGCAGTTGGCAGCATCTGTAACTGTGAGACTCGATTCTTCATATCGATCCTCTGATAGGGGATCACCCAGCTGCATGATTGGCAGGTGGGTGTTAGGTGGAGGGAGGGTGGGATGAGGGAGATGGGGCGGATGGACGGATGAGAAGCTTGCACCCCGTGGTTCTGCTTCCCAGAGAACGCTGGCTAACATCACTCACCCGCCACTGGCAGCGAGCACCGGGGAGCTGCGCCCGCCTGGCTCCTCCTGCCCTGCGGTTCTCGGCCTGTCTCGCTGGCCTCCCAGCTGGACCCTCGGGGCTCCTGGGAGTCGCCTTCTCCCCGGCCACCTTCAGCCCTCTCGGGCTTTAACTTCCAACGGCCCTAAGATCACGAGATCACGAGTACCCACCCACCTCCCACACAGAGAAGGGAACGTGCGAGGCCCCAGGCTGGCCAGCGTCCAGGGAGGCAGAGACTGTGGCAGTGGATGTGGATTCAGCCCTCACTCTCACCCTAACCTTAATAATCCCAGCCCTAACCCTAACCCTAACCCCAACCCTAGCCCTAACCCTAACTAACCCTAACCCCCAACCCTAACCCTAACCCTAATAACCCCAGCCCTAACCCCAATCCTAACCCTAACCCTAACCCTAACCAACCCTAACCCTAACCCTAATAACCCCAGCCCTAACCCTAACCCTAACCAACCCTAACCCTAACCCTAACCACGGGGGTGGGCCAGTCTGCATTGTGGGGTCCCAGGCACCAGCCAGAAGGGCACCTCCCATCTGGCCGAGGGGTGACACCAGGCCAGGGGCTGCCCCACAGAGGCCCCTAAGGCACTGCCAGAAACCGGGGACCTGAGGGCAGGGGCCCTGGGGCCGGTGAGAAGCCTTCAGGCTCTGTGAGAGGGAGCTGCTGTGCCCGCAGCAAGGGGAGGGGGACATGCTCCGGGCAGGTGATGCCTGGGCCATTGCAGCCACGCTTAGGGGGCAACGGTGTAGAACCCAGCTCCCCACAGGATGCCGAGCGGCGGGGGGCCCAGGACCTCCTTCCAGGGAGCCCCAGAAGAATCCGAACTTGAAGATCACTGAAAACAGGCAGGAACCCCTCGGCGATGGGACCGGAAGGCAACCTGGGTGGGGGTGAGCACAGAGAGCGTTCTTGGGGATGGCGGTGCAGCAGCCCAAGCCGGCAGGAAGTGGCTCCCGTCCTGCCGTGCCGGGCACACCTGTGACCTCAGAGGCCTGCCCCCCACCTGCACAGACACCAGGTCGACGCTGGGATCTGGGGCGTCAGACCCGGCTGCCGCTCAAACCAAAGACGCAAGCGTTAGTAAGGAACCACACGCGCGGGACGCAGAGTGGGGCGGGTGCGGCGCAGGGCTGACTTAGGGAAGCTGCAGAAGGAAACCGAAGAGGTCAAGGTTCGGAAAGCACAGACGGACAGTAGGAAGAGGGAGAGGAAGAGCCGGAACCCCGAGTGCAGACGGACAGCAGGAAGAGAGCGAGGAAGAGCCGGAACCCCGAGTGCAGACGGACAGCAGGAAGAGGGAGAGGAAGAGCCGGAACCCCGAGTGCAGACGGACAGGAGGAAGAGGGAGAGGAAGAGCCGGAACCCCGAGTGCAGACAGACAGTAGGAAGAGGGAGAGGAAGAGCCGGAACCCCGAGTGCAGACGAGAGACGTCCTGGAGGTGACGGAGGATGTGGCAAACAGCGCTTGTCCGATTCAGCACAAGCTTTGACATTGCATAGGGGAGGCCTCGTGGAAAGTGCAAAGGATTGGAGTCTCACGGCACGGCCAGATAAGCTGTGGTGACGGCCTGAAGTGTGGAAGTTTCAGGGAGAACATTCACCAGAAACAAGGACCCAGGGGCACCAATTTCTTAAAGTGACTCTGGATGCAGAAAAAAAGGAGCACTTTGCACAACTGGTTTTATACCGAACCGGCTGGCTCAGAGCGAAGGCACGGGGAGTGTCTAGCTTGGCGGTTACAATACATCAGAGCGCCCAGGTTCAACGCCTGTGTCCTGATGCCAGGTTCCTGCCATTGCAGACGCAGGGAGGCGGCGGTCATGGCTCGGGTTACTGGGCCTCTCCCTCCCACAGGGAGACCTGGACTGCGGTCTAGCCCCAGCTCAGGCCTGGCCCAGCCCCAGCCATCCCAGGCATTTGGGGAGTGAACCAGCAGATGGGAGCGCTCGCTCTCTCTCTCTCTCAGGGGACCCAGAGGGGACGAGAGAACTCACCTGGGAAGAAATAAAGAAGTAGAGACAAGCTGGGACACACGGGCATAGCTGAAGCCGGGCAGGCGAGGAGATTCCACCCATGATCCCTCACCAGGGACAACTCGCCCCCACCCCGCCCGCAGGCATCTGCGGAGCTGCCCCTGCCGGTATTCCCGGCCTCTGCGGAGGAGGTCCCAGCCCCCCCCCCCCCAGGAGCGAGCCCACCCAAAGTGCCAGCAGTGCCGACCCAGAAACCCTGATGCCAAGCTGGGACGACTGCCCAAGTGCAGACCAGGCAGGTCCAGTGGCTCAAAAGGAAGACGCACAAAGGGCCTTCAAAAAGGTCGTGAATGTGCGTACTGTGAAAAACACAGGGTTTAAAGTTTCCACGCAGAAATAAGCGCATGTTTTCATTCCGTTCTCCACGAGCTTCGTGGAGGCCCTCCTGGTTTATTACAACAGGCAAGGCTGAGAGAAAAACGCGGGCGAGGCTGCGTCGGACACCAGGTCAGCAGGTGGGACTGCAGACAAAACCCATCTCGAGCCAAAGAATATTTTTATGAGAGATCGAAAAAGTCCCGACAAGAACATGGGAAACCAAACCCTCCAGGAGTGCCTGTGCAGTCTACGCAGGTGCGCGCCAAATAGATGATTTCCGCTGAAGCTACAGAAGAAAATTCAGACGTCTACCCTCTTCTCGCTGCTAATAGAGCGGACAATCAGTAGGGATCGTGCAGGTTCAAGTCCCGGCTGCTCCACTTCCAATCCAGCTCCCTGCTCCTGCAGCCAGGAAAGCAGCCGACGATGGCCCAGATGCTTGGGCCCCTGCCATGCACACGGGAGACCCGGAAGGGGGTCCTGGCTCCTGGCTCTGGCCTGACACTGACGGCCCCTGTGCCAGTTCTGAGACTTCCGTCTCTCTGACACCCACCAGTATTACCAGCAAGGCTAGAGGTGGGGCACTTCGTGGTCCAGTCAGTGTGGTGTCACCAAGGGGTTGACCAGGGTAGGGCCTTGTGGAAGGGAGAAGCCGGCCAGACCCCTGGGATCCTAATTACAGCAGAGGCTGGGGGCCGAGGCATGCCGGGGAGGAAGGACAGCCCTTCCACGGCTCAGCCAGGGGAACAGGAGCTGGCCCATGGCTGGCAGCCCTTGGGACGAGGAGGGGGCTGGGCTGCAGGGAGGAGGGGCGAGGTCAGCCAGAAGCCACAGGGAAGGGGCTGAGAACCCTGGGAGGCAAGGGCCTGGCGGAGAGGTGGAGGCCCAGGAAGGGGTGCTCGGGGCTTCGGGTACAAGTTCTGCACATAGACCGCAGCGCCCCCATGTGGCACAAGCCCAGCACGCATGGGCAGGGTGGGGGTGAGGGTGAGGGACGCGAGATCCCAGAAACCAAGACCACAGGCAATTCCACCGTCCTCGGTGACAAGCACGGGCCCGGGCGGGCGTTTATTCCAAACAGGCCAGGCGTGTGTGGGTAACAGCAGGGTCGACCCAGGCAGCAGGGTTAGGCACGCGGCACCTACACTCGCCCTGCCAGCCCACACCACCCCCAGCATGCAGCAGGCCGTCCCCGCGTTGGGAGGGAGCGTGGAAGCTCCACGCCCGTTTCTGGGCACTGCTTTCCCACTCTGAAAACCCAGAGGGGCCGCAACGCCAGGATTTACACCCAGGCGATGAGAGTGCTCCCTGTGCACTTGTATAAGTTAATACAGCGAATGTTACTATGTAGAAAAAATAAACTTACAGAGAATAAATAAACTAACAGCCTTACATATAAGTTGTTTGTGGAGTATAAAAAGAAGTCCTATGTATATACATGCACAAATATATATATATATAAAGTGTGTGTTGCAGAGGATAAATACACCAGATACTTAAATAGGGGGGGCGCTCATGCTACAGCCGTTCTCAGTTTTGTGCATTAAAATGCTGGTGGCATTTGGGGTCCCCTCTGATCTCCAAGGACCCTGGGATCCTCTTCCCACTCCACGGGTAGACGCACCAGCAGAGTCCAGCCTCTCCATCCAGGGACGTCTCACACTGCAATGCAAGGACCAGGATCAGCTGAGTGGGGAGCTGAGTCACCAAGCCCCCTGGTGCCCACAGTAACATGGAGGCTGTGGCCGAGGGCCACGTGCCATCAGGACTCCACGCGGGTGCTGTGACAGCTGCTGGCTTGGTGGTCCCCGTGCTGGGGGCGCCCTGCCCCAAAGGAGCAGGCCCTGAGCATGACCCCCTACTCTCCGTCTGTTACAGAGCCATGCCTCAGTTTCCCCCAATAAAACCCACAGGGCCCGTGCTTCGCAGGGCCTCCAGTGCTTCTAGGTTGAAGCGCGGTGTGCTGGGGCTCCTGTACTATTTGGCAGGCCTCAGACACACGGGTCCACATGGGCACTGGTTTCGCTGCTCCTGGATCTCAGCTGAGGGTAGGCATGAGCCCTTCACCTCCGTTGCTTGCCAAGTGACTGAGCCCTCACTGGGCCACGGCCTGCAGCGTGCACTGTGCGTGGGGGGTGGGCACTGGGGGTGGCATTCTCGGCATGAAAGACCCACGCCCGCGCCCGCACCCGCGCCCGCGCCCGCGCCCGCAAGGCCACCCACCTGCTTGCTGTGATAGAAGCCATTTTTGTTGCAGTTGGGCAGGTAGAACCTGTACACTTCCCCCCCCGCCTCCTGCTGCGCCTTGGCCAACTGCTCCAGCACTCGGTGGAGTTCTCGTTGGCAGGGCCCCTGCAAGACAAAGGGCAAGAGACAGTGAGCCTGCAGCCCAGGGAACGACCCGTCCGAGAGGCTTCGTCCCAGCTGGGAGGACGGGGCAGGGCGGCCTGAGCTTGCCGGGGACCCTGCACCATGGGTGCCAGCAGGTGCCCTCTCTGAACCCGCTTTTCCACCAGCAAAGTGAGGGCCACCAGTTTGCCTTGAGCTGACAAATGCAGGGGACTCGGTTCCCTCCCTCTCTGGGTATTGTCTGAGCACCTGTCACAGAAGCCCCGGGCAGGAGCCTGGCTCACTCCAGGAAGATTCTCGCTGCCCCTCCCCTGCTCGACAACACAGGCCCCCCTCCCACTCAGAGCAGCTCCTCTCTCTGCATGGAGAACTTCATTCCGCTCTCTGCACGGAGACCATTCCAGGGTCTGAACCTCCTTCCTCTGCCACCAGCAAGGTTATTTCACGAGCAAGTGAAGCCTGAGAATCCGAGAACCAGCGTCCCTCCTTTTGCCCTCGCTTCCTGGTGTGAATCTGTGGGGTCCTGGGCTTTCCTGGGCAGAAGGGACCCCTCGCTCCCAGCCTCAAGGAATGCCCGCGGCTCCAACTTTGGTTCTCTGTCGCCCCCAAGTGGCGGCACAGAGAACCGACGTGGATGAAGGTGACCAGGAGCGGTTTGGGTTGAGTCTCATTGTGAGATGATAAAGAGGGCGACAATGGTTGTGAATTAACAGAATGCGTTGGGGGCTTCTGAGCCCACCCGTAAAGATGTCCACCAGAGTGCATGTACATCCCCTGTGCTCGGCCACAGCACTTAGGGCAGGGCGAGAAACATCCAGCGGGGAGGAGGCCACGCACCCTACTCCCAGGCACCAGGACCAGGAAGCAGGGGCCCGGGCCCCCAGCTCCCCAGCCCAGCCGACCCCAGCCAGGGACCCCGAGAGCACACACCCGCTGCACGGGCCTCACCTTCCGCTTTGTGCCGGGTGCACCCTCCTGGGCCCCCGTGCCCTTCAAGGTGCTGATGGCGTTCCAGAGGGCCGGCACGTCCTCGCTGGAAGGGGCCATCAAGTGGAAACGCTCCAGCAGCTGCTCCTCCGTCATCTCCCCGCTCTGGGGGGCCGTGGGGGGCTCTGGGGAGGAAACACACAGGCCCTGAGCCCGGGGGCGGCCTCGCGCTGCCCCCCAGGTGCCCTCCCTCCCAGACTTCTGCCGATGCCCCGGGGGCGGCCTCGCGCTGCCCCTCAGGTGCCCTCCCTCCCAGACTTCTGCCGATGCCCCCTTTGCAGGAGCTTTCACTGATGTCCAGGGGGAGCAAAGACCCAGCAGCGAGACCGGCTCCATCCCAGCCGGCGGGGAGGGCCTGCTGGAGGCGTTAGAGCCCCGTGCTCGGAACTCAAGGGCTGGGCTCAGCTCCTGACCCCATGGACGAAGCCTTGGACCCTCAGCATCAGACGGGACGTGACACGCAGAGCCCGGCAGCTCACAAGGGGTCCCAGGGAGTGGCCCAAAGGGGACTGCTCCCTCCACATGACTCCACGGAAAGCCGCTCTCCGTTCTTGGAAATGGCGCCACTTACAGGGCTTGTGTGACAGAGCCAGTTCTGGACACAGTGGAGGGTGGGGGCGGCACGGGGAGCCCCCACCCAGACCTCCCCAGGCACCCAGAGCCAGCAGCGAGGTGGTAGCCGCGCCACCCCACGGGCACAGGCCCTCGCCAGCTCTGTGCTAAGCTGTGTGGCCCTGGGGCCTCCCCATTCCTCTTCTCTGCCCCGCCACCCACCAGGAGGCCCCCAATGGCGCCTGTATCTCCCTCCCCGGCCGGGCTCCAGCTGCAAACACTGGCCCAGCGGGTTTTGGATAAGACCCTGCAAGACCTCACAGGGCTCATGTGTCCCAGGAGCAGGGACCCCGGGATGGGGGCTGCGGTACCTGGAGCTTTGGTGCTCGGGGCAGCACGCTGGGTGGCGGCAGCCTCCTCCCGCATGCAGGCGCCCTGGCCGCGGGTGAGTGCGTGAAGGGGCCTCGGCTCCCCAGGCAAGGCGCGGCAGCTGAGTCCGCGGGCACAGCGCGCAGTGGCCACGCCGCACGCGGCGCCCAGCGGCAGGGCGCACACCGGGCAGCAGCCGCAGCCGGCGGGCCGCGAGCGCTCTGGGCACGAGGCGGGCACGGGTGGGCAGAGCGCCAACTTCTCAGCAGAGCAGGGTGCGCAGTGCCACGGCTGGGGAGCGCCGGCGGCGGCAGCGGCCTGGACGGCCAGCACGGCCAGCAGGAGCAGCAGCGGCCAGGGACTGATCACGGGGACTGAGGGCATCTCCGGCGGGCGGGACGGCTGTCGGCGCTGGACGCTCTCTGGGGGAGAGGCGGAGGCGCAGTGGCCGATGCGGCCGGGGGAACCGCGCGCGCCTTATGAAGAGCGGGGCCACGCCTCCGCGAGGTTAATGATTGGCAGCGTGGTGCGCTAGCAGCTCGGTGTTCAAAATAAGTTTGTTTTTCTCGTGGGCCCAAGGCCCTGGGCAAACGCGGTGAGGAGGGAAACGGTTGCTTTCAGACTGTTTGTCCCGTTGTTAAGGGGTCCGCCTGGAGCCAAAGTCCAGTTCTGATGACGAGCGCTCGGCCAGGTGCAGGTGGCTCCTGTTTTGGTTCCAGAAGCCTCCAGTGCCCCCTGCTGACCCCCGCACATCCTCCAGGGCCAGCGGCTTTCCCAGTGCACCCCGGTGTCACTGCAGCCCTCGGCCGAGCCTGCGCCCTGCCCTGTGCGTCTCCAGGGGCCCCTGTCAGCCAGGAGCCCTTCTGCCTCGGCTTTCTCTCCAGGTCATTTTCCCGTTTCCTGAGCAATAAGAACTCGGTCAGGCTTCAGAGAGAATCTAACTCCACAGCTGGCCTCGGCCTCCTCCGGTACCCGCTGCACGGCCTTCTGGGAGAGCGGCCTTCCTGGTCGCCCCGAGGCCCCTGCTGTGTCCCCCAGCCAGGCACGTCCCCGCCAGCTCAGCCGTCTTGGTCTCTAGACCAAGACTGTCAAGTCTCTAGAACAAGACTGGGCTGTCAGAGGGAGCCTGCCCAGCCCTTCAGTTCCCAGAGGGCACTGGGGCCAGAGGAGGAAGGACATGGACAGAACTCACTCACCCTGACACCTGGCCCAAGCTCCCACTCACCGAGCCTGAGCCTTGGGGAGACGCCTTGCTCTGTAACGGAGTGACTCAGCACCCTCCCGTTCCAGAGCAGGCGGCAGCAGTGACCGCTAGGGTTTCTTAGGTGAAGCCAGGACCGATGAGGACAACAGCCAGGGTCCTGGGAGACAGCCGGCGGGCACCAGGGAGCCGGAGCAGGGAAGCCCCTGGAGAGGGTTCTCGGTTCGGAGTGGGGGGGCGGATGGAGCAGGAGGCGTGAAGCTCTGGACGAGACATCACAAAGAAAGGGGGGCTCTGGGGTTTGGAGGGGGGAAAGCCGTACTCCAGGTGAGGGCACCCAGGGTCTGTCCATCCCCGGGAAGGGACGGGACGTGCTCGGCCGGCTCTGGGCCTGGGAAGACAACACAGGACCTGACAGCGACGCCTACTTGGGGGACAGGAGGGTGAAGCTGGGGGGCAGGGGACAGCCTGGGTGACTTCAGGAGGACGCCATGGCCCGTGTGAAGAGCAGCCAAAGTAAAACGGCTTCTCCCACACTTCTGGCCACTTCCCGGGCTCCCCCCAGGGACTCCGCGAGCCCTAGGGGCCCCAGGTCTGCTCCGCGGCAGGCAGGGAAGGTCAGTGAGGGACACTGCAGCTCCAAGGTCACGGCCAAGCTTGCTGCTAATTCTCAACTACCAATGAGTCTGAAGCTTCTTGAGTTTTTAGATATGTATTTCCATCTTGTTTGAAAGGCAGAGAGAGAGAGAGAGAGAGAGAGATTCTCCTATGCTGGCTCCCTTCCCAAATGCCCGCAACACCAAGGCCGAGCCAGCTGAGGCCAGGAAATGAGAACCCAGGTCTCCCCAGTGGGTGCCACCTCTGCTGCCCCCCAGGGTGTGCGTTAGCAGGACACGGGATCGAAACAGAGCCAGGGCTCCTGAAAGGGACCTGGGTGTCCTGAGCGGTGTCTCCAACTGCCACACCACACGCCCACCACAATCTTTTAGTTTCAATTCACATTTTTAAATTTACATTTTCTGTTTTAAACCAGCACTTCTATCCAGGTGCATGAACACTTTGAGTTCCAAGTGCAGAATCTGCCTGCAGCGGCCCTCGCTCCCGCCGTGTTCACACCTGCCGTCTGCTTAGCGCAGTGCGTGAAGCCATGGGGCCCGTGTTCCGGAGCGCGGGGCCTGGGCAGTCACACGCTGGCCCGGCACTCGGCCAGCCCAGCTGCTCCCCGGGGTCTGTCACCCTGCACGTAGCAGCGCTTCCTCGTGCAGAATCGATTCCCCAAATGTTTCCATTGCTTGCTTCATAGCAACAACAAACCACACCGTGTGTGTCAACACTAGCAGAACCCGGCCCTGCCTCCAGGCCCGTGTGGACAGGCTGGCCAACTCTCCACCTGCCCCGAGCCTCCCCCTGGCCCCACAACGCCCACTCATTTCCCAGCTTCAACTCCTGTCCCCCTCTTAATTTGAAAAAGCCAGTATCACCTGTGTATCCCCATGCCCCCCCGTGTGTCCACGCCGTTCTCGAGCTGCTGCAGGTCCATTGTCCCCATCCCTCAGCCCTTGGTCTCCTACCTACATCCCAGCAGCTCTGTCCTGGGACCCCCGTCTCCTGCAGCAACCCCCACAAAACTTGTGCAGCGCGGGGACGGCAGCTGGCCCTGGTGACGAGTGTGGTGGGAAGAGGGGGTGTCCGGCCATCACTGGGCACCTGGCCTCGGAGGGCAGGTGGGAGTGCCGTGTGAGAGGAGGGGGACACCAGCCATTCACTTCCTGCCCGGAAGTCGGATATGGGGAGAGAGTGGGGAGCAGGGGCTCTGGACACGACACATGGGGGCTCAGACCCACTGGGGAGGCAGAGGACGCTGGTGTGAAGACACAGCAGGTGGAGCCCCTCCCTTACAGAGCAGCAGGGAGGGGCCGCCGTGGGGACCCTGGCTCAGGCAGCCCCTCCCAGAACCAGCCACATGCTCGGGTGGACAGTCGAGACAGCTGCAGGGCAGGAGGAGGGATGCTGGGCCAGGCTGCCCACGGGCAGACGGACGGCAACAAAGGCTCTCCCGAAGCACAGGACTCGCTGGGCTATCGCCATGAAGAGGCCTGCGTGTGCGCATGCGTGTGTGTGCGTTTGTATGTGTGCATGTGAAACTTGACCTCCCTCCAGCCTGGGGGCAGCACCAGGGTCCATCCGTCCCAGGACACGGCAGGTGCCCCGAGCCCATCGGACAAGGGACTGCCCAGTCAAGAGCTGAGAGCCCCCAGGTGCAGGGCTCAGGGGCTGGGGACGGCTCGGAGCCAGCGTTTTATAAGCACGGGCGGTGTACCCCTCGCACCATGAGCGGCTGTGCAAGTCCGCAGGGTCTCCTCAGCACCCCTGTTCTGCCCAGGGTCGTGCCCGTCCCTTCCTGCCCCACACGGGGATTTGCTCTCAAGTGGCCAGAGACGTGAGCGAGCTCCAGGCCGCGGGGCGCACTCCAGGCCGCAGGGCTGCTGGGGTGCGGGAGGGATTTCTGGGCCAGCCAAGGAACTCCCATGGGACCCATGTGGCGAAAGCCAGCCCTGAGCACGCAGAGCAAGCACAGTGCACAGCCCTCCACCTAGAGCTCCGTTAGCGGCTAGAAGGAAGGTGGTGGAGGCCGTGTCACACGGGACTGGCCTGCCCACCTGCAAATGCACCGCATGTGACCTGGGCCTCAGTTTCTCTCCTAGCAGCACTTGGCACACCTGTGCACTGAACAGATGCCAGCTGTTTGCCTCCTGGGCCACACTGCGGGCTCACTCCTCACGGGCTGATGCAATCGCCCGGGGCTCCCCTTACCCGCTGCTCCCCACTCTGCCCCCAGGCGGTGCGTCCCCCGCTCGCCAGCAGCCGGAAGCTTGGGCAATCCCTGATTTGAAAACAGTATGCAGGGGTCAAGGGCAGCGTCAGACTTTCAAAGGGAAAAAAACATTGCGATCCAGGAACCCTCGGAAGGGAAATTGTTTTTAACCTGGGGAAACACACACACGCGCGCGCGCACACACACACACGGTGTTCTGGCGTGCTCAGGTCAACGCCAGAATGATGTAGCCGCGTACAAAGGCCCGGCCGACTGCCCTGGTCTCCCGGGCAGGTGAAGGGCACTGCTGTGCAAACTGCAGGGAAAGCACTCAGCCCACGCTGCCCGCGGCGGGAGGCACCCAGCCCTCGTCACGTCAACAAGCCCGGCTCTGAGCGCAGCAGCAGGCGGAGATGTCCAGGGGCCAGTGCCCCGAGACCAGGCTCAGATGGCCGCTTTCAGTCTCCGCGCTGGCCACCAAAGTCGGGCGCAACGCCAGTGTCCCTGCACCCAGGGGACAGCTGGCGTCCACCCGGCCCCTCCACAGCAATGGCCTCTGCATGAGGTGTGTGCAGAAATTTGCCCCCTGGGGTGAACAAGACCCCCAGAGACTTGACACACACTCTACTCGGAGGCCACAGGCTCACCAAGCCCTCCGGTCCCAAAGTCACTCAAACCACCCCCAGGCAGGGAAGGGGCAGAGGACTGTGGGGAGAAGGTGTGTTTGGAAGGAGGACAGAGCAGCCGTGGCTGCAGCTGAGAGCTAGGCGGCCAAGAGAGAGGTGAGTGGCCCCAAGGTGGCCCGAGGGACCTTCCCACACAGTCCCCACTGCCCATGTGCAAACGGGGATCAGAGAGAGGACCACGCCCACCCAGGACATCCTGGGCGTCGGGTCTGCTCTGGGAGCCCAGTGTTGCTGGCTGAAGCAGATTCACCGGCTGCCGGAAATGGTGGAAGGCATCGCCCAAGGCTGGCCCTGTGAAGGGAGACAGGGCTGCCGTTGGCGAGCACCCTTGGTGTGCCAGTGAGGCCGCCCTCGCCCCAGCCACCTGTGGGGTCCCCAGCTGGGCCCCAGCTCTTTCCTGAGTGCCACTCACGAGGGCTTCCGCAGGTCTGCATGTCTGCAGGCACGGAGCACTGGCGGCCCCCAGCTCTCCAGGGCTCCGGGCAGGCAGCCACAGCCCCAACCCCCTGCAGAGGGGTCTCAGCGCCCCCATCACAGTGCGCTCATTGCACAGGGGTGCTGTCCCCAGCTCCCAGTGTGTCCCGGGAGCCCCCGCCATGCCTGGCTCTGCTGTCGGACCTGCCGCCGCGCCGCCCTGGGTTGAGTCTGGACCTCCTTTGCACCTGCAAACTTCTCGTCCCCGTGACCGCGCAGACCCACAGGTGCGAGCGGCGAGGCCACCGTCCCGGGCCACGTGGCACTTGCCTTGGATGGCGGGGGCCGTGTCACGGCACACCTGCTGTCCCAGAGCACCTCGCCGGGCCCGGGCCCGTCACAGCAGGTGCCCAGTGCCTGGCTCACCCAGGGATTGGCAACCCCCCCGCCACCCAGCTCCCCCTTGAGTGGACTATGCCAAGTGAGTTTCAGTTTTTAGAATTTTTACTTACTCATCACAGTTTTCCTAGAAAAATCAGGAAGAGAACTTAGAATTTACCCATCATTGTGCCTGCCAGGTATCACCAATGTCACCATTTCTGTGTCTCTCCAGGCGTGTGTGTGCGTGAGTGTACATGGGTGTGCACACGTATAGGTGTCTGCTTTTTAAAAATGGATCCCCCATGTAGGCTTTCTCATTCCATGTGTCACCAACATCCCATCTACAGTGTACACATTCACACATGTACACGCACAGATATACATACACGCACAGGTGTGTTTGCACACACACTTTATCAGCTACAAACCTTTCCCTTAGATTTGTCCACACTGACCTCCTCTGTGTCCTTCTCCTGGAAGTGTGCACGTATTGGACCCGTAAAGATAACCCCCCTGGCTATCAGTAATGGCACTAATACCAACCCCGGCACTACCCCGGCACTCGGCAGGTGGAATTGCTGGCTCGGTCGCCCACACTTAGGCTCACAGCACATGAATGCCGACTTGCCCCTGCCGCTGGGCAGCCCTGTGTCACCAGGACAGGCAGGTGGGTCCCACGGAGGCCCCTGCTCTCTGTGGTCAGAACCTCAGCCTCTCTGGCCACCAACTGGGTCCTCAGAGCGGGCTGCGGATGGTGCCACAGCACCTACCCCAAGTGTTAGCTCTGCACCTGCCCGTGGTCTCTGCACCGTGCATCCCTTGCCGAGGTCCCTGTGTGCACAGATGTCAGAGCTGGGGCAGCCCTCCCAGCTGACCGCACTGCACAGGGAACCGGACGGAGGGCCAGTAGCAAAATCCATCAAAAGCACACGGGGACCTAATGGAAGGTTCAGGAAAATAACATTAAACAATATAAACGAGCAGGAAGGGTACAGGGCGGTGACCTTGGTCAGATGGTCCTGGGGTCCTGTCTCACTCCTGCTAACCACCCCGGGCTGTTCTCCCCACCCCCGGGCACCATCTCCCCTCACTGCAGGGGGCGTGCTGAGCACTGCCCTCCAGGTGCAGGGTGCCTGGGAGCAGGAGGGTCCTGCAGAGGAGCTGTGCAGATGGAATTAAAAGCTAAGTGTATCTTGGCAAAAATAATCTAAATCCACGCATCGTGATACACTGTTTCTGTGAACCCATGGGAGACCAGGGCGTGTGTCTGAAAGCAAGCGACCACAGCGGCTGCTCCTGGTCCAGCCTCTGGCCCGGTTTTCAGGCCCCTCCCCCGAGGCACAGGTGTGTGGATACCCAGAGGGGGAGGAGATGGGTGTTAGCAGATGGCTTAGATGGGTGCTTGCTACCCACCTCTGCTCTGAGTCCACAGGGGGCCGGCAGCAGGGCGCCACCTGTCCTGCCAAGCCTCAGCCAGGCCTGACCCACTGGAGGCCAGAGACACACACAGGTGCACGCCGGAGGCACCAGCCAGGTGGAGGCCCCCAGCGCGAGTGAAGCCGGCCTGCCCTGCGCCTGCGCAGCCGCATGCTCATTACATGAGCTCCAGCGCGGGTGAGCAAGCTCCAGCCTGGGCTGGACGTGCAGTGGGAGGGGCTCAGGGCGGGCGTCACCACGCCACGCGTGCCCGACTCTCCACGGAGGCCGGTCCTGCAGGGAAACAGGATGGAGCCTGGGGCACAGGTATGGTGGAGGGGCTTTGACACGGAGGACTAGGAGGTAGGTCCCGCCGGTCCGCGGCTGGCACAAGGCTGTGACCCTGCCCTGGCCGCTCTGGGCAGGGCCTGACCGTGCTGCCCCCTGGGCCCTCTGTGATCTTGCCCAGGGTCCCCACAGGGCACTCCCACCAGCCAAGCCTGCTGCCATGTCCCCCTAACCTGGGCTGAGGCTTCAAGAATGCACCCCAGGCCTGGCCAGGACCCCAGTGACAACTTAGGGGTGGGGGGACCCAGGTCCTGTCCTGAGACATGGGGCATTTCTGGGTCCATCCTGCATCCGGGAGTCTCACAGTAAAAGCCTCCTGACCACAGCTCTCCCTTGGCCACGGCCAGGGGCCAGGGGGACCCCAGAGCGGTGGTGACCTAGGGGAAGCCCCCTCAACACAGGCCATGCTGGTTCCTGGCCATCCCAGGTGAAGGCCAATCTGGTTGATTAGCACCTGCTGGGCGCCCCGAGGCCCCGACGGCCTGGACGCTCTGATGGGAGGAGGCGGCACCTGGGTGATTCAACAATGCGCAGGTGCCTCGGGAAGTTCCTGGAAAACGGAACCAAAAGCTAAGCCGATTTTGGTGCAAAGGACTCTGGGATCCACGCAGAGGCCGCTCTGCCGCCTTTGAACGCCTTGGAGCATAGGAAGCGACGGCAGCCTGGCTCTCCCCTCCCTGCCGCCGGGAGTGAACGGGTCTGGGGCTGCCGCTTGTCTTCCCTCGGTTTGTGTCTGGTGCAGCCAGAGTTTCCTGCTCTGTAAAAACGCCGCACTTTTACAAATGGCCGTGTCCAGGAAATGGACCACGAGGGCGGGGATGGGGGTTGTTTTTGGTCTTCTACAAAACAATGCCATGAACACACATTCTCCTAGGACAGAAACTTCTAGAAGCAGAGTTCTAGCCCGGAACGCTGCCCGGTCGCCTCCCTGCCATGTCTAAAGCTCTCGTGCTTGGGGTCTTTTTCTGCTGGACTGAACGGTGTGGGCTGGTTTCCTTCGGATCCGTGCTTTGCTCGGGGTGGAATGGAGCAGGTGCGTGTGAGGGGCCAGGCTCTGTGACCCACTGGGGCGTTGGTCCCCAAGTACCAGGGACCCGCCTCTTGTTGCCCTCGCGTGGAATCGACACTGGTCTTTGAGTCTTCATGAGCGTCTCCTCTTCTCCAGGAGTTTGTGCTTGCCCTGACTTTTCCCTTACGGCTCCTATGCTGGGAGTCCCAGGAAAGGTTTGGTTAGATCAAGCGCTCAGAACCACCCTCCGCCTCCCCGTCCCACCCTTCTGTAGTTTTGCTCTCCCGTGTCGGTCCTTATTCCACTTGGGATTTTCCTTGGCAGGTGACGTGCCACAGCAATCCGGGTCCGGTTCAGATTCCTTGACGTTTTTCTGGCAATCGATGAACTGTTAAAGAATACAACCCTGATCGCTTGTGGCGTGTTCCTGCGTGAGGCACGAGGTGGGGACCCGAGCGCCACTCGCTTCCCAGATGGCCAGGACAGCAGGTGCTGGGAGCCGGAAGCTCCCGCCCACCTGTGAACAGTGGCAGAACAAGGTTCAGATCGTCCTGTCAGCCGCCCACATCTTGCAATGTTAACTCACCAGAAAAACACAAATCACGAGCTGACCAAGAGGCAGGCGACTTTATAAACGCCGCGTTCCCCATCACCGTCTGGGGCCCTTGCCGAGTGTGCCTGGCCTCGCTCTCAGAGCCACCAGGATTTAGTGACGGGGCTCCCCACCGCCTCGAACACCTCCCAGAGGCCACACCTCCCGGCACCAGATTCCGTGAAGTGCCCACCCTCTTAAGACCCCACAGTGGGGTTAAGTCTGAAGCCGTGAGGCCGGGGCACCCAGACCACGCCAAGGTACCCACATGCAATCACGATTCTTTCCTCACTTTTACAAGTAGGTTAAAAGGAGCCCGTTAGTAAGAAACTATATTACTTTGCAGTTTCTTTTTTTTTAAGATTTATATGTTTGAAAGCAGGGTTAGATGGAGAGAAGGAGAAAGGGACAGAGAGAGAGAGAATGAGAATATCTTCTATGCTCTGGTTCACTCCCCAGAGGCTGCAAGGACCAGGGCTGCGTCAGGCCAAAGCCAGGAGCTTCACCTGGGTCTCCCACATGGGGGCAGGGGCCCAAGCACTTGGGCCACTTTCCACTGCTTTCCCAGGCTACAGCAGAGAGCTGGATTGGAAGTGGAGCAGGAGGGACTCGAACTCGTGCCCATATGGGATGCCGGTGCTAGAGGCAGTGGCTTAACCTGCTGCACCACGGCACTGGTCTCTGCAGCTCCTTTTTGATAAAAGCCCCTGTCTCCAATGCCCGCGTGTGTCCAGAACACAGAGGCAGTGACAGGCCATTCGGTACGAGCAGTGTTGGACAGGGCTGGGATCACCTGAATGGAGGCCGCACCCTGGATGAAGGCGTGGCCGGACATAGTCCATGTGCAGCCACCAGCCCACCGTGTTCCCCCGGCCCGTGCATGAAAAACTGCCATGTCCAGCAGGCTTGAACCGTGAATGTGCACGTTAGGATTCCATGTTAATTGCCCATGTTAGGGTTACACGTTAACTTTCCATGTTAGATTCACATGTTAACTGCATGTGTTAGGTTTACGTCTTAACTATGTGTTAGGTTTACATGTTAACTTTGCTAGGTTTACATGTTAACTGCATGTTAGATTTATGTGTTAACTGTACATGTTAGGTTCAGATATTACCTTTGCGTTTAGGTTTATATGTTAACTATACATGTTAGGTTTAGATATTAACTTCTCATGCTAGGATTACATGCTAACAGTGCATGTTAGATTTACATGCTAACTGTCCGTGTTAGGGCTACATTTTAACTTTGCACATTAGGTCTATGTGAAAATCGGCCAAGCTTGGATCCCACCTCACAAGCCTGTTTCTGGCCAGGGCTTGCTACCCTGGTAGTGACGGTGGTGGCCTGGCTCTGGGGGCATCTTGCCCTGGGACTCCACGTTGGTGACCCGGGCGGTCGTGCTGGGTCAGCTCCTGGGTGGGATGGTGGTCGCGTGCCCTCCGAGACCCAGGTCTCCTGATTCCCGCTGCAGGTGCCGGCACTGAGCCCCTTCCCAGAGACGAGCCCCTCTGTGAGACGGCCGGTCACACACAGCACCCCCGCGGGGCCGGCCCTGGGCTGCAGCCCCCCAGCCCCAGGAGGGGCGTCCTGCCTCACTGCGTCCCTTGAGGCCACACTCTCCTCCCAAGAGCTCGTGTCCCACCCAGCAGGGCTCAGCCCTGCGACCACCGCCAGCAGGAGGAGGCTGTCCACCATCAGGGCATCCGGTCAGTCTTCGGCTCTCTCGGTCCCCGGGGAGGAACCGCGCACGTCGGCCCCAGAGCCTCAGGAGCAGCAAGGAGTCCCACAAGCAAGGAGCAGGCTGGGGACCATGGGACTGCCTGGGATTCCTGACCCAGCCCCGAGGAAGAGACGAGACCCCCAGGCCCGGGCTGCTGCGGTACGTTCTGCCCCCATCCCCCGCCCCAAACCCCGGAGCTCAGGGTCCCTGGGGGTGGTGAGGGAGCGGCCCTGCCCCAGACCAGTGAGCTCAACGCTTGCCTCCGGCCTCTTCTGTTTCCATGGTCCTGGGCTTCAGGAGGCAACACCCCACTCTGCAGGGGAGTCCTCCTGGGCTGACCCAGGCCCTCGGGCCATGGACGCCAGCGCTGCCTGTCCCAAGGTGGCTCTGCCTGGACGCGTTGCTGTGACCAGTGCTGCCTTCGAAGATCCCGCCCTCTTGTCCCTGGCTGTGGGGCCTGGCTGCTCCTGGCCTCCGTAGTCAGTGCACAGGGGCCTGGGGCCAGCTCCTTGGCAACCTCTTCCCACGGCCCCTGAGCTGTACCTGGCGCTGCCGTCACTACTCCTGGGACTGCCCTGGCTCTGAGGGGTCAGCAAGGACCTGGCCCCATGGCCCGGCCAGGCCGCAGACAAGGCTAGCCCACCCACACTCCGTGAGACCTCTGAGTACCCAGGAGCCAGGGAGTGGCCTCGCACCACCCGAGACCTCCCTCCTCCACTGGCGGGGGGTGCTCTGTTCTCACGCACCTGCTAGGATTGGAGGAGAAGCCCCTGGGAGCAGAGCAGGTGGGGGGCCCTGAAGCGGTTCTGTGCCCTCATACCCTCTGCATGCCTGGAGGGAGCCCACGCCGCTAGCCAGGCCACCTGCCGCACTGGAGGCCCCCAGCCTGGCGGGCACATCTTCCCCCTGGCGTCTGTGACCCGGGCGAGGACGCCAGGCCTGGCACCTCTGTTCGAGCCTGCCCGCAGTAACGATGGGGCGCCTTTCCCGTACAGATGGAGCGGGTGAGGCAGTGGGAGATCCGCCTGCTGCTGGACATCGAGGAGGCCGTGCAGCACGAGCTGGCCGTCCAGGAGGAGTGAGTGCCTGGCCCCAGGCCGGGGCGGGGGGCCCCACTAGGCTGTGCCCTCCTGGGGCTGGCCCCAGGCCCACGCCCGCTTGCCAGTGAGGTGTGGGAGGTGAGGCAGGGCCCTGCGTGTCGTCCTGTGCTCCAGGGCGAGGCTGCGGGCCTGGATGGAGCCTGGTGCTCACCTCGGGGACGTCTCTGCCGTCACAGCCTGGGTTTGCTTCCCTGAAGACAAGCGTGACCCCTACACCAGGGCGGCCAGCTGTCCGGCTCCCAGGATCCTCTGAGAGGGCGGGGAGCTGGAGCCGTGGGCTGCTCCGGGCTCCGTTCTTTCAAACTCTCAGATCCTCGGGACCGGGGCGGGGTGGGGGGGTTTACAGAGAAGAAACACAAACCCCAGGGCACCGGAGCTGACCGGGCCTGGGACAGACGCGGCACCCTGGGCTTTGTGCCGAGGGAGGGGCGTGCACGGCCCAGCTGCTGTGCCCAGTGTGGACTTGGAGCTGGGGCCTGGCTCTGTGATGGATGTGAGGAAGAGGAGACGGCCCCCTGGAGCCCCAGCGTCCACAACACAAGCGTCACCTCCCACTTGTTCTTGTGAGGATCCACGTCTCCCCTGCTCACTGAAAGGGCTGCCATTTGCTTTCTGTGGATGAGAGAGTGAGGTTCCAGGCCGGGCTGGCTGCTTCCTGCCACCCCGCTCCGTGCGTCTGCAGGTGGGCTGGCTCCTCTAGGGCACGGGAAGAGTGGAGTCACAGGGCAACCCCACGGGAAACCTCAGCCTGGACTGAGAAACGGGCACCAAGTCCCTCTGCGCAGGTCCCGGCCCAAGAGCCCCTCTCTGGGGAAGCTCCCACCTCCACACGGTGCCCGCCAGGGGCAGTGGCGAGCGAGACCACGACCCCAGGGATGAGCCTCTGGCTGGCAGCTCCAGACGCCATGGATGTCCCTCCAGTGCCCGGGCTGTGTCCACTGTGTCGTGGGAACCCTCACAGCTCCAAGTTCTCCCTGCACAAACAGGTGTCCAACTAACTTCACTTTCTTTTCTTTTGTAACAGTTATGAATTATCGAGTTATAAACTGATGTATTAAAATGGTAAATTTGCTTTTCAAATGAGATTTAAAGTATAAAGAGGCAGAAAAACTGTAAGTGCCTAACAGAGGTGCAGACTTCAGAGTAATTCTTCCCAATCCTTGTTAACAATAAAACTTCTCATGAGAACTGTTCCCAAAAGTCTGCGTTCAATGCCAAGTGATTCAGACGGGCCGTCGGGTGAGTTCTGGCCCCAGCTCGCTTCCCAAGCATGACATTCAAAAGCAGAGTGAGTCCAGCGAGGAAGACGAATGAGGCAGGCATTTGGGAAAACGTGTCCTGGAAGGACGGGGGCTCTCGGGCGCTCGGAGGGAGGTGTCAGGTGCACGGGAGAACTTAGCCCGCCGCACCTCGACCCGAGCTGATCACCGCCTGCTGTCTGACCGAAGCACACGTGGCTGTGCCAGCGCTCCGGGCCATCTCACAAATGACACCACGCAGCGGGGGGGCGCGTCCTGTCCCTGTGCAGGTGCCGATGGCAGAGGGCCTGTTCCCCTTCGGCTGCCAGTCTCTGAGCCAGAGGCAAGTTTACCGGGATGTTCAGGAAGCCCCCGAGGTGCCGCGGCGAGTGCAGGAGGTGCCCGTGAGCTCCCTGTGGCTTCATGTGGATCCCTGGGGCGTCTCCTAAAGGCGGCCGTGGGACATGCGTGTGCTCAGTCAGCTGTCGCCTCCTGCGCGGCTCTGCGGAGCAGCCGTCCGTCTTGCGGTTGGCCACGTTTGCTTCTCTAGTTAAATTCCGCTCGTGTGCCTTTGTTTTTCCTCTGGGGGGGGGAGGTCTGCTTCATAATGATTTAAAAGCCCTTTTACTAGGAACTGACTTGAGGTCAGGAGGCACTTAGGGAAGTGTGCTTCCCGCCTGCGGGGCTGACCTCACGCATGCACTCGGTGTGGCCGTGGACCCAGTGGCTGGTGAGTGCCCCGTGAGGATGCTTTGTGGCTGGGACTCGGGTTTGCAAAGTGCTTTGGGGGCTGTGATGAGCCAGTGCCACAGGCTAGGCCCCTGCAGCCAGCTGACGGCCGCGAGAGCAGAGGCCGAGTGTCCGGGAAGGGGACTCCTCCGGGGCTCGGCTGCAGGCCTCCCCCAGCACCCCCCCGCCGACGCCGTGAGCCGCTTCCTTAAGATAAGGTGTGGGTGTGCGTGTGTCTCACTCTTGCCCACTGCTGCCCTGAGACCCAGGCAGGCACACGCATGCACGCGCACACACACACAATTGGTTCTGTGCCCCTGGAGAACCCGAGACGGCATCCCAGGGAAAACCATGCGGCCCACTGCTCAACAGAAACAGCAGGGCCCGGCCCTCGCCACTCTGCTAACGCCAGCGAGGTCACTGTCAACTTTCAAAGGACAATAACTTGTCGGCTGTGTGCACCTCTTAGGCGGTGAGACAGCTTCAGGTGAACAAGTGAGTCCATCACCAAGTCCCGCACACTCAGACCCGAGCCGCAACATTCTTCCAGCAGGTCCTCCCCGCCAGGAGAGTGACAGAACACGGAGCCCCCACCGTGAACCCGTGACGTAACACGGGCGCCCACGCTGAACCCGTGACGTAACACAGAGCCCCCACACTGACCCTGTGACATACCATGGAGCCCACACTGATCTGTGACGTAACACGGGCACCTACACTGAGCCCGTGACATAACACGGAGCCCACACTGAGCCTGTGACACAACACGGAGCCCACACTACACCATGAGCAAGTACGGCATGGAGATGCGGGGCAGGGACGGGCATTCGGCCCCACATTTAAGAGGCCCACATGGGGGACCTGGATCGGGTTCCGGGCTCTCGGCTTCAGCCTTGGCCTGACCCAGGTCGTCCTGAGCATCTGGGGAATGATCCCACAGACAGGCAGTGCTCGCTGGCGCTCTGCCTCTCAAACTCTAAAGAACTTAAACACTAGTGGGCACAGCGCGTCGCGAGAGGGCGGCTGTTCCGAGGGAGGCGCACCGGCCTCTTCCACACACACTCTGATCGATAAACCCCCCCGAAGGCACACACAGGCGTCCTCCAGCACAGGGGGTGTGCCGGCTTACTCAAGCAATTTTTCCTTTATTTTTGTTAAATAAGACTTCAGAAAGTCTAGTGCAAACACTCAGTACAAAAGTTGCAGTTAAGAAATGTACATTCACATACAACATTTCAGGCCATTCACTTTTTTAAATAAAAATAGGACAAATTAGTCAATGACTTGTCTCAATTTAACAACCTTGAAAAACACTGGAAGGAACTCTACAGTGTTCAGTTGACATAAAAATAGACCCGTATTGATTATGCAAATCTATCATGAGAAGTTACCCAGTGAGATCGAGTGGCGGTAGTGCTAAAGCGCCCATCGCGTTCTCGGGCCGTGCAGCACACGGCCCCCGGCCCACGACCCCTCTGCAGGCAAACCCAGGGGCTCACACGGCCTTCTCCGCTCGTGACCGTCCAGGCTGCGATCAGGATGGAATCCACCAGAGGCAGGGCCGTGCTGACACCACTCTCCTTTGTGCAAGTCGGTGTGCAGTCAGTGCACGGGTAGGGCGGTGGAGGAAGGGAGACGGTGCATAATAACTGCATGAGCCGTGGCGGCTGGGAGGCTCTGGGCCCACCCACGGGTGGCTCGGGGCAGGCTTGGGCCCATCCCATGGTGCATGCTGCGTGATTTCAAATTCGAACTAAATTCCACACAATCGGGAATCTCACGGCATGCAGACAGCTCGCATATACACAGTCTGAACAGGGATGAAGGCGGCTCCGGGCAGGTGCGCTCCAGGTGGTGGGTTGCGTTGGCACTGCCGGCGCGTGCTGGAGGCAGCGGTGGGCTTCCTCGAGACCCCCACGTGGGGGCAGGGTCCCCTGAGACTTGTGTTTCAAGTGCCCAGGGGCCCGGGTGAGTGGTGGTTGCTGGTGGGAGGTGACCTGGCTGCTGCCCTGCGGGGAGGCAGATGGCTACAGGCGGGACCTGGCGGCAGCTTCCTCACTGCCGGCCCCACAAGCGTGCTAAAGCCCGAGAGATGCCACTGAGACCTTGCAGCTCGTCTGGGAGACGCCTCTGCTGAAATAGGTACTCTCAACACAGCAGCTGAACGGGATGTGAACCCCGCCCGCTGAGGGTGAGTGGCCAGCACCGGCGGCGGAGCTCGGGTGCTCGCCCGGCTTCCCACCACCTGTCCTACCTCGGAACACTCCCCAGGGCAACCTGCTCTGCCAACGTCCCCTCACCCTGGCCTGACCAGGGTCCTGAGCCCCCGACACCCAGGTCCTGGCCAGGGACGGCTCTGCCACAGCGGAGCGGAGCACAGACTTCATAGGCAGCCCTGGCTCCCAGGAGCCCTGCCTGGGACTGGAGCTGGACTTCCGGTGGGTGGAGAGGCTGGGAGGCCCAGGCTGCTCCCTGTCTGCTGGCGGGGCGCCCCTCTCCCGAGAATGACGGCCGCTGTCTTCCCTGTTTAACGGGGATGCTGTACCTTGGCCACTACAACAGGCTGTGCCCCTCAGAGCGCTGGGACATAAAGCACACAGTGGCGAGGCAGGGAGGTCTCAAGCCCACCACGTTCCGTCCTTGCTGGGAAGAGCTCCGCCTACCGAGGACGGAATGGCTTAGCCCAGACGATGCACATGGCTGTCACTTACCAGCCTGAGGCCAGGCAGGGACACCGATCCAAGGAGGGGCCTGAGAGCTGGCCTTGCCCACGAGAAGCAACCCAGGCTGTACCGAGAGCCCTCCTGCCAGCGGTCCCCTCTTGCACCAGGGACACTGGTGAGCAGACAAGCCAGCTAGCATTCTCCAGTTTGCAGAGGTCACTGTCAGCACAGGCACTAAATGAAATGCAGAGGCAAGGGCTTGGACGGAGACAGAACAGGAGGTGACACATGGCCTTGCTTCTCGGGGTTGTCCCTCAGTTCTCTGCACCCCAGATCCTCCATGGACAACATGAGGGCTGCACCGCCCACTCCCTCCACGGCTTTCTGGGGAGAGACACGAGGCACACGCAGGTGCCCAGCCACAGCCCAGCCGGTCCGCTGGAGACCTGTTCAGCGCACGGGAGAGGGGCGGCTCCCTCCCTTGGTGATCAGGGTGGAGTACACTGAGTGCAGGGACCTCCTTCCCTCCACGAGAGCCAAGCACTCACACGTGCAATGACCAGTCAACTGCAGGGGCTGGAGGCGACACTGGGAGGCCGGGGCACGGCCACCACAGTTCTGACTTCCAAGGTGCTGTTTCCAGCCAGCCCAAGAGGGCCACCTGCCCGTTCCTCCTTCCCCTGCACACCTGGGATGGGAGCTGGCACCCTCAGCCGGGGGGCTCTGGGAACAGGGGCCTGGGGCTTCTCCTGCTGGAATCCCCAGGGCCACCCCCATCCAAGGCTCTCCCCAGGCTTCCATAGGCACCACACCAAGCAAAGGAAAAGCAAACGGGACCGTCCAGTGCCTCAGCGTCCCCAGACATTAGTGCTGATACTGACCAGAGGCCCCAGAAAGAGGCCTGGTGGTTGTGTGGAGCTGGGGGCCTGGGGGCTCAGGAGCCGCGAGGACCCCCACAGGGGCGCTGAGCTGCCCGGCTTCTGTGAGGAGGATTTTCCAGGACAATCACGTCAGACACGCGGGGCCAGCTCCCCAGACGCCCCAAGTGGCCATCATGGCTGGCTGAAAGTTTAATTTTGTTCCTTACATGAATTCATCTTTATCCCAGGAATAAGTGATTTTCATTACCTATGCTATGTGGCACACACAAATGCACAGTGCACACATGCATCGTTCGCACATGGCACATATGAACATACATGTCCACAAATGCTATACACGCTTGTATGCACACATGCGCTCACACTCAATACATGTGCATACATGCAAACACATGACCCACATGCACATAAGCACTCTCACGTGCATGCACACACGACATGAGGCATGTTCCTATGACACACATGTGCACACATATGGCACATGTTGGCATAGCACGCAGGTTCACAGACATGCACATGTGCACAGCATACACATCCCAGTGCTCACAAATACAACACACAGGCACAGGCACACTTGTGCAGACAACATACATGTGCGTGCACTCCCACTGATCCCAGCTGTGAACAGATCTGATTTGGAACACCATGGATTCAGCTTCCAGGGACATTCAAACGGTGTCCAAGTTAGGGACTGGTGGTGCGTGGCTTAGGGAGGCTGCGGGATGGACGGGCGGCGCTAACGGTGCTGACTTGAGAAGTGACAGGCCCCCTCCCATCCCATCCCAGGGTCTGGGGACAAGGCAGAAACCCGACATCTCCCCCAGCGTCCCTGCAGGGCCTGGCGCTGCGGCAGCCCCAGGAGCCCACTGTGTCAGTGGAGGGTTGAGCTCATGAACCACACTGCAGCCACTCTGATGCCCACAGTCTCCCAGGCGCAGGGAGAGGGTCCTCTATCCCCCAGTTCCCCCAGCACAGCCAATGCACCGAGCCCACTCCCTCCCCCAATGCACTGCTTGCCAGCAACAGGGCCCACCCCTCCCGACACCCCCTGGGCCCCATCCCTGCCCACCAGCAGGGCAGAAGGTCCTCAAAGCCCACCCCTCCGGCCCCCACCTCGGGAGCCCCTCGGCTTCAGGGGGTCCAGCTGGGACACCGCTCTCAGCCCTCGTCTCTAGCTGCCTGAACAGGGCAGGGTCGCAGGAGGCAGAAGCCACGGGCTGCCCAACCAGCACCAGCACTTCACCCAACACCGGAAGTAGCGTGTCCCCCCTGGTGCCAGAGCACACGGAACAACGCGTGTGCAGATGGCCATCGTGGGTTTCTGAGGGCCAGCGAGTCCCCTGTTGTCTCCCTGCCACCCTTGGGCTCGCCTAGAAGGCTGAGCCACACCCACACCGGCCCCAGCAGCCCCTCCACCCATGCAAGTCCACCTCCAGGCGGGTCCCCGAGCCCTGGCCTGAGAAGCGGCAAATGCAGACAGCCGGGGAGCGTGGAGCAAAAGCCGCACGCACTGGGCCCCTACTCGCTCAGGAAGCAGTTCCACTCGAGCGACCCGGGAGGCTTCGCAAGAGCAGCAGCCGTGCCGCTGAGCAGGGTCAGCACTGCCCAGCCATTACTTCACACACCACCAGCGCAACTGCGTGTTTCCAGAATGTACGGTTTAGACACGGGACTTTCACCCTCCGGGGCTATGACAGCTCCGGAGGGCGCACCCTTTGGAGACCAAGCACCTATGTGGGGCCCACGTGGGTCAGGACGCTGCCCTATAGCCCAGTGCCCCTCTGGGACCCTCTCCACACCCTGCCTCATGCCCACTGTGGCCGGGAGCTCTTGGTCAGCGACAGGACCTCTCCGTCTCCCCATGGCTGGGTGAAGTGCACCACTGTGGCCAGGCTGCATCCTCCACCTCGCCCAGAACGCCCCCACGTCTCCCGCCGTCCCCTCCAGCCAGGGGGACATCCTGGGGAGGCCTTGCACTGCTCCCCCTTTAACTCACTGTAGCAACACGCCACACAGCCCGCCACGGAGACGGCACAGGACAGCCCGCCACGGAGACGGCTCGGGACAGATCGGATCCTGTGTGGGGTCTGCCTTGGCTTCCTCCTCCCTCCCGGAGTGAGGCTCCCCACAGGAGGCTCGGACACCCACGCTGTCTGCTCGCCTGCCGGGGCGCAGAGCTCAGCCCTGGTACTGGGGCGGGGCCTAGGGAGGGGCGGGGCCTGGGGAGGGGCAGCCCCAGGGTAAGACAAGCGCATGGGTGTATGGTTCTTCTCTGGGCCAGACTCATCTCTTTGGGATGGAGTTGGGGTTATTGCTTCTCGGACAGAAGGGTCTAGAAGCCCTGATGGCCTTGGAGTCTGGGAAACCTGGGCTGGCGGCTCGGCTGCTGGGCCTGGGAGGCCCCAGGAGTGGAAGCATTGGGGGCCAGAGGCCCGGGAGGCAGGCCGCCCCTCGCAGGGAGGGTGGTGCCAGGCCCTTCCTCGTGTTTGGTACGGTGTGCAGGTGGGCCCTGCAGCGCGTGCACTATGTACAGAGCATGTTACAAGAAACTTAGAATCCTACTGAGGGGCTCTACCCTCTGTACATGAACATTGTACAAGATTAAAAATAAATAAGGCAATAGCATACAGTTCTCATAAATAAAAAGGAACAGGTTTTTCACCAAACCCCTGGGAACATATGGCTACACGTGCCGCTGAACACGCAGGAGGCGGGCAGGGTTTGGAGCTGCTGATGATGGAGAAGTGTGGGCCCAGCCGGGCTGCACGGCGCCGTCCTGCACCGAGGCCTCCCGGCCCCTGGCCACAGCGGGGACCACACACGACCACTCACACGCCCACCTGTGCTCTCGGCCTTGTGGCACATGTGCCCAGCCGTGTGCCCCAGGCTTGGTCACAATGTGGCTGGCTGTACTCCGGGTCCTACGAGTCCAGTCCAGGTGTCACCAGAGGGCCTGGCGACACATCCGCTCCTCCTCCAGCTGTTGCCGAGTGTGGCTGCCATGGCTGTGGGAACCACGTGCCACCTCCCCCTCCAGCTGGGGCTGGGGCTGAGGCTGGGACTGGCCTTGTGTGGCAGCACAGAGGCACCACCTCCTGAGCCTTCTGTAAACCCAAATACAGCCAAGTCCCCACGCCGTCCTGTCTGGAGCCCCTCCCAGCCCTTCTGCCCCCGGTCCCTTTGCGGGGAGGGGACCATGCTCCCGCACAGTGCAGGCCGGGGGTCCAACCCCCGCCTGTCTTCTAACATCCCTGTTCTCCCTTCTGCTGGCCAAGTCCCACAGGCATCAGTGGGGCGGCTCCTCTGCCCCCCTCACAGGATGGCCTGGGCAGCCAGCAGCACTGGGGAACCACAGGGACCAGGCCACACAGGAGGCAGCCCCACGCCTGTGGCACCCAGGTGGTGAGTGCCCAGGGCCGGGGTCACCACGCCCACTGGTCCCCACTCACTGCACATGGCTCCTGCTGGGGGCAGATGGACAGACGGGGAAGTCCCAGTGCAAAGGGGACGACCAGGACGAGTCATCTGTCGTCCTAAAGACAGCAAGGGGGGAGCCCAGCTGAGGCAGGGCCCTGAGGAGGGCCAGCCAGGTTCTCAGCCCACAGGTCAGCAGATTGATCTGCACACAGTGGCGCTGCAGGGGACACCAGCACCTGCCTCCCGAGCATCCCCACCGGCCCCCAGCCCCACAGCGCCACACACGGGCCCCCAGAGGAAGACCGAGCTGCCCTCCTCACCCCCTGAAGTCCATGGCCGGCTCCGAGCCCCGCCTGGCCCTGGCCGAGGGGCTCCTGGGTGACCAGGGGAGGGTCACCAGGGGCCGTCATGGAGACGCAGCCCTGTCTGAGAGGGAGGAGAGTGGACAGGGCTCCTCTCAGCTCTCACCTGTCCCCAGGTCCACACCTCAGGACAGGCAGGCAGGGGACCCTGCATGGCCCCTGCGCCCCATTCTCAGAGCCACCTCGGCCACAGCCACCACCCAGTACCAAGCATACACAGCTGTCCCAGCACCACACACGGCCTCCCCCAGCTGTGGTCGAGGCCACCCAGCTGCCCCAGGGGACACAACCATCCCACCCGACTGGGATCCACACACAGCAAGGGCCACACAAGGGTCTACACTCCAGGGAGGGGGCGATGGAGAGAGGCTCTGAGCCCTGTGGCCACCCCTGCAAACAGGGGGCCTCACCCTGCCCCCTCCCTGCAGACCAGAGGGCTCCGCCTCGCCCACAGGGGCTGACTGGCCCCTGCCCACCAGTCCCCCCACACCCTCATCTTGGACTCCAGTGCACGGGGCCACTGTCAAAGCCACTGTAGCTCCTTCCAGACCACAGCCGAGACCCTGGCCAGGAGGGCTCGATCTGCCAGAGCCCCATGTCCTGAGCAAGGAACTTGCCTGTTCTCAACCCGGCAGGAAAAGCAGGATGAGGCCACCCCCTCCTTGGAACACGGCGACAGCACAGGTAGACGTCCCAGGGTCACCGGAGCCAGGACCGGCAGGTACAGCACGCACAGGCGGACCACGTGGCCACACCCACAACGCTGGGAGTGAGGCTGTGGGCCAGCCCCTCCTGTGAGGATTCCTGAAGCCCCACTCCGCGGTCTCAGCACAAAACCTCACCGCTCCCCACGCGTGAGAGGCGTGCCGCAGTCCTGCCCACACGGTCCCCTGCAAGGCCACCCGGCCTGCGCTGTGCCCGTGGGGTGAGCAGCCCAGACCTCGGGGCCCTGCCCAGTGGGTCCTCACTTCCCTCTGGCTCTCAAGGCCGCTGCTCGTGGCTACAGTCGGGATCTGCTCGGGCCGGGTAGACACGGAGCTGTGTTGGGTCACCCCGGTCACCGCCAGCCAGACTTCCGCGTCCTCGCTGCGAGTCCGACGGATCTCTCAAAGTCCTGACGCTGACGCCAGCCTGGCCTGACCCCGGCAGGTCCACTGGGAAGGAACAGCTAAGCCCCCGAGGGGCACTGGCACAGACAGGGCTCCGCGGGCCCTCGGTTCACACTCCGACAGCCAGGCCACAGGCTCTCTGCGCTGCGCGTCGGCTGGTCCTGGCTGCAGCCACACGGCCTGTGTGGCCTGGGGCACTCTCGCCCCGGGTGCGTGCCCAGCGGCCAGCCTGGGCTCTGCTAGGCCTCCTTCCCAGCGGCTGCAGGGGGCAGGAACTGGGCAGCAGGCTGTTGGGGGAGCCCGGCACCCACCAGGGGGCCGGCCGCGGGGCCCAGTGGGGGGCGCCTGGCCTGGAGGCCGCCTCTCCCGTAAGGACACATCTTCTGCCCCAGGCTCAGGGACCTGGGCTGGGAGCCGCTCCCGTCGGTCCTGCCTTCCAGGAAATAGGTCAGCATCTCCCCCTTGCCCTTCACGCTGACTTTGCCTCGGCACACGAAGTGGTAGGGGCACTTTTTCAGCAGCCGGTGGACATCCTCCGTCACCTGTGGACGGACAGAAGCCAGGGAGGGGGTCATGTGGGAGCAGGAGCCGGAACATTCCAGAACATTCCATGCCACTTCTGTTCCTGCCCACCCTGTCAGCTGTGGCCCTAGCTCCTGCTGCAACTGTTTCATTCTGCCTTAAGACGGACGAGACCCTGCAAAGACCACCCATGGGACCAGAGGGACCTGGGCTGGGGGTGGGAGGCACAGCCCAGGGGTCCTGATTCCTGTCCCTGAACAAATGGCCAAAGCAACCTTCACTGGCCTGGGCCTGAGCTGGGAGCGGTGACCTGGGCGCTCCCGTGGGCAGGGGATGAGGGACCGGGCCACTGTGAGCCACCAGGGCCACGCTTCAGCTGGACGAGCAACGACAAAGACGATGCAGCGCTTTCCCAGGGACCTCATCCTGCAGCCGAACGGGTCAGAGCTGCCTCTCCCCTGCTTCATCCCGGAGCCACCCCTTGGCCTCCCTGGTGTCCTGGCTGCTCCCCGCCCTATGGGGGCACCCAGCTCTGTCACCCTCAGCCACGGCAGCTCCGTGCATCCCAAACCCCGTCCTGAGTCCTGGCAGCACGGAAGCCACCGGCACATCTGAGCAGGGAGGATGGTCCCAGAGCCTCTCAGTGCCAGGGAGGCCCACGGGAGACACGAGGCCACAGCGAGTGGCCACATGTGCAGGAGGCGGGACTGGGGCAGCGACAGGCTCAGATCTGAGTCTGGAAACAGAAACACATTGTGGGGTGGGGGCAGGGCAGACAGCGCTCCTGGGAAGCTCTCCTTGGACCGTGAGCAGCTGGGGAGGCTGCAGACCGGAGCCCAGGTCCACGAGGCAACGCGCTATGTGCGCGACCACCACGAGCCCGGCGCCGCTTCTGTGGATTATTTTACTGCAGTGAAGGAAATCACAATATTTTTTTAAG
The DNA here is from genome assembly GCA_015711505.1 of Sylvilagus bachmani. Lineage (NCBI taxonomy): Eukaryota > Metazoa > Chordata > Mammalia > Lagomorpha > Leporidae > Sylvilagus > Sylvilagus bachmani. The sequence continues at coordinate 55,898,702 of CM027392.1, read as the reverse complement.
AACACAGAAGCGCAGCACTGAGCTGCCGGCCTCAGACCGCCCCTCAACCACTGCGCTCCAGGGTGCAGCCAAGGCGCCCGGCCCAGAGCTCGTGCTGAGGCCCAGCTGGCGGCCTTCGGGCTGGAGACCACGCTGGCTGCTGCACTGTCCCCCGGCACCCTCCACACAAACGGGCAAACACTGCACCCAGCAGGCTCTGCAGGACAACCAAGCTGTGGAAGCTGACGGCTGCCGCGGGAGGGGTCCAGACACCCGCCTCCGTGGCCCGTGGCCCAGCAGCAGGGACCCAGCCCTGCCTGGCCAGCTCTGCCCCACCGCCACAGGTCCCCAGAGACCAGGCTGATGATGTCACACACCAGGAGAAGGGACCTCAGTTCCCAGGCGAGCTGGTCCCTTCCTGGCTCCGTCTGACGCTTGGGGGTGTCAGGGCGGAGGTCACGCTGTCCCTCGGGACGCCAGCAGAGCCCATCGCGCCCCTCCACTCTGCCTACTGAACCTGCCCAGCTTCCAGGACAGCCACCAGGTCACGACCCCCTGAGTGGCCCGGGAGCTCCTGGGATATGGAAGGCACTCTGCCCTCAACCCCGGGAAGAAGCCCTTCCTGCCATGGCAGCACGGGGCTGGTCCCAGCACAGGGAGGGCCCTGGAGCGCCCACAGGACACCAGCCCGGCCGTACAGTCAGGCGGCAAACCCCAGCTCCAGCAGACGCCCTGACACGTGCTGGGGTCCGTGCTGCCACAGACCGGCCACGCACCGGGGCTGGCCCTGGCCCCCACGCCCGGGTGCCCTCACCCACAGAACAGGCGTGCGTGTGCTCTGGGGACTTCCGGGGGAACTGACCTGGATTCGGCCCTGGACCCCAGTGCTGTCCATCCGACTGGCCACATTGACCGTGTTCCCCCAGATGTCATACTGCGGCCGGCGAGCGCCAATCACCCCGGCCACCACGGGGCCCACGTTGATGCCTGCAAGACAACCGGGCAGGTGTGGCCTGCGGCCAGCTGGCAAAGTGCCACATGCACCTGCTGGGGGCCGCCCTGCACTGGGCGCCACAGCTGCTGGTGGAAAAGCTGTTCCCTTTGGGGTCCTGCTTCCTGGGGTCATCTGGTACGAGGCCCCACCCTAAGTAGGGGCTCCCCCAGCCTCACAGGAAGGCAGCCGCGAGCCCCACCTGCACTGGGCTCCCTGAGCAGACAGCGGGACCCTCACATCACCACCCACTGCCCCCTGCAGCCACTGTCGGTCAGCAGATTCCAGATCCTGGAGAAAACCAGAGAGGTGGTCAGTCTGTCCCCAAGTGCAGCCTCTTCCCTTCCTATGTTGGGTGCATCCCCAGACCGTGAGTCCCAGCACTGAGCCAATTCTCGGACACTTCGGGGTGGGGGGGTGGTATGTCTCAGGCCATCGCCTGACCCAGGCCCTGTGCCACCTTCAGCAAAGCACTCACTCTCTCTGGGCCTGGGGTTCCTCCCCTGAAAATGGGATGCCTGAGCACCAGGGGCCCTGGCCTGGCCTCACCTGAGCACCTGGGCCCCCAGGCCTGGCCTCGGGCAGCGCATCTGGCGAGCTCTCCCCACGACGTGGCCTGGAACAAGCCGAGGCCACCTCCACTGCCTCTTCCCTGCTGCTGGGTGGGTGTTTTTAAGCCTGGCCTAGCAGACTCCCCAGAGACACTAGATGGTGGGGGCTGGTGTGCAGGAAGAGCGAGAGGTGACACGGGGGTGTGGGCCAGGACAGGTTCCAGTGGGAACCCCAGAGGAACCTCACAGGGCTTCTGGGACTGAGGGAGCCCCCTCTGCCCACCCTGAGGCCCCTCCCATGGAGGAGATGGTCAGGGCTACTTCTGGGCTTCACCGCATGATGAGCCCCGAAGCCCGCCAGCCACTGCCCCATGGGAGTGCGAGGAACGTGGAAGTGGGTTTCCCTGGCCCACAGTTAGATCTGTTTCTGGTCACAGCCCAAGGCCCATCGGCAGGCTAGCACCTACCCAGGACACCAGGCCGCCAAGCACACACGAGCGCACCTGCCGTGAAGTGGACCCCCCGCCACCATCTCCACACCCCCACGGCACCCAGCTGCGCTCTTAAGGCCACCGAGTGCTTAAGTTCCGAACCGGCCAGAACTCTCCAGCTTGCATTCTGAGCTAGGAAGCGAGAGGAGAGGGAGGGAGAGAGGGAAAGAGGGAGAGAGACAGAAGAGGGGAAAACTGTCCTCCTCTAGTTTAACTCTACCCTGTACTAGCAGGAAGTTCCTGGTAAACTGTCTAATGGGGGGGGGGGGGTAGGATTAAAATACAAACAGGTGGAACAGCCAGGGGCGTGCACGTCCCACATGGGGGAGCCTGAATTCAAGGCCTGGCTCCCTGCTGGTGCACCCTGGGAGGCAGCAGTGGTGTGCAATGCCGGGGCCCCCACCACCCACATGGGAGACTCCACGTCCTAACTCCTGGCTTCGGCCTGGCCCAGCCCTCGCTGCTGTGGGCATCTGGGAATGAACCAGTGGATGAGAACCACCTCTGTGTCTCAGTCTCTCTCCCTCCCTCTCTCTATCTCCCTGCCTTTCAAGTAAAATGAAAATGAATAAAAGTGGTTTTTATTTTATTTTTTTAGAGAGACAGAGAGAAAGGTCTTCCTTCCTTTGGTTCACCCCCTAAATGGCCGCTACAGCCAGCGTGCTGTGGCCCATCTGAAGCCAGGAGCCAGGTGCTTCTCCTGGTCTCCCATGCTGGTGCAGGGCCCAAGCACTTGGGCCATCCTCCACTACCCTCCTAGGCCACAGCAGAGAGCTGGACAGGAAGAGGAACAATCTTCCACAGGAGGAATATGAGTCAATTGAGTTGCAGCACCGGCCAATGAAAGTGTTTTAAAAACCAACACACCGGCCAGTGCCAAGGCTCAACAGGCTAATCCTCCGCCTTGCAGCGCCGGCACACGGGTTCTAGTCCCGGTCGGGGCGCCGGATTCTGTCCCGGTTGCCCCTCTTCCAGGCCAGCTCTCTGCTGTGGCCAGGGAGTGCAGTGGAGGATGGCCCAAGTGCTTGGGCCCTGCACCCCAGGGGAGACCAGGAGAAGCACCTGGCTCCTGCCATTGGATCAGCACAGTGCGCCCGCCGCAGCGGTCACTGGGGGGTGAACCAACGGCAAAGGAAGACCTTTCTCTCTGTCTCTCTCTCTCACTGTCCACTCTGCCTGTGAAAATAAAAACCAACACACCATGGTTCTGAAAAGCTTTAAAGGAACCTGGACACTGACGGCTCCCCCGAATCACTTCCCAGGCCACGGAAGGAGCCCCCAGGACACAGGCCCCCCAGGGTCCCACCGGGGGCTCTTCCTGGGTGCCTGTGGCCCATGCCTGCACCTCTCCCTCCGGCCCTGGGCAGCTGCACCCTCCCTGAGGCAGGACAGGGAGCCGGGCCAGCAGGCCAAGCACGTACCCACACGGAGGACGAAGTCGTTGTAGGACTGGTAGTTGATCTCATCCAGGACGTCGAACATCTCGATGGCAAAGTCGGCCAGGGCGCTGAGGTGGCAGGAGATGGACTTTTTAGCCTGGGCGGGAACAGATGGGGGCCTTGTGTTTGGGGCACGCCCGGGGAAGGGGGCAGGGGCCGGCCAGCACCCCGCCCCTCACGGGATGGGGGCTCACCTCCCACCACCAGCACAGCAGCCTGGGGGTGGCAGGTGCCCTAGGGGTCTGGCTGGGACACACAGCTGGTCCTCTTCGTGGGCAGAAGCTGGAGTAGACCCCAGCGCTGGGGGGCAGACAGGACCCACCCGAAGCCATGTGAGCCACAGGGCGCGGGGCTGCCTGGGGGCTCCTGCAGGGACAACAGCCCATGCAAAGGGGGACGGCAGAGGGGAGGGAGCAGCCCCGGCCTCCCTCCCTAGCCCGAGAGCCTGGTCCTGCACGCACGTGTGTGTGTGTGTGTGTGTGTGAGAGAGAGAGAGAATGTGAGTGTACACGTATGTGTATATGAGTGTTCTGTGTGGGAGATGATGTGTGAGTGTATGTGTGATTATGTGAGTGCTTGAATGTATATTTCCATGTATGTGTGCATATCTGGGTGTATATTCATGTGTGTGTGAGATTATGTGAGTGTGTGAAGGTGAGTCTATATCTGTGTGTGATTGTGAGTGTGTGTGTGATTATGCGAGTGTGTATTTATATGTATGTGTTAGGATTACGTGTGCATGAATGTGAGTGCGTATATGTGTGTCCATGCATGTATGTGTACATGTATACCCGTATATGCACATACATGTATACAGGTATATACACAAGCGTGTGTGTGTGTGTGTGAAACAGGGGTCCTTTCAGGGAACAGCGGCAGCTCCAAGATTTTTTATTTTTATTTTTAAAGGAAAATTTAATAGCCCTCAAAGTCAGGGAGCTGCTGTGTTTACAAAGAAACGAGAGGCTAATCCAGTACTCAGCTATAACCCAGTACTCGGCTATAAACCAGTACTCGGCTGTAATCCAGAACTCGGCTATAATCCAGTGCTCGGCTATGCTCACGGCAAACCCGGGTAACCGAGACTATCCAGTGCTCGGCTGTTCCCCCGGCAAACCCGTTCACAGGCAGACGGAGCAGGCGGCACAGCCTCCCATCTGGCCGACACTTGCCTCCTGGGCCCACTCAGGCTGCAGCCCGGGGACGGCCATCTCGTTCCCGGGCGTAAGGCCACGCTGTGGGCTCTTGCAGGTGTTCTACGTGAACTGACATTCCCTTCTCTTCCTGGTCACCCAGAGCTCCCGCCAGCATGGGCGCTGGACAGAGCCAGGTGACTCCTCTCACCGACTACTGGGATCATCTTTATCTTTGTCCTACGGACACGCTGGATTGCACAACTCGCTTGAGAAAGCTGAGCCGGCCTTGCGTGTCTGCAGTAAGTCTAACTTGGTCTTGACGTGTAATTCTTTTTATTTATTTTTGGATTCCACTTGCTAACGTGTGTTGAGGATCTCCACATCGCTGTCCTGGAGAAACCCCGCCTGCAACTCTCCTTCCTCGCAGTGTCTGCTGCTGAGGACTCTGGGTGGTGCTGGCCGCGCACTGGCTACGACGTGTTCACTCCTTGCGCCTCCTGGAGGAGGGAGGAGAGAACTGCGCGACTGGGAGAAGCCCCTGGCGAAGGCATCTGGCCGGTGCTTCGCAGCATTACTATGGATCAGATTCTCTGATAGACACCGATCCATTCCAACTACATATCTGCGTGTATTCGCAACCCTGCTCTGGGAAGGACAAACCGCAGGGACCTGCCCGGGGCACAGAGGGAACACAGGGCTCGGCCGGTCCCGAGAGGCAGCCCAGGACGGCACTCACCCTGGTGCCGGCCGTGGGCGCCAGCCCCACTGCAGCCATGTAGGTGCTCCCGATGGTCTTGATCTTCTCTAGGTCCTTGTAAAAGTCTTTGTCCATGAGCTTTGTTTAAAACACAAAACTGGTAAACATTACACAACATTTAAGAAACAGCACCACAGCCGGCGGCCACCAGGAGCTAAGCAGAGTGGCCCAGCGCCTTCTGGACACAACCTGACTCCATCGTTTTGGGCCTCACGTGGGTTCTGGGACCTCCTTTGGGAGGGGCGGTGAGAAAGGACAGGGCAGGATGTGACCCTGTCCCCCGCCACTCGAGGGCCTGGGAAGCCCTGCCCACCCACGCGGTGAGGAGGCTGCCAGCCAGGTGCACTGGTGCCCAGCCCCGCCCGGGGGCCTGTCCCACCCCCTGGGGATGGCACGGTGTGCCTCGGGCTCTGCTCTCCCCCGCTGCAGCCGCAGACACTGCGCCGGCCGCGGCGGCCTCACCTCGTCGAAGTCGGCGATGATCTCATTGAGGAGCCGCAGGCACTCCACCCCCATGTTGTTGCCATCCAGCTCGATGTAGAAGTCGTTGAAGTTGGGGATGGAGGCGAACATGACGCCCACCTGGGAGTAGGACTGGTAGTAGAGGTCCTGTAGGGCCAGGGCACAGGTCAGCCCCACACGGGCACCAGGGCTCTGGGTCAGCCCCACACAGGCACCAGGGCTCTGGGTCAGCCCCACATGGGCACTGGGGCCCTGGATCAGCCCCACATGGGCACTGGGGCTCTGGGTCAGCCTCACACAGGCATCTAGGCTCGGGGTCAGCCCTGCACAGACACTAGGCTCTGGGTCAGCCCTACATGGGCACCAGGGCTCTGGGTCAGCCCCACACAGGCATCGAGGCTCTGGGTCAGCCCTGCACGGACACTAGGCTCTGGGTCAGCCCCACATGGGTACCAGGGCTCTGGGTCAGCCCCACATGGGCACCAGGGCTCTGGGTCAGCCCCACACAGGCACCGGGCTCTGTTTCAGCCCTGCATGGGCACCGGGGCTCTGGGTCAGCCCCACATGGGCACTAGGGCTCTGGGTCAGCCCTGCATAGGCACTGGGCACTGGGTCAGCCCTGCACGGACACTAGGCTCTGGGTCAGCCCCACATGGGCACCAGGGCTCTGGGTCAGCCCCATACAGGCACTGGGGCTATGGGTCAGCCCCGCACAGGCATCGAGGCTCTGGAGCCACCTCATCCCCGAGCTCAGCCAATCAGCGTAATCAGAGCCCACAGGGGAGGGCTCTGCACAGCCGAGCGGGAGGGTGTGACTCAGGCCAGACAGCTCGGAGAGAAGCTGGGCTCCCAGGCTGCCTCCAGGACCCGGAACCCAGCCCACACCTCGCTTGGAGTCTGGGGCTCTGGCGCGTTCCACGGCAGTTCTGAGAGCCTTGCCACGCGAGCGCAGCCCTGGGGCACGGGCTCCTAGAACTTCAGGGGGCACGCGCAGCACGCCGCCCCTGGGCTAAGGCGCCCGGAGCCCTGAGTCAGTGCCCAGGGACACCACGCCTGGCCCACGCCCCACGCCCTGCGCTGCAGCCTCTGCTCGGTTTCCCTCCCTTGGGGGCAATGGGATGTTCTCTGCATTCCCTCTGGGCTACGGCACCAAAGAAAACCCCTGCACCTGCCCCTCCCGGCCCAGGCCTGCAGGGGACGCAGAGAGGCTGCGCGTGGCACCCACGGGATCCGTGGCGATCGAGCGCTCACCATGTTGCGTGGGTTGGACATGAGGAAGTGCTGGGCCACGTGGGCAGGCAGCAGGTTGAACAGGATCCGCTTGTTGTCCACCTTCACCCGCTCCATGTCGTCCCGCTCCTCTTCCGCCTGCGGGCCGGGAGCCCCGTGAGTCCCCCGGCCACGTGGCCCTCGCCGCCCACGCACGCTTCTGTGAGATCACACGCATGAGGCCCCAGGCGTGCCCACGGTCTACACTCAACCCTCCCCTCCTCCCCACCAGGGGTTCCAGGGCCACGGCAAGGGTCCGGAGAGCCACACACACCAGCGGAGCCAGCACCCCACCTGCTGGGGCATCCGGGAGTAAAGCTGCCGGCTCCCCACCGCCAGCACGCCCGCCCCAGCCTCACCCGCCCCACAATGCCGGGAGCCAGGGGGTGGGGTGGCGTCTCCCCGGGGCTCCTGTTTTCCCTCTAGACACTAAAGAGGAGGAGGTGGCAGCTCGGGGACGGGATAGCACCCTGGGGCCCAACGCGCTGTCCACCAGCCGCAGTCTTGCCAAGGTAGGGGGGGCCGACAGGGCAGGCCCCACCCCCGGCCAGCGGTCAGCAAAGGCCTGGGAGCTAGGCGGCTCCTGGCTCACGGGACAGCACACTCCTGAGCAGGGAAAATGGTGCCACAAGCCCAGGACGCCAAGCCCACTCCCGCCCGTGGCCAGGATGTGGCTGGCACGAGCGTCTCCCGCCGTATGGTCTCCTGGGTATGACGTGGCTGAAAGACGCCACGTCAGAGGTGGCCTTCCCAGGACGCTGCCCGCCAGCCCGGCCAAGAGGCCCCTGCCGAGTGTGCCACAGCCAAGGTCCCCACGTGAGGCGCGTGTCCTCGCCACGCGTCCACACGCTACGCTCTGACCTGCACAGGAGACAGGTTTCTGAGGGGAGGTGAACGAGCAGTGGTACTGCTGTTTGTTTATTAGCGGCATAAAAACCTTCGCTGTCTCCCAAGTGCTACTGTGGGGCCAACAGCTGAGTGACAACGGGACTGGACACAGGTGAGGCAGGTACAATCCTGGTTCATGGGCTTGTGTGTGGAGGGCCTGGCCGTGAGTTCCGCCCACTCCCACGCGTGGACCATCAGAGCGGCTGTCCCTCCTCCATCACCACGGAGCCTAACCCAGGCACAGGTGACACCCAGGCCACGTATTCCTATCAGCCGAGCAGAAGTCGCACTGTCACGCCCTGACAGTAAGACGGAACGCTCTCCTGAGAAGGCTTTCGGATGAGCCAGGAAGCTGCAGCGTTTTCCAGAAAGGGCCGTGTCGTGGGCGACCGGCCACTCCTGTCACCAGATCACGAGAGACACAGGCTCGGCTGCCGCTGGCCGAGCGCGCTCTTGCCTCTCTTCCTGCCAGGGAATGTTTTGGAAACGGCTGGCCCAGCCGCATCGATTTCGAGGTCACCACCCAGGTCACTTGCTGGGGAAACAGAACAGCACAACGCACAGCTGAGCCAGGGCCCCGTGCACGCTGCGTGCAAAGGGAGGGCCCGGGGCCAACACGGGGCCCCTGCCGGGGCCAGCAGGCACCTGCCCAGCGCGGGGCGCCACCTCGGCTCTAAGAGCACACCTCTCACCCACGACGAATGCCCCTCCCCACGCCCGCTCAGTCACCCAGTACCCTTCTGGGGGGCAGGCACCCCTCTTCAGGGAAGCACAGAGGGCTGGATTCGACATGCACTGTGGCGACACAGGCACACACAGATCAAAGATGGCAGGCGACTCCGCGCGGTGTCACCACCACGAGGAGAGACATAGACATCCCTAATGGTCACCTCTCAGGGGGACGGGAAGTGTCCACGCTCACCCACCCCGAGGCAGAGCGAGCCCACGTAGCACTTCTGGGCTGGAGCCTCGGGGGCTGGGGAAGCTCTGGTGGCCTCCAGTCTGGTTCCTGGACAAGGTCCCCTCCCTAAACCACGTGGCACATGTCATTCCTGGAGGGAAGGATGAAGCTCTGTGGATGCTACGGGGCCTCCTGGGGACGCTGTGGCTGCAGCACCTCCCCGCCCGAGAGCCACCGGGACACCTCCCGCAGTTAGGGCCCCCCGGACCCCGCCACTCTCCAGCCTCCCTCCTGCGGTGCCCAGAACCACACACTGTCCCCCTCTGCCCATGGCTCTTCCCCACCAACACTGGCATTTCCAGAAGTCATCTTCCCTGCACGGTAGCAAGCAACCTGCCCCCAGCATCTCCTCAAGCCTCTGTCCACTCTTCCTCCAACCCCACCCACCTGCCTCGTCCAACCTGGACCCTCAGCTGGAGGCTGTGCGAGGGCCTCCCCTCTGGACTTCCATCCTGGGCCCGGGTTCCGTCCCCACTCCGCTCCCAGCGCAGCCTGACAGGGCACAGAGGACTGGAACCCCTCCCGCACCCTCCCCTCCTCCAGCCAGTGCTCTGACCCCAGACTGGCTTGAAGGCCCTTGCCATCCAGTTGTCCAGGCTCAGCCCAGCAGGCTGGGTGCGGCCCAGGCCTCCCCAGGAAGGACCATGGCCCAAGTCAGGGCTTTAGCCAATGGGGGGCTCGGCGGGGAGGGGGGGCCTACGGCTGAGCTGGCTTTGCCTTCCCCCCACCCACAATGCAGTTCTGCCTGATGCCCAGATGAGCTCTGTGTCCCTCTTGGTGGGGGTCCATGGGGAACAGGCAGCTCCCAGAGTGGACAGGACTGAGGTGGGGGAGCCCACGGGGCCCAACCTCCTGGAAAAGGTACCAGAGAGGAGGGGGGCTCCAGAGGCCAGAGCAGGGGCCCCCCCAAGCCCCAGGCAGAGCCCTGCCGAGCACAGCCCAGGGACCGAGAGCCCCACGCGATGACGGGAACAACCCCCAGCACTCACACAGCCCCGAGAACAGCTCTGCCTCCAGCGGAAGAAACGGGAGCCTCGGGATTCCCCAGCAGCAGGCAGAACCCGGAGCAGGGCTGTGCACCACGGCGGGAAAACCATTCCAGAGTCAACGCTCCCATGCTCTCCCTAACAAAAGCAAGACCTCGAAGGCTCAAAATGTTGGCAGGTGGCCGACCTGGGCCCCAAAGGATCAAGGGTAATTTTAGGAAGTCATGTCTGACACCCACCAAAAATTAACGCAAGCCAAGAAGCAGGACAGCTCCCTGACCGAGAGGAGAAACGAGGGGATGCTGACTTGGAGTGCAGTCGATCAGAGTAGTCAAAAACATTAAAATGGTTATTACAGGGGCCGTCGCTGTGTGCAGCAGGTTAATGCCCTGGCTTAAGCACCAGTATCCCATATGGGCACCGGTTCTAGTCCCGGCTGCTCCACTTCCAATTCAGCTCTCTGCTGTGGCCTGGAAAGCAGTAGAAGATGGCCCAAGTCCTTGGACCCCCTGCACTCACGTGGGAGACCCGGAAGAAGCTCCTGGCTCCTGGCTTTGGATCGACACAGCTCCAGCCATTGTGGCCATTTGGGGAGTGAACCATCGGATGGAAGACCTCTCTCTCTCTCTCTCTCTCTCTCTCTCTCTGCCTCTCCTTCTCTCTCTGTGTAACTCTGACTTTCAATAAATAAATCAATCTTTGGTTATTATATGGTTATTATAAACGCATTCTATGCACCGCAGAGGCTCACGGAAATGTGTTAAGCAGGCACAGAGAAGATATCAAAAAAGACCGAACTCCAGCACCCAGGAAGCTGCAATGGCTGAGGTGGAAAACACACTGATTGGGTTAAAGGATCGGTAGGCTTGGGCACGGCTGTGCAAACAGGTGAAGTACGGGGAAGACAGCAACAACAGACGTGGACCCAGCATCGTGCGGTGTGGGTCGGCTCCGAGTGCCTGGCACAGCCGTGGGTGGGGGCCCCAAGGAGAGAGGGGAAAGGGGGTGGCCTGACAGCTGTCACGGGCGGCCCTGAAGGAGCGAGAAACGGGGAGAGATGGACACAAAAACACTGGAAGAACTCACAGCTGAAAGATTGCTCTAATTTTTTGTGAACAATAAACCTAAAGATCCGAGAAGCTCAACAGACCCTAGGCTCAGGAAGCCTGAAGCAAACCGCAGCGCGCACATGACAATCACGCCAGTTACAGCCTGCGACAACGGGGAAACCTGGAGGAGCCCGACACGCACTCGCGGAAACCGAGACGAAGACGACACAGGTTCTCGCCGGAACCGACGCCAAGCAGGAGGCGCGGCGGCTTCAAAGCACTGACACCCTGCGCTCAGCAAATCTGTCTCGCAGCCACGAAGGCAAACGAGGAATTCTCAGACTTGCAACGTCTGCAAGAGCCGATCCCCAGGAGACCTGAAAGGGGTGCCCGCAAGTCCCCCAGGCAGAAGAACCACGGCGGGCGGGGCCGGCTCCACACCACACCGAGGTCGGAGGCGCCAGCAGCCGCACCTGTCGGGGAAGGGGCTGGCTCCCCCTCACCGAACGTCTCCAGCCAGAAGCAGGAACGACACACTTGGGATTACAGCGCACGCACAAAATCCTGGAACGTGAGGAGCAGCCTGGCCCGGCCCTGCTTCTCCCCGCTGTGTGGCCTGGAGGGCTGAGGTCCGGCCACCAGCTTGCCAAATTCTGTCCTGACCACAGCTGCTCCGTCTCACCGTGTCCCACGTGGCACAGGGGTGTGGGCACCCTCTCGTGACACAAGTCCCACCCACAAGGGCTCCTCCCCCTTAGGACCCCCCGCGCAGTGCCGTCCCCTTGGGGGCCAGGACCCATAAGGGACACGCCCGGCCTGTAGCGGACACAGCCTGAGACCACATTAGGACAGACTGAGAGGTGCCCGTCACAATAATACAACAACAGAGGCATGGCTGACAGGCTAGGAAAAAAGTGGAATAATAACCCAAAAACAGGCAGGAAGAAGGGAACGTGGAAACAAATGATGGCAGGTTGAACACACGCACACCTCATTGCCTATGGAGGGTCCTGACCAGCCGCAGTAAAAGGTGTGGATTCATTAACTATGGACACAAAGGCAAAATTCAGTGGCATGTGGCTTAGGAGACACCGTGTTCAGTAATCAACACAACACAGGGTTAACAGCAAACCAATGGGAGCAGATATGCCAGCGGGATCACTGACACAGCAGACAGAGTAGGAGACGAGCCACGTAACTAGTGAGAAAGGAGGCTCTCCTAGGACACCCCGGAGACGGAGGCTGGTCTCTCAGGGGACGCGCCCTCAACACTCTCGTATGTGACAACAGACCACCAGGGCACCTGCAGCCACCCCGATGGCGCTGGGAAACCCCGCCCAGTCGGGTGCAGACTCCAACACCTCTCACAGCGGCAGGATAACTGGACCCTGCCCAGGCACGGCCCTGCCCGAGGGCACCCTCCTCCATCCGGAAGCCCACCTGCACCCCGGGACACCTGTTACCACACACCCGCAAGTTCCCTCAGGAACGCATCTGCTGGTGCATTAGCCTGGGGTTTTGACCAAACGGCGACAACAGCACCCAGTGCCAACAGCGACAACAACACCCAGTGCCAACGGCGACTGGGGGCAGGGCGGGCAACTGGGGGCAGGGGGGATGTCGTCACTGGCAACCCCGTTCGTCCTCGGTGAATGAGTAACAGCCGGCCCAGCCATTGCACAACCACCGGGGCACTCTGCTGTTTACAACCCGCCTACACCTTTGTCCAGGGGCACTCACGCCAGCTCTGGAAAGTTCCGTGTTGTGCTAGGGTTACGGGAAACAGCGGTGTTGTTTCTCACGACAGATCCGTGCAGAAATATGTCAGCGTGTTAGCTTCAAGGAACGCCTCCTCCCTGACCCGCCAGGAATACCCGCTGGCTTGCTCACACATGGCGCAGGGCAGCCCCGTATTGACCAACACCCACACTCAGGCACAGCTCCGGGTGCCAGGACCCCAGCGAGGAGAAAACGGCTCTGCCGAGGGCATCCCCAGAGCCCCGAGGCAGCACATCTGCAACCTGCGATCCCCGATGCCCGATCCCCTCGGCTCAACTGGAACCCACCCTTGCTCAGAGCAGCCGTCCACAGGAAAAGACCTGAGGCCAGAGGGCAGCAGACGACAAAGGGGCCGGACAGCGGGGCTACCCCCGACGGCCAGCAGAGCCAGCCAAGGAGCACGCGGGCAGCACCGCCCCATAGAGGACGCTCTCCAGCTGCCAGGCGAGGCTCAGGCCCCCTCACCTGCAGGACACTCTCCCGTAACCTGGTGAGCCTCAGACCCGCCTCACCAGGCCAGGTCCCCCTTGCGGGAGCCTGTGTGTGCTGCAGCCTGCTCCCCGCGCCCTGTCCCTGCGAGGTCACCCAGGCTCGCTGGCTCCTGCTGGGGGCTGGCTGCGTCAGTGGGGAGCACCCACAGGAGCTGGCAGGCAGAGAGGGAGCGGTGGGGCCCTGCTGGCTCAGCAGCTGCTCTGGCTGGCCTTGGCCCATCACGCGGCTCCCCCCGTCCCCGGCTCTGGGGACCCGCCCACCGAGGTTGCTGGGAGCCCTTTACCAGCCTGGGGTGCCCTGCTCCTGTCTCCTTTACCAGTCCAAGGGTCACTCTGGTCTCTTGACCTCATCAGTAAGAGTGTGGCCTCCGCTATGCGACATGCGACACCTGCCCAACTGCCCCCCTCCCAATGGCCACCTGGGGCTGGACCCCTGGGACCACTTCCTGGGGGCCCCCGTAGTGGCCCCACGCCTGTGACTGTGTCTTGCAGGTGAGCCTGGGGCTCCCACCTGAACCTTACACAAGCGCCACACGCTGTCCTGGCCCCACCGCGGCGTGGCCACGGGCAAGCCCCGGCATCTCTGTGCAGCCGCACGGCAGGCACAGGAAGCAAACACCGAGCAGGCAGTGCCCGCGGCACCTGACCCCGCAGCCACCTACGGACGTCAAGAAAGCGTGGCCCCACCTGGTGCCAGATGGTTGGGGCCCACGGCCGCCCACACCACTACTTCTCCAAGTCTCCCAAACTGCCTCAATTTCCCCGCGTACCTGTCAAAAAATAGATAAGTAAGCAAGAGTCCCAGTCCCTGAGTGCAGACCTCCTACGCTGGCGTCTGACTTCCCAGTGACACCTGTGGCCAGTGCAGCCCTGCAGAGGCCGGGCCCTCGGAGCAGGACGGGAAGCGCTGCCCATCCGACGGCCCCTGCACGGTCTCCTGCCCCACACGTCCCCGCGGGGGACTCCTGCCCCCAGCAGAGCACAGGCCTCTGGGACACACGCCTGGCGCTCGCTCAAGGCTCCCTGCAGCCCCCGGCCCACCCCCAGGAAGCAGGGAGGCCTCTGCTTGCCTGCGCTGCCCAGAGGTAGTCCAGCCGCAGCTTGATGTCCACCTGCCTGGCGTGCAGGGCCAGCGTGCAGGAGAAGAGCAGGATGGCCATGACCGGCTCGTAGCTGCGCCCCGGGGCGGCTCCGGCCCTGTGGGGAGAAGAGACCGTCAGAGCCCGGCCCACCAACCCCCAGCACCTTCGGAGCGGCCCCTCCCGCAGGGACACCCCCACTCCAGCTGCAGGGGCCAGGCCCTGAGCCTCTGTGCCGTGGGACCCCCGAGGCCTGGCTATGACCGGGGCTGCAGAGCAGCGACAGAGAAGCCACCACAGCAAATCCTGCGCCGGCCCAGTCCTCAGCGGCCTTCCCACCGGCAGGGGAGCGCGCGAAGCCATACCGCAGGTGCCGAGGCAGCGCAGGGCCGTCCGGGCCTCACTCACCCGGCCTTGCCGTAGCCGCCGAGCTCCAGGGCCAGGATGTAGGAGGCAGTGAGCCCGCACAGCAAGACCATCTTGGGCAGGGAGGACACGCGCAGGAACACGGCCAGCGGCAGGGTGCCCACCAGGCAGCAGAGCAGGGCGAGCGGCGCAGACTCACCGGGCATGGCGGGCAGCACGGTGCGCCGGCCGCCGGCTGCCAGCACCACCGTGGAGCTGTTGGCCTTGGCGGGCCAGGCCCAGGGCAGGCAGCCCACCTGGGAGGCGAGGGCGCAGGGTTCAGCACGCGTCCGGCAAGGGGCGCTCGGGCTCCCAGCCCACCCGCATCTGCTGGCCAGCCCAGGGCCCCGGCCTCTCCCCCAAACTTGGGAGGTTGGCACCGTCACTCCCCTCCCCTCCACCCTCACTCCCCTCCCCTCCACCCTCACTCCCCCTCCCCTCCACCCTCACTCCCCTCCCCTCCACCCTCACTCCCCTCCCCTCCACCCTCACTCCCCCTCCCCTCCACCG
>CM027392.1:55870348-55883379 GCA_015711505.1 Sylvilagus bachmani | reverse complement strand
CCTCCACCCTCACCCCTCCTCCCCTCCACCTGCTACTCTCACACCCATCTTATCTGTCACTCCTGCTCTACTCCGTCACATTACTCCACCCTGTGTCTGTTCCCTGCACAAGAGCATTTCCTGGGGCGAGGGCACTTGTCCTCTGGGTGCGGCTCTCATCACCTGCTTCTCACAGCAGCCCCGGCTATGCTGTCCTCCCGTGCCCATGTCCACAGCCCTGGGCCCCTGTGGGAGGGAGAGACACTCACCACGCAGCCCTGGGCTACCGAGTAGATCAAGACCACGATGAAGATGCACAGGACGGTGCGGATCTGGATAGTGAGGCACCCTGGAAAACACTGGGGGGGACAGCGTTTCAGACGGAGCCTCCGTGGACCACGCGATGCAGGCGCACAGCACAGCGGGGGCGGCTGCCTGCTCCCTGGTCCTCGCACATCAGCTCCCTGCTGTCTTCGTGCCTTTGTTCTCCCGGTGACAAACTCGCCAATGCCACACAAGATCTAATCAAAGAGAACAACAGCTCCCTCCCTCTTCAGGCATCCCACCTGTGATTGGCTGAAATTAAACGGAAGCATGGGTGCGTGCTCCACCCAGAAACGGCGAGCGCACGTGTTCACCTGCGCTTCTACGTGCTCCGGGTAGTGTGTTTACCACGTTCTTCCCGCAGACTGGCACGTAATTCCTCGTTCCTGGAAGCTTTATTCTCAATCTACTTGATCTAAATACGCTTTGAAATAGTCAGCAAGCGACTCCACGGACAGACGGAAGAAGCCTCTCCACACTCGCACTCCACGCCAGGCCCGAGTCGAGTGGGCCGCACTGCCAGCTCCGGCCATCCTGCTCGAGCACCAGGACCATGGGCCACGGCGAGAGCCAGAGCCCCGGGACGCTGCGAGCCTGGTCCTTGAGAGCCCCACACCAGGGAGCATGCTCCTTGCCCAGCTGTGCGTCCCCTCACACGGGCCACTTGGGAGTTGTCCTGGCCCACGCTCCCAGCCACAGGCACGGCCACCTGATCAGCAAGGGGGCAGCCAGGCCGGGCTCGAGTCTGACACCATCCCGACGGACAGAGGCCGGGGGCGGTGCAGCTCCCAGCCATAGGACGGGCCACGCCACGGCCTGCTCCCCACGCTGCCCCCGCCTGCAGACGGCGCCTGAGTGGAGTCACGGGCAGGGGGCTGAGCCCACGAGGGGCCGGGCAGCTCTGCTCCCTTCACACACGTTCTGCGTCCCTTGTGCTATTTGTACACCTGCAGGAGGGCACGCAGGATCCCAGCACAGGGGACAGAGGGACAGCTTTCAACACAACCTCCCATCGGTCACGCTCTCCTTGAAATCACGTGCACATAGCGACCGCATTTCAAGTGGCAACTTCCAACCTGCCTGACCTGAGGACACCGGCCCACAGCTGGGAACGCAATGTCCATCAGCAGCATCTTCTGACCGAAAAACCAAGACGCTCCCTAGGAACAGGGGAGAGTCCCTGCCCTCCACAGCAAGAGGGACACACTCTGGGTGTGGCAGCAGCAACAGCTGAGAGACAGCCCCTGGCGGACAGGAAGCTGCAGCCCCACGGCGGAGCAGGAAGGCTCCCCGTCTGCGCCACGGACACGCGAGGCACCACCATCTCCTGCCGCCGCTGGCCTCTCGCCTCCAGAGCACAGGGTCAGAGTCTCCATTTATATAATCAGTATACATTCTGTACAGTGCTACAGTCAGCATTCACTTCTATGACCAATACTCATCACCAACCAGCTGCACATGGTACCCAGCCCAGGACCAGCCTTAACAAGCACCCGCTCCGTGGGCAGCTCCACCACCCACCCTGCTGACAGGGCAAGCCGCCAGGACTCCCGCAAATCTGGACTAGGTGATGGGCAGGTGCGGGACACACACCGTGCACACACCTGGACTGGATGATGGACAGATACGGAACACACACACACATGTACCTGGTCAGGTGATGGACAGGTACGGGACAAACACACGTGTAGCTGAGCCAGATGGCGTGCAGGTACAGAACACACACACACATGTACCTGGTCAGGTGATGGACAGGTACGGGACAAACACACGTGTGCCTGAGCCAGATGGCGTGCAGGTACAGAACACACACACACATGTACCTGGTCAGGTGATGGACAGGTACGAGACAAACACACGTGTGCCTGAGCCAGATGGCGTGCAGGTACAGAACACACACACACACACACACGTACCTGGACTCGTGTGATGGACAGACACAGGACACACACACGCACCTGGACTCGGGTGATGTGCAGGTACAGGACACACACACACACACACACACACCTGGACTCAGGTGATGTGCAAGTACAGGACACACATACACACATACCTGGACTCGTGTGATGGACAGACACAGGACACACACACGTACCTGATTGATGGACAGACACAGGACACACACACATACCTGGACTCGGGGGATGTGCAGGTACAGGACACACACACACGTACACACACACACACATGATCCAAGTAATGGACAGACAAAGGAAACACACCTGGTCAGCTGATGGACAGACACAGGATACACACACACACACACAATCCAAGTAATGGACAGACACAGGACACACACCACGTCAGGTGATGGACAGACACAGGACACACACACACACGTACCTGATCAATGGTCAGACACAGGACATACATGCACGCATGCACCTGGTCACCTGATAGACACAAGACACACGCGCACGCACCTGGTCAGCTGATGGACACACACACGCACCTGGACTCGGGTGATGTGCAGGTACAGGACACAGGACTCACACACACACGCACCTGGTCAGCTGATGGACACACACACACACACACCTGGACTTGGGTGATGTGCAGGTACAGGACACACACACACGCACGCACCTGGTCAGCTGATGGACAGACAGGACGCACACACACGCACCTGGACTCGGGTGATGTGCAGGTACAGGACACAGGACTCACACACACACACACCTGGACTCAGGTGATGCATAGGTACAGGACACACACACACACACCTGGTCAGCTGATGGACACACACACGCACCTGGACTCGGGTGATGTGCAGGTACAGGACACACACACACACACACACCTGGTCAGCTGATGGACACACACACACGCACCTGGACTCGGGTGATGTGCAGGTACAGGACACAGGCCAGCAGGAAGCAGATGCAGAAGACGAGCAGGAGCAGGATGGCCACACTCCTGGGGACAGAAGACACAGGTGTCCCTGCCGGACGGGCCGAGGGCACCAGGAGGCTCCTGGGAACGCCCCTGCTCTGCTCCCTACCCCAGCGCCTCCAGGAGGAAGCTGCCTGCCCGGGGTCCCTGGGAGCCCACAGAGGGTCCCCTCCAGGGAAGGGCATCTGGGGGCCCCAGGCGAGTGGCCTCTCCCAAGTTTGCCCCCCACAATTACTGTCCCCACCTCCACAACCTGGCCTGGCTGTGTGACACAGCTGTGAGCCCTTTTTCTAGAAAATGTTTGACCCCCAAATACAGCTGTGGAGTGGCCTCTACGGCACTGTCTGTGTGGGTGTGGGGGCAGAGTGCCTAAGACTGAGACCCCCCCCCAGCAGGTGTCTTTTGGAGACCCCACGGAGCCTGGCCCCACAGGGAGACTGTTAGGGAATGAGCGTGTCTGGGACCGGCATTGAGGCACAGCGGGTTAAGCCACCACCTGCGACACCAGCATCCCATACAAGCATCCGGCCACTCCACTTCCGATCCAGCTCCCTGCTAATGCACATGGGAAATCAGCAGAAGATGGCCCAAGTCCTTGGGCCCCTGCACCCACGTGGGAATCTGAAAGAAGCTCCTGGCTCCTGGCTTCAGCCTGGCCCAGCCCTGGGCCACTGTGGTCATCTGGGGAATGAACCAGAGGATGCAAGATCTCTCTCTCTCTCTCTCTCTCTCTCTCTCTCTCTCTCTCTCTTTCTCCCTCTCTCTCTCCCTCTCCTTCTCTGTAACTCTACCTTTCAAATAAATAAAGGAATCCTTAAAAACCAACTTCAGAATCAAAACTCAGCCGTGACCAGCGCCACACTTTGAGGCTTCCTGTGCTACTGATTCCAGTAACAGCAGGACGGCCGGGGCTGGTGTTCCCCCTCCCCAAAGGCAGGCGTGAGCGAGGGTCCTGGGGAGGAGAGCCTGGACCTCAAAGGAAGCAGCCGGCACCCCCGGGAGCCCAGGGCCCCGGCACCCACGTCCCAGGGACCCAGACAGGATCAGCACTCACTGCGGGATGATCAGAAGGTAGACGAGGCCGAACAAGGCAGCCAGGACGAGGGCGAGGACAACGGCAGTGGTGAAACACTCGTCCTGCAGCTGATGGTACTGTGGAGAGCGGACAGCGGGAGGGCAGCGGGGCCCCGCCCAGCCCCGCCCACACCCGCCCAGCCCCGCCCCACCCCCCACCCCCCACCCGCCCCCGCAGCCCCCGCAGGCACACGGAGGCGCTCACCTTCCGCTCTCGCTCCACGTGCTTGTACTTCAGCGTGAAGAAGTTGAGATCGGCCATCTCCAGTTCCGTCTGGCGGGCTTCCAGGAGGCGGCTGATGTACCTGTTGACGCGTGAGCCCGGCGTGGCGTAGACGACATTTGTCGAGAAGGACGAGCGGTTTCGGACTTTTTCTGAGGCTGTCCTCAGCGCCCTCCTCTGTGGCCACCGTGGGAACGGGGGAGCATCAGCAAACCCCGCCCCCGATGGAGAAGAGCCCTCCACGCGCCCCCCCAGCCCTGCCCCGCTGGCAGTGAGTCCTCTCAGCAGCCTGCCGGGGATCCCCAGCGCTGTGTCAGGGGTTGGGGCTCTAGCACACGTGCAGTAGGGGAAACGGGGCCTGGAGCAGAGCACGCCCCGGAAGAAGCAGCAGTGGTGAGAGGAGTGGCCAGTGAGAGGGAAATGCCCACCGCAGTGGACCCCACTCCTAGAAGCCTCCAGACAAGCCTGCCTGCTCCAGAACCTCGAACGGCAAAATCCAGACATCCAGAAACATCAGCGACCACCACGCTCCCACAGCCCAAGGCCACAGAAGCTGCAGCCACCCCTCGCCCACCCAGGCCAGAGAAAGCAGGGAGGCAGGACGGGCCCCTAGTGGGCTCAGCTCCGAGCAGCACCCCCAGGATGGACGGGGGGACCATGCTGGGGACAGGGACAGGGGTGGAGGTGGGCAGGACGGGCCCCTAGTGGGCTCAGCTCCGAGCAGCACCCCCAGGATGGACGGGGGGACCATGCCAGGGACAGGGACAGGGGTGGAGGTGGGCAGGCAGGACGGGCCCCCAGTGGGCTCAGCTCCAAGCAGCACCCCCAGGATGGACAAGGGGACGGTGCCAGGGATGGGGTAGGGGGTAGGCAGGATGGGGCGGGGCTCATCTCCAAGCAGCACCCCCAGGATGGACAGGGGGACCATGCTGGGGATGGGGACAGGGGTAGAGGTGGGCAGGACGGGCCCCTAGTGGGCTCAGCTCCAAGCAGCACCCCCAGGATGGACGGGGGGACCATGCTGGGGACGGGGACAGGGGTGGAAGTGGGCAGGCAGGCAGGAAGCGTCCCTAGTGGGGCTCAGCTCTGAGCAGCACCCCCAGGATGGACAGGGGGAACATGCCGGGGACGTGGACAGGGCATGGAGGTGGGCAGGACAGGCCCCTAGTGGGGCTCATCTCCAAGCAGCACTCCCAGGATAGACGGGGGACCATGCTGGGGATGGGGACAGGGGTGGAAGTGGGCAGGACAGGTCCCTAGTAGGCTCAGCTCCGAGCAGCACCCCCAGGATGGACGGGGGGACCATGCTGGGGACAGGGGACAGGGGTGGAAGTGGGCAGGCAGGCAGGACGGGCCCCCAGTGGGGCTCAGCTCTGAGCAGCACCCCAGGATGGATGGGGGACGGTGCCGGGGAGGGGGACAGGGGTGGAAGTGGGCAGGACGGGCCCCTAGTGGGCTCAGCTCCGAGCAGCACCCCCAGGATGGACGGGGGACGGTGCCGGGGAGGGGTGGGCAGGCGGCCCCTACCTTGTCATCATCCTCACAGCTCATGACATTGGAGAAGGGGATCTCGGCCTTGAACATCCGCCGGCAGTGCATGAGCTGCACCAGCAGGTAGCACACGGTCTTGAACTTCATCCGCTTGGCCGGTTTGATGTCAGAGAGAATCAGGCCTGGGAAGATCTGTGCGAACACAGCAGGAAAGAGGGAGGCTGAGCAGGGGCGCTCCCTGCTCACCTGCTGGGACGACAAAGGGGAGCTCAGTGCCGGGGGCATCGGGGAGGTGCCCATCCCCAAACACCTCCGGCCCCTACAGTCCAGGGCCACGCACGGGGGCAGGGCTGGGACCGGCCTGGGCTTCGGTCTGCACGGTGGGGCCCGCTCGGCAGGGGGCAGCTCGGGAGGGTCAAGGGGACGCACGGGGGCGCAGGAAGCTCCAGGGGACACTCGCACATCTTCCTTGCCAGCTGCCAGCTTCCCAAGGTGGTGCCGAGCCACCTGATGCCAGCCTCAGTGGGGCTCAGGCTGCCTCGCCACACCCCTCTCCTGCGCCAACACCGAGGCACAAAGCCCCCTACTCTCCAACACGAGAAGACCATCTACTTCGGGGCTGACCACCCCCACCCCCGCCTTCCCCACACCCCTGCACACAGGGGCTGCATGCCCTGTCACACTGGGAGCCCCTCTCGCTCTCATTCCCGGAACCCTGCCCTGCACCGCTGTCACCAGCATCCACACAGGCACCATGGAGCCCCCTTCTCAAGACCCCAGGGGCCCCGGACCCCCACCCACCTGCCCCTCCCTTTCTGAACCTGTGCCTCTCGCCCTTGGGCCACCTCTGAGCTATGCACCTCACATTCCTCAGGTCCTCCCTCGGGGTCCCACCCCAAGACCACCCCGCCCCCAGCAGAACGCCCTGCCCTTGGACCCCAAGCCACCCCGGCACTGCTGCCACCCACACACAGCCCCTTAAGGCAGATGGGGATGGCTGCCCAGGCCCCCACACCCACCTGTGAGAAGGGTCTCACAGGCCCACAATGACATCCCCATGGCCAGGAGAGCACAGGCCCAGGGCAGGCAGGTGGGAGTCACTACTGGACTCACACCCCACAGTCTGAGTCCTGTCCACTCACGCCAAGCCCCGGTCTGCTGGGACCCGAGGCCTCAAGTCAGGGACTCTGGAGCTGAGCGATGAGCCCAGGACCTGGAGCAGGTGGGGGCTCGTCCTGCCTGAGCCCCTCCCCCAGAACCTTAACTGCCCAGGTGGGGGTGGCCAAGCTTCAAGGCAGCCACCCTAGGGCCTCTGACCCAGGGCAGGTCAGCTCCTGAGCCTGCATCCCACCTGACACCCGCACACCCACCTGAGCCTGCCCCACCTGACACCCACCCCCACCTGAGCCTGTCCCACCTGACACCCACCCCCACCTGAGCCTGTCCCACCTGACACCCACCCCCACCTGAGCCTGTCCCACCTGACACCCACCCCCATCTGAGCCAGCGTCCTTCCAGAACCTCTCACCTTGAGTCCTGCACCTCCCCCGCAGCAAGCATCCCTCGCCTGAAGCTAACTCCTGCAGTGAGTACCCTCATCTCAGCTCTGCGCCTCACCTGAGCCCCTGCACACAGCTCAGCCACCCTGGACCTTATCCGGGTCACTCCTTTCTGGCAAGGTGACCCCGAGTGCTCCACGTGGGATGGTCACAGCTGCCCACGTGCACGTACCCCGCAGCTCCCAGAGCTCCCACCCAGTCCCCTTCAGGGGGCTAAGGGGAGGTGGCAGGGAGGGGAGTGTGGACACAGGCTGGCCCAGTCCCCACAGGACCCCAGGCCTCTGACAGGGGTCCAGCCCCCTCCCCTCCCTAAGCTGCCCCCTACGAGAAGGCAGGCCCAGGTCAGGGCGCCGCTGGGGAGCCCGCTCCCCATCTGCAAGTTCACAGGCCAAGGGGCAGTGGCTGGGGAGGGCGGCAGGAACAAGAACACCCCCAGACCCAGGCCCAGCTGTCAGGACCAGGAGGCGGGGCAGGCCGGGCGCACCTTCCTGCGATGCGATGGCACGATGAAGAACGTCTCGATGTCGTGGGCCCTCAGAAAGCTGTTCCTCTCCTGCCCGTGACCCGGCTCCACCTCGTAGTCCCCGTTCAAGCAGGCCAGGGTTGTCTTTGTGATGTGAACCTTCCTATGGGAGACAGGCGGAGCCGTGGGCGGGGTCAGAGCAGAGCCCTGGGGGGGACAGCCCCCCGGTCCGCCCACCCCCGACTCACCCGGGCAGGCCGGCGGCCTCCATGACGTTGGCCAGAGTCACGTCGTTGGACCACACGTCATACTGCCACTTGCGCAGGCCCAGCACACCGCAGAGCACACGGCCCGTGTGCAGCCCCACTCGCATGTTCAGGTCCACCTCGGTGGCCTCGGCCACGGACCTGCAAGACAGGGCACGGGGTGGGGCTGGGCCTTGACCGTGGGGGGCTGCGACAGGATGGGTGTGGGAGGTCTCCGGGCCCAGTCAGGGGGCTTAGGGCCCTAGGCGGGCTGGGCTGCTCGGCCACAGCATCCACCTCAGCTCCCTGGGCCCCTCCACTGCCCACCCCTGCAGGGCAGGCCCCAACCGGAAACGAGTCCAGTGGCCCCCAGGGTCCTTGGAGGGCCAGGTCAGGACAGTCAGGACGACCAAGGGCCCTGTGCGGCCGCTGCTGGCCTTCGAGGAACACCAGCCCGGGGGGCGTCAGACCAAGCCAGGGTCCCGAGGCCCGGCGCGCACCCAGCTTCCAGGAGCCATTAAGTGTGTGAGTTACGAGTTACAAGGAAGGCAGACCGATTCAGCTTCCTGCATTCTCTATATAACTGTTTAATTTTCAGTTTTTTCCAGTTCTTTGTCTATCTCCAGAAGCACTAAAACAAAACACTTCAGTTAAACTTCCCTTATCCGGAATTGGGGCTCAGGGGGTCAAGCCACCCCCGTGGACGCAGGCATCCCACATGGGCACTGGTTCCTGTCCCAGCTGCTCCACTTTCGATCCAGCTCCCTGCTAATGCCCTAGGAAAGTCCACAGAAGATGGTCCCAGTGCTTGGGCCCCTGCACCCATGTGGGAGACCTGGAAGAAGCTCCTGGCTCCTGGCCAGGATTGGCCCAGCTCCAGCCATTGTGGCCATTTGAGGAGTGAACCAGTAGAGGGAAGATCTCTCTCTCTCTCTCTGCCTCTGCCTCTCTAACTCTGCCTTTCAAAAAATTAAATAAATAAATCTTTTAAAAAAAACTTTACTCATTTTTTGACATTCACAAAAGGAAATTAAGAGGGGGGAGACAAATAACTGAACGTGGCACACGGTGCCGCGGGACCTCTCAGCATCCACACCCCTGCAGTCAGGAAAGGGTTAACAGGGCAGGCGTCTCTGGGGCCCAGGCCTCCAACCAAACCCACACAGCCTCTGCTGCCGCGCCTCTGGCCAGCAGGGTCTGCCTCAAACGCTGCAGCTCTGCCGGCCCCGGCCCCGCTTCTGCTCAGCCAGGCGCCCAGAGCACCGCCCACCGCCCTGTTCTGGGCCGCTTTCCCGGGACGGCCCTCCCCGCTTCGCCAGCCCCCTTCTTCTTTCTCCCCTTCAGATCATGTGTTTTCCCCCCACGTCTGCAGGTCTGACCCGACGGGAGGAAGGAGGAAGCAGCCCCCCCACAGCATGGTGGCCGCCATGGGCTCCCTGGTGTTAAGAGACGCTGCCAGAGTGGACACCTCGCCATGGTCACCTGCAGTGCTCCACGGGAGCAGGTGCTCCACCTGCAGCAGGTGTCGCTGGTCCTCCTTAGGTACTGCGCTGCAGCCACGCAGGCCACAGGAGCGTGAAGGCAGCGAGGATGCGACAAGGCCGGCCCTCCAGCCTCTAGGTGAGGTGGAAGCTTCCAGAAAAGGCAAGAACACACACACACACACACACACACACACACCTGCAGGTGTGGTGGAAACGGTGGAGAAGACAGTCAAGCCCCACCCACCCCCGTCCAACATCACGGCTCCCCTGGGGCTCCCCATGGCCCTCCTGGGCCTCAGGATCCCCACGACTCTGCAGTCTCAACCGAGGACACACCGGCTCTGGATACCCAGAGAGGTGAAGAACCGCAGGCATCCCCTGACCCCACAGAAAACCCAGCTCCAAGTCCAACAGCCTCTGAAAACCAGAACCCAGCACCGAGACACGGTGCTCCCTGCCGGGAAACTGAGGCAGGCTCTGTGGTGCACACACACGAGCAAGTGCCGCTGTCAACAGCCCCAGGGCTGGGCACAAGGCCCTGCTCCCATGACCGACCACAGCACACGCCAGCCAGCCAGATCCACAGACCACAGCGGGAGCCGTGTGAAGGGGCAGCTCCTGTACGGCCCGGCCTCGCCCACGGGGAGCACCCGCAGTCCAGGGCACCCTGGGTGCCAGCCGCCACCCCCTCCCCTGCATGGCTGCGGGAGCACCCCCTAAGGCGCCACCTGGCTCTCAGAGAAATGGAGACACGGGCGCTGCCGTGGAGACGCCCCTCTGTTTCCTCAGAGACCCGGAAGGCAGCAGCAGGGGAGGAATGTGCAAGGGGCATGGTGCAGAGCAGAGCAGGGTGGGCACAGGTCTCCCGGGGGGCCAGCGCCGGCGGGAGGGGCACAGGTCTCCCGGGGGGCCGGCGCCGGCGGGAGGGGCACAGGTCTCCCGGGGGGCCGGCGCCGGCGGGAGGGGCACAGGTCTCCCGGGGGGCCAGCGCCGGCGGGAGGGGCACAGGTCTCCCGGGGGGGCCGGCGCCGGCGGGAGAGGCAGGCCTCATCTGGCTCCACCTGCTCAGCCCTACCCCGGCCCCTCTGCCAGGCAGTGCTGTGTTGGGGGCAGTTCCAGGCACAGAGGCCTCACAGAGGCCAGGCCTCCCATTTCCCGAGGTCACAGACAGGTGCTGCTGCCCACGTCCCAGCCACCAGGGCACCACTGGGAGTCCTGGAGTAATCCAAGGACGGGCCCCCCACAGCCGCAGATGGGGGGCCGGTCCTGCTGGCCCTCCAGGCTGTCGGAGCCAGGAGTGTCCGAGCAGGGGGACAGCCTTGGGCCTCCGCTTCCCAAGACAGCGTCTCCATCATCATTCCAAGGAGATGCCCGCACACTGGGGGCTCCGGCTGAAGCGCCCCTCGGAGGTAGGAGAGGAAGAACCACATCCTGTCCTCCTCGGCCTGGACCGCCCTCCTCCCCCCCCAGATACTGCACTGTCCTGGGGTTTCCAGGTGCTGCCTGGTGTGGCCACGGGGAGGGCGTGGGTGCAGAGTCCCAGTGGGAGGGTCTCCAAGCAGAGCGCGCCCTGGTGGCCCCAGAGGGGGCAGGGGGAGGCCACCTCCAGAGCCCAGGGTCTTGCAGCTTCCTGTCCAGGGCCAGGACCCCACTGGACAGCTGAGGCCCCGGCGATTCCAAGGCAATCAGCAGCCAAGGCAGCCCCCGCGGCCCTGGGGCAGCCGGTCTCAGGCGGCGCCGGGACGCACGGCCAAGGGGCTCAGGGCCTGAAAGCCAGCAGCTGACACGCAGGCGAGCGCTGGGCAGCGCTTCGTGGAGCGGGCGGACCATGGAGCAGAGTGGGATGGTGAGTGTGCGGCTCCATACAGCTCCACACAAAGGCGAACGGAGCAGGGATGCACAGGGTTTGCTGTGTGGTGGCCAGGAACGGGGCCCCTCAGGCCAGAAGCCGGAACACACGAGGGCCCAGGCCAGGGGTCCCAGCCGACAGCACACAGGGCCACTGCCTGCGAGGGCGCGACCGCGGATCAACTCCGTGAGCTGCCGGCCAGCCCAGACCACGGCTCTGCTCCCCCCATGCGCCTCGGGCAAGCTGAGCTCCAGCCCCCGGCTGCTCCCACCCAGCGCTGTGTTCCACCCCAGGAAAGCACACACCACAGGGTCCAGACAGACACCCCAGGGCACTTCAAAAAGAAAACGGAGTGGAAAGACAAGCTTAAGGTGGTGCAGAAAAAGCCCAACAGCAACCCGGCTGCTCCTCTTCCTGTCCAGCCCTCTGCTGTGGCCTGGGAGTGCAGTGGAGGATGGCCCGAGTGCTTGGGCCCTGCACCCCATGGGAGACCAGGAGAAGCTCCTGACTCCTGGCTTTGGATCAGAGTAGCTCTGGCCGTTGCTGCCAACTGGGGAGTGAATCAATGAATGGAAGACCTCTCTCCCTCTCTCTCTCTCTGCCTCTCCTTCTCTCTGTGTGTAACTTTTTCAAATAAATAAATAAATAAAAATTAAAAACAAAAAAAAAAAAGAAAAAGCCCGACAGCTCCGGAGGGGGCCTCCGCGGTTCTCGGCAGGTGCGTACCACGGGACACCTGCACACGGATTCCAAACGTTCGGCCAGACAGGAACTCACCTAACTGTTTCCCTGTGGACTTCTAAAGCACCCTGGTGTGACCCATATGACACAGGATACCATGCAACGTGCCATGCCGTGCCATGATGCGACACATGAGGACATCAGACAATGACACACAGGGTACCACGTGGTGCACATGACGTGATACATGGCAAAACATGGTGTGATCTGATGTATGTTCTGACATGGTGCATAATGTATGATGTGACATGATGACATGTTGTATACATGATGCAATATCGTGTTATATGATACGGCATGACACATGTGACGTGTATGTAATATGACCGTGCTGTATCAGCTAGGATGTGACAATGCGTGAAGTGACACGACCTGACCTGAATGACACATGTGATGTGATGTGGGATGTGTACAATGTTGCGATGCTCCACACTCTGTGACCTGGGGTGAGATGATGTGACACTGGCATGTGACGTGACATCCTCCAGCATGCAGGAGACAGCCCTCCCCTCCATGCAGCTCTCCAAGCCACGCGCCTGCCCACACCCCTTCCTGGTTCCTGCAGGCGGCTTCTCTCCAGGGCAGGGGCTGCAATGGGGAGTGAGGGGCTGCCCCACGCCTGGCCATGGACCACACCCAGGACCCACACCGGCCCTCGGGCAGAGCATGCACATCAATACGAGGGCCCAGCGTCCCTCAGTGTC
>CM027392.1:55847960-55870248 GCA_015711505.1 Sylvilagus bachmani | reverse complement strand
CCACGCAGCTCACAGCCCCACGGTCCAGGGAGCCAGGCCCACGCAGCTCACAGCCCCACGGTCCAGGGAACCAGGCCCACCCAGCTCACAGCCCCAGGGTCCAGGGAGCCAGGCCCACCCAGCTCACAGCCCCAGGGTCCAGGGAGCCAGGCCTACCCAGCTCACAGCCCCACAGTGGGACTTGGCCAACTTGGCCACGTCCTCCCCACGGCCACGGCCTCCCTACACCATTCCGGTGCCACCGCTTTTCTGCTCCAGGGTGAAGTTGTAACCAATCCCTGTGAACACTGGAGCACACCCACCTCTCCATGACGGGAGACACTTGAATTTGGATCTGGCCTCAGGTCCAGGCGCCAGCCTCCCAGCTCTGTACCCCCCTCACCTGACAAAAGCCCCCCAGCTCTGTCAGTGGTAAGGACCACAGTGAGCTGAGACTGCCCAAGCAGCAGCAGGCCTGGCAGGTGCACCATTCACACCACGAAGACACCTGCTCGGATCCCAACCCTCCCCCCACACACAGCACTGAGGCCAGGAGCCCACGCCTCCTGCCCTGGGCCACCCTGGTCTGGCTCAGCTGCCATCCATGCACACCCGACAGCACGCGGGATCCTGTGGGAGAAGAAACACACCAGCCCCTGCAGCCCCTGCAGCCCCGGGCGTGGTGGGCTTCCTGGCCCCTGGCCCTGCTGCTGCACCGTCAGACCTCCGGGCCCTCGCGCAGCTTCATGGGGGCGCCCGCGGCGGGCAGGGGGGGCTCGGCGACCGCACACTCACGTGATGGTGTCGATCATGTCCAGTCCCATCTCCACGCAGCAGTGGGCGTGGTCGGCCTTGGGCTGGGTGAGGCCGGACACACAGTAGTAGCAGTCCCCAAGGATCTTGATGCGGCGGCAGTGGTTCTCCTTGGGGAGGCAGAGCACAGGTCAGAGGCCACGTCGCCACCGGCAGGCGCCTCTGCCTCCCTCGCCACAGCGAGGAAGGGGCCACTGCGCACGCGCACCATGGGGCACCCACCCGCCCAGGCCACAGCCTCGCAGGGTCACCCACCCACCCCGGACAAGCTCACAGCAAGGCGTCCCACACGGCCCCGCCCGCCCGCCCAGGACCAGGCGCACAGCAAGGCGTCCCACACGGCCCCACCCCACCCGCCCCGGACCTTTTTTCACATTCTCTTTCTACTTGGATGAACCCCTCTGCACTTGATCCAGGTGGCCCTACGGGGAGCTGCCCCAACCTGGGCTTGCCCGGCACCTCCCCTGACCACCAGTGCAGCATCGTGGATATGGGGTGAGCGCCCCTGGGAAGAGGGGCCACGCCTGTCCCCGTGTCCTCGGCCCTGACCTCCCCAGCACGAGACACAGCTGGGCGCTGGATGACCGTCCACTCCTCTGCCCAGCAGGGCACAGAATCTAGGGCGTGTCCCCCGATGGGAGTGCCGGGCACAGGGCTTCAGGGTGGAGTTTCCAGGTTCTGGGATCTTGGAATGGGCTCGGGGCGGGGTGGGATCTCTAACCCAAAATCCAAACGCAAGATGCCCCCAAATCCAACAGGATTTGGGCACAGTCACATCAGATTCCAGTTCAGCAGATTCAGGGCGCCCCGTCTGTGACAGCAGCCACCTCGGGCCACACTGAAGGGGGTGGCGGCCAGGGGAAGCCGGCCGCAGGTAAGCGCAGCGACTCCTTAGCTCACGGCAAGGCACACGTTAAGACGGCAGCTCCAGAAGCTTCCACGCCGGGCCCCTGCATGTCTTGAGGCTACTGCTGTCACCACGACACTACTCCCAAGGGATCTGAGCGTGGATGGGGTTTCTAGACGGCGACCCCACTGCACAAGAACCTAGGTCGAAGCCTGTGAAACATCGCAGCATGTCCCCCGACACTGAGTGAGCAGTACCCCTCTGCCTCTGCCGCCCGTATAGGGACACACAGCTGGGCAGACACACAGCTGGATGGACACAGTCTGACGCCCGAGTCTGCGTCCAGCCCTTCTCATAGGCGTCCGGGAAGGGAGGCAAGAGCTCACGGCCCCAGGATGGCCTCCAGCCGGGGTTTCATCTCCCCCTTCCCTTGCTGTGAGTGAGCTACTTCCTGTGGTCGGGTACACACAGGGGCACCAGGGGTGAGACGTCCTGGTGCTCCCCCACCCAAGCTCACCCACGCCCCCACTCCTGCAGGAGGATCAGGGGCCAGCACAGAGCAGACTCGGGAAGCCCCAGCGCCTGGGCTGGGCAGGGGTCAACAGAGCAGCTGAATGGCCCGAGGTCTCCCCAGGCCTGTCCATGGACGGGCCTGCCCAGAGCCGAGTGGACAGCTGCCCCCTGCTGTCCTGCATAGACCCAGGCTTGGTGACACAGGCACCTTGAGAGGGAGCCCCAGCCACCATGCAGCATCTGAGAGCAGTGCACCTGCAGCCGGCCGGGCAGACGGCTCCCTGCCCGCTCCTCCCACCCCCACACCTCCCTCTGCACGTGACACCACGGACATGCAGGCAGCCAGGACGTGAGCAGAGGCTGCAACCTGTCAGAGGACACTGGACCCGGCCTCCAAGTCCAGGACCTGGGCCTGCCCTGTCCTGAGCCACACAGGCTCCTCCCATGGGCAGGGAGCTGGTCACGGACACTGGCCAGAGTCCACTCTTGGTACCCCCACACTCTGCATGACCATGGTGATCCCTTAACCCTCAGGACACCAGCCGGAGTGGGGTCCTCCCACGGGCCCCCGGCCGGCCGGTCACAGGCCCAGGAGCACAAGCTCACGGTCAGATGGGGCCCGTGTCCTCCCACCTCTAGCTTCACTGTGTGTCCAGGGGTGCACCTGCCAGAGCGATGACATGGAAAGGACAGCGCCCATCCCAGAGCAGGCACAGCCATGCCCCACACAGGGACATCCAAGAGGCTGCACAGCTGACCTGGGCGTAGGACAGCAGGGACCCACACACACTAGCGTCCTGGCCCCCGCCTGGCTCCAGCGCTGGCCCCAGAGGGTCACAGAGTGCCGAGAAGGCTCCGGCCACAACGGGATAGGAGGGTCGGTGGCAGGAGGAGCCTCGAGGGCCCAGAGCCGAGATGCCCAAGCCCCGCCTGCACAGAGGCCCCCAGCCCACACCTCGATTCTGAGAAGCAGGGATGTCCCGGGACGTGGCCGCTCCTGCAGCCGCAGGAGAAGGCGCAGAAGCCTGAATTAACCCAGTTTGGGCCCCAAAGCAGCCACTTCCTGTTCCCACAGAAAGATGGAGGAGCGCCTGTGTGTCAGCCGGGGAGGCAGAAGGGAATTTCTGAAACCTCGTGGGTGTGCAGCGGCGTGGCTGAGCGTGGCGGCCTCGCCCAGCACGGGGCGCAGAGAGGGGCACTGTGGGGACCAGCCGGGAGCACCGGCGTGGCGCAGGTCTCCCTTCCCCGCCCTGAGACGGCTCGCGACAGCCTCTGGAGGAGACTAATGATTCCATCTCCAGCAGCGAGGGAGAGCACACAGGGATCCAGGCAGCGAAGGCAAGTGAACCTGGAATCCTAACATGACCGCAAAATCTGTTTCTTTAAAAAAAAAAAAAAAAGAGGGACCGGCGCTGTGGCGCAGCAGGTTAACACCCTGGCCTGAAGTGCAGGCATCCCATATGGGCACCGGTTCTAGTCCCGGCTGCTCCACTTCCTATCGAGCTCTCTGCTATGGCCTGGGAAAGCAGTGGAGGATGGCCCAAGTCCTTGGGTCCCTGCACCCATGTGGGAGAGCCGGAAGAAGCTCCTGGCTCCTGGCTTCGGATCAGCACAGCTCCGGCCATTGTGACCAACTGGGGAAGACCATTGTGAACCAACGGATGGAAGACCTCTCTCTCTCTCTCTCTCTCTCTCTCTCTCTCTCTCTCTTTCTCTCTCTCTGCCTCTCCTCTCTGTGTAGCTCTGACTTTCAAATAAATAAATAAATCTTTTAAAAAAAGAGCGAGTCTCCTGCTGTGGGCGTGGATCCCACGCTCAGCCAGTCACAGCTCTGTGCACCCTCTCCTGCTGACGTGCCTACCGTCCATTGACGTCAGAGACTAAAACATCACACCTGCAGAGGGAAACGAGAAAGCTCTAAACTCCTCCTCCCGAATGATGGGCATCTCCTGACGTCTCGGGGCCTCGCTGACCAGAAACCAGCACCTCCTGGGGATGCAGCCACTCACCAGGCCCTCAACTCGCTTGTGCGAGCCCCCCCGGCCCACACTCCCCGGTGCCACACCTGGTTCACAGAAATGTATATTACGAAAAAAACAGACGTGGACGTCCAATTCTTGCACCAGAATATACTCATCTTTAGGTTCCATTTCTCTACCAACTTCCTTGAGTTCCCTCTCACGGTCCCTGCCCTACGTCACCCCAGAGCCAGTCGAAGCTGTCGCCGGGTTGGTGGGTGTGACCGGGGCTGACACCCCAGGTGGTGGCGCTGCGCACTAAGGGGCTTAAGGACAGGGTGCGCGGGCACCTGGGGCTCTGAGGGAGGCAGGGGCAGCTGCTGAGGCTACACTTCTGTGGGCACGGAGGGGGCCGTCGTATTATCTGCTCCGACTTCTGCACACCTCGCTGCACCCTGAAGCCACGCATGTTCCCAAAGAGGGCGGACGAATGTCTCCTGTCCCCTTTAAGCAAACATCAGCAATGCAAATGATCCGACCTTACACGCATGTGGTGGAATGAGAAGGCCATGCCAAGATGGCCACTGGCAAGCCAGCGTCAGTTACTCAGGAACGGCTTTGAAACCCAACTGGCAACGGAGCCTGCCTGGCAACAGGCTGTGATTGGTTAGGGCATAGACCGCCCCTTGACCAGATTGGCTGTCTTGGCTGTGATTGGATGGCTTTGAAAACTGCCTGGCAACAGGCTGTGATTGGTTGGGGCACAGACCACCCCTTGACCGGATTGGCTGCCTTGGCTATATAAGCAGCTGTACCAACTGAAATAAACGAGTCTGTAGGCTGCGGGCCTCAGGCCTGCTTTCACCCAATTCCCAGGGTCTGTGTGGTGACTCTGCATCTCTTGCCCCCACCACGCTCCTCCTCTCAGAAATGAATCCACTGCGACATCGTTGAGAAATCAACTGCAACACGTGCACACTGGATTCTTGTTGGGACACTCCTTGGTGTCGGTCCTTATGGACGACAAAGTCCCCGGTTGTGGCCACGTTTGGGGACAGCACAGCCTGTGAGTGTCCATCCCCCTGGGATTCCTCACACGCAGGGTGGCCCAGAGCTCAGTCCTGCAAATCAGCCACTGGCGCTATTGCCCGCCCTCTCCTGACTCAGAACTCACACACTGGCCAGGCGGCAGCCACACTGGGGCAGAAACCCAAAACAACGCCATGTGCTCTTGTGGGCACGGGAGGTCCTGGACGGATTCCAAGTGTCACAGCAGGATGAGGAGGCCCTCATCCACCCCAGGGCAGGCTCAGGACGGGCTCCCAGGGCGCAGCCAGCAGGAAGCCGGGCCCCAGCAGGTTTACCCCTGCAGATGCACGCCGGGGCCTCACCACACTGTGCCAGTCCCAGCTGGAGGGAGCATGGGCTGAGGCCAGCAAATGCATTCCTGTTAAGGAGACTGACATCCAGACAGAGGCCTGTCCGCACCACCACCACCAGGTGACGCTGGAGGAAGACAACAGGACAGGCGCTTCTCCAACACGTCCAGTGACGTCGCCAGTTTCCCAAATACAGGAGTGCCAGGGCCACTGCAAACCCACCAACTACTCCATCAATGGGGAAAGGTCAAAGATATCGCCCCCTTCTGTGACCATCAACCACACGGCGACCGCCGAGCCGAGGCAAGCGTGCTCTGGGCTCGCTTCCCTCCCCCAGCCTTCACAGAGAGCTCTGGGAGGGCACAGTCTGTGACGTCCAAGAGGCACCCGTGGGACTCGGGACTCGGCCCCAAGGCGAGCACATCGGAGGAGCACACACGCCAGGGGCTCCCTGGAGAGGGACTCACGCAGATCCTAGCACTCACTTAAAGCACAACACCGGGTAAGCTGCTGCCGGCCGTGCTCACATCCCACATGGGCGCTGGTTCAAGTCCCGGCTGCTCCACTTCCGATACAGCTCTCTGCCTGTAGAAACAGTGGTGCATTAGCAGGGAGCTGGATTGGAAGTGGAGCAGCCAGGACGCCCGCCAACCGGTGCCCACATGGGACGCCGGTGTCACAGGCAGCAGGTTGGCCCACTAAGCCACCCCAGCCCTCGGGCTCTAATGAGACACAAGGGTGAATGGACGGACGCAGGAAGCTCCACGAACTGCGAGTGCAGAAAACCACAGCAGATCAAAGCCCTTGACACCAGGACAGAGGGAAGGGCTTCCAGGCCGAGAGAGCCCCCCACCACAGGTAACGCGAGCCAACAGCAGACTTCCCACTAGAGACAGACACAGGGCATGGCCGCAGCGGCTCCAACATTCAGAAGGCAGCAGAGCCGTCCGCCCGGCATCGGACGAGCAGTGGAGAGAAATCCCTTGTAAACGGAGGCAAAATGAGGAGCTCCTCCGAAACACGAAGGCAGGAAGAAATCACCGCCGGCCCACGGAGACGCCAGGGAGACTCTGGCTGGAGAAAGGGAAACAGCGCCCCGCAGATGCACCAAGTGGCTCCTTGTGCTAGAACCTCTCTGAAAGGGAACGGACCGTGTGAACAAACATACCAACAACATACAGCGGCCTCACACAGGAGAAACTACGACACTGGCACTGTGTTCAGAAAGGCCACAGGGAAGAAATGGGAGTCAGGTTCTTTTTACCAAAAAATAAAATTATTTTAATTTCAAAGGCAGGTGAAAGAGAGTCTTCCGCCTGCTGGTTCACTTCTCAAATGGCCGCAACAGCCAGAGCTGGGCCAGGTGGAACCCAGGAGCCAAGAACCCCATAAGGGTCTCCCACGCGGGTGCAGGGGCCCAGGCACTTGGGCCATCTTCAGCTGCTCTCCCAAGTCTGTTAGCAGGGAGCTGGATGGGAAGTGGAGCAGCGGGGACTGGAACTGGTGCTCCAGAATGGGATGCGCGCATCACAGGCGGCAGCTCAACCTGCTGCGCCCCAGAAGTGAGGCTCTGACACGGCAGAGTCGGATCACGTGACACCAGATGTTACAAGACACTAGGAAAGCCCAAAGGAACCATGCAAGTATGGAGTAAAGGGATTTACTGTTAACAACAAGCAAACACAGTAAAACAGCATCATAAAGTGTACTCAACAAATCCACATAAAGGCGGGAAAAGCAAACAGGGAACAAAGGACAGAGGGGACAAACCACGGTCCTAGGAGGCAACAGGTCACAGCTGGCCACAGCAGCCAGGAGTCCAAACCCCACAGGCCAGGCCGCTGCTCGCAATCTGAGCCTCCTGCATCACAGCGCCAGTCGAGTCCCAGCCACTCCACTTTCAATCCAGCTCCCCGCTGATGCGCTTGGGAAAGCAGCAGAAGACGGCCCGCGTGGGAGACCACATGGAGTTCCTGGACCTGGCTTCAGCCCGGCCCCGCCCTGGGTGCTGTGGCTATTCAGGAAATGAATCAGCAAATGGAAGATACATAGCTTTCTATTTTTTTAAGATTTATTTATTTTATTTGAAAGTCAGATTTACAGAGAGAGAAGGAGAGGCAGAGAGAGAGAGAGAGAGAGAGAGAGAGGTCTTCCATCTGCTGGTTCACTCCCCAAATGGCTGCAACAGCCAGAGCTGTGCTGATCCAAAACCAGGAGCCAGGAGCTTCTGGGTCTCCCACATGGGTGCAGGGGCCCAAGCACTTGGGCCATCTTCTACTGCTTTCCCAGGCCATAGCAGAGAGCTGGATCAGAAGTGGAGCAGCCAAGTCTCGAACCGGCACCCACATGGGATGCCGGCACTGCAGGTGGCGGCTTTACCACCTACGCCACAGCGCCAGCCCCAAGATACACCATCTTTCAAATAAATATATCTCAAAGAGAAGTCTGAACACTCCAAACCTAACCAAGATTGTTGCATGGGACAAAAAAATAAAAGCAAAATCCAGCTGGAAACAAACTTTAACTAGAAAGACACAAGAGACTCAACCTAACAGCATGGAAGACGCCTACTTTCTGATGACAACCAAAGGGAAGAGGAACAGAGATCGTCATCAGCGTCAGGCTAACGAGACGTCGGAGCAGAGAACACTACGGGGTGGAGCCGCTTCTTCACCACGGACGGACCAGTTCATCCGGAGGACACAGCAAGGTGTGCGGGCCACGATCCTGACGACCCAGCTGACGCACAAAAAACTGACCAGTCTGGAAGGAGAATTCAAGATCTCGACACTCGTAATGATGGAGAGAACAAGGGCCCAGAAAGCTGCGGGAGACAGGAACAATCCTCTGGGCGATGTTTCTTTACTTCCAGCTGCTTAAAAGGCAGGGTGACATGGAAAGAGATTCCATTTGCTGATTACACACACACACACACACACACACACAGCTAACGCCACACTTAACGAGAGAGGCTGGACGCTCTCCCTGGGAGCGAGAATGAGACAGGAGGGCCTGCCCTCCCCGTGCACTCAGGCACAAGACAAAGCAACAATGCATCCTGCTTTTATTCGCAAACAACATGGTCAAGATCTCCCTGGAAATCCACAAAAACCTGCCAAAAATAAGTGACTTTAAGAGAACTTCAGAACTACAGATGAATACAAAACTCCACTGTGCTACACTGTAACCGAGAATCAGAAATCGGGTTAACAGCAGCACCTTCAGTACTATCAAAGCGCAGGAACTCCTTAGGGACAAATTAGGAAAAGACGAAATGCCTTGTTTCTCTGAATAAGGCCCCCAAGGATAGCGTCAGTGCCGGCAACTCAGCCTCGCCCAAGAGAAGCCACCACGTGCTTCCGAGGAAAGAAACCTGTGCTGCTGCACGGTGTGCCAGGGTGCCCGCCGCTGTCCTGGGCATCCAGGGGACAAGGCGGGGACGGCTGCACAGGCACCCGGATGGACAGGTCTCGACTCGGCGGTGCAGGAGAGGGGATGCCAGACACACAGAGCGCTCCTGCGCTGTCCACACAGGGACGTAGAGGACTCCAACCTGAGGCGCACAGAGCAGATCAGAGGCAGCCTGGATTGAAGGGAGGTGGGGACGAGACGGGGAGACGGGCGGCAGAGGGTCCGGGTGGCCGCGGGGTGGGGCAGGCACTGCCACCCGCGCAGGAAGCAGCCAACAGGAGGCAGCTCTGCGGGGCTCAGGCCCAGGCACAGGGAGGCACAGGTGCGAGAGCACCCGGGGCCATGATCAGGGCCAGGGCTGGCAGAGGGCGGGCGCTCGGGACTCTCGTCTTCCTGGGAGAAGGAAGGCACCTGTGTGTCAGCTCCCTTTTCTGTCCACAGAGCCTCCTAGGTAGCACCCCAGCCCCCGCCAGGGAGAAAGTGCTGTGCACCCCCCAGCACCCCGTGCCCCAGGGGAGCCGACGCGTGCCGGGACCTTCCCTTCCCAAAGCAACCGTCCAAAGGGAGCAGCATCCACCCCAGTGTCCACACGGCCTCCACGGTTTCCTGCACCTCACCCCGCCCAGCCAGCCCCTCCAGGGAACTTCTGGCCACCCCACCCCGACAGACACCCCGACCTCAGTACCCCCGCCCTGCCTCCCGCTAGCTCCTCTCACACTCCTCCAGTCTCACTGGGCTGGGCTCCAGGGACCCCGGGCACCAGCGCGTGACAGGCCTCTTGCAGAGGGAGAGAGGTGACTCCTGGGAGGTGGGCAGGGGCCTCAGAAACCGTCCCCTCCAGCACGGCGGCCGCTACATCTAGGGGGGATGCAAAGTGGAGTGAGCGAGGGGTTCCCCTTGGGCCAGCAGGGTCCTGCCCAGCGCTGGACCCACTGTTGCCATAAGCAGCCGGATCCATCCCCAGCACCAATGCAGGCAGTGGGGAAAGCCGGTGGCATGCGCCCTCTCCTGGCCTGCATGGTCCTCGGCTCGCAGCCCAGCCCTGCAGGCCCCTTCCCCACTCTGCAAACACCTTGTGGCTTATTGCTGAGTTTCCTGAGACCCCAGACCAGGACCCCCAGCAAGTATCGGCCACTCGACCATCTGGGAATGCAAACACGCGCACTCCTGCGCGGGATCTGCCAGGGGCAGTCCCAGGAAGGACTTTCAGTCCCAGTAGGCAGCCTGCCCTGAGCAAGCGTGGCGCTCTCCCAGGCCAGCTCGGGCAGCTCTGCAGATGGCCCCTGCAGTCAGTTTCATCCCGAGAGGGCAGCAGCCCAG
Source organism: Sylvilagus bachmani (assembly GCA_015711505.1). Lineage (NCBI taxonomy): Eukaryota > Metazoa > Chordata > Mammalia > Lagomorpha > Leporidae > Sylvilagus > Sylvilagus bachmani. The sequence continues at coordinate 55,860,028 of CM027392.1, read as the reverse complement.
TGGAGGCAGCTCCCACTGTGGCCACGGGCTCTGTGTGCCACGCCCAGAACTCCACGAGGCAGCACGTGCTAGCACGTGGCTGAGCCGAGCCTGAGCCGTGTGCCCAGAGCCCTCGATGGCAGGCAGCTGGCTGAGCTGGTGCAGCATCGCCTCCTAGGTCCGCATCGGCGAAGGGCGAGGCTAAAACCTGTGGCCATTGACCACGGGCCAGCTGAGCAGCTTCGCCCCAGTCCGGCTCCCATTCCACGGCCGGAATCCTCCCGGCAAAGCGTGCTGCAGGAGCCGTTGCAGCCAAATTCCCGCTGCCCCCAGAGCTGCTTACCGTGGCTAATTCATCGAACTTGCCGAAGAGCTCGTTGAGGAGTTTGACCAGCTCCTGGGCCGTGCACTGGGACGCCAGCCCCGTGAAGCCCACGATGTCCGCAAACAGGATGCTGCAAGAGAAAGAAGCGGTGACAGGGACAGGGACACTTCGCCAGGACAGGGACAGTGACGGGCTCCTCCTTCCCGTCCCTCGGGAAGTGACCGCACCCCTAGAGTGGCAGGGGCACCCACGTCCTCCTCGTGCAGGCTGGACAGCAGGACCTCCTTGTCCCATTTCACGAGGAAAACACTGGGGCTCAGGGACGCTCTGGGGAGGGCAGCCACTGAGCCGGTCAGGACTCACTGTCCCCCACGCCGACCCCAGGGACACCACGTGCCTGGGTGTGGCCAGCAGCAGCAGCGTGATTTCCCAAGGTGGCTGGGCCCCTGCACACCCTCCCTGGCCCCTTCGGCCAGCCGGACAGGGGTGACCACAAGGCCCTCAACAGAAGGGTCCCCGACCATGACTGCCTGCACGCCAGGCTGCAGTGCAGTGAAAACTCGGTCGGTGAGGACCGGCTGGGGTCCGCTTGGCGCAGCACGCGGCTGGGTGGGCTGGAACGAGACAGCGTCCACCCGCAGGCCACAGCCGTCCCCGTGCAGACGAGAAGACTAAGACGCTTCCAGCGTTTCCCCAGCATGCTCCTTGCAGAATAGACGCTGAAACGCGGTCCTAATCATTCACTCCCCTCGGTCCAGATGTTCCTGGCTTCTAACTTTGGGACTCCCTAAACCCAGATGTGGAGCCCCACAGCCCCACACAGAAGCTACCCATGCCAAGAAGAGGAAAGGGGCCATGTGGGCCACAGCAGAGGGTGTCGCCACAGACAGGCCAGCCCAGGAGGGCACAAGGACCCCAGGCCACTTGCCCATCTCGGCCCTGCACCAGAGACGAGCCAGGCAAGTGTTTAAGTCATTCATCACCATCAGTGTTCAACTCGTCCATCACTTCACTGGCTCATCCGCCACGTACCAATGGTGAGGGCTGTGTGGGCAGGCACGGCTCCAGCTGCCCAGTGCCCAGCGAACGTCGCTGCCCTCAGCAGGAGTCTACTCTGCACCCAGCGTACGTCCAAGATGGCCCAGGGAGCCACGGAGAAAACTGGATCGGGGTCCCTGATGGTCCGCCAGGGCTGGGCAGGGGATACACCTGCTGATGGGGCTGCTCCTGCCCCCCACCGCCTCGGCCCCCTGAGTCCCGGGGAGAACTTGGTGTGGGTCTGACCGGGTAGCCCCTGCAGGACTCGAGTGGTCCCTCCCCGGCTGCTCCGCCGCGCTCAGCTTCAGAGTGTTGGTTGACAGTGGGTGTCCGTGCACACACCCTCCGAGTACACGGAGCTTCTCGGATGTGGGCAACACCTCTGGCTGCTGTTTCTTCAATCCCCGCTTCCTCTCTGCGTGTCCCACCTTGCCTCCCTCTCAGCTGGGACTCCCAGCCGCGTCGATCCGCTTGGTGGGGTGTGTGTGTGTGTGTGTGTGTGTGTGTGTGTGTGTGTCCCGGTCTCCGGGCACCTTCATCTCCGTGCCCTGTTTACTCGGTGCAGGCCGGCCCTCCCCGAAGCGCCCGCTGCCACCTCCTGCCCGCTCAGTGCTGCTGAGCCGTGTGCAACGGCGGATTTTTCGTTGCAGTAATTTTTCAAATCTGCAATTTCTGCTTCATCGGGTTTTTCAAACACTTTCCACCGCCTATGGCTCTGCCCGGCTAGAGGAGAACACGTTTCCTTTTGTTGTGTAGACGGCTTTTCTCTGAGCACCTTTAAACCAGCAGATGAAGATTTTCTCCCAGAAGTCCAGGCCGAGGGTCCTCAGGGGGCTTCTGTCGCCCGCCCTTGCTCTGCCCGCGGGAGCCACAGTCTCACAGATCCCTGCCGAGAAAGGAAGCCGACCACGCGCAGCCCTGCTAGCAAGACGAGGGAGCGCTGGGGGCGGCGGCTGCGGCTGCCCTCACGCTGCGCTCCAGAGGCTCAGACCAGCTCTCCGGGAAGCCCGCGGTATTCCAGACGTTCTCAGTGCCCCACGGGCACCTTGCTCGAGGTTTCCAGTCCCCTTGTTGTCTGCTCGCCTGTTGTCACTGCCCAAGGAAGCCCTGAACAGACAACGCTGGTGGCTCTGGGCTCGGAGGAAGGCAGGCCCGTTCTGCCGCCGTCGGGACGCGGGGCAGGGCAGAAGCCGGGCCTGAACGCGGGCTCCCCTGCGGGACGCGGGCACGCCCTGCGCCACAGGCCTGACTTTAACCCTGCTCGCGCTGACGACCGCTCCATTCTTCCCCCGTCTCTCCTCCGCTGGCTGCTGCGGCTGAAATCTTTCCAGGACACAGCAGGGCCTCGCCCCTGCCCTCTGCAGGGTCCTCACGCAGCAGCAGCAGCCGGAGGCGGGCGTGAATGAGCCGCCCCGCCCTTAGCACACAGGGGCAGCAGGGGCCCGGACAGGTCCACAAACCCCGGCTCATGGGGACCAGTCTGCGGTGCTGGACGGAAGGCAGGACCAGCGCTCCTCAGGGGCCCAAGTGCACACAGCCTGACCGCGACACCCGTAAGAGCCGGCAGAGGGCAGTGGGCAGTGGGCAGGGAGGCGTCTGGGTCCCGCCGGGTCCGCCCACCTCAAGTGTCAACTCCCTACAGGCAGCGCCAGTGCGCACCTGGAGTGTCGGCTGGCTCTGAGGGCTAACCTTCCTCACCTGTAAGGTGGGGACAATCGTGACACCTCCTGAGGTTGTCACGGGAGCAGCCGAGGAGCGAGGAGTGTGGCAGGCTCAGCCGAGACGCCGGCTCCGGCCCGCACCCCCGCCCCGCCCCTCCGCGACCCTACCTCACGTTGTCGTGTCTCTGGATGTAGATCTTGTGGAAGATCCTCTCGGGCGGCTTCAGGAAGTCCTCCTTCATCTCCATGGCGACGTTGCGGGGCAGGAGGCTCATGAGGAGCCGCTCCTGGGCGGGAGACAGGGGTCCCCGTCACCCAGCCGGTCCCCCACCCTCCCTCCCAGCCCGGCCCGCAGCAGTACAGAGGGACTTCTTCAAACATGCACCCAGTCTCAACACCGACCGGGGGCCCCAAGAAGCAAAGCATCAGTGTGGAGAGAACACGGGACAGATGCCACCCTGAGCCAGCACCCTGCGGGGAGGGCAGCGCCTGCTAGGACCCCGCACACCTAAACCTGGTGACCCTCACTGCCCGGCGCGCCACTCTCAACACCAATCAGAGGCGGAGGTGACAGCCATGACTCTGCCGCGTCCTGGTCCCTCCTCCTCCCGCAGGGCAGCTCAGACTGCCCAGGATGCTCCTTCTCATGGTGGAGACCTCACAGCCCAGGCAGCCCGGGACCAACTCAGCTGGGCTCGCTGGGTCTCCTGTCCGCCCAGCACATCCCGGCCTCAGAGCCAGAGAGGCAGCAACTCAGAAACGCCAGTGGGCACAGACCAGAGAAGGCCCCCCAGAACCCTCTCCCCAGCCTGAGGCCCTCGGTGGAGCAGCCTCACGAAAGAAACTTCTAGACGGGGCTGGCGCTGTGGTGTAGTGGATAAAGTCCCCGCCTGCAGTGCCAGCATCCCACATGGGCACTGGTTCAAGTCCCGGCTGCTCCATTTGCAATCCAGCTCTCTGCTGTGGCCTGGGAAAGCAATGCAAGATGGCCCAAGTCCTTGGGCCCCTGCACCAGTGTGGGAGAGTTCCTGGCTCCTGGCTTCAGATCAGAGCAGCTCTGGCCACTGTGCCCACTGGGGACCGTATCAATGGCTGGAAGACTACTCTCTCTCTCTCTCTGCCTCTCCTTCTCTTTCTGTGTAACTCTGACTTTCAAGTAAATAAATAAATCTTGAAAAATAAAAAGAAACTTCTAGGCAGTAAGCTCCACTGCAGGCCACAGATGGTGAAAGGCCAGGGCTCCAGCCCCGCCCTAGCAGCAAAGCCGGCGTGAGAGGTCCCCGGCTGGACACGGCCCACCCTACCCCAGGCTGGGTAGTGGAGCCAGGCCTGGCACCCCCACCTGCTGGAAAGGAGGGACCCCCCCTCCTCCCTCAGCACAGAACACATGTGGGGCCACGGGAGCCACAACTCACTGGTTTTTCTTCAATATTTATTTATTTTAAAGGTTAAGTCACAGAGAGAAACCAAGAAGGAGAGACACAGAGAGATCTTCTATCCGCTGGTTCACTCCCCAAATGGCCACACTGGCCAAGACTGTGTCAGGCTGAAGCTGGGGGCCAGGAGTGTGGTCTGGGTCTCCCATGTGAGTGGCTGGAGTCCAGGCACCTGGGGCTTCTGCTGCTGCTTTCCCAAGCACATTAGCAGGGAGCTGGATCGGAAGTGGAGCAGCCGGGCCATGAACCGGTACCCATACAGGGGTTGCCGGTATCACAGGCGGCGACTTTACCGGCTACATCCCAGGAGCCAAGACTCTCACATCCACACAGCAGGGAGAGGTGGCAGCCCCCTTCCCCCACGAGAGCGATACCCAGGAAACCAGCCCAGACAAAGGTCACAGAGCCTCAGGCAAACCCCCAGGTCCAGGGGCCTGTGGAAGCTCACATACCACGAGCTCAGCCAGTGGACCCAGACCACCAGCACACACCCACCAAGGAGAGGAGGCGCTAGCATAATGGACTTTAAAACAGCCATTCTTTTTTTTTTCCTAAAGTTTTTTTTTTTTATTCATTTGAAAGGCACAGTTACAGAGAGACAGAAAGGGAGGGGGAGAGAGAGAGTGAGCGAGCTTCCACGTGCTGGCTCACTCCCCAACTGTCCAACCTGTCTGGGCTGGCCAGGCAGAAGCCAGGAGCTACAACCTGGTCTCCCACGTGGGAGCAGGAGCCCAAGGGCCCTCCTCTGCTGCTTTCCCAGACACGTTAGCAGGAGCTGGATCAGCAGCAGAGCAGCCAGGACTCGAACTGCTGCCCAATGGGCTGCCACCATCACAGCACAGCTCTACCACCCACACTGCAGCGCTGGCCCCTAAAGTGGCCATTCTAGGAATGGGCCCATGAACGGCCACAAACACGCTCTAAGGATGAATACGGGGCAGGCACTGTGGCGCAGCGGGTTGAGCCGCAGCCTGCAACACCAGCATCCCGAGTCCGAGCGCTGGTTCAAACCCCGGCTGCTCCGCTTCCCATGCAGCTCCCTGCGAATGTGCCCGGGGAAACAGTGAGAGGTGACACAAGGATTGCTATAATTTTATATTAATTATACTTAACATGTATTTTTATGTAACCTTAATAATATTTTGGTCTTATTTAATCCTGATATTAAGTAGCAGCAATATTGCTCTACAGAATCACTTTTATGATACTTTTTGGACCATGAACAGAAACTTGGCATCTGCCAGAGAGTTCTCCCCATTACACCCTGAGACGCAGGCCCAGCGCTGACACTCCTGGTCCCATCCCGGGGATGTGACAGAGCAGATGGGCTCTGATGATGTCAGACCCAAACAAGAGAGGGCCGGGGACGCGCAGCAGGCATCACCGTGCCACTGCCGGCTGGCCGGGTGGGGAAGCACCAGCCCCCTGGTGTCAGCTGTGCCAGCAGAGCTGGTGAACCTGAGCTCCGGTCTGGTCTTCTCCTGTAGGTCATGCCGGAAAGGCCCAGCGCAGCAGCCATCGTAAAGTACACTGGTAAGAGGAGGGGATACGGGGCCAGCGCTGTGGCGTAGCGGGTAAAGCTGCCGCCTGCATCGCCGACCTCCCATATGGGCACCAGCTTGTGTCCTGATTGCTCCACTCCCGATCCGGCTCCCTGCTGATGGCCTGGGAGAGCAGTGGAAGATGGCCGAGGTGCTCGGGCCCTGCACCCGCACGGGAGACCCGGAAGAAGCTCCTGGCTCCTGGCTTTTGCCTGACTAAGCTCTGGCCATTGCAGCCATTTGGAAAGTGAACCAGTGAACACAAAATCTCTCTCCTCACTCTCAATCAATACCTCCCTCCTCCTTCCCTCCCTCCCTATCTCTCTCTCTCTCTCTCTCTCTCTCTCTGTCTGTCAAGTAAACAAATGTTACATTAAAAAAAAAAAAAAAGGCCCTGCCTAGGACCCGTGTCCCACGTCGGGCGGCCTCAGCCGAGTGTCTGCTGTACCCCCAGGGCTCCGGCTTCCGCTGACGCACACACTGAGAAGCAGCAGCGATGGCTCCAGTAGCTGAGTCCCTGTCGCCCGCAGGGAGCCCTGGACTGAGTGTCCAGCTCCCAGCTTCCGCCTAGCCCAGGCCTGGTCACTGCAGGCACCGGAGCTGAACCAGCAGACGGAGTCTCCCCCAAACCCGCCCTCTCTTTGTCTCCGCCTCTCAAATACATCAGGTTTTAAAAAAAAGGAAGAAATGCGCACAAGTAGAGTCTCCGCCTTCTCCAGGACTCAGGGGAGGTTTTAAGGGGAAACGGGGCTTCCTTATTTATTTATTTATTTTTGACAGGCAGAGTGGACAGTGAGAGAGAGGGAGACAGAGAGAAAGGTCTTCCTTTGCCGTTGGTTCACCCTCCAATGACCACTGCGGCCGGTGCACTGCGCCAATCCGAAACCAGGTGCCAGGTGCTTCTCCTGGTCTCCCATGGGGTGCAGGGCCCAAGCACTTGGGCCATCCTCCACTGCACTCCCGGGCCACAGCAGAGAGCTGGCCTGGAAGAGGGGCAACCGGGACAGAATCTGGCGCCCAGACCGGGACTAGAACCCGGTGTGCCGGCACCGCAGATGGAGGATTAGCCTAGTGAGCCGCGGCACTGGCTGGAAACAGGGCTTCTAGGATTCATTTCTAGGACCTTGTGGGTGAGAAATAAGGTCAAGCGCCTCTCTGAAAGCAGTCAGGGGACGTCACTGCTGGTGCCGATGCCTCGGCTCAGAGCAGTGTCGGAAGACTAAGGCTTACACACAACAGACCTATGGCCACACTCACGTACGCAGATCCCACACACCCACAGACATGTGCAGGTGCACACATGCGGCCACAAAGACACACATGTGCACCCGTGCAGAGACAGGCACACACACACTATCCACACGTGCTTCTCCACACGTATGCAAACAGACACATGTACTGCACCCATGTGTCCTTCCACACACACACACAGATGGCAACACACACGTGATCTTAACACACCTCTGTGATCTACTTCTTACTTATGTCCTGCTTTACTGTGGACACAAGGCACCATCAGGATGTTTATGTGCGAAAAGAAATGTGTGCATCTGTATGGGTGCGGTCAGCACGGCCACGCCCTATCATCACGACATAGGGAACACAGTTCAGAAACAGCCCCTGCCTGGGGGGGCCTGGGAGCCCCAGGCTGGGTAAGGGCCTGGCCAGACCCATCTAGAGATGCACCTGTGGGGCCAGGCCTGCCTGGGGTGTGGGAACGGGGTGGCAGCCACATGGGATGTGTCCAGGAACCACGCCGCAGCCTGCACTGTGGCCACCCTGCCCCATTCACTCCCAGCACGTCCTGGGGCCAGCCATGCAGGGCCAACACTGGGCTGACGGAGGCTTCAGCCCTTTGTCCATGCCGCTGGGGCCTGTGGGTCAGGCCTAGGGGCACAGCCAGGACCAGCCTTGTCCTTGCATTGGCCCTATTAGCCTGTTCCAGGCACATCCAGAAGGCAATGCACCCAATGCCAGCTGCTGCACCACTGCCTGCGAGCTGGTCAGCCCTCCGGGGACATCCAGTCCAGCTGCCCATCCGTGCGACTCCTCACAACCTTGAGGGAGTCTTGTGCCCTAGTGCCAACGTGTGACACTGGGAATATGGCCCACCACCAGACACGGAGACCAGCCGGGAGCCCAGCGCCCATGCGGCCCAGAGGGGCAGAGGGGTAGAGGGGCCACGGGGCCGGGCCGCTCACCTGCTTCTCGTTCTCGTCCTCCAGCCGCAGCCGGTCCTCAATGCAGCTCCGTGCCTGCAGGAAGGCCTTGCGCTGTGAGCGCTCGGTCAGGATGCGCACGAACACGCCATACATGTTCACGCCCACGAAGAGCAGGGCGTTGGCGCCGAGCTGCAGGAGAGAACACACAGGCCTTCAGGGCCTGGACTTCCCGTAGAGCTGAGGGCCACAGGCGGTCCAGGGAGCAACGGGCCCCCCAGCACCCTGCAGACAGCCACAGGGCGGCCACAACCACCCACGGCAAAGCCACCGCGAGCCGGGAGCAGGTTCACCCTCATCCATCCAAGCTGCTGGACTACCAGCCCACCCCAGCAGCCCATCCCAGGGAAGGGGCTGAACTGGACCCCCCACCACACGCTGAAGACCGGGCCCCCCACCACGCGCTGAAGACCCGACCCCCCACACCCACACGCTGAAGACCAAATGCCCCGTGCTTCCAATGCAACCGTATTCAGAGGCAGAGTCTGGAAAGAGGTGACCGATGTCGCCAGGGCAGCCCCGACCCAGGCTGACCACGTCCAAGGACCCAGGGAGAACGCGGCGTGTGCAAGCCACAGGCAGCGGCCGCGCTCTGAGCGTGAGTCAGCTCGGGATGCCGCAGGTGGCACGTCCTGCGCCCTGGAAACACACACTGGGTGCGCAGGCCGGAGTCCAGGGCCGAGCTGTGGGCAGCTGCACCCCTCCTGCGCCCCCCCCCCCACGGAGGCTGCTTCGGCTAAAGGACCCCAGGAACAGGAGCGTGCCATCGACGACGTCCTGACCCTAACCCAGCTCCAGTCAAGACCTCACACGGTTCAGAAGGGGACGTTTCACAGGACCTTGTGACAGCCAGGGACTCGCCCCGCCACACTGGAGACCCGGCCCCCTGGACAAAGCTCTGTCCCCACATCACAGGACTGACAGACAGAGGCGCCGCTCAGGAGCCCCCGGGACCACAGCGCATCACCCAGGAGGGGAGGCCCAGCCGCCCCCCAGCAGGGCTGGGGTCTGCACGTGCCGTGTGCAGCGGTGGGCTCCAGCAGGGGCGGGGACTTCTGCATCCTGTGAGAGCCGGGCATTTCCTCCCTGCCCAGGGAGCAGGCGCCACAGGTCCCAACCAGCCTGGCTACTCACGGAGCAACTGCAGGTCTCCAGACACCCAACCGTGCACCACCCACAGGTCCCAACTAGCCTGGCTACTCACGGGGCAACCGCAGGTCTCCAGACACCCAACCATGCACCACAGACCACTGAACAACAGGGAAACCTCAGCACCCAGATACAACTGTGCACCACACACCACCTAACGACGGGGTAACCATGCCACCCAGATACGGCTGTGCACCACACACTACCCAACAACAGGGTAACCGTGGCACCCAGATATGGCTGGGGGGAGGGGGCTGAATCGGGAGAGGCTAGGGGAAACTTCCTGAGCCTGCCTCGAGTGTGAAAACCTGACTTTAAGTTTCAAATCCCTGGTGGCAAACACCCTGCCCCAGGGCGCTTCTGCCTAAGGATCATTAAGGTGGTGTAATAGGAGTGGCTAGGACCCTTTTGTATCACAACACCCCACCCCTTGCCCACATCCACTCATCCACTCTGTACCATCTGCTCTGTACCTCAGCTATATATACACCTCCTTTTTACAATGAAGTGAGACCCTGCTTCGACTGGACTCCACACCACGTCTGATTGTCCCCCGGGTTTGGGGAAGGCTGAGTGGCGGGTGGCGCACTTCCCCTCCTCAGTCAAGGCAAGCTGCGGGCACCTGCCTAATTCTCCGGCGGTGGTGAGGAACAGTCACCACAGCTGTGCACCACACACCACCCAACAACAGGGTAGCCCACCCAGATATGACTGTACACAACACACCACCCAACAACAGGGTAACCCCACCCAAATATGACTGCACACAACACACTACCCAACAACAGGGTAACCCTGGCACACAGATACGACTGTGTGCCACATACCACCCAACAACAGGGTAACCATGGCACCCAGATATAACTGTGCACCACACACCACCCAACGATGAGGTAACCACAGCACCCAGACATGATTGTGTACCACACACCACCCAACAACGGGGTAACCCCGCCCAGAGAGGATTGTGTACCACACACCACCCAACAACGGGGTAACCCCGCCCAGAGAGGATTGTGTACCACACACCACCCAACAACGGGGTAACCCCGCCCAGAAAGGATTGTGTACCACACACCACCCAACAACGGGTAACCCCGCCCAGAGAGGATTGTGTACCACACACCACCCAACAACGGGGTAATCACAGCACCCACACACCACCCAACGACAGGGTAACCATGGCACCCAGACATGACTGACAACAGGTTGACCACAAGTACCTGAGACGTGGCGGCATGCTACACCCCACTGAACAAAGACACACACAGCACCACCAGGGAGCACAGAGGAGCCGTCCAGATGGCCTGGGACACACTGGCAGCACTGTACCCACTGGGTGCTGGGCCGAGGGCCGTGGGGGATGGAGAACTGGACCAGGACCAGCGAGAGGGCGACCTGGGCACGCCAGACTCGAGATGTGAGACACGACCTCTGTCTGGAGGCCGAGCCTGAAGCAGCGCTGGGCAGACAACGGCAGGTGCGCCTCTGGAGTGACCCCACCTTGCCTGATAAAAACACACCTTGGCCTTCTGCTTGCAAACGCCCGTATGACAGCAACTCAATCCCTCAGAAGCCAACAAAATCTTATAATTACGTTGAGGGACTTTCCGATGAGACAGATCGAATGAAGCAGGTGTATCACTGTAAGCAATCTAGTAATTTATTACGTCTCTGCAGGCTCCAATGTGCCAGCATCCGATGCTCCGCACTCAGAACGTTCAACTGCTTCAGTGTCATTTCCCAATTCATAACTGCTTCAAACGCCTGATAACTGTACTGTGCCACATGTGGCACTGTCACACCTCAAGGTACACACATCAGGAGGCTGGAAATAAAACCTGTGGTCCACAGCCACAGGAAACCCAGAACACCCCACAGTCACAGAAGACCTAGAACATCCCATAGTCATAGGAATCCCAGGACATCCCACAGTCACAGGAATCCCAGGACATCCCACAGTCACAGGAATCCTAGATCATCCCACAGTCACAGGAATCCCAGAACATCCCACAGTCACAGGAATCCCAGAACATCCCACAGTCCCAGGAATCCCAGAACATCCCACAGACACAGGAAACCCAGAACATCCCACAGTCACAGGAATCCCAGGACATCCCACAGACACAGGAATCCCAGGACATCCCACAGTCACAGGAATCCCAGGACATCCCACAGTCACAGGAATCCCAGGATATCCCACAGTACAGGAATCCCAGGACATCCCACAGTCACAGGAATCTCAGAACACCCCACAGTCACAGGAATCCCAGAACACCCCACAGACACAGGAAACCTAGGACATCCCACAGTCACAGGAATCCCAGAACATCCCACAGTCACAGGAATCCCAGGACATCCCACAGACACAGGAATCCCAGGACATCCCACAGACACAGGAATCCTAGATCATCCCACAGACACAGGAATCCCAGGACATCCCACAGTACGGGAATCCTAGGACAGCAGAGACAGTCTCAGGAAACCCAGGACAGTAGAGACGGTCTCAGAAGGTGACAAGAGTGAGAACTGAGGAAGGCATCTGCAGCCCCCGCGGTCAGTGCCCACAGCCCAGAACCTCCCTGGACAGCTACCCCTTGCCCAGCACAGCCCTCCACTGACAAACTCGACGACACTCGACAGCACACATGGACAGGGGAGGAGTCTCCCTGCCTGATGTCAACCAAGACCACAGCCTCCAAGGGCCAAGCAAAATGCAG
>CM027392.1:55792570-55847860 GCA_015711505.1 Sylvilagus bachmani | reverse complement strand
TCAACACCTCACTGTGACCTCAACACCTGAGACACCAACACCTCACTGTGACCTCAACACCTGAGACACCAACGCCTCACTGTGACCTCAACACCTCACTGTGACAACACCTCACTGTGACCTCAACACCTCACTGTGACAACACCTCACTGTGACCTCAACACCTCACTGTGACCTCAACACCTGTGACCTCAACACCTGAGACCTCAACACCTGAGACACCAACACCTCACTGTGACCTCAACAGCTCCCTGTAACACAAACACCTGTAACGTCAACACCTCACTGTGACATCAATGCCTCACTGTGACCTTACCACCTCACTGTGACCTCAACACCTGAGACCTCACCACCTCCCGGTGACCTCACCACCTCCCGGTGACCGTGTCTCCCTGTGACTCAGACATGTCACTGTGACAGGTACATCTGCCACTCCTCCTGTCCTTGCTCTTCCGTCTCCCGTCAGAGAATGGCTGGATTTAGAGCCTGCTTTCTCCTACAGCGCCTGGGACGCATTGCTGGGTGCTCATGGGCACGGTGTCAGTGACCTGGAGGTTCTGGGGGCACAGTCGGCCCGTCTCTCCCACAGCCGTGGTCTCCCGCTGCGGCCCTGTGTTCCCCGGGCCCCTCACCTAGGAGGTGACTCTCGGCTCTGCGTTTCTGAGCAGGTCCAGGCTGAGCCCCACTCCCGCTGCAGAATTGCTTCGCTCGGTGCTTCCCTACAGGGGCCCGTCGCTGCCCCCCACAGCCCTGGGGACGGAATCCCATGCGCAGCTCAGAGCCGAGGTCTCCTGTGCCTCCTGCTCTCAGGTGAGGGTCCCCTCCTCCACTGTGTCTCCTGCGCCCACACCCTGCAGGCGTGTCCACTTCGGCCACCTGGCCAAACCAGGGATGGCCCCAGCTCTTCTGACTGCTTCGTGCTGGGCTGCTCTGAATCTCCCCGGCCCCTGCCCCGGCCCCTGGGGGCCACGCCACCGAGGACAGGAGCAGGTGGGCCAGTCTGCAGCCCCAATGCCGGCACGAGGCTGTCCTCCTGCAGCCCCCACCCCAGCTCGGCCCCCTCCACGTCCCCTCGGGCGCTGAGAACAGACTGGCAGCTGGCGCCATGTGAAGTGGCCCCAGGGAGGATGGTGGGTGCTGAACCCTCCAGCCCGTCGGTCCCCAGGGAAATGACTTTGCCAAAGGGACACAAACCAGTCCCAGGGGTGACTGCTCAGGACTGCAGGGCTCCGGAGGCCAGGAGAGAGGGCGGGGGGGGGCTGCCCCCACGCCTCACAGAGCCCTGGGCAAGGTCTGCCGCTGTATGGAAAAGCTCCCAAGGTCACAGGGCCAGGAATCAGACACAGGCGGTGACCCCAGCACTGGGGGTCTCAGGGTCAGGCATCGGGTCCCAGACACAGGCGGTGACCCCAGCAGCAGGGGTCTCAGGGCCAGGCACTAGACACAGGCAGGGACCCCAGCACCGGGGGTCTCAGGGCCAGGAGTCAGACACAGGCGGTGACCCCAGCACCGGGGGTCTCAGGGCCAGGCGTCAGGTCCCAGACATAGGCGGTGACCCTGCACTGGCGAGGCTGCAGGCCGCAGCATCTCTGCCCCTCAGCACAGGGTGAACAAGCCTTCAGGGTCTCAGGGCTCCTGCACCGCTAGGAGCAGACATCAGGGCAGCTGGAGGGGGAGGGCGGCTATGGCCTGACGCAGGACAAGAGCCAGGGCTGAGCAGGGGAGGCAGGGGCAGCAGAGTCCCTCAGGACGACATAGCATGGACCTGGCCGGCCACTGGCCAATGTGGGGTCTGGGAAGGTGGAGGGGGCAGAGGGGCTGCACTGGGCTCCAGGGTCCACCTGCGGCAGGAAGGGAAAGGCAGAGCCCGGTCCGAAGACAAAAGCTGTAATCAAGAACAAAACCTCCCTCCGAGCTCTCCCGCACCTCCCATCGTCCTGAACTGGAACCAGGATCACAGGGAAGGGGGCCGCTGGGGGGGGGGCACTGTGAGACCACCAGGGCGGCTCCTTTGAGGTCCGCTCTGAGCCACAACACAGCTTCCGCGTGTGCAGGGGAGGCTCTGTGTGGACGCCAGGGTAGTGCCGACGTCACGGGAACCCCGACGACTCCACCCCCACTGCAGAGCTGAGTGTGGAGCTGCGCGGGGCGGCTGCACCCTCCTCGTGCCCCACTGCACCCTGCACCCCAGCTCCCACCAGACAGGCAGGCCCACAGGAGTGGACAGAGGACGTGGCGCCCTGGCCACAGCCTGCCAGCGCCCACTCGTGCCCAGAGAGGGGGCAGAACTCAGCCCTGAATCAGCTCCCACCTCACATAGGAGGCAGAAGGCGAGCAGTGAGGACAAGGCCCTCCCTCGGTCATTTTCCCACAGGAACGTGGGCTGGTTCCGGCCAGACACCGCTTGGCCCGCCCACCACAGGGAGAGCGCCCAGCAGAACCACCGAAGCCACGGGAAACACACAGTGACCAGCAGCTGGACAACCTGGGGCAGCCTCTGGGGACCGAGCCGCCAGTCCTGAGCACAAGAGCTCCCTGGGCCCAGGGCACAGCACGGTCCCCAGGTGGCCACGGGCCGCAGGAGCTCGCTCTCTGCCCACCCCCACTCCCAGGTGCCTCCCACGGGAGGAGGCCACGAGTTAGCCTGGGCAAGGCCGCAGGGGCCCACAGGGAGCCAGTCACGCCCGGAGCAACTCGGGTTCAGCGCAACAGACACGGGTGGGCACGGCGCCAGCGTCCACACCGATGGGCCCACCCCTGCAGCAAAGGGCACCCAGCCACGAGGCCGCCTGGGCCCGGGGCCTGGTCTCTACCGTGACGGCCTCACCGACAGAAGGGGCGGTGCTCCCGGGAAAGGCCTGGTTCCTGGGCCAGGCCACGAGAGCAGGACGGAGCCCGGAGCGTCCCCAGCGCCAGGAAGAAAACAAGGTGCTGACCCCACACCTAACAGGGGTCGGAGGACTCGGGGGCTAACCAGAGCTCGGGACCGCAGCCGGAACAACTCCGGTCACCAAATAAAGTGGAACTGCAGCAAACCCACGGCGTCAAATGAACATCACAAACCCTCGCTGAGAGTGAAGGGAAACAGCCAAGAGGCGAAACTCAGGCATTCCTGACCACGAAGCCCCTCGCCCCTGGGGGCCGGGCGCACTGCTGCCTCACAGGGGCACGGCCACAGTGGCACCAGGTGACAGCCAGGCTGACGGACGCGGCTGTGATGGAGAGAGGGCGCTGTCCTGGGGGCCCAGAGTAACCACAGGAAACCAGCAGGCGCCCTCCAAGGCCGCTGCGTGAACCTGCACCGCTCACGGTCACTCACCTGGGCAGCTCCAGCCTTGCCCCCTGCGACGTCCCGGGAGAAATGGCCCGTCCCCCCCCCCCCCACCAGCCTTCTACCACATGTAGCCACAGGCGCCCCTGCCCAGACAGAACCTACGAGTCCTCTGACGCCCCCCTCCCCCAGCTCTTTCCCTCTGTGCTCTGCAGTAAAACTGCCCTGGGAGCAGGGCCTCCCCCCACCTGCACTGCACAGAGTCCCAGCTCCCAGCTCCCAGCACACGGGAGCCTGGGCTCTCGTCCCCTGTGCCCCACGCATGCTGTATGTGCAGCACATGTATGTGCGTGCATGCACACACTTAAGCACATGCCCCGG
This sequence comes from Sylvilagus bachmani, assembly GCA_015711505.1. NCBI lineage: Eukaryota > Metazoa > Chordata > Mammalia > Lagomorpha > Leporidae > Sylvilagus > Sylvilagus bachmani. Next base: position 55,844,208 of record CM027392.1, on the reverse strand, counting down.
TTCTGGGTAGACGACACCCTCAGTGTCACCCCAGCGAGGCAAGTCCACGCCTGTCACCACAGCTTCTGGCCTCCTGACCCCGGACTCCACCTCTATGGGACTTGCTGCCACCTTCCACCAGTTCGCAGGGCCTGGGTGGCACTCGAACCACACACGGGGCCCAGGGAGCCAGCGGGGCCACTCCCAGCCCAGCAACTGCCAGACAGGACACAGCCGAGCCCCTGCTCCCCCGGCCGGCGGCAGGACCCACACAGCGCCGTACTGCAGGCCACCCTGGGCACGCACCGCAGGCTGCGCGTGGCGGCCGTGCCCCTCCCGTGCTGCGGTGTTTTCTCAACATCCCAACGAGTGTTTTCCAATCAGTGTAGCGCTCGTTAGCGCTCCACTTCTGAATTAATAAACGTGGCCTGGAACCAGCCCTGCTGGAGGAGGCAGGTGGGACGTGAATCCCTGCTGGAGCCAGGACGGACACTCCAGGAATCTCCTGTGTCTGTCTGAATCTCCCGTGACAAGAAAGAAAACAAACACCAGTGGGGGGAACCTGCCAGGACCTCCCGGAACCGAGGGCAGGTCCCTAACACCACGACCTTGGTCACAGACCTGGGGACAGACCGTGCGGGACCTGGGGCTTTGGTGTTTCCTGAGCCGACCCCAGCACCGCCATTCCAAGGGGCCTCGGGTGTCAGGGCCCCACGCAGCAGCCACACCACCATCTGCTCACCCACCGCGCGCCCTCCACGTGGGCACACCAGGGCCCTCGCCCGGGACCCGTGCAGGCTGGGCCAGCAGGCACCAGCAGAGGAGACAGGAAGAGCGATGGGGGCCCACGCAGCCCAGCACCCCAGGTTCAGCTCCCACCAGACACCAGCAGCTCCCCACACCTCTCTTGCCTAGAGGATCAGTGAGTGACACTCTGAGTGCCCACAGGGGGCAACTCAGGCCCAAGCCCCCACCCTCAGCCGGCCCCCCACGCAGCGAGCCCACCCACGCCCTCAGCACCTCCCCTAGCTCCAGACACCTGGGGCCCAGCGTCAGCCGAGCGCTCGGGGCTCCGCCCATTTCCAACCTCTGAACAAACCGAAGCCAAGGGGCTTTGGTTAAGGACAACCACAGGGTTAGGGAGCAGAGCCCGCACGGCACCGGGGATGTGGTTGGTGCCCGGCAGGCATCTGCGGCACCGCAAATGCAGCTCCTCCTCTCAACAGTCCCACATCTGCAGGCTAAACCCTGACTCCCACACGGGCTCCTTCGGCTGATCAGTGACCGCAGGGCACCGAGCGAGGAGGAACAGCAGTGATGGGAAACGTGCTCAAGGACGGACCATTCCAGACCCTCTGAAGGCCGCAGCTCATTCCAGAGGCAAAGGCACAGAGGACTTCTGCTCCGGCCCAGGCTCACCATGCACGCACGCACACGCGCACACATGCTCCGGTGCACAGCTGCACACCTCCATGCCCACGCCCACACGGTGATCCCACCCCAAGAGCAGCGTCCAGCCTGTGCACCAACACCCGAGCCCCGGACACCCCAGGCAGCCCTGCGCTCCGGGCTCTGAGCAGTCTCCAGCCCCCAGAGCAAACGCCCAGCTCCAGATCAAAGCAGGTTCTGCCCGCGGTAAATCTGCGGAGACGGATCCTGCGGTCTGCGCTGCCTCCCGCTGGAGCCGGAGCTCAGCCGCTCGGTGGGGGCCCCCACAGGCCTGCTCTCTCCCCTGAACCCCCACAGCCTCTGTCTGCTTCCTGGGGCGGGCATCTCTGCACGGCTCGTGGGGAGGGGGGCCGGGAGGGGGTCCCCTGGTAGGACACACTGGACTCCCTGAGCCAAAGTGGACAGAGGAGGAAGCGGGGGGGGGCAGGAGGGACAGGGCAGAGAGAGGGGCCCGCACAGCTGGTGGGCGGCTCCACTCCCTTTCCTGCCTAGGACCCTGGGGTCCTGGTCACTGTCCCCACGGCCACTAAGACCACTGTAGATGGCACCAAGAAACCATGATCTGAGTCTGGGAGAGGTGAGCATGGAACCCCACACAGGGGCAACAGAGGACCCGGGGAATGACCTCCCACCGGATTCACTGACCCCACTCCACAGGCCACCTCTGAGGTCGCCCAAGGTCATGGATCTGCAGGTACAGGAGCTGAGCGTCAGCAGGGCCTCTGCACAGCGCCGCTGAGACAGGACACAGACGGACACTCCCTCGGAGACAGGGACACAGCCACCCACCAACGAGGGGCGTGTAACAAGTGTGTGTGCAGGAGTGCACACCCTGAGGGGCACAGGAGTGTGCCTTTGTGTGGGAGCAATGGAAGTGTGAGAAAGGGAGAGCACTCTGGCAGGCACGTGGCGGGGGCACTGTGTGAGTGCGCGACAGTGGGGAGGCCTCCCCGTCCTCACTCAGCCCCACAGTGAAGGGCAGGGCCTGTGGCTGTGGGAACAAGGTCCCTCGGGAAGGCGCCCCAGCCAGGCCCAAAAGGGGCCAGCCTGACAGGAGAAACCCGCAAAGCCCCCAGCCACAGGGATGCCCACCTGCACCGCCACCACGCGGCCCCTCTGGCTGGGCTGTCCAGGCCCGGCTGTTCAGGTTGCCGGCTGACCGAGACCGCCACCCGCGTGCCAGGGCTTCGTCCAACAGGTGCTCCAGGCCGGTGCCACACGTCGATGGCTCAGGCTCACAGGCCACCAGCTAGAGTAGGTGTGACAGTGAGACACAGCTCCCGTGTCTCCCCTGCAGGGCACAACTGGCATCAGAGCTGGGGGGGGACACTTGTCCTGCAGCCCAGGGGTGAGGCACTGACAGCGGGGGCTCACAACTCTCTTGTGTTACAGACACGGGAGAGGCACGGAGCCCACTGACGGTAGGGGCTGAGCCCGAGGACTGCCTGTGCCCCGGGTCGCACAGCTACGCCAGCATCTGAGGGGCTGGGAAGTCCACCCAGGTGCAGGCCCAGCTCCGCCTGAATGGTCAACTGAGCCCCTGCTCCACCTGCCCCCCCCGATGCACCCCTGCCGGAATGGCCCGTCCCCCAGGAGAGCACAGACCCGGCCCCCTGGGCCGCAGAGACATGACAGCAGAGGGACATCATTCAGCATCGCCGTGGGTCCCAGAAGGGCACGCTGACCATTCTGAGGGTGGCGGGGATGGGCCATGCAGACCCCCGCCCACAGAAGCCTGCTGAGCGGGACGCCCCACCAGGGGCCACCTCTGGTCTCTTCTCACTCTCCAGGCCCCTGGGCCTCCCTGGCCTGGCCGCTCCCTGGGTCACTCAGTCCCCCATGCCCCTCCCCAAGGCCCCATGAGCCCCTGCCCAGGTCAGGCTGCAGGCCCAGGGTCTCCCGGGGGATGGGGGGACCCCAGCCCCTAGCTCGAGCCTGGTTCCCAACTCCGTCTGATCACAGACGTGCCACCGAGATGCACACACCCCAGGCAGCTCTGCCCGCATGTGCTCCCGCAGGGGACTGGGCCCCAGCACCTTCCCGGGCAGTGGTCCCTCTGGGCTGGGAGCAGAGAAAGCCCTGGCACAGGACAGTGGAGGCAGAGCAGGTGGGAGTCCGGGGCCCGGGATGACTCCCAGCCCAGCCTCCCTCCAGCTGCCCTGTGGGAGTCAGAGACCACTGGCTTTGAGGGAGGCCCAGGAGGTGGCAGAGAAACAGGCCCGGCTGTGGGCCGGGACCCAGGGAGCCACCACTCTGGGCAGAGGCACGGGGTGACCACCAGGGATCTGCATCCCCCGTGGGCTGCAGCAGACAAGGCCTGGGGGGAGTAGCAGGGCTGGGGGGAGTGCAGGGTCGTGCAGCCAGGCGTTGGGGGCAGGAGCGCCCAGGCAGCCAGGAGACAGGGGAGGGTGCGGGGTGAGGGGCCCAGCCAAGGACAAGGAGACCACCTGCGGGTGTCTCCTCCCCACAGCCCCGTCTTCACACAGCCCCTTCTTGCCCCAGGAGGAGCGCCCATCTGTCGCCCTCCTGTCAAGGCAGAGGCGTGCCCAGGAAGGTGAGCACCACAGGGCAATCAGGACTGAGACAGGACAGCTGGGGAAGAAGAGGGCCAATGAGGAGGGGGCGGTGGGAAGGAGCTAACCTGAGGGCGGGCCGGCGAGAAGGCGGAGCCAGCAGGGGAGGTGCGGTGCGCCAGGCTCAGGCAACCTCAGAGCAGCTGGAGACTGTGTGTCCGGCCCTGGGCCCCGCACAGGCGAAGGCGCGAGTGCTGGCCGCTTAGCATCAGCGCCGCACACCTGGGCCGCCAGCTGTGCCACCAACAACCAGGTCACCCGCGGCCCCGCGCTGCGGTTCTGCACGAGGGCCGGGAAGAAGCTGGGGCCGCACGGGGAATTGCAGCTGACTCCCGTCCCCATCTACAATGGCGATCTCGGCTATCCTGGCCACGGTGAAGAAATCGGCAGAAACAGGACCACGCGTCACTCATTCTTCCACGCAGCCATGCGCCCCTGCTGCTTCAGAACATAAAATAACACCCATCATCCTTCCGGGGTGCTCAGAGCACCCGTGCTCCCAGCTGCCAGGGACCACACCCTGGGCTCTCCTGGCGCACGATGGGGGCAGGAAAGGAGGGGGCCCGGCCCCGGCAGCTGGGCAAGGGCCACGTGGGGCATGCTCTGCCCCTCCCTGGATGCCATCGTCCCTCCTGGGCTCTGTCAGTCTGTCCCTTGAGTGGGGTCCGCAGGGGGCTCAGGCCACACCCACACCCTCACTCTCCAACCTGCCCGGCGTGGGGGGCAGGGCTGAGTTCTGGCAGGCACTCCCCTAAGCGAAAATGAATTGTGCTGCGTGCACAAGTACATGACCCCTCCGCCCGGGCCTCCCACCCCGAGCCCACTCTGCCCCAGAGGACACCAGCACCCAGCAAGCCTCTGAGGGAGGAGCCGAGTGCCAGCTACAGAGTCCACCCCTGTTGGCGCCCTCCCGAGCCCACACAGATCCAGATACGCTAAGCCACAGGCCCTGCGTTCCCACAGCGGAGGGAGCCTGGGGGATTCCTGTGGAGGGGCGGGAGCTCTGGGGAGAGAACAAGGCACTGGCTCTGCGGCCGGGGGAGGCACAGGGACCCAGGGCACGGTGCAACACAGAGGCTTCCTCCAGCAGCCAGGGCGTCCTTGACAGGCATGGGGGGGCGGGAGGGGTGCTTCTGCCCAGGGAGCTAACCTGGCTGTCACTGACCAGCCCCTCCCTAGCTCCGCAGGGCTCTGACCATGGACCCTTGGGCAGGGTCTGGCTGTGTGCGCAGCAGGGCGACCCCTCCTCGAAGCTGCCGCCCCTCCTGTCCTCTTGCTCATCCAGGCGGTCAGTCGGCCTCTTTGGGGGCATCCAAAGCACCTGCCCAGAATTCCGGATCGAGGCGGCGCCGCTGGCAGCAGGCGACCACGCAGGGTCTGAATGGGAGGCAGAGCAGCAGCCGCCCACATGCTCTGGAGGGTGGGTGCCACCTGCTCGGCTCCCCTCGAGGACACGGGGCAGGAGCTCCACAGGTCCCCCACAGAATCTCCCACCTGGAAGACGGGGTCCCCCGGGGGTCCTAGAGGCCCCTCACTACGTCTCTGTGTGTTGACCCCACACCCACACACCATGCCAGCACGACCACTGTGCCGACCCGAGGACTTCCTATGAGTGTTCAAGACGAACGGGGGCTTCCACCACGGGCTCCTACAATGGGGATCTTCAGCCCTCACCACGGTACTGCTGGTAGGGGGCTCCTGCCCCTCCTGTGAGTGGGGAAACCGAGGCCCACGGAGGACAGGGTTTGCAGTGCCCAAGGGGCTGGCGGCAGAAAACCCCCAACGTTTGCTAGGAAAGGAGCCCAGGTGCCTCCTAAGAAGTGGGACAGAGGCTGCCCCGTGGCGGGGGGGGGGGGGGGGGACGGGAGCCACTGCTGTGACACAGGCACCTCCAGAGGCTGCCCCGTGGGGGTGGACCACTGCTTGACACGGGCACCTCTGAGACCACCAGTGGTGGGGTGGACCAGTGCTGTGACACGGGCACCTCTGCAAAACCCCCTCCCTTTTCAAAGCTTTAATCTTCTACAATGAAAGCCTGGAGGCTCTACAGGAAAATTCTTAATTTAAAAGGAGAAAACAATAATGCAGCCTTTTGTTGCACCTGCTGCGTCCCTGGTGCACGCAGGGAAAACATCCTGGTCGGGGCCCTGGGCCCCTGTTCTACTCCTGACGTCCTGGTGTCTGGTCAGAGTGGGGAGGTCGTCTCCTGGGTACAGGTCTGGCTGCGGGGGACGGCATGAGGCCCCGGCTAAACACAGACCTGTGGGGCAGGCACAGGCATGTCCCTGTGATGGTCGCGCAAGGCCGACCTGGAGTCCAGAGGAGGCTGCCAGAGAACTCTGCCCCGCCCTCAAGGGGAGGGGTCTCGCAGTCTCTGGCTCCATTCCCCCTTTCTCCACCTTCACCCCTGCTTCGTACCCTCCCTCTCCCAGCTCCGTTTCCATGTCGCCCCTAGGGGCCCGTGGTTTTGAGCACATCTCAGCTCTCTCTGCCCTTAAAGCAGAGTCCAGACAAGCGCCTGTCCCTGCACCCAGCCGTATGTCCCAGTGCCCGGTGACTATGGCACAGGGTCTGACCCCTCTCACCCTCTCTGTCCAGCTCCCCCCCTTTGCTAGTACTGCAAACCTCTCCTGGTGGAGCCCCCTCCCCACCTGGCTCAGCCGGCCCTCCTGCCCACTGCAGCTAGAGGGAGAAACCAAACGGTCCCTAGGGCACTTCCCGCCCCAGGCACGCTGCCCCCCACCGGCTCCGAAAGCCCCGTGGAGAGCCGCCTGCACCTCCACCTCCCCAGAGCCCAGGAGGAGCGGGAAGCCCGTCCTTGCCACCACCTCGCCAGCCCGGCTCGGAGGACAGTGGCAAACTTCGGGCGGGCGCTGCGGAACCACAGTCAGGACGGCGGCAGCGCCTACTCCGAGTGTGACCTTGGCAAACCTGTTCCCTCGGGGCCGCAGGTGGGTCCGCAAAGAGCGGCCCCGGGAGACGCGCGCGGGGTGGGCAGGGAGCTGCGGCGAAGTCCTTTCTCCACCCCCCACCCCCCACCCCCCCGCGATCCATCCCCGGATCCGCAAGGCTGGGAGGCGAGCCCGGCATGCGCCCTGGGCGCTCCCAAGAGGAGCCCGGGGCTACGCGCTCCGCCAGCCCAGAAGCGGAGCCCCCCGCCCATGGAGAGCGGTGCAGTGAAAGAGCCAGCGACCGCCCCGGCTCCCGCACCGCTCAACAGCTGCCTGACCTTGGGCCAGTCCCCCTCTCCTCCTGCCGGACCCCGTCTCCAAGAGGGACTCTTGGAGGACTCCAGTTCAGAGGAGCGCCCGGACGAGGGTGCCATCCCCGGCTGCGTTCCCAAGGGTCTGGGTGACCTTGAACACACACCCCGGCCCCTTCCCCACATTCGGAGCCTCAGTTTCCCCCCACCCCCCGCCCGACAGGGAAAAGCGCGCCCCTCTGCGGGCGCTCCCGGTCCCACCGGGCAGGTGCGTCCCAGACCAGACCCGGGGCACAGCGGCACTTACCGTCCTCCAGAGACGAGGGCGCCTGGCGGGGACCAAGGTGGCGGTGACCAGCAAGTGCGAGGCAGCCACCACGAGCCCGAAGCCGACGGCCAGCAGGCTGCGCACGGGCAGCAGGGCATAGGACACGAAGGTGACCAACAGCAGCTGCCAGACCCCCTGCTCTGCGGCCGCCGGCCCCGCCGCCGCGCCCGCGGGGCCCCCCGCGGGGCCGCCCAGCGCGAAGGGGCAGCAGAGCAGCGCGAAGGTGAGGCTGAACAGCAGCGCCAGCTGGCCGACCTGCTGCAGCTGGGGCACCTGCAGGGAGCGCACGTTGGTGACCACGAGCAGCGCCAGGAAGAGGACGCAGTGCACCGGGTGCGAGCCCTTGGCCAGGCCGGGCGCGGGCCCCGGCGCGCCGAGCAGCTCGGCCAGCGCCAGCGCGCCGGCCAGCAGGCTGAGCACGGCCAGCGCCTTCAGCGTGGCCGCCTGCTCCAGCCGCAGCGTGTAGCCGCGGAACAGCGCCTCCAGCTCGGGACACGCGAACTCCTCGCCGCACGCCCGCAGCCCGCGCCGGCCGCCCGGCCCGGCCGCCCTCTCGGCGCCCCCGGGCTCGCCCGCGCCGCCGCCTCCGCCGCCGCCTCCGCCGCGCGGCGCCCCCGCCATCTCAGCGCCATGCAGCGGCCGCCGCCGCGGGCGCGCCCCTCGCCGGCCCGGGGCGCCGGGGCGGGCGGGCGGGCGGGCGGCGAGGCGCCGGGGCGCGGCGGGCGGAGTTGGGGCGCCGGCTGCCCAGCGCGCGCGCCCCGAGCGCGTCCTTGCCCGCCCGCCGCGCCTGCGCACTGGCGCCCGCCCGCACCCCGGCCGCGGGGCTCGGCGGCGGCCGCGCTGCGACAGCCGGGCCCGGGAGCCGCGGTCCGGGGCGCGCCCCGCCTGGGCGGCCGGCGTCCCCGCCCGCCGGGAGGGCCTCGTGACCTGCGGGCACCTGCCTAGCCCCGCAGGGCCTCACTTTCCCCGCCCTTACGCAGCGGAGCCCGCCCCCTCGGCGTCTTTGGGGACCTTAAAAAAGCCGAAATCCTCGAAATCGCCCAGGGAGGGGGGCGTGATCCCGCCACCAGCGCGTCCCCTCCCCCAGTGAGACCCGGACGGCGCCGGACTGCGGACCCAGGGCGCGGCAGGGGAGCGGGCCTGGGGACGCCCGGGGCTGGGCGGAGGCCGGCGGCCCCTCGGCACGCACGCGGGACCCTCCACGTGGCTGTTCCCCCGGGCGCCTGCACACCGCGTGCGCAGGTGCGGGGCGTGGGGCTGCGGCAGGGGGCGGGGCGAAGTCGAATTAGCGCAGCCTGAGGAGGGGGCGGGCTGTGGGGTCGCTTCCCCGGGCTGCGCCAAGGAGTTGTGTCCCCGCGTGGGGGGAGGAAGGGGCGGGGGGCACAGGGGACGGGTTGCGCGCCCAGCGTCTGGGTGGGCGCCCTCTGGCCGGCCCCGTGTACCATGAGCATCCCGAGTAACCGTGGGCGTGGACGCGGCGAGGACAACCCGCCCGTCGTCATCCCTCGGATGGACCACGACCTGGGGATCCCCTGAATTCTCGGAGACACGGGTGTATTTTAGGGGACCCCAGAGACCCAGTGACGCTCGGGTGACAGCCACGGCCCGGGGCTGTTAGATGGGCGTGAGGATGAGAAATGCAGCAGTAGGCAGAACCGCGTGAAACCGCCTTTGTAAAGAGTCCACGGCAGCCGGCATCCACCGCCAGGCTCCAGCCCAGTGCCCAGGGCACGCGCGGGGTCCCACGCAGAGCCCACAGCAGCTCCGGTGAAGGCGCGGGACCGCGCTGGCTGACCAGCTGGCTCCTCCCTGGCACGGGCACCCACCCACGCAGCTCCCTGCTGCCTGCGGCCCCCACCTTCCCGCAGGCTCATCCGCACCCCTCCGCAGCCGTTTTCTGTTCCTCGTGCGGTCTCTGAGCACTGGAAGGAGGCCTGGCTGGGTCATGGTTTGTCACTCTGTCCTCAACGTGTGCTGCCTTCCTCCTCCCCAGAGCACAACCAGATCGCCCAGAGTCTTCCCCGGGCATCAGGATCCTGCCTGTGACTCAATGCTGTGTGTTCATGGCCGCGGGATTTTACGAAAGCAAAGCTGGGTAATAGCCAGAACAGACCAAGCGGTGTTCAAGTGAAGGCAGCGTGACAGAGCTCACACGCATAGAGCCCCGTTGCACCTGCCTGGGCCCTCGGGGCCCCTGCATTCAGGAAGTATCTTTGATTGCGGTCCGGGAGACTGCTGGGCTTCCCAGTATCTTTGGGTTCAGATGGCAAGGGGTTTGCTACTGGGCACAGCATCTGGGCATGGCCGCCCCGTCCCAGGATGGCACCCAGGGCTGGTGGTGGGCCCCATGTGGCGTTCTCCGTCATCTTTATGCCTCTGGTCCCACCGGCCCCAAAGGGGCATCTTAGAAAGCAGATTTGGGGGCCTCGTTTGTCAATGAAGTAGACACCCAAGCCTTGGGGGTCCCCCCGAATGGGCCTGGAGAATGGGGCCCCTCCCTCAACCCCCTGTTGTTCAACCCCAGAGGGCGAGAGCCTGTGACTCCCTGGAAAGAGGCAGCCTTCACGGGGCAGTGTGCAAGCACAGGCCAAGTCTCAGAGCTGCGTGGAGCCATCACACCCCTTGGCTGTCAGAGGTTGAATTGCCCCCCCCCCAAGTTCTCAAGTGCCTGGAGACGTGGCTTCATCTGGAAGCAGGGTCATTGCAGATGGGATTGGAAAAGTTGGGCTGTGCTGGGGAGGGACGGGCCCTCCTCCAATGCAACCTGTGCAGCCGGGGAAATGTGCACGGGAACTTGGAGCGCACCAGGAGGGGAGGACGCTGGGTGAAGTCAGAGAGAGGTGGGGGGAGAGGCCAGCACCAGACCTTCCAGAGAAACCAGCCCTGGGACCCCCTGAGCTGGGAGCCCCAGCCTCCAGCACCGGGAGGCAGGACATGTCTGTGGCTTAAGCCTCCCCAAGTGAGCACTTTGTCCACCTCGCGATGGTCCCTGGGAAAGGCCGCCCCTTTGGGGAGCACCTGCCACCCCCTCAGAGGGCAGCAAAGGGGGCACTTGTGGGTGTTTCTGCAGGGACGGGCACGGGGCTGCCTCCTCCTCACACCAGCACACGCCGGCTCTCCAGAGGAACAAGTCGCGGGGCATGTTGGGCCGGCTCCTCCCCGCTGCGGCCCCTCCTGCCTTGGCCTCGCTCAGGGCGGGCTCAGGCAGCAGGGATGCCGCCGCCCGCGTCCCTGGCCTTTCACCATGTGCAAATCTCTCCTGTGCGTCTTTGCTCTGGAGCCTCCTGACCGCCGAGGGCCCGGAACTTCTCCGGAAACTGAATGAATTTCCCAGATTGCAAGGGTGCTGTAGGGCAGGCTCAGCTCCTCTGACCCAAGTCCAGTCACGGCCATTACCAGAGGGTCAGGTGGTGTCGGGGCTTGGGGTGCGGAGCCCTGAGCTGCTTTGCCGCGCTGGTGTCTCGGCACCACCCTTCCTGGCTGTGCGACTGCATAAGCTGCCACCCTTCTCTGTGCTCTCCCTCTTAGCACCTCGCTCCCAGGACGCGTGGGAAGTGGGGCCCATGCGCGCCCACAGTCTGCGCTTTGTCCACGTGACAGGCACACAGCCTTTGCGCCCAGACACATTGCTCTGTGTGCCCAAGAATTGGGCAGGTGTCATTGAAGCTGTTCCAGCTCCATGCGTCGGTTTAGGCATCTGGACAGCCGGGGGAGACGCGTACCCGTTCCCACTAACTCCAGAGACTGAGCCTCAGGGGGAGCACGTACGGGACGCCACCCTGCTTCGTGTTCCCCTGGGCAACACGCAGAGCCACATCAGCCTCACGGTCTCCAGCCTCGAGCCGCTTGTGGGATGAAGTCGGGCAGAGACCATCAGCTGTCCGCGGGACGCTCACGGAGTGAGCCTGGGCACAGCAGTTTTCGGAGGGGTGAAGGCCAACCTGGGAGCTGTCTCAGATGGGGACGCCCTGGAAGCCGGGCTTTCTTCCCGCTCCTCCCCTGTGTGGGGCCACTCCCGACCCAGCCTCCTCGGAGGGACACCGGGCACCGTCTGCGGCCCCGCTGGCTTCCTCCTGCTCTGTGCTTGGATCGCATGGGGACACACGAAGCATCTGTGGTGCGTGGAGGGTGGCAGTAGGAAGCGGCGCAGGCATCTGTTCAGGCTTCCTCCGGTCCCAACGTGAAGAAAGCTCCATGGCACAACACCTTAAGCCGGCACAGCCAGACGGCAGGGGCTGCGGTGACAGAAGCCTGGGGCTGGCAGAGTCGGGTCTGCGCTTGGCAGTGAGCAGCGCGGCTGTGGCAGGCCCACAGCCCCAGAGCCTGGAGAGGCTGCAGCTGGGGTCTCTGCTGCCACCCACGTCACCCTGCCCAGCTGCCAAGGCCACGTGACTACAGCGGGAGGTGCTGGCCACGCATGTGCTCCCCTCCCGGAATCAGGGGGCAGCGCCCAGACACCGGCTCCACGGGGAAAGGGTCCCAGGGAGAAGGGCAGCACAGCAGGTGCAGGAAAGAGGTGGATGGTGGTTGGCCACGCCCAGCGGACAGAGGCGGAAGGAGCTGACGGGGAGGGGGGGGTTCAGCACTCAGGGTCCCCAGGGTCACAGGCCAGCCTGGGGGCGGACACTGGGCATAGATAAGCATCTACTGTGTGTCCCTGTGTTGAGGCTGGCGGGTACAGCTTTGCGCATTGTCCTTGGTGGTGGGCGGAGAAGGCTCTGCCCCATCAGGACACCTGGCCAGGTGGGAGAGGCAGGCTGTAAGCCTAAACAGGTGCTTGTCAACGAGGCCAGAGAGAGCAGCCACCCGGGCATGGCTGCGGCACACCCGGGAGCGGGCGGGGACACCTGCCCTGGGTCTCTCTCCCACTGCTCTGTGAAGTGGCCGTGTGAGGGAGCTGCGGCCAGGTCCACAGGACGGGGGTCCTTGCCCCTGGGGGGAGGGGGCGGTGGTGCAAACACAGGGGCTGCAGCAGGCTGCTGAATTTGCACATCGTGCTGGCCACACTGACTCGCACAGAGAGGGCTGCTGTCCCGCTGCCTCAGGCATGCCCCTGGAACGTCCACCGAGGGGAGCCGTGGTCCCTGGCACCTGCAGGGAGGGTGGGGCTTCTCCTTTCTCGTCCTCTCCCCACCACCCCTTCCCTGCCTTTCTGTTTTCCCCCAGAGCCGAGCAGACCTCACAGCAGACGCAGGGACAGAGTGACCAAAGGCCACCCAGAAGACGCTGTAGAACCTCCCAAGGCTTCAGAGCCCAGGACGCCGTCGGCCCCGGCTGCCACCCCCCTGAGCTCCCTGAGCCCATCCGAGACCCAGCCTCTCTCCCTGGCCCCTCTGCAGACCAGCGCATGCCCCCAAGCCCGGGGTGAGCGGTGAGTTCTGTCTCCAGTGCTATCCGCACGCAGCTTCCATGCTGTGTCCACTCCCGGGAGGCAACAGGGCATTGCCACCCGCCACCCGCTCAGCTGTCCCCCAGGAGCCGAGCCGGCGCGTCTGCTCCCGTTCTTTCTCACTGCAGTTTCTTCCTACTCATTTCAGAAGACAAGGGATTCGCTGGGGTTCACGGGGCAACCCCAATCCCCACGTCCCTGTTTCCTGAAAGCCCAGGCAAGCCGGGAGCTCGCCCACGTGGCGTGGACGTGGTGTGTGGCACATGCTGTGTCCTGACTGAGCCCCCCCGAGGCTCACCCTTGGGTGCAGGACTCACTCTGTCAGCTCGGGCTGTGCGTCCCACCAGGGCTGGCCACCCGTGAGCACCTCCTAGCACAGGTGCTTGGTTGCCCACTTCATAGAGGACGCCCAGTCCTTGTCCTGATACGCTCAGTGCGAGGCGGGGTGCTTCAAGGCCAGCGGTGGCCAGGTAACGGGGCGTTGGGAGAACAGGACCAGGGACCCCCACAACCCTTTCCTGCTGAGCACCGCAGGCTGGGGGCTCACGTGCTCCCTTCCAACGCCTCTGCATTGGCTTCAAACCACAGCCGCGCCATTCCCACAGCAAGGATGCTGTCCAGGTAGCTGGAGTCTGCTGGAGTCCAATCACATGGGGCCCCCAGAGCGGGACGTCTGCTCTGTGCATGGTCCTCAGACTTAGCTGCCAATTTCGTCCTGCAACACTGGGATAATGTGTGGTGCACACCTAGGTGCCGTGGTCCAGCCCTGAAGTTAGCTGTCCCAGGGAGTTCGGCACACGTCAGCAGAGAGGGAAGCTGTCCACAGGGCAGCCCCGTCTTCCTGAGTCGCAACAGCCTGGTCTGCGGGTGAGCAAAGTGTTGGAGACCAGAGCCCTCTCCCAGGGCTGGGCCTGAGGCTCGAGACATGGAGGTGCCACTGGGCGGGATGTCCGTCCTCTAAGTGCTCTGGGGACAGGGGGAGGGTGACAGAAACTTCCAGCACAGTCTCACCATGGACACTGCTGAGAGCTACAGGAGCCTTGGGAAGCAGCAGCCGGGGGCTGCCCGGGTCTGTCTCCCTCTCGCCAGCATCCTGGCTTTTAAGGGAATGGGCTGGGCTTTCTGGTCACGGCCCTGTGACAACCTACCGGGCAGGTGCACCCAGAAGCCCACCCACCTCAGACCAGACTCAGGGTCTCCCCGGCAGCCACTTGCTGGTCCCACCCTGGACTGATCCAGGGTCTCCCTGGGCAGGAGAGGACGCCCCGCACCACGTTCTGGGGACACAGACGTGGGGAGGCCCCCCACCTGTCCTCTAGGAAGGAGGCAGAACAGGCAGTATGAGAGGACCACAGGCTGCAGGCTCCGAGAGGGGCCCAGGGAGGCCGTGGCAGCAGGTGGGGCCTGGCAGCAGAAAGGGATGCGCTAACCCTGCCCACCCATGGCTCTCTGGGCCAGCAGGAGCCCTCGTGGAACCCCGGCCCCCATAGCCCCTGTTCCCTGCACCGTCTCCAGCGGGGGGCAAAGGCCATGGCTGGTAAGCCCCCAGGTGCTGCCCCACAGCCAGGCTGGCCTTGTTATTTATAGTGACCCTGGGGAGCTAAGCTGATGAGCGTTAAATGGATTTGTGAAAACCATCCTGGGGCCCAGATGGACAGTAGACCGGGAGCAGGCCGGCAGGCACGCCCTAGAACCCACCGGGAAAATATTTAAAATCAGGTCTGGCTCAGGAGAGCGGGCGCAGCCGGGAGTCGGCTCCGGCAGCTGCGTCTGACAGGCCGAGCAGCTCCGGCCTGAGGATTTGCTAAAAATAGCATCGCTGGCTTGTGGGTAGAGAATCTGACCCAATTAGAGATTACCCGTTTCAGGAATTACTGGAAAAGAAATCTCATTAAATAGGTTAAATATAGGAGCCAGAAGCTTAAGAGGCCATTTGGGATTAAAAGGAAAACCAAAACCCCACAAAGATTTGGAAATAAATTGTGCATCTCCTTTAAGGGAAGGGGCCCCGGCCCCTGCAGATGCAGCCGCTGCTCCGTAGGGACCCAGCTGAGCCGGCCAGGGAGCTTGCATTTAACGGAGCCACTGGAACCCGAGTGGTGCCCCAGCCGCTGCTGGGCTCTGGCTAACCCAGAGCGTCTCATGCTGCGGGCCTCGCACCTGACGCACACACGTGACCACGCTCCTGCCAGCCCCACACAGCCCCTTCCGGCCTCCCCGCAACGCCACACACCGCCCTCCCCCCGCCGGGAGCCAGCAGCTCGCTGCACGCCTTCCTCTCCTCCCCACGCCCAATCTGTCCCCGAGTCCTGCGGATCGCATGCCCAAAATAGCTCCCTCCTCTGTGTCCCCCACGTTCGGGTCCCCACCACCGACTCCTGCAGGGCCATCGCACCTGCTGCCTCGGCCCTCAGCCCCCACCCACCCCCAGCTCCGTCACTCTGCATTTCTTCTGAAATGTGGAGAGGTCTTTCCCATGTCTTGCTCTTAAAAAAAAAAAATCGAGAGCTTCCAAGTGCCTCTAAGCATCCTCTGAAGTGTGTTTTTACAGCACACAAGTCCGGAGAAAACCCTATAAAAAGAAAGGCTGTGTTTGAGTGCATTCGAGAGAAATCGCGCTCCCCCGCAGGCGGCGTTCCCAGTTTATCCAAGCAGGGAGCACCTGTGGCCTCCCTCGCATCAGGAGAGCTCGAGATTGCTCTGGGCAACACGGGTGCTGCAGAGGACAGCGCAAGCGTCCTGGGGTCCTCTTGCCCTCAATCCCCACCTGGGACTCCTCACCTGTTGCGCCCTCGCCCCTCTGCACCCTGCCACTCCCTCCCGGGTAGACAGCAAAGCCCCAGTGTCCCCTATACCCTCACACTCAGCACAGAACCCCTCTCATCCCCACGGTGCAGGGTTTTCCCCACACCCACCAACCCCGGCACCTGCTGGGCGTCCTACAGCTTATTTGCAGTTAGCATGCAGCCCACGGGGTGCGCCTGCTTCAGATGCCAGCCACAAGCGGGGGCCCCCACGTCACCCACAGCTTGTGCCCCCTCGTCTGCAGACTCAAGGTTCTCACGAGCCCATCTGGAGAGGCCAGCGGCCCCCAGGGCAGCAGGTGACTCACCCAGGTGCCCTGCTTACCCCCAGGGTGCACCACGGGTTCACAAGAACAGCCCCGCGGTTCAGAAGGGGCCCAGGGCGCGTGCCTCCAGCCCCGTGGAGTTTCAAGGTGCCTGTTCCTCGTCTATATGCGCTTCTGTGACCCACGGTTTCCGTGGTAGGTTTTTCTCATCAGAGAAGTGCGATTTGGAGCCCGTGTTCGGGCACCAGTTCCAGTCGCGGCTGCTCCACTCCCGACCCTGCTCCCTGCTAACGTGCTTGGGAAAGCAGTGGAAGGCGGCCCACGATGGAGCTGCAGGCTTCAGTCCACTGCGGCTTCGGTCTGGCCCAGCCCTGGGTGTTGCGGCCACTTGGGGAGTGAACCAGTGGGTGGAAGATCACTTTCGCGGTGTGACTCTGCCTTTCATATCAGCAAAAATATCTTCTTTACAAAAGCAAGTTAACATGGCGAGGTTTGAAAGCTGACCCAGCACTGGTTTGCTGTGGGGACCGACAAGTAGCTGGGCTGGGCGGCTGAGACGCACAAGGACGCAGACCCCACTGGGACGCTTCGTCCTAGCAGGGCAGGGCAGAGCCGGCCAGCTCGGCGCCCCTGCAGTCAGCGTCCACAGCGAGAAACGGAGGGACGCGCTCCTGAGGTTGCCATGGAAGAGAGGAGTGGGACCACGGTGCCCCCAGGAGAAAGGCTCAGAGATGCCGGTGTGGGGTAGCACTCTCCCGGCATGCGGGCTCCCGCTGGTGTCGTGTGAGAAGGGGCCGAGGAGCCAGCTGGGGACCCCACTGGGGCGGCACACGGCCCCCAGGCCCGCCCCTGGGCCCAGCCCCCTGCACACCTGCACCCTGGCTAGGGGCCGCACCCAGACGTGAAAGGAGCTCCCTGGGGCAGGACGCACCGTGTGGAGCCCGGCACCCGGCTGCGGGCACTCAGCCAGTTTGTTATCCAGCCTCGGCCTCTTTCCAGATGAGCCGGCCCAGGCTGCCCAGGCACCAGGCCTCGACTTCTGCCAGTGGAGCTGTTCTGAAAACAGACTGCCACTCCTGGACCGCTCACTCCGCTTTAGGAACTGTGCATGTGTTGGGGGCGGGGGGCTGGGAGTCTTATTTAGACAATCTCTCTCTTTCTCCCTCTGTTTCACTCCCTCTCTCTCTATTTCTATCTCTCTATATTACTCTGTCTTTCAAATAAATAAAAAAGTGAGGCCGGCGCCGTGGCTCACTAGGCTAATCCTCTGCCTGCGGTGCTGGCACACTGGGTTCTAGTCCCGGTTGGGGCTCTGGATTCTGTCCCGGTTGCCCCTCTTCCAGGTCAGCTCTCTGCTGTGGTCCGGGAGTGCAGTGGAGGATGGCCCAAGTGCTTGGGCCTCGCACCCCATGGGAGACCAGGAGAAGCACCTGGCTCCTGGCTTCGGATCCATGAGCGCCGGCCGTAGCGGCCACTTGGAGGGTGAACCAACAGAAGGAAGACCTTTCTCTCTGTCTCTTTCTCCCTCACTGTCTAACTCTACCTGTCAAAAAAAAATTTTTAATTAAAAAAAAGTGAATAGCCGTTTATTTGAAAAGTTAACTTAGAGCATTTTAGGTAGAAAAAGAGGGATGTTCCACATACAGCTTCTTTTCTAAGCTGCCACACTTTGTTAGCATTTAAAAACCTGTAAATATCTTTCTCC
Source organism: Sylvilagus bachmani (assembly GCA_015711505.1). Lineage (NCBI taxonomy): Eukaryota > Metazoa > Chordata > Mammalia > Lagomorpha > Leporidae > Sylvilagus > Sylvilagus bachmani. Next base: position 55,826,513 of record CM027392.1, on the reverse strand, counting down.
AAATTAGCATATTAATGAGGGGGAAACCGCAGTAAAATCTGGTAGAATCCATCACAGGCCCGTGATGAATCTTCTAATTGACAGCAACAGGAGGGCGCTCTCGGCTGACAGCACGTGTCCGTCAGAACAGGATGCCGTGTGACCAGGCCTTAGACACGTTTTCTTTACAAACAGAGAACGCGATAAAGAAGCCGTCTGCCAGGCTCACGTTCAGAATTGCGGACGGTCAAGAAACAGCTCACAATGTGAGAAACAGAAAGCTCGCACACTGGGAAGCCACGCGGATATGGGGTGATTCCCACGCAGAAACCCCAGCCAGCCCCAGCTGCAGCCTAAGCACGATGGCTCCGCGTGGGAAAGACCAGCATCCGAAGGTAACTGTGTTTATGCCTCCGAAAAAACCAGACACAGGAGCTTGCAACAGATGTAGTTCAGAAAAACAGGAAAAATTATAAAAGATATCCAGGAATAAATCTAGCACGAGTTGTAAGTCCTGAAGAAACCCACATACATGGAAGAATTACTGTATTTACGAGTCAGAAAACCCAGTGTCCAAAAGAGATCCATTCTCTCTGTTACAACCCCAATCAAAAGCCCTAAAAGGTCTTAAATATAAACTGACAGCCTAATTTTAAAACTTCAGTGTCAGAGCAAGACCTTGGGAGAGGTAGGGCATTCCTGAGGGAGGGGAAGCGACAGATTGACCCTGGAACAAAATAATTCAGAAATGGATCCAGTGTGCCCAAACCAGTGGCACTTAGCAAAGGTTCCGGTGTGAAACATTATGGGTCCTTGGGGGAAGACAGATGCTCGATCAATAATGCTAGAAAATATGAAACTGGTTACTCAGACATTTGGTCCAACGCTGTTCTGCATGTGTTGTGACGGTACTTTTAGGTGAAGTAAACCCATAGGTTTGAATAAAACACGTCACCCTCTAACACAAAGGCAGTCGCATCCCACCAGTCAAAACCTTGAAGGAGAAATGACTCCCAGGAGAGCCTTCCAAGGTGAGCCGTGACCTCGGCCCCTCCTGCTCTTAGCCCGCACCCCTGCCCTGGAGATGAACTTGACCTCAGCCCCCCCTGCACTGGAGGTGAGCCGTGACCTCGGCCCCCACTGCCCTCAGCCCGCACCCCTGCCCTGGAGATGAACTTGACCTCAGCCCCCCCTGCACTGGAGGTGAGCCGTGACCTCGGCCCCCACTGCCCTCAGCCCGCACCCCTGCCCTGGTTGTGAGCCGTTTCATCGGCCCCCACTGCCCTCAGCCCGCACCCCTGCCCTGGTTGTGAGCCGTGACCTCGGCCCCCACTGCCCTCAGCCCGCACCCCTGCCCTGGTTGTGAGCTGTGACCTCGGCCCCCGCTGCCCTCAGCCCGCACCCCTGCCCTGCAGTTTCCAGCCTCACCATCACCACCATCTCGGAGCTGCATCTCGCTCTCTGTGGGTGCACACACAGACATACAGGGTACTTCACATGTAAGTTCATTTTGGTGCAAAAAAAAAAATTGAAATCCATGTTTTCCATGAATGCTTTGAAGATTTGGATTCAAAACCTTTTGCATCAAAATAAACTTTTCACTCCACCCCCCTGAGCCGCTCGAAGGAGCCCCTGTGGGCACTCACGTGACCGCCAGGGACCCGGCTCCTCGGGCTGTCACCTGCTGCCGTCCGGCTGCATGTAGCAGGAGGCTGGGCCCAGGGGTGTTAATTAACGGAAGCCGGGGTGCAGCGTGTGTGTGTCTGCCCCGGCTGCTGTGACAGTCTCGCCATCTGGGTGCCTTCAGACCAGGAGCTCACCGTCTCCTGGTCCCGGAGCCAGGGTGTCGGCTGGGCCTGCGGGAGTGGGTGGTGCAGCCCTCGCTCTGGCTACCGAAGGCAGCAAATGCCCCCTCCCGTGCATGCCCGCCTGTGCCTGCATTCAGACACAGCGTGAGCTTAGGGACCCATCCTAACTACGAAGCGTAGCTACACACAACTTAGCTGATGACACAATAAGACCCAAGGTAAGAGAGCCTGATGAAGCACTGGGCACTAGGATGTTAACAAGCACATTGGAGACGGCCACGGCTCAGCCTGTTACAGCTCACGTGCAATGACACAGACAGATCTCAAGGACAGGCACTGACGGATTTTATCCACACGTAAATTCATACAGCCCCTTCCCAAGTCAAGATCACGAACACTCAGCACCCAGCTGGCTCCCTCACTCCCCTCCGGTTAGTTCTTTCCCCCAAAATAGCTGCTATTTTGCAGAGATTTTATTTTAAAACCAAGGATCTATTTTTATTCCCGGATATCTGTTTAGAACTGCTCCGTCTCAGCTGAGCCCCTCGTCTGGCCCTTTCGCCGCAGCGGCTGCCCCCAGTCACCCTCTGCGGGGCTGCTCCTGCAGCAGGTGCCTGTGAGGGCTTCCACCGAGCAGCGGGGGGCCGGGGTCCTTGAGGACCTGGCTGCCCTGGGGCCCTCGAGGACCTGGCTGCCTCGGGGTCCTCGAGGACCTGGCTGCCCCGGGGTCCTCGAGGACCTGGCTGCCTCCTTGAGGACCTGGCTGCCCCGGGGTCCTTGAGGACCTGGCTGCCCCGGGGTCCTTGAGGACTTGGCTGCCCCGGGGTCCTTGAGGACCTGGCTGCCTCGGGTGCATGGCTGGGGGAGAGGGGAGCCCAAGTGACTTTCCTGGAGGCCCCTGATGCCCCCCCCCCCGTGCACCTGGCCAGCTCGTGCTGTGGCCATGGCTGCTGCACCGCCTGTGAGCAGGCAGCATGGCCGTCTCAGGGACCCCAGGACGCCCGGCTGGACCCGTGCGGCCCTTGTGGGCATTCCCAGGCTGCTCCGTCCTGGGTCTGTCCCTGCGTCAGGACTGGACCGGCAGACACACGGCACGGTGACGATCTCTCAATCAGTGAGTCTCCCCGTGGGGAGCCATGCTGAGCCCGAGCCGGCCGTGGCAGGAGACCGCAGCACGGCCCCTGCAGAGTGGGGTCTCCCGTGTCTCCTGGACACCCTACTTGCTGTTCTGTGTCTGTGTCTTACTGTGGCACCGGCTCCTCCACCCACTCCCCAGTCCTGGGCCTTGGTCAGTGGAACTCTCCTCCCCAGTCCACGGCTGCACCCAGACCCGGGCTCCCATCCCCAGCAGCCTTCCAAGGGGCATCAGCCTCAGTTTCTCCCCTCCCTAATGCCGCCTCTGCCCGGTGGTCACCTGGATTCCCCCAGAAGGGAATACACCAGGCTGGCTTCTGTGCCCCACACCCCCCAGGCCTCCTCGCGCCTCTGCGTCACCACAGAGGTGACTGCTCTGGGGCTCTGGGGTCCTCTGCCTTTTCAGCAGGACCTCCCTGCTCCCCAGCCCCCACTCCACCATGGCGAGCCTTGGCGGCATGACCTCGGAGCCCAACGCAAGGCCCCAGCTGCTCACAGATCAGCTCCCTGCCGGGGGCTGAGCCGCCCGGTGTCAGGACCCCCCCAGCACCCCCAGCCCAGAGGCCCAAGCTGCTCGGCTGACCCCCAGGACCTTCGCTGCATCATCTGTAGATGTGGGTGTGTCCAGATCAAGTGCAGTCACAATGGGATTACTAGAAACAACTGGAAAGTCGCCAACACACTTCTCAAGTAACCGCCGATTGAAGAAACCGCTCGTGGGAAACAAAAATCCGTCTGGCAGGCTAGGCGCTTGGCACCGTGGTCAGGATGCGGCTCGGGACACCCACATCCCACGCTGGAGTGCCCGAGCCCGGGCTCACTGGCTGCCAGTGTGCACCCTGGGAGGCAGCAGGTGACAGCCAAGTGCTTGGGCCCTGCCACCCACCTGGGAGACCAGGATGGAGTTCCTGGTTCCTGGCTTTGGCTGGGCCCAATCCTGGCTGACAGCCATTTGAGGAGTAAACCAGCAGATGGAAGATCTCTCTCTCTCTCTCTCTCTCTCTCTCTACCCCTCAACCCTTTCAAATAAATAAATAATAGTTCATTAATTTTAAAATACACTTGGAACTGAAGAAAATGACAGCAGCGTGTGGGTCCCAGTGACAGCAGTGCAGAAATGTTAACAATGCACGCGGGACGCTGCCACTGACCCAGAGAAACGGCCTCATGTCAGTCACCTAAACCCCACCTCCAGGGGAGGGGACGAGCAAACCCTGTGAAAGTGGACGGTGGGACTGATGGAGATGCAGGAGCAATCAATGAAAGAAACAGCAGAAAAGTAATAGAGAACAATGATCAATAAGCAAGTGATCAATAAACAAGCGATCAATAAAATTGACACGAATTTCTCCACCCCACGGTGAAGCAGAGATATCAGTGCAGACCCTAAAGACCTCAATAAGGCTGGCGCCACAGCCCAATAGGCTAATCCTCCACCTGCGGTGCCGGCACCCCGGGTTCTAGTCCCAGTCGGGGCGCCGGATTCTGTCCTGGTTGCCCCTCTTCCAGGCCAGCTCTCTGCTGTGGCCCGGGAGTGCAGTGGAGGATGGCCCAGGTGCTTGGGCCCTGCACCCCATGGGAGACCAGGAGAAGCACCTGGCTCCTGGCTTTGGATTAGCGCGGTGCACCAGCCACAGCGGCCATTGGGGGGTGAACCAACGGCAAAGGAAGACCTTCCTCTCTGCCTCTCTCTCTCTCTCACTGTCCACTCTCCCTGTCAAAAAAAAAAAAAAAAAACTCATTAAGAAAATTAACAAACACCCAGGCAGCAGCCCTGCAGACACGCGCCTGAACGTGGAGAGGCAGAACGACCCACCCACCTGGAACGTGCACCTCCCCAGAAAGACGCGTTCAGGCCCAAATGGTTTCGCCAGAGTTCTTCCGAATATTGAAAGAATTTCAGCCAAAATAGAAGACAGTGGGGCCGGCGCTGTGGCCCAGTGGGTTAACGCCCTGGCCTGAAGCACCGGCATCCCATATGGGCACTAGTTCTGGTCCTGGCTGCTCCACTTCCCATCCAGCTCTCTGCTATGGCCTGGGAAAGCAGTAGAAGATGGGCCAAGTCCTCGGGCCCCTGCACCCACATGAGAGACCCAGCAGAGGCTCCTGGCTCCTGGCTCCGGATCAGCGCAGCTCCAGCCATGCAGGCATCTGGGGAATGAACCAGCGGATGGAAGACCTCTCTGTCTCTACCTCTCTCTGTAACTCTGTCTTTCAAATAAATAAAATAAATCTTTAAAAAAAACACATAACCACTTCACGAGATCATATCAATACTGCAGAAAAGATTACTTAACAACATCCAATACCCATTCTGGGTAAAAACAAGAAATGAGAACAGGAACGAAGAACAATTGTTCGGCTTGACCAGAGGGGTATACAGAAGCCGGCAGCGCCATTACTCTCACAGGTGACACGCTGATCCGTCTCCCCAAAGCTGGGGCCCGGCGGGGAGCTGCCCTCACTGCCCGCGGTCAACCAGGTGCTTGGGAGCCCCCCAGAGGGCGGCAAAACTGTCCCAGCTCGCAGAAGACATGATTTTCGACGTAGAAAATCCCAAAGAAGCCCCACATGTTTGTGTGACCTAGAAACGAACCAGCGACAGGACACGAGACCACCACGCCAGACCTTCTGCGGAGCTGCAGTGAGCCCACGCAAGCCTAACCGCTAAACATGAACGAAACTCACGCAGAACCCACGTTGAAAATGACAGGGCCGGCCTCGTGGCAGAGCAGGTAAAGCCGCCGCCTGCAATGCTGGGATCCCATACGGGCACTGGTTTGTTCCTGCCTGCTCCACTGCCCATCCAGCTCCCTGCTGATGGCCTGGGAAAAGCAGTGGAGGGTGGCCCAAGTGCTGGGGCCCCTGCCACCCACATGGGAGACCCGGATGAAGCTCCCGGCTTCAGCCTGGCCCAGCCCTAGCTGTTGAGCCCATCTGGGGAGTGAACCCGCAGATGGATGCTCGCTCTCTCGCACTCTCTCTCTCTTTCTGATTCTCTCTCTCTCTCTCTCTCTGATTCTCCCTCTTTCTCTCTCGCTCTCTCTCTAACTCTGACTTTAAAATAAATAAATAAAATCTTGAAAAAAAATGACAAAATTCTAGTCAAGGAAATGTAAAGAAACCTGAGGAAAATGGAGAAAATGCGGCGTTTTGTGCTGCAGAAGGGAGCGTGGTCAAGTTCCTGCCCTTCCACGGAGACACAGGCCGAGTGTGACTCCATCAAAACCCCAGGAAGACGTTCTGTAGGCGAGGGGAGGTTATTCTGAGATGATTGAAAATTCTTACATGGAAAGACAGAAAGCGCGAAGCGGGCAAGACAATGTGAGGAAGCGTAGAATGTGAGGATGCTTCCTGCCGCGGCGATGACAGCGAGGGCCCTGGCAGAGACAGGCACCCAGCTCCACGGAACAGAAGACAGCACCAGAAATAGACCCTGTCGGGCGCAGCCAACTGAGCTCTGAGAAAGCTGTAAGCGCAGCTCAGTGAAGGAGGGACAGTGCTTCCACTGTACCTCCCCAGGCGAGAACATCGATAAATGAACCTTGACCTAGATCCTGCACCCTATAATTAATTCAACATAGCTCACACGCTTGACTGCAAAACGTGAAACCATAAAACTTTTAGAAGGAAAACAGTGGGAGTCTTCGGGACCTAGGATTTGCTGCAGAGTTCTTGGTCTTGACACCACGAACACAACCCGCACCTGGGGGAGAACGATGAATTGAACTTAATAAACACTTGGCTCTGGGGAGGTGCTGGGCCTGGAGGTTACAGCGCCAGTTAGGACGCCCGTGTCCTACACCAGACTGCCTGGGCTCGAGTCCTGGCTCTGGCTCCTCACGCAGACCCTGGGAGGCAGTGGGGATGCCGCTGGTATCTGGGTTCCTGCCAGCTACACGGCAGACCTGGCAGCCCTGCCTGGACTGCTGTGGGCACTTGGGGAGTGAACCAGAGCTCTCTCTGCTCCCTCCCCCACCCCAGGTGAAAAGAAAAAGCAGAAAACCTAGTTCTGCAAAAGTCTATCAAATCTAAAAAATCCAAAAACCAGGAAAAACTTTTCAAGCACTTATCTGACAAAGACTGGTAAAGAACTCTCGACACCAACAGTACAAAATGGGAAGAGATATGAGGAGACAGGACTGTGAGGGGACCCCGACACCGGCAGCCCTCAGAGGCTGCAAAGCGAGACCCACTGAGAGCTAAGACAATGACAACACCAAGTGTGCCAGGATGCGGCAACTGGACGTCTCTCGCAGCCGATGGTTACGTAAAATGGCTCCGCCGTTCTGAAAAACGGTTCAGTGGTTTCTTTAAAAACTAAACATACAGTCTCAGCACAGCCCAGCGATCCACTCCGGGGCCAGGACATGAAAGCGCAAGTCCACACAGACCAGGGGCACATTTCTGAAGACATACACGTGGCCAACAGGCTCATGATGAAGTACTCAGTGTCACTCAATATTAAGGAAACGCAAATTAAAATGCAATCAGATATCTCCCAGGTATCCAAGCAGCAGGTATCACAGAGAGAAACTTACCTGCTGGGGAAGGCGCAGGCGGGGCCTCCTGTGCAGGGTTGGTGGGGCTGTAAGCCAGCATGGGCTCTGCGGGAGCCCTGCGGCAGTCCCCACACAGCCTCCAGGCGAACCCGCAGCCCCGCTGCTCCATCCCCAAGGAGCTGAAACCTGCAGATGGAGGGCCATCGGCGCCCCGGCATCCATCACAGACAGGAGGGCTGTCGGCTCCCCAGCGTCCATCGCCACATTGCCCACAGCAGCCGAGATCGGGGTCCCCGTCAGGAAGGGTCAAGGGCTAAAGGAGGCATGGCCCCGGCACTCGGTGGAACACTCTCTGGCCGCACGAAGAATGAGCTTGTGTCGTTTGTGACAACAGGGACATAACGGGGGACAGAAGCCAAGCGCAGAAACACAAAGCCACGCATCCCCACGGCGATGCACGACCTGACCAGGGAGAGTACAGGGCGGACACCGGGGCAGGGGGCAGCAGGGTCCCCCGCAGGTGCTGGCTCGTGGTTGGAGGAGCACACAGGTGTCCCGTGGCCCGGCAGGCGGTGGTAGTGACACAGACACACGGTGTGTTTCAGGATGGCTGCAAAGGGGGACATGAAATGTCCTCACTACAAAGAAATGGTGGTGGTGGTGGGTGTGCAAATGCTTCTAATTTGACCCCTACACAATATATGCATGGGTCAGAACATCACACTGTACCCCACAAACGTACGTTACCACGTGCTACTTAAAAATAAAGTGAGGGGTGGGTGTTTGGCTTAGCAGGCAAAGGCCCCTGGGACACCCACGTGCCACATCCCAGCAGCTGGGTTCAGGCTCAACTCCGTTCCAACAGCAGCTTCCTGCCACACGCACCCCGCAAGGCGGCAGGCGAGGTCCCCACCACCGGAAGTGGATGCAGTTCCCAGCTCCCAGCTCCCAGCTGCAGCCTGGCCCAGCCCCAGCTGTTGCATGCATCTGGGGAGTTACCCCCCAGCCCCATCACTATGCCTTTCAGATGAACAAAATGAATAAAACTTTTAAAAATTGGCATACTTGGGGCCAGCGCTGTGGTGCATTGGATTAAAGCCTCGGCCTGCAGCACCAGCAACCCACATGGGCACCGGTTTGCATCCCAGATGCTCCACTTCCGATCCAGCTTCCTGCTAATGTGCCTGGGAAAGCAGTGGAAGATGGCCCAGGTCCTTGGGCCCCTGCACCCATGTGGGAGACCTGGAAGAAGCTCCTGGCTCCTGGCTTCAGATCAGCGCAGCTCTGGCTGTTGCAGCCATTTGGGGAGTGAACCAGAGGATGGAAGATTCTCTCTCTCTCTCTCTCTCTCTCTCTCTCTCTCTCTCTCTTCTGTCTCTCTCTAACTCTACCTCTCTCTGTAACTCTTTTTCAAATAAATAAATTTTTTTTAAATTGGCATACTTAAAAAGAAACCTTATAGCCTTATATCTGACTGTCAGTTCGTTTGTAGTAGCCAGACACTGAGAAGGACCAAGATGTCCAACAGGTAGATGAGGTAAACCGTGGCTCACCTGCGCCACGAAGCATCGCCATGTAGTGACTAAGAATGGGATCCTGGGAGCCGCGCCAGCTCGGCCAGATCTCAGGGGCACTGTGCTGAGTGCAAACTGGCACCTCTCAGGAGACACTCTGCAAGATGCCATTTCTATAATATGCAATTACAGAGGGCAATTATATACATACACAGAGAGAGAGGGAGGGAGAGAGACGCATAATTCTAGAAATGACAGGTGTGCGGATGGGGAAGAGACTGTGGTTCAGAGAAGACAGTGGGGAGGGGCAGGTGCGCGCATCGTCCTAGCTGAGCACCTCTGTGATGTGACCACGGCGGCGTTCACAAAAACCCCCACGCAGTGGAACTCCAGAACCACACACACGTGTGCCGCTTTGACACCGCCCTGCAGGGAAGCCGCGGGCAGACCTCACCCATCCCAGCACCTCCCTGTCCGTCACAGTCATTTCAAAGCAAGAGGTTCTAGAGCCAACACCACACACGTGTTAAAGATGGCGGTGCTGGCACTGCTGAGGCTTGGACGGCCGAGGGAGCCAGGCATGAGGAGTGCCTGCTGCATGCTTCCGTGGCTGAGAAGCCCGGAACAGCCACGCGTGTCAGCGCCGACATGGAGCAGAGCACGGCCTTCCTCCTCCTGGAGAGAGGACGTGGGCGGCAAAGTGAACATGGCTGTGTCTGCCCGTCAGTTTAAAATGCAAGCGAGGAGACAGGGATCCACCGCTTCATCTCGCTCTGACTTTCCAAACTGTCAGGACCAGCAGCCCCGAGGGCCGGCTCTGACTGCCCAGGGAGCCCACCGAGCAGGTTCTTGGCCCCACAGGGTGCAGAGGGGCAGCTTTCTCCCCTGCACCCCCCAGGAACGCCCCCTGCTCCCAAGCTGATCACGGTTATTGCTATGGTAAACCAGAGGCATCTCCACTTAGGCCTCCAGCGGGGCCGGACCCACAGCATCAGCAAGATCTGCAGCTTATTAGAACTGCGGGCTCCAGGGCTGCACCCAGACCTGCTGAGCAAGTGGGCTCTCGTCACCCCACGCAGCACGGCATGGCTGCGGCCACGGACCTCAGATCACAGCTCAGGAAGCCTGCTCTGAGACGGGTCAGCAATGCAGGCTTTGCAGTGAGCTAGGACGTGGAGCTCCTTACACCTCCAGAAGACCACCCCCCAGGATCCCATTCCCAGCGACCCGCCCGAGCTTCCCTGCAGGGAGGGTGAGCAGGGAATGCGGCTGCTAATGTTGCGTTTCTGGCTCTGGACGTGGGCAGACCTTGTTGATGGCCTGGCAGCCCCCACACCACTCAACCCTTGGGTCTCTTCCCCAGAGTATTCTACTGAGGGCCCCTTCCCTGGTCTGTTTTACTGAGGGTCTCTGGCAGGAACCAGCAGATTTGCTGCCATACGATGGGAGCAGACAGCTTCGCATACTGTTGGGAGGAGCCACAGGGCTCCCACCCCTCCTGGGGCCCGAGACTGCTTCTAAACAACTTTTTTTTTTGACAGGCAGAGTGGACAGTGAGAGAGAGAGACAGAGAGAAAGGTCTTCCTTTACCGTTGGTTCACCCCCCAAGGGCCACTACCGCCGGCGCGCTGCCGCCAGCGCACCGTGCTGATCTGAAGGCAGGAGCCAGGTGCTTCTCCTGGTCTCCCATGGGGTGCAGGGCCCAAGCACTTGGGCCATCCTCCACTGCACTCCCGGGCCACAGCAGAGAGCTGGCCTGGAAGAGGGGCAACCGGGACAGAATCCGGCGCCCTGACCGGGACTAGAACCCAGTGTGCCGGCACCGCAGGTGGAGGATTAGCCTGTTGAGCCACGGCGCCGGCCCTGAACAACTTTTGCCTTTGTTAAGAATTTCTTGGAAAGTTCTAGACGCCAACTGGAAGAAGCTTAGGGGACATTGTTAGAGAGCGGGGTTTCCCGAGGAACTCAGGAGGGGACCCTGTGCCTCCGCCTGCCTCCCCCAGGCTGTGCGACGGCATCCCCAGTCTCCCTCCTGGCTCTCCCTGCAGAGGGCGCTCATCCCCCCGCTGCCGTGGTCTTCCTCTCCTGCACCCTCCGCGCCCCAGCAGCTGCAGCTGGCTTGGGGGTCAGACCCACAAACCTCTGCGTGCCGATGTGCAGGGATGACTCTGAGGAGCGGTGGGGCCCAGGCCCTGGCTCTCCCGCTCAGCCTGACCCTGGAGCGTCCGGTCCATTCTGATGGGCAAAAGAAAATCCCGGGCTCGCTCCCTCCCCTTCCCGCCTCCCAGAACGCACTTCACTCTTCCAGATAGAGTCCACGTCACCCCGAGAAGAAAGGCGTCTCTCCAACAGCGAGAGCGGCTCATATTGTCGCTGTCAACCTTTTCAAAGATGTGCTATTTTGCAAAAAAGTAAATTGCCTCCGACTCGGAGTGTCTGCAGCCGAGCCGGCACCCTCCTCCCAGGAAGCCTCGCCCCAGCATCTGCCGCCGTGTTTTGCCAATAAGCCGGCGCGGTCCAAATATAGTTCTGAGCCTCAGCACTTTCGGTGGCAATTAAGTGTGTATTTTTCGACATCCCATGTTGCGCGTGGCGCCCACTCTCGGCCGGCCTTCGTGCTGGGACCACCTGCAGGCTGATTCTGGCCTCCCCCGCGCACGCTGCTCGCCCTGTCGCCATGGCAATCCTCCCCAGCTATCCGTGGCTCCGCGGCGTCAGCCTGGGCGGCCGTGGGGCTGGGTCTCAGCCCGCCACGCCTCACCTGCCCACGGCAGCGCCCCACCTAGGAAGCGGCCCTCGCCCGCGGTCGCTCCTGCCGGGAGCTACTCGGCGTTCTGGAAGGGACTGGCAGGACCGGACACTGGTGCAGGCCCAGGGCGGGGGACTTTGTGCAGAGAACTGGTGGGGTTAACCCCCGGAAGAAGGAAGCAGGCAGGGGTCAGCGGGGGCTGGAGCTGCTCCACACTGGGCAGGGCACACGGAGCCCTGGGCTGCATGTCCATCCCATCCCATGGAGGACCCTCCCTTGGGGCGAGGGTCAGGCCCTCACACCCCGGCGCGGCCCTGTCACCAAGGCGGCACAGCAGGGGGCCACCAGCACTCCCCCACACAGGAGCCCCCAGGGGGAGCGGGGGCTGGGTCGATGTGGCACTCTGATTCCATGACCCCAGCGCCCCACCCACCGTGACATTGGGGTGCCAAGTGGCACCGCACCCTACCCGCTGGGCTCTCGCAGGCGCTGCGCAGTGGCCGGGTCTGGCCGGTGCCATCCATGCTCTGCAGGGAGCCAGCCTAAGCTCCGTGGTGCTCCAACGGCGGCAGGAAGGAACGAGGTGCCCTCGTGTCCCCGGCGGCACAGGGTCACACTGCTGTTTGCTTCCCTTGCCCTGCAAGTCTGACTTCCTAGAGCTCATCTGTTTCTTTTTTATTTTTTCTTTTTTTTTTTTTTTTTTTTTTGACAGGCAGAGTTAGACAGTGAGAGAGACAGAGAGAGATCTTCCTTCCATTGGTTCACCCCCCAAATGGCCACTACGGCTGGCGCGCTGTGCTGATCTGAAGCCAGGAGCCAGGTGCTTCTCCTGGTCTCCCATGGGGTGCGAGGCCCAAGCACTTGGGCCATCCTCCACTGCCTTCCCGGGTCACAGCAGAGAGCTGGCCTGGAAGAGGGGCAACCGGGACAGAATCCGGTGCCCCAACTGGAACTAGAACCCGGTGTGCCGGCACCGCAGGTGGAGAATTAGCCTAGTGAGCCGCAGCACCGGCCAAGTGTGATTATTTCTTAATGATTTGTGCAAATGTAATCACCACGCCTCCGTTCCACTCACACAAAAACCACCTTCCCTCCTACTACCCCCAAGATAAAAAAAATCCACTTTTAAGGAGGAAGAATGCTGGAATTGTGCCCCATTTACAATAAAAACATAGGAATAAAATCCAATTCGATACCCATTTTCACTTTGAAACGTTTTCTTGAACAAGGAATGGAACACAGGCGTCGCTCAGCCTTCCGGGAGGAGCTGCCTCACGGAGCCCCTGACCAGTGCGGCTCAGAGAGGGGAGGGAACACACAGAGGAAAGGAGAAATCAATGCTGCCAGGGCCAGGCGTCAGCCTAGACGGTGCCTACTTGGAGCGTTCTGCGTCCTTTTCTACTTCCCGATGTGCAGTGTGGGATATGGACTTCACACCTCCGTTTTAAAATAAACATTTGATGACACAAACTTCCTGCCACACTGGATTGGCTGCGTCCTACAAATGTGGACACGATTTCATGTTAGAACACCTCGCTCTTTCCCTTCCAGCTCCCTGTGGGCTCCGGGATCATCCGGAAGCACGTGGTGTGGTCTCTGAGAGCCTGGAGAGTTTCCTCCCTTCTTTCTGTGTTTGCTTTCTGGATTAATTCCATTAAAGACAGAAAACAGTCTTTGATTTCAGTTCTGATGTGTGCTGCCTAATCGTGATCCAGGCCGTGGTCTGTCGTGGGCAGTGCTGTCGTGACCCGGGCCGTGGTCTGTCCTGGGCAGGGCTATGGTGACCCAGGCCATGGTTTGTCGTGGGCAGGGCTATGGTGACCCGGGCACTGGTCTGTCATGGGCAGTGCTGTCGTGACCCAGGCCATGGTCTTTCATGGGCAGGGCTATGGTGACCCGGGCACTGGTCTGTCGTGGGCAGGACTGTCATGACCCAGGCCATGGTCTTTCATGGGCAGGGCTATGGTGACCCGGGCAGTGGTCTGTCGTGGGCAGGGCTATGGTGACCCGGGCAGTGGTCTGTCGTGGGCAGGGCTATGGTGACCCGGGCAGTGGTCTGTCGTGGGCAGGGCTATGGTGACCCGGGCAGTGGTCTGTCGTGGGCAGGGCTGGGAAGCACCGTGTATTCTGCTTCGTGGTGGAATGGTGTTTGTGTCCTTGGACGCAGCTGGGTGAGTGTGCTGTTCTATCTTCTACGTTCTTACCACGTTTCCGTCTGCTTTGTAATCACCGGGAGAACGCTGAACTCTGCAACTGTAAGTGTAGGGTTTGCTGTCTCTACTTCTGCCCCCACGCATTTCTGATTATGTCATTTTCAGCTCGCACACGTTCAGGACGCTGTGTTCTCCGTAAGCCGATGGCCACGTGTGCCACTCTTGATGGCCACGTGTGCCACTCTTGTCCCCAGCGCATCCTCAGCTCTGACGCCCACTCCGTCTGAGAGCACAGCCACCGTGTCCTCTTTCCTAATCAGGGTTTCTGGACCGCAGCTTTTTCCAGCCCGCTGTGGTCTCAGCCACATCGCTTCTTCCAGACACAAACCGGTGGGTCGCTTCTTCCGGAAGTTCACTCAGTCTCCGCCGTTTATCTGGGGGGCTGGGCCACTTACACTGAACGCAGCTGTTACCAGGCGTGGCCCAGCTCTGCCATTTTATTTCCCGTCTTCTATTGCTTTCCTGTTTTTCTTCCCACTAGTTTCCCTGTTCTCTTTATGCACATTATGTAAAATTCTTTCCACGATCCATTTTAATTCATCCGCTATGGTTTTGCTTATAGATCTTTCTGTAGATACATATATATTAGTAATTGCTCTCAAAATTCCAATGGACACACTTTTCCCCATCTACTTAAAATCCGCATTTTCCCACTTTGAGTAGAACGTAGTCCTCATCACCATGGAGAGCCTTCATCCCCTGCCCTCCTGGTCGTCCCGTGAATTACGGCCACCTAGGGCGACAGCGCCACGCAGCACCTTGTCACCGTCTGCTAGTGCACTAACCAGGTCAGGCCACGGGTTCCCCACGGCCTCGTCCTCGCCCTTCGGTCCCAGACTTTGCTCAGGGTCCTGCCAGAGTGAGCGCGCGCTTCTCCCACGGCCTCCCTCCGAGAGCGCCTTCAGCTCACTTGCCCCCCAGAGGTGCCAGTTGCAGGATGGGCCATTCTTTTTTTCAGAGCAGCCTCCCCACTCTGTGCTTCTCGCGAGAACCTGCCGTGGCTCGAGCCGCTCTCCCTTGGGTTTGGGGTCATTTTTCTGCAACCGCTTTTAAGGTTCTTCCCTTTGTCTTTGAGCTGAAGTCTGCAGGCTCAGCTCTTTGCCAAATGTGGGATGTTTCCAGCGATTCTCCCTTCACAGGAATGCTCTGGACCCCCCTGGGGACCCCAGGACACAGGGGCTGGCCTCTGAGCGCCGTCCCTGAGGTCAGGGAGTTTCCGACATCACTTTCTTTTCCAGCCTCCTCTCTCTGGGGTGTTACAGAGCCCTGCCTCCTCCCCGTCCTGCCCAGCGTAGGTTTTGATTTTATTTATATGTTGCATTTTTCAAGTCGGCCGTTCTCATTCCGTTCTCTTCTATATATTCTCTTCTATTTCCGGAGCTGCCGTTTGTTTCAAGGTAGCTTGCGCTCACTTCCTGGGCATTTTGATAGCAACAGTCCTCGAGCCCTGCCCGACAAGGCTCTCACCTCTGCCCGCTCGGCACTGGCGTCTGCTGATTGCTTCTCCCTCACGCCCCGGCTCCCTGCGTGCGGTCGTTTGATACTGAACAAGCTCCCGCTGCCTTCTGCAGGTCACGGTCTCAGCGCCACGCCTGTCGTCCGAGCCCTGCGGCGCTGTCCAGCTGTGCCCCTCGCAGCGGGGTGCTGCCCACAGGCCAGCCCAGGGCCCCCGGGGGATTTATCCCAGGGTTCAGGTCTCGCAGCCTCCAGAGTCGCAGGTCACACAGCTCACAAGCCAGTTCAAGGACCCTTCCCTCTGCGGGTCCCCCGGTGCCTCCTGGTCTCCTGCTGGTCCCACTTGGGGACACTGTCGGGTTCCCCTCAGCCACGCCGGCCCTTGAATCCAGGGACCTTCCGCTCCCTACAGCGCCCCTGCCGCAGCCACGTCATCCACACTTGGAGTTGGACTTGGAGAAACAGGGAGAAAGAAGGGGAGGAGCCGGGGACCTCAGTCACGCTGAGTGTTAGACTCCCGGAGCCGGAGCCGGAGCTGGAGCCGGAGGGTTTTCCGGTCGCCCCCTCCACCCAGGTCTGAGACCCCTCCAGGCTTTGTGCCACCTGCAGTCCAGGCAGGGGGACGGGGAAGAAAGGGGGGCAGAGCCCGCGCGGCACTTCCCACCCCACGCGCTGGCGCCACAGCGCTGTGTTGTCCGGGCCCAGCGGGGGACCCAACCCCCAGGTGCCTTCTGCGCCTCACCCACAGCTCCAGCTGCAGCCATCCTTGTCTTGGTTCTGCATCTGAGTCTTTGTCCTTGTGAAATGTGGGGTGCTGTCGTGGAACGTGGACCCCAGCCGCTGCCCCATCCCGGCTGACCACACGGCCACCCTCCAGCGGGCGGCTCCCTGGAGTCACTCCCTGGCGCACGTCAGAGGGAATCACAATGAGGTTTTTGAGCGCTGTGAGCAGGAAAGATCAGCACCTGAGATGCCAGACGCCTTCTAGAAGAGGGTGACGGTGGGAGGAGGGGCCGCCCTTCTGTGTATAAAGGCGCCATCGCTGGCTCAGGGAACGGTGAACTGTCGATTTAGTCGCAGGTTGCTGAGCCCCAGGAGAAAACAGAAGACATCAATATACGCCCCCTTCATGCACACGACGGAACCGAGGCACAGTCGCGCGCCACGCAGCGGGGTGAGGCTCGGTGACAGGCTGCTGGGGCCGGCGGTAATGGCGGCTGAAGACTCCCTGAGCCCTAGGCTTGTCACGGCCATCGAGCGTCACGGCAAACGCACTCTGCACTTGGTGACGCTGGTGCTAACACACCCAGTACATAGCCAGCGGGTGAGGCATTGCAAGAGGACAATAACGGTGACGAGCGCCCACGTCGCTCACTCCCGTGCCGGCTTTCCGTGGACTCCCACTCGCAGGAACAGTGGACGGGACTGTCGGGTGCAGAGTGCGGAGAGGTGGCGGCACGGGAATATTTCATTTGTACGTCGGCAAGGAAGGGCTGGAAACGACAAGGAGACTGGCCTAAGGGCAAACACGGCAAGAATGGGCGGACAGCTGGCACTGCGTGGGACGCCCCCATGCACATCCGAGTGCCTGGGTGTGATTCCTGGCTCCGCTCCTAATCCCGAGAGGTAGCCGAGGTGGCCCATGGGGCTGGGTCCCTGCTACCCACGTGGGAGACCTGGATTGAATTCCTGGCTCCAGCCATTTGAGGAGGAACCAGTGGATGGGATCTCTCTCTGGGACAGGAAACAGGTTCCCCCACCCCCGTCAAGGGGTGGCTCGGGAAAGCTAAGCACAGAACTTAACAAGCCGATGAATTGATAATGAAAACAAAATCCACACAGGACCAGCTTCTGCAGAGACCCCCTTCTAGATCTGGCTTGGGTGAAAATAACATCCTGGGTGCTGGGGTTTCCCCACGCCGCGGGTTCTTGCTCGGAGTTTGCAAAGAGCCAGGAAGGAACCAGGGAGCAGAGAGGAATCCTTTGCTGACACAGAGTGCTGTGGATACGCCCCTTGGTATTTCTGGAGCTCAGGGTGTTGGGGGTGGGGGGGGCAGAGCATGCACCGTATGGAATCGAGAACGAGTTAAGGGAACGAGTGCGCGCTGTAGGGTGTGGAGCTGTCGGCTCCTGCGAGGAACTGAATGGATGCCACCCGCACCGGGGAGGATGTTGCCTCGGCAGGCGGCCATTCCAGCAGAGAGAAGCTCCGCTCACCAGAACCTGCTCCTGCGGCCTCACCAAACCTGCTCTCCTGTGACCTCTGCCCGCGTGGTCCTGGTTTCACTCCTGGAGGCAGCTAGAACATTCTGCTCCACATCTGCTGCAGGTCAGGTGCCGGACATCCCAGGACGACCTCTCTGGTCAGGTGCCAGACATCCCAGGACGACCTCTCCGGGCAGGTGCCGGACATCCCAGGACGACCTCTCCGGGCAGGTGCCGGACATCCCAGGACGACCTCTCTGGGCAGGTGCCGGACACTGATGGACGACCTCTCTGGGCAGGTGCTGGACATTGATGGACGACCTCTCCGGGCAGGACTCCTGGTCCTGGCACTGGTCCTCACAGCAGGGCTCCCAGAGGGGCCTCAGTGCCTTCACCATGGCCACTGTGCCCTCTGCAGTTGGATGTCTAGTGAGAGAGAACCCCTGTTCTGCAAGGGAACAAGTGTGGGAGCCTCAGGCCATGTGACAGTCCCCAGGAGTCCTGCCAGCTGGGGCAGCCGTCACAAACACCACAGACGTCCGCTCTCTCCCAGTCCTGGGGGCTGCCTAGCATGGTAGGCCAGTTTCCCCTGAGGCCCCTCCCCTGGTTCACAAGTGCCTTCTCCCCTCTACGTCCTCACACAGCGGTCAGTCGTGTGTGTCCGTGGTCCGTCGTGGGTGTCTGTGTCCTCGTCTCCTCTTACGAAGTCTCGGGTGCACTGGATCCGAGCCACCCACCCACGACTCCGTTTCAGCTCGCTCACCTCTTAAAAGCTGCAGCCCCCGAGCAGTCGCGTCCGGACGCCCTGGGGGTGAGGAGCCAACATTCGGCTTTGGGCCACAGCTCCGCGAGACTTCTCTGCACTTCACGGCGAGGACACGGCACGGCGACAGAGCGTGCCTCGGCCGCCTGGAGACTTTTCTTCTCTACATCCTCACAACTGCTGCGCGCAGGGTGAGCCAAGCGTGGAGCCCTGGGACCTGCCCAGGGGCCGTCAACCCACCCTCCCCACCCCTTCACTTGGGACGAATGATTTCTTAAAAGCCTCAAGTACAAAACAAGGAAGGAACAAAGGACGGGAAAGGGAGAAATGGAAGGAAGGAAGTGACCTCCATTTGGTTTCTTGTCACCGTGCTTCTCTCTCTCAGCTGTGCGTCAGGATACCTGGGACTCCCGAGGGACAGGAGAGCCTTGTCTGTGCCGGCAGCAGAGGGCGGCCCAAGTGCTCGGCCCCGCACACACAGGAGATCTCGACGAAACTCCTGGCCCAGCCCTGGCCGCTGTGGTCATCTGGGGAGTGAACCAGTGGATGGATGACCTCTCTCCCTCTCTCTGTAACTCCGACTTTCAAATACACAAATTTACAAAAAAAAAAAAAAGAAAAACAAAATGTACTTACTACCCCGAACCTTCTGCACACCCCAGCATAGCCACACAGCACACCATGGAGCACCGGCTGTTGCCCTGAAGGCCACGGGGTGACTGACGGAGGACCAGACCGCGTGGCACTGGCATGGGAAAGATCGAGTTCAGAATCCCCAGCAAGTTTGCTGAACACGTTCCTCCTCTGCACCGCGGTGACGTGGAAGAACATTAAGCCCAGAACCTCTGTGGGATTCCCCACTCCGCTGGGACAGCCGCAGTGCCCTCAGGCACTGGGCTGGGGCCCACAGGGGCCGGGTCGTCTCTGCACTGTGGGCAGCACTGGGCGGTGAGTGCGTCAATGAGCAACATCCCCCACTGCTGTGGAGGGGACCCAGGCTGCTGGCTGCAGGCTCTCGGCCAACCTGGCCTGCCCCTGGTTCTCCTCGCTTCCTGGACTGGCCACGCCCTTGTGGGGGGCTGGGAGGGGTGTGCGAGGCCCCCGGTGCCCGGTGCTCCCCCTGCCCTCCTCAGCCTCATCTCCCCGGGGTGTCCGGAGCGGAGCAAACGCTGCCTGGTTCTCTGAGCATTGCTCTGTGTGACTTTCGCTCTTTCTCCTAGAGACAAAGAGCCGCGGGGGGCTCCGGTGGCCGTGTCGCCCTCATCTTCTCTCGGCCCTTCGAGCTGCTGCCGCTTCGTGCTCTCGGAGCCTCATCTCCACTGCTCCTCACACGCAGGTCTGGTTTCTCTCTTCCACAGCGTTTCTGCTTAGACTCCATTTTTATCCCTGATTTCCATAAGAACGCTGTCCTGCCCTGCTGTGGGGACGCCGCACCTGTGTGTGTCTTAGTCTCGTGGCCGAGCTCCTGTGAGAATCCCCTTTATGGATCCCAGGTTGTCCACTCGCCCTGATGGCGCACCTGGCATCTCCCGAGCGCTGCTCATCGCGCATCTGATGCTCCTGCACCCAGTCACCTCCGTCCCCGGGAGAGCCTGAGGGTCCGGCCTCACCACCGCTCCCTTCCCCGCCTCCCGAGACACCCAGCGTCAGGGTCGGAGGGGGCCCAGCCTCGGCCTGGACCCTTGCGGGGTAGTCAGCTTTGGGGGCCCTGAAGCTTCCCCCGGTTTTGTTTGTTCTCGGACGTTTGTTGGGTTCCTGGGCAGGGATTCAAGCACAGGTCCTGAAGTCTCCTCTCCTTGGCCACAGAGGCCACCATGTCCCTAAAGTCCCCAGGCGTAAGGTGGACAGGCTGGTCGGGGGTGGGGCAGAAGTTGTGCTCCACTCTCAGGGCGGCCTCCTGGGCTCCGGGGGTCCTGCCCCACCCGGAGCGCACGACCTGCACCGTGGATTCGGCGAGTCTGGGATGCTGGACTTGGCTTTCAAGTCTGCCTGGCCAGCTGTGAGTTCCAAAGTCACAAGGTTTGCATTGCATCTCTGGGGAGCAGTGTCCTTGTGAGATCAGCATTTTTTGAGGCTTCTTTAGAGAGAAAAGTCCAAAATTCCCACCCTGCTCGCACTGTGTTGTGCAACACTTCCCCTTCTCTGCACAGCTGGGCACAAACAGGCTGACGCCAGTGGAAAAGCAGAGGGCAGACGCCGTGCACCTGTCCAGGCAGGCCTGGGCTGCTGGACCGGGGGCCTGACACTCCCAGTGCCTCTGCGGCCCGTGGTCACCACACAGGAACCACACCTTCCGTGGCGCCCGGGGCTCGCCCTGGCTTCTCCTCGTGTATTTCCACACCAGGGCCGGTGCACCCAGTACCGAGCCTACACGGAGCTTCTGGATTAATGGAATTATCCCAATAATAGCTGAGACACTGCTGTTATCCCAGTTCTTAACAGCCAAAGAGGCTAAGAATCAGGAGGATTGGGCCAAGAATCAACCCTCCATCCCCAAGCACACCCCATTCTGTCCCCATAGCACAGACAGGACCACACCACACCCTGGAGAGATTCAGGGAAACGCAGTTGAAAACAAAGTCTTCTCCCAACCTAGGAGATGTCTCCTTTAAGGTGGTAAAGTAATGACATCACAGGGCCTGCTCTGTGGCGCAGCAGGTTAAAGCCCCGGCCTGAAGTGCCAGCATCCCATATGGGCGCCGGTTCTAGTCCCAGTTGCTCCGCTTACGATCCAGCTCTCTGCTATGGCCCGGGAGTGCAGTGGAGGATGGCCCAAGTGCTTGGGCCACTGCACCCACATGGGAGACCAGGAGAAGCACCTGGCTCCTGGCTTCAGATTGGCACAGCTCCATCTAGGGAGTGAATCAGCAGATGGGAGACCTCTCTCTGTCTCTACCTCTACCTCTCTCTATAACTCTGTCTTTCAAATAAATAAAATAAATCTTAAAAAAAATAGTGATGCCATCATGGAGTGACCCTTAAACTGGAGTGTGCTGGGGCACAGCGAGCTAAGCCTCCACCTGCGACGTTAGAATTCCCTCTCGGAGTGCCAGTTCCAGTCCCAGCTGTGCCACTTCTATTCAGCTCCCTGCTAATGTGCGAGGGAAAGCAGCAGCTGATGGCCCAGGTGCGTGGGGCCCTGCCAGCCACCCGGGAGACTCAGATGGAGTTCCAGGCTCCCGGCTTTGGCCCAGCCCAGCTCCAAGTGTTGCAGGCATCTGGGGAGTGAGTCAGTGGAAGGAAGATCTCTCTCTCTCTCTCTCTCTCTCTCTCTCTCTCTCTCTCTCCCTTTCAAAGAAATCAATAATCTTTTTTAAGAATCGACTGTTATATGCCACAGTCTGGCAAGAGATTGCAAAGACAGAAATCCATCCCGTCCCACAGGGTCCTGCCGACAGACCCCACCCACACATGCCATCCGCATAAAGGACAATCGTCAGCTGAGCAGTCCTGGCCGCATCCCCTGTCACACGAAGATCCTGGTGAGCTCACTCAGTGATGGGTGCGGTCATCGTTAGCTGGTTTTCAAAGAAGACTAAAGTCCTCTGGCCTTTATGACAGGCAATCGTGTCACCACTGGATCCAGCCACTCACTGATACAGGGCCGTAAAGACGTCCCTGGGACACTCACTTTCCAAGGAGATGGCTCCCGGGCCTTGAGAAAGGCATGCCCGCTCTGCAAAGCGCTCCCCGGCTGTTACACAGTCCACACACACTTCGAAGGGCAGAGAGAACTCAGGATGGCGAGGTTCCTAAACATGCGCACAGGGAAAGGGGCAGGGTCTCTTCACTGCGTTTTGCAGGAGACTGAGCCCCCCGTGCGACGCTTGCGTTTCCTGTGGCTGTGACCCCAGACAGGACGGCCTTGGCGTGTCCCAGGGAGGATGCCGAGAGCGCGTCTGCTCGCACTCTGCCCTGACTGGAGTGGTCCGTGTGGGCGCCGCAGCCGGGGGTGTTCTGGCCGCGGTATGGACCGAGGATTTTCCTGTCTCGTTCTTTTTGCTGCTTTTACCAAGCTTGCCTCCCCTCCTGCAGGGCGCCTCCACCCTGTGATAGCAACCTGAAGGCAGAGGACGCGTCCCTCCTGTAGATAAAGAATCTACGCAGGAAGACGGAGGGCGGGAGGGTCGTTCTGTCCACCCAGTCCTTTCTCTGCTTACCTGGAAGTCACCATTTTCCCTTACAAAACGTCCCTGAGAGCCTCATGGGTCCTGAGTGCTGATGGTGAGAGTCAAGAGCAAACGCTCTTCTCACTCCGAGTCCGAGAAAGCAGTGGTCGCTGGCCGCTGTCCCCTGGCCCGGGCGGGACTCTGGGCCTCAGCTCCCTCCTGGTCAGCCCCACGTCCCTCCTGCTGACCTTGCTCTGCGGGACGCTGTCTGAGCCGCAGGCTCAGCAATCAGCCTTCACCCTCTGCCTTGGATGAGGCTGTGGCTAACATCTTCCCGTCAAAAACCTGTTTGAGGTCTCCTCCCGCTGTGTCAACGCCGGGGACCTGCAGCTGTCCCTGCCTCTGTGACTATGTCTCCCCACCAGCGTTTATAGACGCAGGTTTCTTTTCCTACCTAATTCTTGAGTTTAACCACTTTCAGGGTGTCATGGGAGGCCTGGGCTGCCTGGTGCTCCCGGCCATGCTGTGGCCGTGACCCCGAGAACAGACCTCGGGTGCCATCCTCCCGTCTCCCCGCCCCTCGCTCCAGCAGCTCCGGTGCCTGAGGCCCACGTCTCTGCAGGTGCGCTTGGACGTCGCTTTCTGGGACTTGGCCGCACAGGACCCTCCCCAGACCCCGTCTGCTCGTCTTTCTGTGTCTTGCAGGACCTCTGAGATTCAGCTTGGCTGCTTGACCTTTATGTTGTCCTGGGGTTTTTCATTCGCTCTGAGATCCTCTGCTAACTCTTGAGTTGGGTTTGTGTGAAGCCCGCAGACGATTGGGAGCTGGTGACCACATCTGGGGACGGTCCTCCTCGTCCACGCAGCACGTCCGCCCCCTGCTCCGGCGTCCGTCTCCGCCGGGCACGATCCGGGAGACAGCTTGGTGCTCCTGCCACTCTCATCCATCTCCTCGTGGCACCGTCGTCCTCGCTGCTCTTGTCACGTGAGTGCCTCACCCTGACCTCCGCGGCAGAGGCCCCGGGACGTGAGTGCCTTTTGTCCCCGTGTCCCCAGGAAGCCGGTCTTTCCGCTGAACTTTTCCACCCTCTGATCCTTGCTGCAGAATCGGTGGCAGCACCTGCTCCTCACCAAGTACACAAAAGGTCCTCTGACCCCGGCTGCCCGGCACCCACCGGGGGCTCCTGGGTGCAGCGGGTCCCTGAGCTGCCCTGGGACTCCTGGTGCAGCAGGTCCCTGGGCTGCCCTGGGACTCCTGGTGCAGCGGGTCCTGGGCCGCCCTGGGACTCCTGGTGCAGCGGGTCCTGGGCCGCCCTGGGACTCCTGGGTACAGCGGGTCCCTGGGCCGCCCTGGGACTCCTG
The DNA here is from genome assembly GCA_015711505.1 of Sylvilagus bachmani. Lineage (NCBI taxonomy): Eukaryota > Metazoa > Chordata > Mammalia > Lagomorpha > Leporidae > Sylvilagus > Sylvilagus bachmani. Next base: position 55,802,720 of record CM027392.1, on the reverse strand, counting down.
GTGCAGCGGGCCCTGAGCCGCTGTCCCTGAAGGAAGGACTACCGCAGAGCTGGCCAGCACTGGGGCAGGGCCGCTGGGTGAGGGAGGCCCTTGGCTGGGCTTTGCGGCCGGTTGCGGCCCACCCCACGCGGCCCGTGGGGTCCCTGTTCCTGGGCTGTTTCACTGGTCTGACGTGGAGGTCAGGGCTCTGGAACCGCGCTGGTCTCCTGGCTTGACCTCGTGTCTACCTGACAATGGTGAGGAGGAGGAACGGGGCTGTGACCCCTCAGCCCGGCAGACCCCTGGCTGCGGCTGGCAGGCACCTGTCCACACCCCGCCTGTCCTGCGCCCCCCACGGCTTGGGCAGGATGGTCTGCAGGCCCTGAAGTCAGGACTTCTCCCCCCGTAAGTTACAAAAATCCCACAGGTGGGGCTCACCAGGTCTGACTCACTCCGGGACGCTGACCCCACCCCAGGCAGAGCTGGGGTGACGGCCCCTGTCCTGCCTGTGGGAGGGGTCCAGAGAGGACCGAGTACTTCAAAAAGTACACGGGAATGCATGTATAAATGCGTGGATTTCAAAATTTGTTCATGCCAAAATATTCTTTTAATTCAATTTTCCACAAACATCTGCAATGGTCTCATCCTGATCTTCCATATTCCCAAAAGGAAAAGACTGTCATGTGGCCCAAATTCCACGCCCGGAATGAGCACCGTGGCTACCAAGAACCACTGGGTCCTGGGCTAAAGACCAGCGCAGCGCTGCCCAGGCTCCCCACGCCCCAGGGAGGCCGGCCTGGCTGCAGGTCGGGAGGCGCAGCGCCCCCTGTCAGCCAGAGGGAGGGCTGGTCAGGTTTGCATCGGACCTTGAGCTGGATTGCTTTTAAGATTGATTTATGGCCGGCGCCGCAGCTCAACAGGCTAATCCTCCGCCTGCGGCGCCGGCACCCCAGGTTCTAGTCCTGGTAGGGGAGCCGCATTCTGTCCCAGTCGCTCCTCTTCCAGGCCAGCTCTCTGCTGTGGCCCGAGAAGGCAGTGGAGGATGGGCCAAGTCCTTGGGCCCTGCACCCGCCCGCATGGGAGACCAGGAGAAGCACCTGGCTGCTGGCTTCAGATCAGCACGGTGCACCAGCTGCAGTGAGCCAGCCACAGCAGCCATTGGAGGGTGAACCAACGGTAAAAGAAGACCTTTCTCTCTGTCTCTCTCACTGTCTAACTCCGCCTGTCAAAAAAAAAAAAAGATATTGATTTATTTATCTGAGTTGCAGAGTTACAGAGAGAGAGATCTTCCATCTGCTGGTTCACTCTCCAAATGCCTGCAACAGTCAGGGCTGGGCCAGGCCAAAGCCAAGAGCCAGGAGCTTCTTCCAGGTCTCTCACGTGGATGCAGGGGCCCAAGTCTTGGGCCATCCTCTGCTGCTTTCCTAGGCACGTTAGCAGGGAGCTGGATCGGAAGTGGAGCAGATGGGACTTGAACCAATGCGCATATGGCTTGCTGGCAATGCAGGCCGTGGCTTTAACCCACTGAGCCACAGCTCCAGCCCCTCGAGCTGGATTTCCTCCTAGTGCCTGCATTGGTGACCATCACACCTGCTCCAGCCCGGTCATTGGCAGCGTGTGCAGACGGGAGTGGCAGACCGTGGGACTGTGGGGCCAAGTCCAGTCTCACTGATTCTTCCCATGATTCCCATCACCTTTATTTTATCTCCACCCTTGACCTGCCACAAAGCTCTACCTACGCCACGTTCCACGGCACAGCCACAGACGCAAGAGACAGGTGAGCCCAGGGCGGAGAAAGCGCTGGGGCCGTCTCCAGTTAGGGCTCTCCCAAAACAAGGCGTCCAGGACAGCAGCGAACCTTTGTACAGAGTTAGTTAATGGGGAAAAACCCACACTGCTTCTGCTGGACACAACACAGACGCCTCGGTGAATGTCGAGGGTGCACACGCGGTGTTGAATTCGGCGTAGAGCAAGCCTGGAGGGCTGACTCTGCTGCCCTCACTCCCACGGAGCTGCTGTGGCTGCAGCTGCCCCATCACGGTCACCTCCTCTCACTCCAGCATCCGCGCTGCTCACGCTGAGCCTTGGTGGGCATTCAGCACCTTTCAGTCCACTCGCATTTAAAAACCCACCGTGGTCAGCGCCGCGGCTCACTAGGCTAATCCTCAGCCTGCAGCGCCGGCACCCCAGGTTCTAGTCCCGGTTGGGGTGCCGGATTCTGTCCCGGTTGCTCCTCTTCCAGTCCAGCTCTCTGCTGTGGCCAGGGAGGGCAGTGGAGGATGGCCCAGGTCCTTGGGCCCTGCACCTGTATGAGAGACCAGGAGAAGCACCTGGCTCCTGGCTTCAGATTGGTGCAGCACACGGGCCGTAGCGGCCACTTGGGGGGGTGAACCAATGGAAAAAGGAAGACCTTTCTCTCTGTCTCTCTCTCACTGTCTAACTCTGCCTGTCAAAAAAAAAAAAAAAAAAAAAAAACCACCGTGGCTCTAACGAGCTCAGCCGAACATGGGGAGCCCTCTGCTTCTCCAAAGCCCTGAGACCACGCGTCTGCTCCACCGTTGACTTTATAAATAATGACTGAGTGCAGGCTGCTCACTTCTGGCCCAGGGTTTTCAGCCTCAACCCAAGAGCAGCCATGCCCAGAGGAACTTGTTGACTACATTAAAGAATTCATTAAAGAAACAGTTATCACTTTAAGCACCAGAACTGCTCTTCAAAGGAACAACATTAATTATGAGCAGAGAGGAAATCCACACTGGAAGCAGATAATTATTTGGTAATTGCTGGGACTCTCCTTGAGACGCGTGGCAGCCAAACACCCTCCCTGCCCGGGCGGGAGCGGCCTCACCACACGCAGTGCTGGAGATGAAAGGAGGAGAGATTGGGAGTGGTGGTCAGCGCCATGGCTCACTAGGCTAATCCTCCGCCTGCAGCGCTGGCACCCCGGGTTCTAGTCCTGGTTGGGGTGCCGGGTTCTAGTCCTGGTTGGGGTGCCAGGTTCTGTCCCAGTTGCCCCTCTTCCAGTCCAGCTCTCTGCTGTGGGCCGGGAGGGCAGTGGAGGATGGCCAAGTGCCTGGGCCCCTGCCACCCACATGGGAGACCCGAGGATGGAGGTCCAGGCTCCTGGCTTCAGCCTGGCCCAGTCCTGGCTGTTACAGCCCCTTGGGGAATAAATCAGCACATGGAGGCGATTCTCTCCCCCTCCTGCTCCCTCCCTTTCCCTCTCCCTCCCCCTCCCACTCCCTGTGACTCTGCCTTTAATGAATGAACGTGGGGTTGCAGACAGGAGTGTGACACAAATGGACAGGGAGACTCTGCAGAGCTCAGGATAAATTCTGCATTGACCGTGGACCTGGAAAACCACACCCTTATTTTAAAAAAGCAGTTAGTCTTGGGCTGGTGACACAGCTCACTTGGCTAATCTTCTACCTGTGGCGCCGGCACCCCAGGTTCTAGTCCCGGTTGGGGCGCTGGATTCTGTCCCGGTTGCTCCTCTTCCAGTCCAGCTCTCTGCTGTGGCCAGGGAGGGCAGTGGAGGATGGCCCAAGTGCTTGGGCCCTGCACCCCATGGGAGACCAGGAGAAGCACCTGGCTCCTGCCTTTGGATTGGTGCAGTGTGCTGGCCATGGCGGCCATTTGGGGGGTGAACCAACGGTAAAGGAATACCTTTCTCTCTCTCTCTCTCTCTCTCTCTCACTGTCTAACTTTGCCTGTCAAAAAAAAAAAGGGGGGGGGACAGTTAGAGATATTTAAATATACATGAGAACGGGATGTGTTTTTTTTTTTATTTCTATCAGGTGAACAACGTGTTCAGTTCTGAAACCTGAAGCCGAAGTGACACCGCCCTAAAAAACAAAATCCAGGTGGAGATTCCCGGACGCAGGAGGCCCCCGGGCGGTGCTGGCCGGCAGCTGGGGTCGCTGGCGCCTTTGCGGGCTCTGTGGGCCTGTCCTGGCCCCGACACGAGAGCAGTTCCTCGGGGAGCGACTCGCAGCTCGCACCGCGGGTTCAAGGACCAGGAAGGCGTTAGGAAACTCTGGTCAGCCCGCCCGCAGCAGAGGCAGAGCCTCGGTCCCCGCGGCCTGGCCTCGCGGCTTCCCCAGCAGCGCCCCGGGGTGCCGGAGCCTCAGACATGGCTCCAGGGGGCCGTGGCTTCCTCGCCCAGCAGCTGCGAGCATGCGACGTCATCGGAGCACGGCCACCGCGCCCGTCCCGCCCGCGGCTGCACCAAGCTGTAGCCAGCGCAGCACGGAGCCGGCCATTCTGCCCCCAGCACCTGCGCCTGCGGGGCCTGCGCATCGCTCCCAACTCCTGGCCTCGGTTCCCTGACGTTCAGGCTTGCGGGGAGGACCGGGTGGGGTCGTGCCCGTGGAAGGCCTGGTGCCTGCGTGGCCAGGGCCACGGAGCCTCAGCAGCCGCCACCTGCAGGTGGGAACCCCCTCCTGGCTGATCCCGCCTCTGCTCATCGCGGTCCCCACGAGCACAGCGGGCACCTCCGCGGAGGGCGGTTTTCAGCGCCCCCACCACCCCCAGCCCCAGCTCGCCCTTCTGCAAACCAGGGGGCCTGCGCTGCACGCCTGAGCCGTCACCCCCAGAGTGGCTCACACAGCAGACAAGACTTTAATGCAGTCGGCAAGGACCCCCTCAACCCTGATGCCTGCCGGAGCCCCCGCAGCCCCCAGCTGGCAGATCAGCCTGAGTCTCCGCAGTCCCACGGATGTTGGGGCAAACTGAACCACGTGTCCTGCAAAACGTGGGTGAGCTGAAGCGTTTTCTTGAGCTCTTGTGGGTGTCCCCAAAGCACTGCTGGGGTCTGCAGTGAGACCAGCGGGGCTGGTTAGGGGTGGAGTGAGGGTGGAGATGGAAGATGCTGCCCCAGACCTCTGACCACGCCTCTGGAGCTCCGACCACGCCCCTGGAGATCCGACCACGCCCCTGGAGCTCTGACCATGCCTCTGAAGCTCCGATCACGCCCCCAGAGCTCCGACCACGCCCCCGGAGCTCCCACCACGCCCCCAGAGCTCCGACCACGCCCCTGGAGATCCGACCACGCCCCTGGAGCTCCGACCACGCCCCCGGAGCTCCCCCCACGCCCCGGCTCTCCAGCCGGGCTCCTGCCGGACTAAGGGGAACACCGTGTTGAGATTTGCTCCCTCTCAAAGAAACCCCACGTCCTGGGAGCTGCGTGAGCAGAAGGCCGCAGGGGGCTCCCCTGACCGGAGCCGGGATAATTAGAGCATTAGAAGGGATAATGACTGCAGTTGAATAAAACACATTCAATTTATATAAATCCATAACTCCATAATAATTCTCCGGAGGCGCGCGCAAAACGCCCTGCCCTACTTCGTCTCTGCTGCAGCCGAGTGTGGGAGCAGCTCTGCCCTCCGTGGATTCTCGCTCAGGTGGACGAGCGAGCGCCGCGCCGCCGTCCCAGCAGAATCCGACCTGGGGGTGCTGCGCGCCCTGGCTGGGGAGGAAGCCACCCAGTGAGTAGAACTGCTAAGCAAGAAAATCCCCTAACAGAGCCACGTTTGCTGCTTAGGGAGCTGGCGCTGTGGCATGGCGGGGGAAGCCGCTGCCTGCAGCCGGCAGGTTCGAGTCCCAGGTGCAGCTTCGAGTCCCAGCTGCTCCACTTCCAACCCAGCTCCCTGCTAATGTGCCTGGGAAAGCAGCAGACGATGGCCCAAGTGTGTGGGTCCCTGAACCCACGTGGGAGACCCCAAAGAAGCTCCTGGCTCCTGGCCTCAGCCTGGCCCAGCCCTGGCTGTTGCAGCCATTTGGGGAATGCACCAGCAATCAAAGATCCCGCTCTGTCTCTGCCTCTCTGTAATTCTGACTTTCAAATAAAAAAAATCAACCTAAAAAAAAAAAAGGAAGGAAAAGATGATTCTTGGGTCCAGTTGCTTAGGTTTGATTAATTTTCTAGAGCAGTTCACAGAGCTCAGCAAACACATTTGTCAGCTTTGAGGGTTTTTCTTTTTTTTTCTTTTTTCTTTTTTTTTTTTTTTGACAGGCAGAGCGGACAGTGAGAGAGAGACAGAGAGAAAGGTCTTCCTTTGCCGTTAGTTCACCCTCCAATGGCGCACCGCGCTGATCCGAAGCCAGGAGCCAAGTGCTTCTCCTGGTCTCCCATGTGGGTTCAGGGGCCCAAGGACTTGGGCCATCCTCCACTGCTCTCCCAGGCCACAGCAGAGAGCTGGACCGGAAGTGGAGCAGCCAAGAAACAAACCAGTGCTCCTGTGGGACGCTGGCATCGCAGGTGGAGGTTTACCCCCTGCCCCACAGCCCCAAGAGCTGATTCTGGAGAGAGGGGCCCTGGTGCTTCTTTTGTGCCCCCCGCACTGTCCTTGCAAAAGGACCGGGTGTTTCCACAGCGAGCCCTCTCGTGCGTGCCCACAGCTGCCGGGGACTCTGCTCTGTCCCCTATAGCTCACAGGGTGAAGTTCTGACCCCCTGAACCTCCGTGCACCGCATTCGGAGAAGTGGTTGAGGTTCAGTGAGGTCACGGGCCAGGCCCCAACCCAACAGCACTGGGGTCCCTATAAGAAAAGGAGATTAGCGGCTGGCGCTGTGGAGTAGCGGGTAAAGCCGCCACCTGCAGTGCTGGCATCCCACATGGTCACCGGTTCAAGTCCTGGCTGCTCCACTTCCAATCCAGCTCTCTGCTCTGGCCTGGGAAAGCAGCAGCAGATGGCTCAAGTCCTTGGACCCCTGCACCCATGTGGGAGACCTGGAAGAAGCTCCTGGCTCCTGGCTCCGGATCAACGCAGCTCCAGCCATTGCGGCCAACTGGGGGAGTGAACCCGCAGATGGAAGACTCTCTCTCTCTCTCTCTCTCTCTCTCTCTCTCTCTCTCTGCCTCTCCTTATCTCTGTGTAACTCTGCCTTTCAAATAAATCAAATAATCTTAAAAAGAAAAGAAAGAAAAGGAGATTGGAGCTCAGGTCAGCCCTGGGGGACGCCGTGCGGAGACATTGGGAGCAGATGTCATCTACGAGCTGAGGTCCACACTGGCAGGTGCCCAGGCTCGGCCCCGCCACTCCAGGACAGCAGGAGACACTTGCCCTGGCCGCAGACCCCGCCCTGAACGCACCTGTGACTCCTGGGCAGTTAGTGTTTCCCCACCAGACAGAGCCAGGCTGCCCAGGGCTGCAGGAGGAAGTGTGGCCCTAACGACCCAGCAGCCCCAGGGATATTTTGGGAACTTCGGCTTTCCGGGGGTAATTCTATTTGCTTGCAGGGAACAATGGAAGGAGTCAGAGCAGCTTCCCAAGCTCAGTTTGGAACACAAATAGCTGGTTTATGCAATTAGCCCATCAAGGGGCTTCTGCAGGAACCAGATTGGCACCACCTAATTCTTATCATCATAAATAGATCAAGTTGTTAAGTAACAAGCCGTTAAAGGGAGCACGTGACGCTCTCCCCGGCGACGCCGACAACCCACGTTTAATCTGGCTTCTGAGCAGGAAAGGAGCCGGCACCACGAACGCAAGGGGTAAACGAACGGCTTTGAGCCCAGTCCATCCAGGATGCGACAACAGAAACACAGAGGTCACGAAGATCGGGGCGCGTGCAGGAGCTCGCGCACCAGTGATGGCGCCGAAGGAGTCCCCTGTGAGAGGCTGGCCAGGAGCCACCAAGCTCAAGGTCACCGGGGACAGTGCAGAGACAGGAATGACTGGAGGGGGCAGGGCACGGTTCCTCGGCGTCCCTCACCTGTGCCAACGCTCACCTGCGACAAACCCAGGGCCCCTCCTCAGCTAGCCCTGGCCCTCAGGGCCCCAAGCTGACCCTGCAAGGAGGAGGGGCAGCAGCAGGCGTCCACGAGGAGATGTACAAAGCCGGCCAAGACATTCAGACAGCGGAAAAAGCTGAAAAAGCATTTGAGTTTGTATTTGGGAAATATTCCAAAAGATATAGCAAACATAAAAATAGGATGCTATGGCCAAGGAACACTCAGAATCAGAAAGACATTTTGGGACTGAAACAAACCATTTTAATAACTCGTGGAGCTAAAAGACAAGACGGAAAAGATGAGAGAGAAGTCAGGGAAGGTCAGGGCTGGGGTCACATGTGGCTCAAAGGAACGGTCTGATTGATGAAGCAAATGCCCAGGACAAGCCTGCGTGGCGGCCGCTGAGAGGTCACCACGGTGCGGACGACTCTGGCTTTAACGGACGGCGGCAGCATCATGGGCCAAGGGAAGATGTCAGGAGCTTCCACAGAGAAAGGCAGACCTCCTGCAAAGGAACCAGAACCAATGGACCTGGACCGTTCACCAGTAATTCTAGCTCCTAACAGGCTCTGTGCCGCCCGGGCGCCCTCGCCTGTGCCCGCAGCCAGAGGCACCTCTGCTTAGGCGGCTCCTCGAAGATGAGCAAGCCCAGGAGTCCAGGAACCCGGGGTTGCCTGTGGCAGTGCCCGCAGGTCCAGAGCAGCGGGCAGTGCTGATGGCACGGATGCCCAGGAGGGAGGGACGGAGGGAGGGAATGCCCCTCTCAGAGAGCACACGCCCTCCTGCACGTGGAGCAGTTTCTGGGAAAAGTGAGCAGGTTCCAGAGCGGCTGCACGGGCACCAGCCATCAGCCATGGGCCCCGCAGCCCTGCATCATGTGTGTTCTCAGTGTCACAAAACACACCCATGTCTACCCCACAGGGGACAGTCAGCACACCCGTCATCCTGGTTTCTTTTTTTTTTTTTTAAGATTTATTTATTTATTTGAAAGAGTTACACAGAGAGAGAGAGGAGAGGCAGAGAGAGAGGGAGAGGGAGAGGTCTTCCATCCCATGATTCACTCCCCAGATGGCCACAACGGCCGGGGCTGCGCCAATCCGAAGTCAGGAGTCAGGAGCCAGGAGCTTCCTCCGGGTCTCCCACGCAGATGCAGGGGCCCAAGGACTTGGGCCATCTTCTACTGCTTTCCCAGGCCATAGAAGAGAGCCGGATTGGAAGAGGAGCAGCTGGGACTTGTACCAGTGCCCATGTGGGATGCCAGCACTGCAGGCGGCGGCTTTACCCACTACACCACAGCACCAGCCCCCACCATCCCATTTAATTACCTGCCTGCTCCTGTGGCAAGAGCAGCTGTGACCTCCTCCCCTGGCGACAATCTTAGGTGGGACACATGGCTAGGATGTCCCCCTGTGGCACCCAGGAGCTTGTCGCCCCCACACATTTGCCACCGTGGGTCCTCTGAACCCCATCACCCCAGTTCCCACCCTGACAGCAGTGACCACAGTGTCCATGTGCTTCCACTGGCTTTGTTCGCCTCTGCCCGGTCTCCCCGCCTTGTGGGCAGGCTCCTGCCCTGGGCAGGTATATGCTTCTCTCTCCTGGTGCTGCCCCCTCCCTCCTACGAGCACCTGCCCTGGGTGCCGCAGCCCATGGCTCCAGGACAATGTGGTTACCCAGCTGGTAGGCGGCAGCTTCCGGGAGCTTGCCTCAACCTTCCTCGCCCAGAGCACATTGCGAGGGAAGCCCAGCCCTGGCCAGCCCTGTGCCCGCCCTGCCTGGAGCCCTGGGCTCCACCGCCTCTGCACCGTGTTCTTTTCCTGTCAACAGAGACGCCTGCGTCACGTGTCTGAGGCTGGCCTCGTCTCACTCTGCCCTCTCATCACGGACAGAGGGTTTAAGGCCTGAATTTGCTTTGCCGTGTTGATTGGCCGGCAGTCGTGTTTTGATGTTTAGGTACCATAATCGGTTAGAAGAAATGCCCACAGGGCTCCACGCAGTTACAGAAGAGACTGTGATCTTACCAGCGGGAGCCTGCAGAAGTGAAAACACAGCCGAGTGCACCGAGAGAGGAGGGGAGGAGACCAGGGCACCGCGAGGAGCCGGGGCCCCACGGCTGGCAGACAAACGAGGGCCTGAGGCCCGTGGGTCAAGAAAAGAGAACTGACACGGCCCACACTGCCGTCACCATGGATACAGAGAGAGAATTGACATGGCCTCACTGCACCGTTAACATGGATACAGAGAACTGACGCGACCCACACTGCACTGCTACCATGGATACAGACAGGGAATTGACATGGCCTACACCACACTGTTACCATGGATACAGACTGGGAGGTGACATGGCCCACACAGCACTGTTACCATGGATACAGACAGGGAGTTGACATGGCTTCGCTGCACTGTTACCATGGATACAGACAGGGAGTTGACATG
>CM027392.1:55780603-55792470 GCA_015711505.1 Sylvilagus bachmani | reverse complement strand
GCTGGTTCTGGTTCTGCTCTGTGCCCTGTGCTGGTTCTGGTTCTGCTCTGTGCTGGTTCTGGTTCTGCTCTGTGCTCTGTGCTGGTTCTGGTTCTGCTCTGTGCCCTGTGCTGGTTCTGGTTCTGCTCTGTGCTGGTTCTGGTTCTGCTCTGTGCTCTGTGCTGGTTCTGGTTCTGCTCTGTGCTGGTTCTGGTTCTGCTCTGTGCCCTGAGCTGGTTCTGGTTCTGCTCTGTGCCCTGTGCTGGTTCTGCTGCTCTGACCCTTCCTGTTCATTTTTCACGTGAGCAGAATTTCAGGCCACGGCCACCCAGGGGCAGCTGTGGACACTTGTTGCTGGTGCCACGTGGTTCTGGGGCACTCTGATGCCCTGGGTGCCTGGGGCAGCCCTCCTAGGGGCAGCACGGTCCAGGGCAGGAAGGATCCTGCTGTGTCCCTCGCCCCAGCCATCATACAACAGAGCCACAAATGCCCGGACACCTCCGAGGGCACCGCCGACTGTGCCTCCCTCCGCAGGCCTGCAGCCTCCCTGCCCGCTCAGCCGGACCGCAAGCCATGCGCCAGTTCCAAGATTGCACCCGGGCCAATCTTCTCTCTGCTCACGCAAAGGGGCGTGACTCTCACCCAGATCATCTGGGAGCAGAGCAGGTGCGGGGTTCTCCCCCCTCCTCCCCACCCCACGAGGGGGCCTCCTCCTGGGGCCGCTTGTTCCAGGTGCACGGGGACACCTGCCGGGATCTTGCTCCCACTGGCACCCTCCCCTGCACCCTCCTGGGTTAGGAGCCTGGCTCAGAGGTCTCCACCAAGTCAGGAAATCATCGTGGCGCAGCGTGGAGCTGGCCCTGCAGGGGTGGCCAGGGCCCGTGGCCAGGACCCGTGGCTCCCTCCACCTCTCAGACGCTCCCCATCCCCACCAACCCGGCGCAGGCCTTGGTTTATCAGGGCCGGCTTCCTTTGATGCTGGGAGCTGCCTTTGTGCCTGTCAATTTCTTCAGCCAGCTCCTCTTACCAAGTGAAGACGGCGATGCGTCTGCAGCTTCAAAAGGCAAATTTTGTGTCAACACCTTCTCCCCCGATTCCTGCAGGGCGGACTCGCTAAGAAGCCGCCGGGGGAGAAGCTGAGCTGGGGGCACCTGCGGGTCTCCTCCCTGTTCTGTCTGCACCCCCGGCTCGTCGCCGTGCAGACGCGACAGCCTCCGTCCTCCATTTCTGTGCTGAGGTTTTCATTATTCGGAATTACAACACAGAAATGTGGATGTTTATTTTGAATGAGATGCAATTTCTTCTCCCAGAATTCATTTAGAATGTTCCATTATGCGTCTTAAATTGGAATTGGAAAAGTAATTTCTATGCCAGCAACCAGCCTGTGGAAGCACCCAGACGGGCAACCAGCAGAAAGAGAAACGCCAGCCCACAGTCAGGCGGGAAAGCGAGAGGGGGACGTAAACTCTCCTCAGGAGGCGCTGTATGTAAATTTGTTCAAAAATAAAAGGACTCTTGTGACAAACCTTGAACTATTCAGGGAATAAAAGCTTGAAGGAAGATAAGTTACCACTAATCCCACACCCGGAGGGAAGCATTCCTCACGTTGGCGTCATTCCGCCCAGGCTTTCTGCTGTGGAATAAACACGGGCGAGGGGCCTTCAAGAAGTCGGTGGGACAAGGAGTCAGGAGGGAAGCTTAGGGACGGCATCCGGCCCCATGTGAGAACGCTGCCCCCACCCAGACGCAGAGCCGGACACCAGGCTCTGGTGCCTGATCCCAGCCTCCTGCCAACGCAAACGCGGGCAGGCAGCGGTGACGACCCAGGCGAGAGTGCCTGCCGCCCCAGAGGAAGACCGGACGGAGCTCCTGCCTCCTGGCCTTGGTCTGGCCAGGCCTGGCCATGCAGGCATTTGGTATTGAACCAGTAGGTGTGAGCTTCCTCTCTCTCCCTCCCTCTCTCTCCCTCTCCTTCCTCTCTCTCCCTCTCCCTCTCTCTCTCCCTCCCTCTCTCTCTCTCCTTCTCTCTCTCTCTCTCTCTCTATAGTGTGTGTGTCTGCCTCTCAAGTATGTATATGTCTTGTATGAATCTCTGTGTGTGTCTAAAATCATATGGGTGGGTAGCTCAAGAGGTTTGTGAAAAGATAGAATTAAAAGAAAGATAAGTTTATTTTTGATGCAAAAAGAGCTTATTTGGGGGCAAAGATTTCAAAAGCTATGCATATGAGGGCTCTTCAAAACGTTTCTGAAAAATGCATATTATTAAAAATTATGTATGAATTTCAAACTTTTTTGCACCAAAATCAACTTTTTTAAAAGACTTATTTATTTATTTGAAAGGCAGAATTACAGAGAGGGAAAGACAGAGAGCTCTCTCTTCCATCTGCCAGTTCACTCCCCAAACGGCTGCAGTGGCCAGGGCTGGGCCAGGCAGAAGCCAGGAGCCCGGAGCTCCCTCCAGGTCTCCCAGTGGTGCAGGGCCCAGGCTGCTGCTTTACCAAGGAGCCTCAGCGGGGGGGCTGGATTGGAAGTGGAGCGCTTACTTCCTAATTCCACCTGCTCCTGAACCGCTTGGAGCGTCCTCACGCTGTTGGCCGCCTTCGCTGCTCCCACGAAGGCGTCGGACACGGCACTTCCTTCAGACCTGCACGCTGACGTTCAAAAATCTTGCTTCGGGGTGACACAGTCACCTTCTCGGCGATTTTCGTCCTCGCGTCCCAGGGAGCCGATGACACGGGCGAGCGTCACGTGTCTTGCGGCCCCCCACTAAAAGCCCTCAAGTGCGAGTCTTGGGCTCTTTGTCTATGGTGCTGCCGGCCTCTTGCTGAGTGGGAGGAGTTCGTCACACATCCTGGAGACCAGGCCTCTGTCGGCCAGGTCTGTTCTCATCATGCGGGGCAGTGATGGTCTGTGAAATCCTTGTGATCCCCAAATTAGCAAACGCGGAGAACCACAGCATCAGCTGCCCACAGGCCTCTGGCCACCTACCCCCATCGACCCAGGAGGCGATTGGCTATGCCAGTGTCCGCATCAGCCAAGCCACGCCAGGCCAGCTTCCACATCGCCTTTGTCGTGTACAAAGCTCAGCAGGTGCTTTTACGGTTCTTCCGAAGCCTCCCGCCCGCAGATCCTGCCCCACCTGGGAGTTTGGTTCGGGTGCCACCTGGCACTTGCGGTGTGCGAGTGGCCGGCACAGGACCAGGGAGCCAAGGCCCCCCCCAGCAACGCGGCTGGAGGGGCTTTGCTCTCCGAGCTGCGCCGTTGCCGTCCGCTGCAGGGATCAAATCGGTTGGCGCTGAGTTCATGAACCCACAAATCTAGCTGCACTTCCGCCCGTCCCGAACTCCACCACACACTCTGCCGAGGGTATATTAGCGCCTTCCAGAACGGCGTCGCACACAGATCGGTTCCCCCTCCCCTGTGCGGATGCTGAGTCAGCAGCATTGAACTCCATGGTTCCTCCGTGAGGCGCATCACCGCTTCTGCGCTCCGGGGCCCCGAGACAGCGCTTCTGGGAACCGTCTTAAACAGCAAAGTCACCCACAGCGAGCACAGAAACAAGTCAGGAAGGACAGCGACGAGGCCCGGGGGGGGGGGAGTCCCGGCGCACCCCAGCCCGGCTCAGCCCCAGGGGCGCAACTCAACTCCCGCCCTGCTCCGTGCGCATCCCCAGGGGACCCCAGAAGGACCCTGAGCGTCGGAGCAGGGGTCACGAGGAGCCACGTGGCGAGTACAGGACTGCACCGGTGAGGCCGCGCCGTGCTGGCACGGTGGCCTGCCCTCCGGCTCCCGGGTCCTGGCCCTGCTCTCCAAGGAGCGTCTTCTGCCCCACACCTGCTGCATTTTCCCGTCGCTGGATGCCTCCAGGTTGTGGGTGGTTTGTGCACAGAGGTTTCCACGCTCTACTTCATGGAACGCTCTCTGCTCCCCACGGAAAGCTTTACCCGCTCTCGCTGCACAGGGGACACGCATCCCCTGGGGAAGGCAGCTCTGCAGGTGCCAGGGGATGTCTGTGTAGATCACCCAGCAAGATCTGAAAAGGGACCGGTGCTGTGGCGTAGCGGGTAAAGCCGCTGCCTGCAGTCCTGGCATATGGCATATGGCCGCCAGTTCGAGTCCCGGCTGCTCCACTTCCGATCCAGCTCTCTGCTGTGGCCTGGGAAAGCAGTGGAAGATGGCCCAAGTGCACCCACCTGGGAGACAGGGAAGAAGCTCCTGGCTCCTGGCTTCGTTCTGGCCCAGCTCTGGTCATTATGGCCATTTGGGGCATGAACCAGCGGATGGAAGGCTTCTCTCTCTCTCTCCCTCTCTTTCTCTCTGTCTGTAATTCTGCCTCTCAAATAAATAAATAAATCTTTAAAAAAGCGTTAAAGTCTTCTGAAAGAACGTCCTTTCCTCTTTGCTGCCCATCAGCTGACCCGGTATTGAAGAGTCTGTGGTCGGACTAATTCCATCCTGCTTCCTCTAGGTGTCTGGTTACTTCTGATCCTTTGGCTTTCCACGTAAAGTTGAGATTCTGTTATTTTCCATTAAAAAGTAACCGCTGGTGCTTTGGTCGGGGTTGCAGGGGATGGACGGACTTGTGATGTCTGCCTTGTCCTGTGCAGAGTTCTCCCGATCTCTTAGACTTCCTCCCTCTTTGTCTCCTCTTCCCACTGCTCCGAGGTCTACTCCATCTGCGATTGATACAGTAACCACTCCTGCTGCGGGTCTTGAGCAGGGTCAAGGGCGAGCCTGTTACCATCTCCCACGTCAGCCCCACCTACTTGTGTTGGAACAGTGCAGGGCGCGGTCTGCACACCGCTCCCTCTGCCGCTGGCTCTCACTGGTGCGTTTAGACCAAGTCACCCTGGGAGTGTCAGAGCCGACGTCTGCTGATCACTCAGCACGATTCCCGCTTCTCCTTCTTACCCGCCCCTGGTCCTGCTCCTGGGGGCCGCCCGGACGTGCGCAGACGCCGGGTTCTTTTCAGTGTTTCTGAGCGTCTTTCTCGGTGTTTCCCGTGTGTCACAGGAGCATGCACCTTACCGCAACACGCTCTCACTGCCGTCTCAGCAACTTGAGAGAACTGAACCTGTCACCTCCACCTACAGTGTGAGAGTAATTCAAAAATTTAATGAAAATGTAGTTAAAAGATGCATTTATTTTGCTGCCCCCCCAAAAAAAACACTTCGAAATCCACGTTTATGAGAGGTCTTCACACATTCACTGATAATGCATCTTTTTTTTTTTTTTTTTTTTTGACAGGCAGAGTTAGACAGAGAGAGACACAGAGAGAAAGGCCTTCCTTCTGTTGGTTCACCCCCCAAATGGCTGTTACGGCCAGTGCGCTGCACCGATCTGAAGCCAGGAGCCAGGTGCTTCCTCCTGGTCTCCCATGCAGGCACAGGGCCCAAGGACCTGGGCCATCCTCCACTGCACTCCCGGGCCACAGCAGAGAGCTGGCCTGGAAGAGGAGCAACCGGGACAGAATCCGGCGCCCCGACTGGGACTAGAACCTGGTGTGCCGGCGCCGCAAGGTGGAAGATTAGCCTAGTGAGCTACGGCGCTGATCCTGATAATGCATCTTAAGATAAAACTATGCATGGACTTCAAACAAGTTTTGCACCGAAGTAAACTTCTGTTTTAACTCCATTTTTCTGCACATTTTTGTCACCCCTTTATAAACTTGCCTCAAGAATTTCCTCTGGCAGCACCGCTCACGGCAGCCACGACACACAGCAGCCTGGGAGTCCAGGGACGGGTGGATAAGGAAAAGGCGGTAAAGACACATGGTGAAAACTACCCAGTGGAGCGAAGAATGAATCCTGCCATTTGCCGCAAAATGGATGGAGTGGAGAGCATTACGTGGAGTGAACTGGGCACAGGAAGACAAACCTTGCGGGGCCTCTCCCCAGTGGGGAAAGAGAGACAAGGAGCCGGGGGAAATGAAAAGACATGCATCCATTTTCTCACCGTAAAAAAGAAAAAAGAAGAAGAAGAAGCTGTTTCTGTGGATTCATTCTGAGAGGAGCGTGGTGGGGGCAAGAGGCGCGGAGTCACCACACAGACCCCGGGAGTCGGGTGGAAGCAGGCCTGAGGCCAGCAGCGTGCAGACTCATTTATTTCAGTTGGAACAGCAGCTTAGATAGCCAAGGCAGCCAATCCGGTCAAGGGGTGGACTGTGCCCCAACCAATTACAGCCTGTTGCCAGGCAGGCTGAGTTGCCATGTGGTTTTCAAGGTCATCCAATCACAGCCTGTTGCCAGGCAGTTTCCGTTGCCAACGGCCATCTTGGCATGGCCTTCTCATTCCACCACAAGCAGCCAGGAAAGGAAGCAGGGTGGGAGCAGCCAGCGGCAGGGACGCTCCTCGGCGGGGGCCTCCTACCTAACTCGGACCTTGGGAAACGCAAGGCTCTGTACATTAAAATAATAATACAGGGGCCTGCGCTGTGGCCGGTTAAGCATCCGCCTACAGTCCTGGCTGCTCCACTTCCAATCAAGCTCCCAGCTAATGCTCCTGGGAGCAGTGGAAGATGGCCCGAGTGCCTGCAGCCCTGTGGGAGACCCAGAGGAAGCTCCTGGCTCCTGGCTTCAGATGGGCCCAGCCCCAGCCATTGTGGCCATTTGGGGAGTGAACTAGCGGATGGAAGACCCTCCTCTCTGTCTGTAACTGTGCCTCTCAAGTAAATAAACAGATCTTTAAAAAAAAAAATACGTAGCAAGCAAGGATGAGAGTTGTGGGAAGCTACAGCTGAGAGCTGAGGGAAACTCTGGTACCCTGCAGCCAGTGACCTCCAGGCCCCACGAGAAAGAGGGGCCGGATAGCACCTGCCTCCAGCAATGTTGCGAAGCAGCGCCAGGCTGGGGACCCCTGCTCCTGGCAGGGCTGTGGCAGGGATGCCCCTGATGGGTATGTTTCAGCCAGTTTGACTCCTCCAGTGCCTGGGCAAAGCCAGTCTGAAACTAGATTCTGTAGCACTCAGCACCTGAGCTGGGTGTCGGTGGTGGTGGGTGTCGGGTTCTCATTGATGAAGATGAGAGGCTACCAACATGGGGGAAGGCCAGACTGGAACCCAAGTATCAGCATGAACTCTGAGCTCCTATGTAGCTGTCCCTGTGCAGGGGTGCAGGTGCCTCTGCCATCCACCTGCAGCCATCATCCCCCATCTGTCATCTCTCTACATACCTCCCATCTGTCTCTCACATTTCCTGGGAGGAGACAAGGGCAAAGACACCCCAGAATCCCAACCCCTGTCACCACTGCTGTAAAAACCCAGGGCTCCTTGGAGAAATGACTGACTCCATGCCGTGGTTCCAAGATGAGCCCCGAGCATCTTGCAAAGAAACACAAGGAAATGCTCAAAAAGAAAATGGTGCAGGAATATCGCAGAGCAGAAGGGCCCCAGGGAAATCCAATTCAGCCGGTCCAGTCGGGCACGGCATGAGGACCAAATATAATCAAGTGCAAAGAAGAACTGGAAGCCACTGGACAAACAGAAATGCCCAAGCCTACCCCCAGAACAGCTACGTGCGTGAGAGCGGAGAGCGGCCCTTGTCACAGAGGACGGTCGAGGCGAGGGAGCCCTGCAGGGGAAAACCACCCCTTTGCAGCCGTCGTAGTCAATCCCGGTTCCTGCAAAACTTCAGGGGGAAGCGTCCGGCTCACTCAAGTGCTGCCCTGGCCGCTCTGCAAATCTCAGCAGGAGGAGACTCTGGCAAACCCTGAGGGAGGGCGCCCATAAGCAGACGCCCGAGAGCAAAAGGGGGCGCTTCCAAGCCACTGTCCCAAGAGGAAGGAAAACAAACACAAGCGCTGGGGCGGGAGGAGACCCCAGGGACGTGACACGGGCGACGCTGAGCCCACGCTGCGATTACGCACCTGTCCGGAGGGAGACAAAGTCCACCAGACTCTGGCAGGGCCGCTGGCGAAACTGGGAGTCACTGGGCCTAATTGACTGACATGGACACCTGCGCATCTGACATCGACAGTCACGTAGGGCCGTCCCCGGCGCTGTGGCAGAGCGGTAAAGCCGGTGTCCGCGGCACCAGCATCCCATATGGGCACTGATGCGAGTCCCGGCTGCTCCACTTCCAATCCAGCTCCCTGCTGTGGCCTGGGAAAGCAGTGGAGGGTGGCCCAAGTGCTTGGGCTCCTGCACCCACGTGGGAGACATGGAGGAAGCTCCTGGCTCCTGGCTTCGGATTGGCACAGCTCCAGCCATTACAGCCATTTGGGGAGTGAACCAGTAGATGGAAGATGGATCGATGGATATCTCTCTCTCTCTCTCTCTGCCTCTCATTCCCTCTCTATGTAACTCTACCTTTCAAATAAATAAACCTTTAAAACAAAAGAGCCCTCCTCTCTCTCATTCACCTTGAGGATGAAAGCCAAGTCCAGACAGGGCTCTGTTTCCTATCTGCCTTACGCACAGCATCTGAGGGTCATTTCACACAATGCTCTGTTATCCGCGATGGGTCCCGGGGGCCCAGTGTGGAATTTTCCACCGTGGGCATCACATTGGTGCTCAGAAAGTCTCAGGTCACGGCGCCGTCAGATGTCAGGTTCCGGATGCAGGGCGTTGGTGGCTGGGAGGAGCAGGGTGCTGGGGGGGGGTGAATCTGAGGGGTTTTGCCTCTGTGCTTCTGTGTCTTTCGGCACTACCTGTACGTATTTGTGGAGCCCAGTGCGACATTCCAAGGCTCATCCCATGACGAGCTGATCAAATCAGAACCCATGTTTCCTCCTGTGATCGGATTCCTTCTTCCTCTCGTGCGTAGAACGGAGACCAGGTTGCTGTGAGCTGAGGTCTCCCCGCCAGGCCGTGCAACACAGAACTGACTCGGGTCTGACCGCGTTCCCGCCCATCCTCCAAGCCCCGCCCCAGCCCCAGAACAGCCTGGTCTGCCCACGTCTCCTCTGCGTGGCTGGGGGGGCCTCTCTGGTGGCGACTGTGCTCCGCCGCCTTCAGCCTCAGGACCAAGGCTCTGAGGGTTCTCAGCAGCTTGAGTGTCAGCCACCAGCCTGCTCTGGGGACTGGGCTGCCGGGGGATGGGGGGGCTGTCAGCTCAGGCTGACACCGTGTGAAGATTGGAGCAAGCGCTCGCTCCTCACCATCTGCTTGTCGGAGGATTTCCTGCCTCGTTCTACGTGTGGACAACATATGTTCTCGTGCGACAAGCCAGTTCTGCCTCCTGCAATTATTGTACCATATTATTAAAAATCCACGGGGCTCCGCATGTTTGAATTCTAAATCTCCAGCCTGGTGCGGTGGCGTAGCCGGTAAGGCCACCTGCCGCCTGGGACACCAGCATCCCACAGGGGCACTGGTTGGCGTCCTGGCTGCTCCACTTCCAATCCAGCTCCCTGCTAATGGCCTCTGCACCCACACGGGAGACCAGATGAAGCTCCCGGTGCCTGGCTTCAGCCTGGCTCAGCCCTGGTCGCTGCAGCCATCTGGGAGTGAACCAGCGGATGGAAGACCTCTCTCTCTCTCTCTCTCTCTCTCTCTCTCTCTCTCTCTCTCTCTCTCTCTCGCTGTAACTGATTTTCAAATAAATAAATAAACTTTAAGGGAAATGCTACATCTCCTGTCCTGATTGAAAGCTCTCACCTCTGTCTTGTTTTGCTTCGCGAGCTACAAGCTAGCTCCCTTTTTATAAAACGCAGCTGTTTGCACGGCCTCCTCCTTCCTCACCCCTCAGGTGCTCCCCAGGTTGGTTGACAGCGAAATCTCAGGCCTCGCTTTCTCCCCCAGCCTGCGTCTTGTCCGCCAGCTGTTAAAGAGGCTGCTCTGGTTTGCAGAGAGCTTGTGCACGGGGCCGCCAGGCGGGACAGAGTCAGGGTGCAGGCTCTGGAGCTGGGGGTCCCATCACCAGCTTTCCAAGACACACAGGAGTCACGGCCACAGGGGAAGGAGCGTGTGCGGTTTCCCCTCTGATCAGGCGTCCTGCTTATCTTAACCCCAAGTGGGAAGCAGCTTTGAGGAGACCGATCCGCTACGTGTTCCTTCTTCCTACTGCCTCGGCCCTGCTCTGCCCATAAACCCACCCTCTCGGCTCAGCTCAGCTTTGGTCAGCAAGGTGTTCCCTGATTCCAGAATATCTCAAATAAAAGCCAACTGGCCCTTTACACTAAATTTTCAGGAATCTTGATTTTTTTTCTTATTTTTTAATTTATTAAGAGAGAGATGGGGCTGGTGCCATGGCTCACTTGGTTAATCCTCCGCCTGCGGTGCCAGCATCCCATATGGGCGCTGGTTCTGTCCCGGTTGCTCCTCTCCTAGTCCAGCTCTCTGCTGTGGCCGGGGAAGGCAGTGGAGGATGGCCCAAGTGCTTGGCCCTGCACCTGCATGGGAGACCAGGAGGAAGCACCTGGCTCCTGGCTTCAGATCGACGTAGCTCCAGCCGTAGCAGCCATTTGGGGGGTGAACCGATAGGAAGGAAGACCATTGTCTCTGTCTCTCTCACTGTCTAACTCTGCCCGTCAAATTAAAAAGAGAGAGAGAGAGAGAGCTCCCATTTGCTGGTTCACTCTCTAAAAGCCTACAACAGCCAGGGCTGGGCCAGAATTAGAGCTGGGAGCTGAGATCACAGTTCGGGTCTCCCCCCATGTGTGACAGGGACCCAGCGACCGGTGACATCGCCGCTGCCTCCCAGAGTCTCAGCAGGAAGCTGGAGTCCGGATCTGGAGCCGAGTGTCAAATCCATGCGCTCTGACAGGACACCCAGGCCCAGAACCTTGCTTTTCGATACTTCAAATGTTGCAGACAAGACTGGCTGTGTAATTCCTGGGGCCCTGCTGAGTGAAGGCATGGACTCCTTGTCCATACATCTCTGAGGACGATGGTGGTGACAGCTTCGTGTCCAACCAAGGTGCCGCCTTCAGGTCAGCTGGAGCCCCTGGTCTCCCCCAGCCCACCGGCACTGCCCTGGTAGCAAAGACGCACCACTCCATGCGGGGCTTCCGCCCCCGCTGGGCAGGGGTCCCCCTTGGGGGTGATCCTCTCACAGGGATGGACACTGATGACTTCCAGTGAGGGTCCCCCTGGGTTATCTCTGTCCCAGAGCCAAAATAAAAATGGTTCAAAGAGAACAAGATAGACACAAAAGCTATCCAATAGAGCAATAGAAAAATAAAGCATGGGAGGCTGGCGCTGTGGCTCAGCGGGTTAACGCCCTGGCCTGCAGCGCTGGCATCTCATAAGGGTGCAGGTTCGAGACCCAGCTGCTCCTCTTCCGATCCAGCTCTCTGCTGTGGCCTGGGAAAGCAGTGGAAGATGGCCCAAGTCCTTGGGCCCCTGCACCTGTGGGGAGGCCTGGAAGAAGCTCCTGGCTCCTGACTTCGGATCGGCGCAGCTCTGGCCATTGCAGCCAATTGGGGAGTGAACCAGTGGATGGAAGACCTCTCTCTCTCTCTCTCTCTCTCTCTCTCTCTCTCTCTCTCTCTTTCTCTAACCCTGACTTTCAAATAAATAAATAAATCTTAAAAAAATAAAATAAATAAAGCACGGGACATTCCGAGTCCTGGATGCTGACCCCAGCACCGGGGAATCTTCTGTGAATGTTTCTGATTTTTCTTAGCTGTGAGTCATGTTCCCGCTTCTTCATTGTCTAAGGATCCCGTATCGTGATTCCTTAACTAACAACGCTGGCGCCGCACAACCACACGACGCTGAAACCAGTGCTTATTCTTACCACACATCTACGGCTTCTCCCAGACTCACTTTGAAATCACAGACATGAGAGCACTCGCCACGGAATCAGACTTCCTATTTTCTAGAATAAACTTCTAAGCGCTCATGTTCAATGCATGACTTAGAGGACAACATGTAGCCAGTTGTAGGCAGTCATGGGTCAGTTAACAGGGGGAGACCCTTTGAGAAATGTGTTCGAGGTCACCTAGTC
>CM027392.1:55730077-55780503 GCA_015711505.1 Sylvilagus bachmani | reverse complement strand
CCAGAGGAACCCACAGAGACCTGGGTCCAGAGGAACCCACAGAGACCTGGGTCCAGAGGGAGAACACAGACCTGGGTCCAGAGGGAGAACACAGACCTGGGTCCAGAGGAACCCACAGAGACCTGGGTCCAGAGGGAGAACACAGACCTGTGTCCAGAGGGAGAACACAGACCTGGGTCCCAAGGGAGCTCACAGAGCCCTGGGTCCCAAGGGAGCTCACAGAGACCTGGGTCCCAGACGGAGAACACAGACCTGGGCCCAGAGGAGCTCACAGACCCGGGCCATGTGTGTGGTTCACCACTGGGCATTGGTCCATGGTACATGGTGTGACTGCTGCTAAGTTGTATTTAAAAGTACCTCAGACCCCCCTCTGAAACTGACATTTGATTGTTTCTGAATTCATTCTGCTAATGGAAGCCACGTAACAGTTTACTCTTTTCTTACGTGCGAAAAGCAATCCAGCAATGAAAGTGAATGCAGCGGCCATTCGGTCCACTTCGTGCCCCGGAGGTGCTGTCTGCGCGTGTCCGCGTCTTTGACAGCACATGCTGTTCTTCAGCATCCGCTAACCGCTGAAGCCAAAGCTGACAGTCCACCTGGTGTCTCAGTCACCGCGGCTGTGCCCTGCTGCGCCCTGCAGATCCCATCACCTGCCGAGCCCCGTGGCACTCCCAGCATCCCTCACACTATGAGACACGCCCACGACAGCCACTGCAGCAGAGGGAAGCCACCCACTATCACCCCAGTTCATCCCATGTGATCATTTATTCCAGAACTGAATGAGTCATTGAAACCCCGGTCGGTAACAGGGTCGTCCTGGGGCGGGAGAGACCTCTGACTGCTCTGTTTACAAACTCGTGCCCTCGCAAAGTCGCTGTGCAGACGTGGCCCTGGGCTGTGGCTCACGCCTCACAGCTCTGCCCTGCACCCTCTGCCCCATTAGGTGTGGACCCCTGAGCCTCTGCTGGGAGACCCCAGAGTCGCCGCTGTCGCTCCTGTCCGTGGCACCAGCTATGCTGAGCTGAAGGCTCCGGGTCTCCTGTTCGAAGGACCACAGAGTGGCCTCCTGTGTGAGGCCCAGGGCGCCCTGCCATTGGCCCGCCCGCTCCCTGTGTCAGAGCGGATTGCACCCACGGACTCGACGGGCTCCATAATTCATGATGCTGCCTGCTGCGCACACCGGGGCACGGCAGCTTGTCAGCTGGCATTAGTGCTCCGTGTAATTCACGCAGCGCTCACGTGTGTGCGCTCCGGTTAGAAGCTGATCCCGCAGAGCAGGCGTCACCTATCTGGGCAGGAGTGCCCGTCTCCGAGAGGCTCTTACAGCTGCTGTACATCTGTGATGGGGCCATTAATACTGCATGAGCTTAGGACTGTTGCCTGAGGCCTGAGTGTTCCCCGGATCCTAGTGCTCATCAAATATTCACGTGAAAATTATTCGGGGGAGTTTCTTTTTTAAAAAATTATTTTTATTTATTTGAAAGACAGAGTTACAGAGAGAGAGGTCTTTCATCTGCTGGTTCACTCCCCAGATGGCTGCGATGGCCAAAGTGGACCCGATCTGAAACCAGGAGCTTCTTCCTGGTCTCCCACAGAGGTGCAGGGGCCCAAGGATGTGGGCCATCCTCTGCTGCTTTCCCAGGCAAATTAACAGGGAGTGGGATTGGAAGTGGAGCAGCCAGGACTCAAACCAGCACCCATGTGGGATGCAGGCACTGCAGGCTGGGGCTTTAACCCACTGCACCACAGCGCTGGCCCCCGGGGTGTTTC
Organism: Sylvilagus bachmani; assembly: GCA_015711505.1. NCBI lineage: Eukaryota > Metazoa > Chordata > Mammalia > Lagomorpha > Leporidae > Sylvilagus > Sylvilagus bachmani. Next base: position 55,778,733 of record CM027392.1, on the reverse strand, counting down.
TTGGTTCACGGTCCATCAGCGATAGTGATAGGACTGTGTAGCATCCTGGCGCGGAGGAGAAGGCTCGAAGCCAGTTGCACGTGGCACGGATTGCACCACTGCGTTTCGGCTTTAGGGGGCCCTTGCTAGTGACACTGGGGTTGCTGACATACAGAACATACGCACTTCCCAGCCATCAACGGCCCCGGCTTCAGGGGTGCAGGCTGATGCCTGCGGGACGTGTGGACGCCTGGGCTGGCCCAAGAGGCTGCTGCCCACGCTGCTGTGGGAACTGACGTCCCCGCTAAGCCCAAGACGCCAGGCCATCCGGCACTGCGCCTGCCGGCATAGAAATGTGGAATTTTCTGTGTGTGCTACGGGGGCAATCATTCAAACACAACGCAGCCCAGCCAATATTCACGGAGCGCTCGTCTGCGGCAGGCACGGCGCTCACAGCCGCGACTCACCCAGGCCAGCGACCAACTACACTGAGCAGGACGGGCGGGCGGAAAGGGCGCCCAATTGCCCAGGCCATCCTCCACTGCTTCCCCAAGCCACAGCAGAGAACTGGATCATTAGTGGAGCAGCCGGGACTCGAACTGGTGCCCATATGGGATGCTGGCGCTGCAGGCGGCAGCTTTACCCCTATGCCGGCCCCAGCTTTCTGACTGCGACACCCCTTCCAGCAGGACACTTCCACTTAACCCTATGTCAAGGTCTGTCTCCAGTCTCCACGTACTGCTTTTTAAATTTTTGTTCGCTTGAAAGGCAGAGAGACAGTCAGGCAGAGGTCTTCCACCTGCTGGGTCACACTGCTGACACCCGCACAGCCAGGGTGAAGTCAGGACCCAGAGCTCAATGTGGGTCTCCCACGGGGGCGGCGGGGCCCCGAGTGCTTGGGTCATCACCGGCTTCCTCCCAGGACGTCCACAGCAGGAAGCTGTGGGAACGTGAGCCCAGGCGCTGCAGAATGGGCCGCCAGCGTCTTAACCGTGACAGCGCATGCACGCCCTCGACCTGTTTTGTGCTGTTGTGTCTTCCAGTTTAACTCCCAGGCGACGCCCTCGCGAAACCTCTTTTCCTGTTCAAATCCGACGTTTTCTAGTGAAACAAGGACGTTGTCTACAAATCATAGAGCCTGGCCGAGTCTGTAACAATCATCTGTTGCTGTGCTGGAGTGGACACGGCAGAGAGGCAGTGCATGGACACGGCAGAGGGACAGCGCATGGACACGGCAGAGGGGCAGTGCATGGACACGGCAGAGAGGCAGCACATGGACACGGCAGAGGGGCAGCGCGTGGACATGGCAGAGGGGCAGCGCGTGGACATGGCAGAGAGGCAGCACATGGACACGGCAGAGGGGCAGCGCGTGGACAGGGCAGAGGGGCAGCGCGTGGACATGGCAGAGGGGCAGTGCATGGACACGGCAGAGGGGCAGTGCGTGGACACGGCAGAGGGGCAGTGTGTGGATAGAGCAGAGGGGCAGCGCGTGGACACGGCAGAGAGGCAGCGCATGGACACAGCAGAGGGGCAGCACGTGGACACAGCAGAGGGACAGCGCGTGGACACGGCAGAGGGGCAGTGCATGGACACGGCAGAGGGGCAGTGCGTGGACATGGCAGAGAGGCAGCGTGTGGACACAGCATAGAGGCAGCGTGTGGACACGGCAGAGGGGCAGTGCGTGGACACGGCAGAGGGGCAGTGCATGGACATAGCAGAGCAGCAGCGCATGGACACGGCAGAGGGGCAGTGCATGGACACGGCAGAGGGGCAGCGCATGGACACGGCAGAGGGGCAGTGCATGGACACGGCAGAGGGGCAGTGCGTGGACACGGCAGAGGGACAGCACATGGATGCCTTCTGCTCCTGCCTCTCTTGTCACCGCCTCCCGGGAGACCCTGCCACGCACTGGCCGAGTCCCCTTCTCAGGAAAGATTCTTTCTGGTCTCCATTTTGATAAGAGGTTTTTTTTTTTAATTCATGGATACTGAATTTTCTCAAATGCTTTGTGAGATTTTTTAAATTTTTAAGGTGAATTTTTTTTTTGTTTTTTAAGATGTGTTTCTTTTTTTTAATCCATTGAGTTGATCATATAGCTTTCACTCGTTTATGAACTTCTGGTGCATTCTGTGTTGATTATAGTGGGGATCTATTCATTTTTGTTGCTAGCAGGGATGGGGAGCTCATGAAATTGTTTGATCTGGCCCTGCCAAGGCCTCCGCGGGCGGCAGAGAAATTCAATAAAGCTACTGCAAGCTAATGTTTAAGTTGGTAATCTGTGCAGCCGTGAGTGATGTTATAAATATCCAACGGCCCTCGGCAGCAAGAAGTTCCCAGCCCTGCTGAGAGCGACCCACGTGCGCAGCCTGCAACTCGCTATTCATGCTGCTTCTCACGGCACCAGGTCCCCAGCATGGCTGCTGTGGCAAGCCACGGTCTGTGCACGAGTCCCCGGGGCACAGGGTGCCGTGCTCGGCGCTGTCAGTCAGTCAGATGACAGGCGTTGGGACAGGTGCCCCGAGATGTCTGACTGGTATTTGCCGTTTGCCAGGTGCCCCTGGGCACACACGCCCCCGCCGACCCCGGGGGCTCCTCCAAGAACCAACACCCCCGCCGACCCCTGGGTAGGGCTCCTCCCAGAACCCAAGCCCCCTCCGACCCTGGGGGGGCTCCTCCTCCCAGAACCCACACCCCCGCCAACCCCGGGGTGGGGCTCCTCCAAGAACCCACGCCCCCTCCGACCCTGGGGGGGGGGGAGGGCTCCTCCTCCCAGAACCGTCGCTCTCTGCCCGGCTTTTTCCTCTTGCTGACTTCCATGGAGTTCCCTGACAGTGTGATTTCAAAATATCTTCCATTCTCTGACTTGCTTTTTCCTGTCCTATTTTTCCTGAACAGAACTTTGCAATTTTTTTAAAGATTTATTTTATGTATTTGTTAGGCAGACGTACAGAGTGTGGGGTAGAGGCAGAGATAGAATCTTCCATCCTCTGGTTCACTCCCCAAATGGTCACAACAGGCAGGACTGGGCCAGGCTGGAGCCAGGAGCTTCTTCCAGGTCTCGCTCATGGGTGCAGGGGCCCAAGGACTTGGCCCATCTTCTGCTGCTTTCCCAGACACATTAGCAGGGAGCAGAATTGGAAGTGGAGCAGCCGGGACTCGAACCAGTGCCCATATGGACGTTGGTGTCGCAGGCCACAGCTTTACCCACCACACCACAGAAGTGCGCAATTTCAGTGTGACCTGATCTATCAGTAGTTTCTCTTCTTTTTCCTTGGTGGGTGCCTCTCCTTCCCTGTCTGGTAATCTCTCCAGGTCTACGCCGTGGAGAGGTGGAACCTCCGGGAGCTGTCTCTCTACCAGGTGTGCGCAGGTGCTCCACCTGCCTGGGAAGTGCTGTGCGGTGGAGACAGGCGTGGTGTGTTTCCTGCGGGCACACAGCTATGCTTGGTAGGTTCGTCCCACCAAAGCTCGGGTTGACTTTGGGCCCTGATGTGGCGTTGTTGAGCGAGTTCTCACTCCCAGGGGCTGGCGTGGGTGCCCAGAGAGCAGGTTGTTGCCGGTGAGGCTGGCGCCGCCACAGTCTCCCCCAGGTGGCTGTGCGGCTGCCTGTCCCCACGGGCCCCAGGCTGCCACAGGCCCTCGCCGGAAGCCAGGAGAGGCCGCTGCCTCGCTCTCGGCCTTCCGAGCTGTGAGCCCAGTAAACCTCTGCTCTGGGAAAGTCCAGCCTTGGGCATTTCACCGTAGCCGCAGGAAATGGGCGGGGACCGACACCTGGAACCGACAGCTGGTATTGGAAGAGCCACTTGTCTGTCTTATGTCCTCCTGGGTCTCCTCCCTGTGTCCACTGTCACATAACGAACAAACCCGAGGAAGTGTCGCCACACCGTGAGAACCTGAGGCGGAGCAGTGCACGACCTGTGCACTGTCCGCAAGAGCAGAGACCGCTGCTGGCCTGTGCATGTCTTCAGTCTCCTCAGTGGAAAATCAGCCAAATGAGGGCCGGCGTGGTGGTGTAGTGGGGAAAGCCGCCGCCTGCAGTGCCAGCATCCCATATGGGCGCCGGTTCTGGTCCAGGCTACTCCACTTCTGATCCAGCTCTCTGCTATGGCCTGGGAAAGCAGTAGAAGATGGCCCAAGTCCTTGGGCCCCGGCACTCACGTGGGAGACCCGGAGGAGGCTCCTGGCTACTGGCTTTGGATCGGCGCAGCTCCAGCCATTGTGGCCATCTGGGGAGTGAATCAGCAGATGGAAGACCTCTCTCTCTCTGTCTCCACCTCTCTCTGTAGCTCTGTCTTTCAAATAAATCAAATAAATCTTTAAAAATAAATAAAATTTAAAAATAAAGAAATCAAGGTACCGTGTGGAGTGCAGAAGCCCAGCGGCTGCCCCGCTGGGAGCGCAGGACAGGCGACTTCAAACCGCGGCCGAAAGGAAACGAGGAAGAGGCAAAAGACGATCGGTAAGAAAGACGGCAAGAGAAAGCGACCAGAAAACAGAGGGTGGGGTGAGCACCCAAAGGTGATGCAGAGGGTGGGGTGAGCGCCCAAAGGTGATGCAGAGGGTGGGGTGAGCGCCCAAAGGTGATGCAGAGGGTGGGGTGAGCACCCAAAGGTGATGCAGCTGTCTCCGAGCACCTGAGCAGACAGAGTGAACCCAGCTGCACAATGCCAGTGGCAGGACAGAAACACCGGGCGGTGAGCATTTAAATGCAACCTAGCAATTTTCGGCTTTCCCAGGAAGTACCACAAAAGCGTCAGGACACGGAGAGATAAAACCTCAGGCCTGGGCAAAGACGCACTGGGAAAACACCGACCCGGGAGGGCCCACGGCACCACCTGAAAACCAGACAAATTAGCTATTGACAAAAGATCGATGCAGCAGAATAGAACGTCGCTGGGCCTGATCAAATAGCCTCAAGTGGTTCAGAGCAGAAGTTGTGGGGAGGCTGGGGACAGCTGGCACGTGCGCACCGCTGTCCTGCAGGGCTGCAGCCACTTGTTCCAACACAGTCAGAGGGTGTGGGCAGCACAGTTCACACAGAACCTGCCACGTGCGCAGAGCCCTGCTCCTCCAGGTCCCACCGTGCGTGTTCTTGTTAAGCACTTGCTAACCCCAGAGAGAGAGAGAAGTGGTAACCATAATTCAGTTAAGCTCGAAATCCATGCAAAAAGACAGGGAGAAAAACCCCACACATTTGGAAACAAAACCCCCTACAATATCTGAGGAATTAGTGAATAAAAGGAGAAATCACAATCAAGAAACAAAAGATCCTGGAGCCAGAGGATGTTAAGAATAGCACTGTGATCTGCGGGATGCAGTCAGCGTCCCTCACGTGGGAACTACAGCCGCAGGTGCCGAGTCGGGGAAGCTGGAAGTGCCGCGTCGGGGCCGGAGCTGCGGCACAGCCCACCTGCGGGCCAGCCTCCCACACGGGCGCCGGTTTGAGTCCCAGAGGCTCCACTTCCGATCCAGCTTCCTGCTAATACTCATGGGAAAGTAGCAGAAGATGGCCCAAGTGCTGGGACCCCTGACCCACGTGGGAGACCTGGACGAAACCCCTGGATGCTGGCTGTGGCCTGGCCTAGACCCAGCTGTTGAAACCAGCCGATGGAGGATGGATCGACTGATCTCTCTAAATCTGCCTCTCAAATACATAAATAAATCTTTTTAAAAATTAAAAAAAAACAAAAAGGAAATCAAAGTGTGCCTTTCCCAGAATGCAGTGCAGCAGCTCTCATCCTAGGGCAGGACCAGGCAGCTCCTCCGGCTATAGCTGATGTGGCCTGAGCACCCCCGACAGGCCAGGGCTCGCTCAGTAGAACGGCAGCTGGCAAATGCAGGTGTGGTGTGGGCAGTCACCATAGACAGGTCCTTAACAACCAGCATGGTACAAGTTAGCAATATGTAAATCAGAATTCAAAATTCCCTTGTATTCTCTAGACGACAAATCAATGCCATGTTACGTAAGTGCTTGCCAAGCAATGCAACTGCAGGGGAAATTTCTGGCCAACTCACTAAAATAACTTCTAATTTTAAAAAGCCTTAATGCTGGTAAGATACACACAACGGAGACGTGACTGTCATAGCCGCGGTGGAAGCAGAGGCGGAGGGCGATGACCCAAGGGCCTGAGTCCTGGCTCCTGCCTGTCGCAGCCCCGTATCACTCTGCCTTTCAGACAAACAGACCCTTGTTTTTAATGACATTATGCTCAGTGAGAAAAGCCAGACCCAGAAAGACGAGCGCTGCGTGATCTCACGATGTGTGGACCCCGGAGAAATCAAGCTCACAGAAGCAGGGAGCAGGACGGGGTGGCCGGGGGCAGGTGAGGCAGGGCCCCGGGAGCTGCGGCCAGCGGGAGCCAGGCCACACGGCAATGGCCCGCGAGTGCGGCGCGGGGACCGTGGTCAGTAGCGGGGTCCTGGGGCCCTGGACGTGGCCAAGAGCCAGGTCCCAAAGCAGTGAGCACGGGAGGTGGTGGAAACGTCCGTCCACACCAACACACCTCGGTGTGTAGCATAAACGCAATTGTCACTCTCGAAAAAATTAAAGTAAATTTTCAAAAAAAAGTTGAATGCCTGGTCCTAGTAAAACTGTTATTTTTATATCATATATCATTTATAAGTATTCAATATCATTATTGAAATGTCATATTTAATTAGTTTAATTTGTTAGCATCCAAACTCAAATTTGACAGTTCATTGAATTTAAATGTGTTACATTTTCTTGTGCTTTTTTTTTCTTTTTTCCGTCAAGCAATACAATGTAACGTACTAGATCATCACAAATCCCTTAGGGCTTATGCCGTCCGCTCCGTCTGCCTTCTGTACGCCCTCAGCGGGTCCCAGCAGCTGTGCGAGACCCAAACTCCTTGCACAGGCCTGCTTTCCAAGCGCACCAGGGGCCAGCAGCGGGCTGGGCTCGCGTCGGCTTCATCCTGGGAGAACGTGGACGACCGACCCACAGGGAGACCAGACCCACGGCTGCCACCTGCCCCAGTGGGGAGGCAGGGCAAAGCACAGGCACCTGACAGACCCCAGTCACACCAAGCCGGACAGGGTGGGTGCAGCCACAGAGCGTCAGGAGCTGGCCACACCCCGCAGCGCGCTGCCCAGGGACTCCGAGATGGCCGGCAAAGCAAAGCGAAGAACGGGAGGACAGGCACGATGCCGGAGGCTGCCTGGCTCTCGGGCGGGGCTGAGGGGCTCTCAGGGCGTGGGATTGGGTGAGCCACTGCCTGTGGCCACTGCCCTCCCCGCCCCCACTGGACACCCCAGCATCTGGCCAGGAAACTTTGTTGCTCCTGCCAGCATCCAGTAAGAGGAGGGCTAACCAGGTGCGATGGAATTTCATGATTCTGGTGTCACCCACTGGGAATTATGAATTAATTAATTAATAACCAATTCATCAAAGGCCAACCGGGAATGATAAGCATCGAGAAAGGAAACATTCCTGGAGCCAGGGGATGGCCCCAGAGCCGACTAAGCGGATCGAGGTTTCTAATTTTCTGGAGCTGTTTCCGTTGCTATGGAAATAAGCCACGGGGAGATGCGATGCAGACTGCGTGTGTCGGAGTCTGGCTGTAGTCGCACATGTACTGCACACAGAGACTCCTGGATGAGGCCTCCAGCCCCCACGCCGTGCTGGTCACCCACTCGGGCTGTCCCCCCAGAGGCCAATGCCCCAATGATCCAAACAATCTAGACCCAAGTCACCCACGGACCCTCAAATCCACCCCGCCACCCCCAGATCCACCGCCCAGGCCTGGGGCCATGCCCTGCTCACACCTCGCAGCCTCCTGGGCCCCAGGCCACCGACCCACATTGTTCCAGCAGTGAGCTCGCCCCTGCCCCGCACTCAGACACTAACGGCCACCATCTGGTGGGCCGCCCGTGGAAGTGGCTGGCATGTGTTCCTTGTTGTGGCAGCAGGTGGGAAAGGGGGTTCAGGGGGGCCGTACTCACCCCTCCGGCCAGGACTTGCAGCTCCCCTTTGCCTGGGGTCTCTGGGGACAGCTCTCAGTCACCAGCACGCTGGCCAGAGCCACTGCCCTTGCTGATGCTGGAGCCACATCTGGACAGTGAGGTCCCCTTCAGCCCAAACGGGTGCAAGCAAGGTCCTTAGGCAGGTGGGGGTGCCCAGTCCCCTAAGTGGCAGCCAACTGTCCTATGACAGCAGAACCCACAAGGGCGCCAGTTCAAGTCCCAGCTGCTCCACTTCCGATCCAGCTGCCTGCTAACGTGCCTGGGAAAGCAGGGGAGACAGCCCAAGTGATTGGGCCCTGCACATGGGAGACCCATGTCCAAGGCTTCTAGGTTCAGCCTGGCCCAGACCTGGCCATTGCAGCCATTCGGGGAGTGAACCAGAAGATGCAAGAGCGCTCTCTCTCTCTCTCTCTGTCTCCCTCTCTCTCCCTCTGTAACTTTCAAATAAGAAGAAGGAAGGAAGGAAGCAAAGGAGAGAGAAAGAACAAGAAAGAGGGAGTTCCAGTGGGGGCAGGGTTTGGGGTGGGGCCTCTTGCCAGCTGTATATGGAGACTGAATCTCAGCAAAGCACCGGCAAAGGCTGAGCGAGGCGCCCCCAGAGCCCCGAGGAGGAGGAGGCGCTGCAGGAGTGAGAGGAAGGAGAGGGGCTGAAGGCGGCGGTGCCCCGGGCTGCTCAGGGAGGCTCCCAACGCCCGCCGGCTTCTGCCCAGCTCGCCGGGGGCAGCCAACAGCCACCACCACCATCCCCAGGACTGAGTAGGGCCACCCCTGGGGGGGGGGGCAGAGGTTTTTCTATGCTCCCCACGGGGAGGACTGAGCAGCAGCAGACACTGTCCAAGGCTCTCCTGCGGCCCCTGCACACAAGGTCACTGCTGGGCGCCAGCCACCCCACAGCACCCAGCACCCAGCCTGACCCACACTGGGGCCAAGGCGTGGCCGAGGACCTGCTTCGCGTGCAGCAAGAGCGGAGCCTGCCCGCGTCCCTGGCTGCCCGCGCACCTGCCACTTCCAGCAAGAAGCAAATAGAGTGGAGGTGGCCGCTTCTCCGGGGATATGCTGGAAGGCGCCCCTTCCCAGAGCCTGGCAGACTCAAAGGGAAGACGGGACGGGGTCTGAGCTCCCTTTGGGTTAAAAACCAGCTACAGAGCGATACGCTGGGGGGACAGCGTCGCCAGTGCCCTTGCGCAGCCCTCCCCGCCTCCTGCCAGCCCCGGCACCACTGCCGAGCCTCCACGGCTCACGACAGCCACACCCGTGAAGAGGCGTGTGCTTTGTGTGTTGGCATGGAGACGTCACGCGACTCCTTCCCACGGGATCCGTGTGGAGCAGAATGATTCTAAATTTATCTGAAAGGTTTTCTAAGGAGGCTGCTGAGAAACTTCTGAGAGTGGCAAGTGAGGAGAGAACTTCTTGCGGATAACTTGACACGGCCGGGGTGGGAGAACTGGCAGGTTTCCAGCGCAAGGCACTGAACGAGTCTGTGACTCCGAGTCCAGCTGAAGTCGCCCCCAGCCGCTGTGCACCAAGGTCCTCTGGTGGTGTGGACACTGCAGGGTCAGGTGAGCCCCGTGGTCAGGGTGTGGCTGCCACCCTGACGTCTAGACAAACACAGCCCAGTGTCCACACCGCCACGGCCGGGGCCTCTCTGCAGGTGGAGGTTCTGTCCTAACAAACGCCTGGGGAGGCATGGGCCTAACTCAGGTTCTGGAAAGTTCCTGGAGCTTAGTTGCTCTGGACACTCGAGCTTCGGAATCAGCTCTGCCCCCACCGCCTTGCGGGGAAGCTGGGTGACCCTCAGTGAAGGAGCAGACCTGGCGGGGCTCCACGCCAGGAGGGCAGGACACTGAGTGGTCCCACAATGCCCAGCGGTACCCTGGCCACATTGTCCTCGTGACAGTCATGACAAGCAAGGTGTTCACACATGGCTACCTGTGCTGCACCCAGCGCAGGGTTGTGCCAGGCGATAGGAGAGGTAGGTTGTGGGCTCGGGGGCTGGGGAGGGGGGATGGTGAGCAGGGGTGAGCAGGTTCAGGGGCTGGGGGAGTGAGCAGGGGTGAGCAGGGATGAGTAGGTTCGTGGGTTGGGGGTGGCCAAGCAGGGGTGAGCAGGTCCAGGGGCTGGGGGCTGCTTGGGCCATAGCGGCTGCCGCGTCCCCACCTGTCAGAGTGCCAGGCCTGTCAGCCACACTGTGTCCTCAGGCCCTGTTGCCTGTGTGTCTCTCGAGTCGGATCGTCTGTCTCTCAGCAGGAACCGCAGGACCCACCAATGGGACTTGTCTGAAGTTTCTTCCTCTGGTGACCGCACCCAGCTGCAGGAGGGGGGCCTCCATCGTCCCATGGTGCAGGGCACCTGCTGCCAGTGCAACCCGTCCCCTGGCCACCTGGCCGGGCAGCTCTGCAGTGACTCCGTCTCTCCGTGTGCTCACCGGGGCACAGTGAGTGATGGGATGCCGCGCTGGCCCCGCCTCCCGGGCACCATTGCTTTGTTGCTGGAGCTGTGTCTGGCGCCCTCCTTCACTGAAATCACAGGCAGCCGCAGGGGCTCACCGGCACTCAGAACCCCAGGCGGCTTCCCGAGCTGCCTGCCACTGCACCCCCGGGAGGTGGCAGGTGGTGGCTCAAGGAGCTGGGCTCCTGCCCCCCCGGGGGGGACCCAGGTGAGTTCTGAGCTCCTGGCTTCGGTCTGGCCCAGCCTCCGCTGTTGCAGGCATTTGGAAGGTGAACCAGAGGATGGAAGACTCTCTCTCTCTCTCTCTCTCTCTCTGTCTCTCTCTCTCTCTCTGTCTCTCTCTCTCTCTCTTTTGCTACAGAACACCCTAAAACAGGTTGGAGCAGTTGCTACAGAACCCCAAAGCTGGGTCTGCCGGCCCGACATGCGGCAGGGCCATCAGAACACCAGTGGTGGGAAAGCGCAGTGACTCCCAGCTCGAAGCTGGGCTGGGCAGTGCGCGGTCAGCTGAGCGTGGGCCTCTGGCTGGCCTGCAAGCCCAAGGCCTTCCTTGGACCGGTTGGTGGGAGGGGCCGGCAGGTTTCCTCTTGGATGCTGTACCGGCTGCCATCTGTCTAGGCCCAAAGGCAGCCTGGGTGTCACTTCATGTGGTCACGGCCTGTGGGTTCCTGAACACAGACAGTGACCATGCGAATGGGCAGGGTCTCCACTGGGCTGTCGTCTCTGCAGGGGCACTGCCAGGTAGGGAGGAGATCAGACTTCAGGGCTCCAGGCTCAGCCTCACTCTCTAGCAGATAAAGACGGTCACGCTGCTCCATCAGATCCGGTGAAAGTGCAACTGAAGTGAGGCAGTGCACGGCGGCTCCCGCTCCTGAGACCCAGTCCTCTGTCCGGTTCACCTCCACGGCTCTTTAAATCTCTCTGTGTTGTTCTGTCGAACAGGGAGCCCAGTTACTGCCCCTCGGGACCCCTGGTTCGATCTGGATTAAGTGACCAAGACTCCTCTGATAATCCTCTCAATCTTAGCATTCCCGAGATCAAACCCGAAATTCGGAAAAGACACTTTGGATTTTGCTAAACATTTAGAACCTTTCTCAGGATCACAAGGACGGGTGTGCATTCCCAACCACACGGGAGACGCTGCGGGGTCCCCGCGGCATCTCGCTGTGCTGGGCTGAGACCGGAACCTGGCTTCCCTCCACGCGCGGTGACTGTGGTAACATAGCCAGGGCCCGGCACCATCTCCCAGGGTCTGCTCTGGTCAGACAAGGTCAGCGTCAGAGCCGCGTGGAGGCCAGCGGAGGAGAGGGCACCGGCCTCCCAGGTCACGCTGACTTTGCACACGACTTGAGCTGCACCAGTGACGAAGCTGACGTCTCCAGGCCACCAGCAGATGAGCTCCTGAAAGCGAAATGCTAACAAAGACGCCGTGGGATCAGAAGGCATTGCACGGCTGGAAGACCTGCAGAGAGCACACCACCGCGCATTTGGGAGGCCGCTGAAACTGCATCTAGTATTTTGGCCTGGTGGGCACGAGGGTCAGCTCTTGGCCTTTCTAGCCCTGGCTGTTTCTTCAGGACAGCCCCAGGGACATCACGCGAGCTCCCGGCAAATGCCTTACCAGAGCCCGGAGACCTTACTGAGAAGGGAGCCGCTGCCTTGGGCCCATGGGTGCGGAGCATCCCAGCCTCCCTGGCCGGGTGCTGCTGGGACCCATCTGTGTCCCAAATTCACAGCCTCATCCAGGACCAACACGGAGCTCTGAGATCTGTCGTTTACAGATGTGTCTGACCCACTTCAGGGTTTAGAAAATCCACCATTCCTTTTATCCCAGCATCCTGAAGAAGGAGGAAGAAGAGGAGGAGGAGAAAGAGGGGGAGGGGAAGGAGGAGGAGGAGGAAGAAGAAGAAAAAGGAGAAGGAGGAGGAGGAGGTGGTTTGGGGCCGGTGTTGCAGTGAGCAGGTAAAGCCACCACCTGCGATGCAGTATCACATGTGGGCACCAGTTCAAGTCCCGGCTGCTCCACTTCCAGTCCAGCTCCCTGCTAATGCACCTGGGAAATAGGGGAAGATGGCCCGAGTGCTTGGGCCCCTGCAGCCACCTTGGAGACCTGGAAGAAGCTCCTGGCTCCTGGCTTCGGCCTGGCCCAGCCCTGACTTTGCAGTCATCTGGGGAGTGGATGGAAGATCTCAGTCTCTTGCGTGCTCTCTCTCTACCTCTCTATCTCTGTAACTTGAAACGAGTTTATTTACTTGGAAGCGGGGGGGAGGGGGGCTTCCACCTGCTGGTTCAATCCCCCAAATGGCTACAACAGCCAAGGCTGAGCCAGGCCAGAGCCAGGAGGCGGGAAGCGCATCCCCGTCTCCCATGTGGGTGGCAGGGCCCAAACACGTGGGCCGTCTTCTGCTGCTTCCCCGCAGAGAACTGGAGGCGAAGTGGAGCAGCTGGGACTCCAGCTGGCGCTCACACGGCTGCCAGCAGCTCAGGCAGCCCTAAACCGCCTCTGCCACGGCGCCCACCCCGACCCGGCAGCCTCGCCGATGCCTCCAGGCTCGCTGGTGTGGCCGGACGCAGTGTCACAACTCCAGCGCGGACTGAGGCACATCCACAGCGCAGCCTGTGGCCCAGGGGCCAGTGCTCCAGGGGGAGGTGAACGAGGACTGAAGGGAGGAAGGAGACGCTGTCTCCTTCACCGGGGAGACGCTCTCCACTCGGCGTTTCCAGCACCGCACGCGTGGGTTTTCCCCACATCTAGCAATGCTCCCTCTCTGGACACCTGCTGGTGTGAAACCGAACCGAAACTGCAGAGCCTGGGCTGCCCCGAGCCCTCACAGAGGTTGGCCAGAAAAAGAAGGACCGGGTTCTGGGTCGAGTTCCCGCAGCCCCCAGCAGCAGGCAGACATGCCACGGCACCAGAGCCAGGGCCATTTCTGTCAACCTTGGGGACAGTGACCCTGCCCTGGCTAGGGGCAGAGGGTAGGGGAAGCAGGGTGGCGAGAACCCGGGGGAGGAGGATAGCCCGCGAGGAAGTGACATCTGGAACGATGGCATCTGGAACGATGATGATGCGGGAACAGGGCTCGGTGGGCCTGGTGCTGGGCTGTGGGTGTTCGGAGCTCAGTCACTGCCCCACGCTGCCTGTGGCTTCCCGTCGCCCCCCAGGGCCGGCTGAGCCACCGCTGTCTCAGTGGCCTTCCCTGCCCGGTGGGTCCAAGACTCCTGGGGGTCTCTCCCGAGGTGCTGTTGACGGAAATAAAGGGTGTGTGAATCGTGCTGATGAGGATCGCTCAAGGCAGAATACAGTGCCTGGGCCCAGCAGGCACAAGTCCGGTGGCCCCCAGGGAGCCCTGGGAAGGGCGCCAAGTGGTCAAACTCCAGCCAGAATTTACGCATGGACAGAGAGCGTGCACTGGCGTGGCCCAGAGGCCGGCGAGGCCAGGGTGCAGGCAGGTTTCCTACCAGTGGGAGGCTACAGTACAGTTGGCTACAACAGCCTCAGAGGCAGGCCAGGCGCTGTCTCTGGAGAGAGGCCTTTAAAGACAGGTGTTTTGGGAACTACAGCAGCACTGCAGAGATGGGAACAGACCCCGGGTGAGGGGTGGGGCAGGAGGAGCCGCTCTGGGGCCGCTCCCTGGGCGGAAGCAGCGGCTCTTGCTCCGATGCCCGGCTGGCTCCGAGGCTCGTTCTCTGCACCCTGCTCCTTCCACGACTTCCCGTGGTGCCTGAGCATCTGTGTGTGTGCCCGTGGTCACCCCAGAGAGAGGGGAGCCACGCAGGCCACCCCACGCGGCTCACAGCCCGCAGGCTTGGCGATGTACTGGGCACCAACACCAACCCAGGGCGAAACCACAGCAGCTTGGGTCAAAGGGCTAACATTCTAGAATCCGGCGACACTGTCGAAACAGCAGCAACAACGAGGAACGTCGGCGTGGCCACCTCAAAGTCGGCTTCTCTGTAAATGGAGACGGGGTGATGGGCAATAGGAAAGAGACTTGGGGTCGACGCCAGGTCACCTCTGCGCGAGGACTAGCGAGAGGGAACTCCGCCGGCCGCTGTTACAACAGGCGGTGTGGGAAATGTGGCTGTTAGCACTCTAATCCTGATTTCTTAGAAGGTCAGATAAACCGCTTAGCTTTAGCGAGAGCGACTCCATCTTTATTTTTAGCCTGGCCTGCCGGGACCTGGTGCAGGAGCTTAGTCCAGCATGATGGTCACGTGGCATTTTTATTTAACAACACCGAGAGTATTGATTCCTAGAAACCAAGCACCCTGCCAGAAAAATAGTAGTCGGATATGCAGAGGCTGCGCTTGGGCGTCTAAGGTCGCTCCCTCCCTCCGTAGGCTCTAGCCCTGCCTGCAACCAAGCCGGGCACAGAGCTGCCCCCGAGCTGAGCTGAGGGGCTTCACACGAACCACGCGCCGTAGGCTCAGACAGAAGCCCGTGCAGATGGGGGCCGGTGGGGCCTGGGCCTGGGAGTGACCGGGAGGGATGCAAGGATGGGGCTCAGCCCTCCAAGACCACAGCACCTCTCTCTAAAGCTGACTTACTCTCTCGTCTCTCAGGGGTGTGGAGGCCGTGGCCTGAGGGGGGATGGGGTGCCCTCCACAGCTGGCCGGGGTCTTAACTTTCCCATGAGCGCCCCCTCCGGGGTTAGTGTGCGTGTGAGCGTGCGAGTGAGCCCTCAGCAGCCGGCATAGGGGGTGCCCGTGGGGTGTGCAGGCTCTCAGAGGATGTCTCTCTGGACAAGGGGAAGCTGGGCCCTGAGGGGGCTGAGGACAGCGCAGGGGGCAACCCCCCCCCCAGCCCAACGCCCAGGGAGGGACACAGGCCAGGGTCAGGCCTCCCGGACAGGAAACCCATTCTTGGACGCTCAAGGGCAGTCTGGGTGAGAAACCGTCAAGCACAGGTGTCCAGCTGGCCTTGGCGGTGCCCGGGGAGAGGGTGCGCCCAGCAGCCGGGGTCCACTTCATTCTGTCCTCATCCGGCGTCAGCCGCTTTTGCTCAGTTCACTGGCCTGGCCTCAGGGCTGCAGAGCGAGTAAGATGGTGTCCTGGCCTCAGGGTCCTCCCACCCGGGGAAGGACTGCAGGAGCCCCAAGGCGCACAGGCTTCCTCGTGGGGTCCCCCAGAGACGCAGACGCAGTAGCAGAGTGAGAGACAGTCTGAGGGGCCGCTGCTGTGTGAGCCGTGGGTCTGAGCTCTGCAGGGCAGGCGGGCTGGGGACCCAGGGGCGGGGTGGGGGGGCGCCTGTTCTGCAGCCCGTTCGGCTTGAAGGCTCCCCATGGAGCGGGGGCGGAAGGTCACTGAACTCACGGAACATGTGGGCGGGGCAGGACGTTCCGGTGGCTCTGACCCCCCACCTGGCCCCTCTGCACCTCCACAGCCACGTCTGCTGGATAGGGACCCCCGTGTCGACCCATGGAGCATGCTGACAAAGAGAAGGCATGGCGACGGTCCCTGCACGTGGCCAGGTTGTGTCCCAGCAATGGCAACAGTGCTCCTGGCCACGAGGCTGGTGGCCAGAGTCGCTGCAAAAGTCACTTTGTTCCCAGTTCCCATGATGTAGGAGGGTCCCCTAGGTAAAGCCTAATTCTGAGACAGCGCCCTCGGCACACTAGGGCAGAGCTCGCACGGAGAATGTGCGAGGTGAGGACGCCCCGCAGCCGAGCGTCTCCCAGAGAGCACAGGGCGCTGTCCTCCCTCCCACGGGACAGCACCTTGCACCTGGCGACACACCACACACCGGCCTTAAACCAGCCATTTGCTGATTGTCGGGGGCACGCCTACAGCAGAAAGGGCCTCAGGAGCCACAGCCATGGATGTCACTCACGGGGACCTCCCCAGACCCTGCACGGGGCTCGGCTGGTGGGACACGCTCTCAGACTGCCCAGTGAGAGGAAATCTACAGACACGCCCGGACAGCCTCGTCACTCGAGTATCAGCGACACCACCATTTCCACCCCGGAGGAAGAGGCTCTCAGAGCCCCGGCACAGAGGCGTCTCTAACAACTCGGGCTGATTTCCCCACAGCATATGGTCCTGGTGATCAGCGCGCCGCACGCGGCCTCCCCTCGCCGTCGGTTGGTGGCATGACGCGAGAGGAATCAGCAGGAAGCCGCAGTCTGTTTTGACTTGGAATCCAGGCAGCCACATATGGTTTTAATAAGCTTTGAATTAACAATCCCTTTAGCCTGATAAACGTCTCCAGAGCAGGCTGCTCTGGTCTTCCTGGGAAATGGGGAACCAGGAAGTGGGATCGAAGCCGCCCCGCTCAGGCCCAGCCCACCCTCGGCCTCCAGTGCCCCACACACGCTCCGAGTGGAGCAGACGAAGACTCCAGTGGCGTCACCAGGCTGCCCCCGGGCTGCGTCTTGATTGGCGTGTTTGTCACAGCAAGAGCTTCATCAAGTCAGCAGGTAGATTGTCACAACCTAAAATAGTCTTGCCAGGTCAGACTAATCAATCAAGAGAGAACCCAAGAGGGGAGACCATGAGGACCCCTGATGGCTTTGGAGTGTGTGAGAGGGTGTGGCTGCCCTTGTCCGTTGTCTTGAATCCTTGTCCAGGCAGCTCCCTGGGGTGTGACGTCCCCCTGGGACGCCAGTGTCAGGGAGACGCGGGGGGGGGAAAGAAGATGGGGGGGATGGGAAAGGGAAGGGGGTGGAAACGCCCCCAACACAGAACAGCACCGGGACCCTCAAGCTGCTGGGGCTCGGGCAGCCGTGCGCTCTGCTGGTCCCCGTGGCGTCCCTGGAGGGCACTCGAGCGCTGCCAGTCCTGCTCACTCCTTGGAGGGGCTCCAGCTGTGGAGAGACTCCCAGGTGTCAGGGGCTGTGGGGGAGACCGCACTCCAGGGGCGCCTGCCCCCCCCAGCACCTGCCAGAGCCTCCGGAGCGTTTCTCGGCCCCCAAGTGGGCGTTGCTCCTCCGCTCTGTGTGATGCCCCGGGCACTGTGCAGGAGTGGGGTCATGGACACGGTGAGCCGGCGCGTCAGCGTGAGGGCGGTACAAAGCCGGGAGTCCTGCCTGCTCCCACCCTTTACAGGGAGTTGGGCTCTTTCCTCGTTGGATGTGGCCTGGGACTGTGGCTCGTGGCAGTCTTCGTCCCTTTCCCTTGGCCCACACAGGAAGCTGGAGCCCTCGCGCCTTGTGACTCCACTAGAGGAAGAATATATATATGGAAAACCCAGGGCATTCACGGGCTCTCTCTATCTCATTCTGTTTCTCTCTCAAATGAATATAAATAAATAAATAAAATGCTGAAAGAAAAAAAAAGAGTGTGATCTGGCAAAAAGTAAGGCTTCTTCGAGCTCCCCGGGTGCCTGGTTCCGTACAGAGCCAAAGGAAGTCCTGCAGGCCACAGACGGACGCTGGGCAGCCTCACGGCTCAGCCAGCGACGAGCAGCAGTGGCCAGGGTAGCTAGAGGGCGGCCGTGACAGCAAGCGGGGATGCACCCCTGGGCTGCAGCTTCCTTTGTTCCAAACGACTTAAAAGAAAATCCTTAAACCAATAATTACAGATCTATGCTAAGAGGCCCACAATGGGGAAAGATGTAATTTGTGACAATGAAATCAAAAATGGAGTGATATTAATTAAAACTTGATTATAATAAAGTTAAGGTGAAATTATAGTCTCCAAGGTAACTGCTAAGGAAAACAAATTAAGATAAACCCAGAAAAAGAAAAAAGTTAATCAAAGAGTACAGCAGGAAAAATCTAACCAGCATCGAATGATGTCAACTATCATCAAAAGGAGTGAGTGACAGATGAATTAAGGAGCGAGAAACAGAGGACACCCGCCGTCTTGTGCCACCGGTCTTTGATGAAGCGCCCACACAGTCGGCCGATTCTGTGACTCCTAGAAGTCCAACAGGTGCAAACTGTGACTTCCCTGACTCCCAGCGTCCCAGCCCCTGCCCCAAGGGCCCAGATCCCATTCCTGACAAAGCAGCGCTCAACCAGGCCACCACTGCCCGGAAAGTGTCGCTGGCATCCTGACACCCGAGCAGCCCGGACCCCTGAGCTCCCCTGCCGGGGCCCTGACCACACACCTGCCTTGTTACAGGCCACACCCCAACTGGCCAGCTCGCGTTTGCGCATTCCCTAAGTGCCCCTCTGTAAACCATCCTGGCAGAGGAAGCGAGACGCCCCCAGTCTCAGGCAGGCTTGCAGAGGGGACAGAAAGGTGACAAAAAGTCAGTGGGGCCAAGATCTGCTCAAAACTCAAGTCTTGGGGCCAGCGCTGTGGTGTAGCAGGTAAAGCCACTGCCTGTAGTGCCAGCATCCCATACGGGCACTGGTTGAGATCCCGGCTGCTCCACTTCCAATCCAGCTCTCTGCTGTGGCCAAGGAAAGTAGTAGAAGCTGCACACGCATGGGAGACCCAGAGGAAGCTCCTGGCTCCTGGCTTCGGATCGGTGCAGCTCGGGTCATTGCAGCCAATGGGGAATGAACCAGTGGATAGAAGACCTCTCTCTCTCTCTCTCTCTCTCTCTCTGCCTCTGCCTTTCAAATAAATAAATTCATCTTTAAAAAAAAAAAAAGCTCAAGTCTTAGTTAATGAGGCTTCATGACACAGCGCCCTGGGGGACTCCCAGGTCTTTCAGATCAGTCAGTCAGTCAAGCCCATTGTGTGCTCAGCTAATTCTAGGAGGGAGGGTGAATACTCTGTGCACACTTAAAACAATTAGTGCTACCCCTAAGGTGCTGGAAAATTCATCTCCGTGGGAAGTAAAGATTTTCTATCGGGGACGACCCCAGACAGGGACATAGGATGCACTCAGCTCCAGGGGAACCCTGCTGGCATGGACACGTCACAGCGCCGGGAGGCGCCAGGGGACCCAGCATTGGGTGAACAGTCCACTTGTGTGTCACTGCAGAGAAAGACGTTCAGAGGAAGGAGAAAACAGAAGGAATTGTGGGAGACGCCCGAGCAGGGTGCAGGCTCCGCGCTGCCGACGGGCGGGCGGTTCTGCAGGCAGCAGCGACGGCGTCCAGGACGGCGCCAGGGTCCAGGACTGGGCCGAGTGAATCCTGCGCTCATAAACCCAAGGAAGAGGGGCTCACCGAGACGCTGAAGCCTGGGGACCCTCAGCTGCTCAGCAGGAGACCACGCGTCTGGACACAGCGGCCCCCAAGGCCACGTCACACAGACAGAAGAGGGAGTCTCTCGGCTGAGATGCCCTGCGCAGGTCCCCCTGCTGGCCCTCGGGAAGCGCACTGTGGCCGACAAAGGGCGAGCAGCACAGCCAGCTCCGCCCTCCACCATCGGATGCCAGCGCGGAGCCACGCAGCCCTGGGGTTCCCAGCCTCCTCCATCTGGGCCTGGCCTCAGCCTCGGCTCAGTTCTCGACAGCGGCCCCTCCTCGTCCTCCGGCTTCCCCGAGGTCGACTCTGCCAGTGGAGCATGGGGAAGACGCGCCGCAGTGGCACCCGGAACTGCCTCCCTTTCAAGACAAACCCGGCGCCGCCTGAGGCCTCTTGCAACGTCTGCCGTGTCTGCTCCAGGATAAGAATGAAGACTCAGCCTTGGCGCTGAAGATTCTACGAACAGACAAAGCGTAGGGCCAAACCACGGAAGTTTCTAGAGACGCCTCCCAGCCACCACCTCGACATCCCGCTGAGGCAGAAACCAAGGAATTCAAGGCCATGGGTAGTGGCCACGGTCCCCTGCCCGGGCAGTACTCTGGCCAGTTAGGAGGCCAATAATTGAACCTACAGAATGGTCCAGACCAACCGACGGCCCACAGAGAGCCACGCCCACCCCTGCAAAGTCTCACTCTCTCTGTAGTCCCCATGAGGGGCCACTGACCAGCCCTCACCAGCGCACATGGACTTGGCTTGTGTCTGCTGCGGACAGTTGGCCACGCAGAACTGGACGACACGTGCCCAGCGGCCGACCAGCGTGGGTCCTGGAGGCCCGCGTTGGTGACGTGGGGACAGCTCCCTGCCTGCTCCCTTGGTTAGAGCTTCCAAGGCTGCCCCAGGTCCCTGGTGCTGGAGGTGCACCAGGGGGCACCAAGTCCCTGAGGATGCTCCTGCTTCCCGGCAGGCCTCAGAGGCCAGAGCCGGCTCGTTCCGGCCCTGCAGCTGTTCAGGAAAGACAGGGCCAGGCCTGCGGTGGGGCTGAGCAGCCATCTGTCACACGCCCGCCGGGTCGCCCCGGGTCCCGAGGGTGGAGGGTAGGGCACACTCCCTGCGTCTCATCACTCTGTGGAAAATCTTCCGGCTTCACATGGGGCCTGCCTTAGGTCGCCAGCAGCGTGGGAAATGGGCGACATCTTGAGCCTTGCAGGGTTGGGCGCTCACTTTGGTCCTCGGGGCTGGGTGATGCGTGCGAGGCTGTCAACTTCCCACCTGTCCGACAGCGTCCCGCTCCTCACCTGCGGCCGCCTGTGCACCGAGGGTGGGAGGAAGCACAGCACGGGGGCATCGTAGCAGGTGTAGCCCCCTCCCGGGCACCGCCCCTCAGTGCCACCCCAGGGCCTCAGCCCCACGTGTGGCGGCAAATCCGGTGACATCCAAACGCCTTCTGCAGGGAACCAGCTTGACACGAAGCAGCCCAGGTTGGTTTTCAGTTTTGTACCAGCTGGACCCGATCAGGTGTCACAGAGGAAGTCCCAGAAGCGCACGTGGGGCACGCTCCCAGCTGTGCCTGCGTGCCGTCTGCCCGCTGCCACGGGCCAGCAGCCCTGTCGTCAGATACCCGAGCACCGATCTCGACGGCTCGCAGCCCAGGGAAAGCAGAGGAACTTGCCTTTGGGGCGAGCCCATGGGAGGCTGTGGATTTGCACCGGGCCCCTGCACCGGGCCCAGCAGACCAAACCAAGGCCGCGCTTGCTCCCAGTCTCTCACTCTGCCTGGTGGGAGGAGGCCCCGAGGACAGCTCACTACACGGCAACCGGCTGTAGCCCATCAAGCACTGCCCAGGCCTCCGCTCTGTTTTTCTCTTGGCTTTGAGCAGAGCGTGGGCTGGCGCCCTCTGAACCTGCTCTGGGCAGGCTGGCGCTGCCGACTCAGGCATCATTTTGCTTTGTTTTGCTTGGCACACATAAACTTGAATAATGTAATTAGCTTCCTCACTGTGCCCTGGTGGCATCCAGGTGGGGAGGGGGCTGGTCGGCTCCAGCCTCGGCCTCCTGGAGCCGCAGCTGTCTGTGGAGTGGCCGCCCGGTCCGCCAGGCTGTGCCGCGCTGGATCCAAAGTAGGTCTGTCCCCTGTGGGCCCAAGCAACCTGCACTGGCCCTTTCTCCGTAGCTTGCTGCAGGCAGGATGGCCCACTGTCCTGCTTTTCCCACGATTCCCAGACAAACCAGGACAGGAACTTGCCCTGGCCGTGTTGTTCGGTATGAGCCCAGGCTGTGTGGCCGCCCGGACCCGGCATCTACTGCAGGGCCTTGTTCCGGCCCCAGCCTCTGGCTGACTCTCTCCAGTGTCCCGGGCACCTTCCTGACAGCCACACCCTGCGCCTTCTCCACCCGGGCTCAGGGTGAAACTCACCTGCTTGGGGACTCTATACTGTGTTCACAATTTTCTGCAAAATTCTAAAATTATTTAAAAATAAAATATGAAAATACACAGACACTCACACACATACACAATCCACAACACCCACCATCACCAAACTGCATGGCTCAGACATCACACAAATAAGGACCCGTTCTCCACGAAGACCTAAGTGTTCACGCACTTAACAAGAGAGCAGTGGATACTGAGACCAAGGTGGTGGAGCCGGAGGATCCGCAGACACAGCTGCTCTCGCTGGAAGGGGTCTCAGCACCCTCTGCGGGTGAGTGACTGTGGGCGGGACGTGGTTGGACGCAGCAGCCCTTCCGTGCGCTGATGCTAACGGACATTGATGGGCTGCTCCACCAACAGCAACACAAAGTCAAGCCCACGAGGGCCATCACCAAGACAGAGCCCGCCCTGGGCCGTGAGACCCACCTTAGCATAGCAGCGTCTACAGGATCGGGTGTCGTGCAAAGCGTGTCTCCTAGACCCGTGATTCAGTGTTAATGCTCCATGTTTCAATGAACAGAAACACACACAAAACCCTATCATACATTTGCTCTCTTACGGTGCTATTTTTACTTAATACATTGAAATCAAATTGCTTTTTGCAAACTCAAAAAGATTGAGTGGTTTCTGCTTACAGAGAGATTTTTATAAATGGTTTGTTTTATGAAAATGGAAATGATATATCTCTCTGGATTATCCTTATAGTGGAAGCTGAGTGGCATCAATTTGAAGAGATTTAAGAGACCCAAATTAACAGGAGCTTTCTCTTTGTGAATGAGCATTGTCCTCTGTTCGAGCGACGGTGCCTGTGAGGAAGTGGTCTTTCGGTTAAAAGCGCAGCCCGGGCATTTTGGAGCAATTTGGCATCCGGATAGATGCAGATTTGCCTGGGTCTCTCTGGAGCAGATTAATATCTCAGTACATAATAACCACGGTGCCACCTCTTCAGAGTACTTTGTGTTCAAATTAGAAAATGCACACGGACTCAGGCAGCTCATGTTTTAATTCCTTCCATTTCTTTTATCGGGTAATTTTATTTTTTTAAGATTTATCTATGGGGCCAGCACCGTGGCTCACTTGGTTAATCCTCTGCCTGCGGCGCTGGCATCCCATATCGGCGCCGGATTCTAGTCCCAGTTGCTCCTCTTCCAGGCCAGCTCTCTGCTGTGGCCGGGGAAGGCAGTGGAGGATGACCTGGGTGCTTGGGCTCTGCACCCACATGGGAGACCAGGAGAAGCACCTGGCTCCTGGCTTCAGATCGGTGCAGTGCTGGCCGTGGTGGCTATTTGAGGAGTGAAACAGCAGACTGAAGACCTTTCTCTCTGTCTCTCTCTCTCACACTGTCTATAACTCTACCTGTTAAATAACTTTAAAAAATTATTTATTTATTTGAAAGAGTTACAGAGAGAGGGAGAGACAGACAGAGATTGAGAGAGAGAGAGAAAGAGAGATCTTCCATCCTCTAGTTCATTCCCCAAATGGCCACAACAGCCAGGCCTGGGCTGGGCCAGGCTGACACCAGGGCTCTCCTATGTGGGTGCAGGGGCCCAGGCTCTTATGGCATCTTCCACTGTTTTCCCAGGCACATCAGCAGGGAGCTGGATCGAAAGTGGAGCAGCTGGGACTTGAACCAGTGCCCGCATGGGCTGCCAGTGTCGCGGGCGGCAGCTTCACCCTCTAGGCCACAGCACTTCAGATTTCCTCCATTCTATTGGAGAAACAGTGGGGCGTCTATAACTCAGGGACGGCTGCTGAGTTTTAGGGACCTGAGTATAAGTGATGGAAAATCAGAGGAGAAAAGCAAACTGATTCTTTTTAAAAATGTATTGATTTTATTTGAAAGACAGAGTTACAGAGAGGCAGAGGCAGAGAGAGAGGTCTTCGCTCACTGGTTCACTCCCCCAGATGGCTGCAACAGCCAGAGCTGTGCCAATTCGAAGCCAGGAGCCAGGAGCTTCTTCCGGGTCTCCTACATGGGTGCAGGGGCCCAAGGCCTTGGGCCATCCTCCACTGCTTTCCCAGGCCACAGCAGAGAGCTGGATCGGAAGTGGAGCAGCCGGGACTCAAACTGGTGCCCATATGGATGCCGGCGCTACAGGCGGTGGCTTTACCCCATACACCACAGCACTGGTCCCTCAAACTGATTCTTTAACACATAAATTTTATCCACATTTTACTTGAAAATACTTTGCAATTGTTTAGGGTGTTTTATTTTTTGCTTAATTTTTAAAACTTTTATATATTTTCATTTTATGTAAAAGACAGAGACAGAGTGCTTCCATCCGTTGATTCATTCTCCCAAATGCCTGCAGCACCCAGGGCTGGGCCAGGCCGGAGCCAGGAGCTCCGTCGGGGTCTTCCACGTGGGTGCAGGGGCCCTGGCTGCTCCGTTTCTGATCCAGCTTCCTGCTTCTTGATTAGAAAACTGAAACTAAAATGGAAGCTGAGCTCTGTGCCACAGCCACGGCAGCTGCCCGGGGCCGCGTCGCCTGCTCAGAAACCGTGGCAGAGCCCACAGATGCCCCCCGTGGCCTTTCTTGGGGCAGCAGGGAGAAGGCGGTGGGTGGTGCGGCGAGTGCCGGCGCACGGAGTGCCCAGGAGCGCGTGGGCGGCGCAGGGTGCCAGGTGCACACGGTGGCTGTGCCCCATCTCACGCACTGTGAATGCCATCTTGGGGGGATTTCAAGCCCAGCATTAGGCTTGGCGCTGCAGACAATGACCAGAACCAGAGCTTCGTTCCTTATCTGATTCTCTGTGAAACCACAAACCTTCACCCAAGACCAACTCTCCCTGCTCTGTGCTGGGTAACGGAGGCACTACCTCCAGGCAGGCCCTGGCCACGCTCGGTCCCCGTGCCGCCGTGCGACCAGGCCCTGGCCACGCTCGGTCCCCGTGCCGCCGTGCGACCAGGCCCTGCCCCAGAGGTGTGAGTACGAGGGGTGAGGGCCCAGAGTTTCCTTCACAGCCTCCCGCCCCTCCCCAAGGGGTGTGGGCAGTCGCTGCCACCCCACAGATGGTGCCGCAGCTCAGGGGTCCTCCAGGAGCCAGGACTCCGTGCCCCTCACCCCAACGTATGTGAGGACCGAGTAGGGGACGTGCACCGTGTCGGCCTCAGGTCAAGAAGCTTGCGCGCAGTGTGGCGACCCAGCGCCCACAATGAAGGCTCAGTGCTGCTAAGGGGCCAGCTCTGCCCCCACCCCGTGTAGAGCCAAGAGAAGCCGAGCAGGAGCCCCAGCATCCGTGTGGTCAACGTCAGCAGGTCTCACAAGCCAGCTCCGAAACTGCAATGGGACAGAGAGGGGCCGAGAAGAGCCAGGGCCGCGGGGTCCCCTCCCCAGCTTACAGTGAAGCCATGTTGGTTAAGACGGCAGCTTTGGCAAAAGAACAGCCAGAGAGCTCAACGGCACAAAACACGAGAGCAAATACAGACGTGCACGAGTAGGGGCCGTTGTCTTTGTTTGTTTGTTTTGTTTTGACAGGCAGAGTGGACAGTGAGAGAGAGAGACAGAGAGAAAGGTCTTCCTTTGCCGTTGGTTCACCCTCCAATGGCCGCCGCGGTCGGCGCGCTGCGGCCGGCGCACCACGCTCATCCGATGGCAGGAGCCAGGTGCCAGGTGCTTTTCCTGGTCTCCCATGGGGTGCAGGGCCCAAGCACTTGGGCCATCCTCCACTGCACTCCCGGGCCACAGCAGAGAGCTGGCCTGGAAGAGGGGCAACCGGGACTAGAACCCGGCGCCCCTACCAGGACTAGAACCCGGTGTGCCGGCGCCGCAAGGCGGAGGATTAGCCTGTTGAGCCACGGCGCCAGCCGCCATTGTTTTTTACAAAGAGGCCCAGGAAGTTCACAGAGGAAGAACAGGCTTCTCCACGGATTCTGCTGGAACAAAGAAAAGAACCATCCACAAAGCCTTCTCTTATTGCAAGAATCAAAGCGAACGCAGGTAGATATAAAAGGCGGGTGGGGCGGGGCATCTACAGGGCCTCAGGTTTCCTGGTGAGTTTGTGATACACCGCCAGGGTATCCAATGTACAATCCTCACTTCATTGAGATCAACGCCGTTTGCTCAGTGGACAGCACCAGGCAGCCGTCGTCGGTGCAAACCACAGCTCTGCTGAAGGACTGTGTCCAAGGCGTATCAGGGGTTCTTACAGCTCAACAGTGAGAAACCAAACCCGAGTTACAAACCGGGCCGCAGTCTCTGCGGCAGCATTGCAGACACGACCCGCACTCCGGAAGGAAGCCTGTGGGAGACGCGCGGCGTCACCGTCACTGGTGAAACGAACACGCCGAACGTCGAAAAGCTGAGACTCCGGCAAAACCGACGCTGGCCATGCCGAGAAAGGACGGGACCGTGAATCAGGCCACCCGCTCCGGAAGGCGGCCGGGCTCAACGTGAGCCAACCACGTGATCCGGAAGCCGCGATCCTGGGCGTTTCCCAAAGCGATCTGGAAACCTGCGTCTACACAAAACCCGCACGCAGATGCTCCCGGCAGCTTCCCGCAGCCTGCAGGGCCCGGCAGCAGCCACGACCTCCCCCAGTCCGGGAAAGGCCCGGCGGCTGTGATGCAGCCACACAGGGAGTGCTATCCATGGTTTAAAAACAAAAACCCGAGCTAAGCAAGCCGTGTGTAAGCCTAAATGGATCTCAGACGGGTGTCGGTGAGTGCAGAGCCGGTGTGCAAGGGCTGGCTCCCTGCCGTGTGACCCATTAGACACTCAGGGAAGGCAGACAGCACAGAGAGGGGACAGGTGCGTGGCTGCTGGAGCGCGGGTGGGGGCGGGACGGGAGGCAGACAGGGTTCTGGGCTCCGGTAACTGCTCTACAGTGCCGTGTGCATTTGTGAAAACCCACAGAACCCCACAGCTGTCACCTAAGAAGTCAGGGTGTCCCTGCCCGGAATCGAGATGGTGAACGTATAAAGCCATCTCCCTGGGAACCGCTGGGGTCTGGGAGACTGACAGGGCCGTGGGGATCCCGTGTGACACTGTGCCCCAGCTGGATGCACCTGCCCGTGACGGCGCTGTCAGCAAGTTTGAAATCGCCACGCAGACACGCTCGCTGGACGGGCGGAGGAGCCAGGCTCCTCTCCACCGGAGATGACAGAGCAGCCGGGGCGGACTGGCTGAGGCGCCCACACCACAGCGGGTGCTGTGGTCGGGATACGGTTTGACGGTGTCCCCCGACGTCGTGAGGGATCTGTGGAGACTTAATCTGGTGTTCAGGGACAGATGGGGCCAGCGGGTGGAGACCCCGTGACTGGATCCTGGGGGTCCCATGAGAAGAGGGAGAAGGACCAGACGGCACAGTGCATGCCTCTCCCCGTGTGCGGCTCTGGGCCACACAGGACTCTGCCAGCCGGGACGCCATCGCCACATGCCGCCCCTTGACCTTGGAATGGAACCGTGAGCAAAATGAGCCACGGTTCCTTACAGTCCACACAGTCTGTGGCGTGGCAACAGAGCACCCTCTTCACTCAGTCACTGACTTGAAGGTTAGTCTCGTCCGAGAATGAAAAATACCTTAGAGGAGGCATCCAGACTGGTGTGCGAGCAGACAGCGGCTTCCCGGCCCAGCACAGCAAGAGCAGGGCCTGCGTGGGCAGAGTGGGTGCAGGTGCGGGGAGGGCAGTGCCGGCGAGCAGAAGCAGGTGCCGCAGGCGGCCGGGGAGGACAGGGCGGCCGGGAGGCTCCGGGCTCAGGGTGGCAGGGCACAGGTGCCCAGGCTAAGTCTGCCTCTGGGACCGCCGGCTGAGAACCAGCTGCCGCTCAAAACTGTGCTCTGCCCACAGGGCTGTGTGCTTTCTCGGACCAATTAGGAGCCCTGCCTCGGACAGAGCCCCAGCCAGCGTCAGAGAAGGAATCGGTTTCCCAAGGAAGCACCGGGCAGAGCAGCTGCCCCCCTGGCAGAATGCGCAGGCGCGCGGGAGTGGAGCAGGCCAGGCAGGGCCCAGGTTTCCTTACCTGCAGAGCTGGGGGCTTGCCACAAGAAGAACCTGAGGGGGCATGGTACCAGCCACGCGAGGGGGCTTCAGAAGGTGCGAGCAACACGGAGCTAAAAGGTTCGTTTATTCTGGTGCCAAGAAAAACTGAAATTCATGCATACAAGGGGTCTTCAGAAAGTTGAACAGTGCACTTTATGAACAAAGCGACGCATGGATTCCACCTTTCCTTGCACCAAGACAATCATCTTTCAGTGCCATTTTTCAAAGAAGTTTTGAAGTCTTTCAAATTTTCAGGGAGACCCGGAAGTCGGGAAGTCGTAGCCTCTGCATCTGTTCGGGGCTCCCTGTTCCGCTCCACAGAGTCTAGGACGTGGCCCACTCTGGCCCGTCCCCGGGTTTACATAAGGAACAGGCATTTTCCTCCAGTCTCGGGCAAGCACCCGCCCTCCCAGATGATGGGGAATCCAGTGCTCTCTGTGCAAAACCCCAGGAGATGGAGCGTTGGGGACAGCATTGCTGTCACCCCAGCACAAGACGCTCGGAGGGTGGTTGGGTCATCCCCCAAGCCATCACCCCAGTTACAGGGAAAGGCCCTGCAGGGCTCATGGGACAAAGCTGAGGCCACTCCTGTGTGCAGTGCTCACGTGACCCACACCACAGCTGCCAAGGACGGTCACAGGAAGCAGGTGCGCTGACCCAGTGAGGGCCCAGGCCAACCCCAGGCCCCTCTGCAGCACACACGCACTGAAGCCAGGCAGGGAGAAAGTGGAGGCGCTGGGCTCGAGCCCCACAGCTGGGGCCCGGGGTCTCCACTCTCAACCACCAGAGCCACCTTTCCAGGAGGGATAGCAGCAACTTGACAGCCACCTCTGCTGTGCAGGGAGACACCTCACAGCCCAGTGCAACGTGTCTGTGTTCAGATCAGACCCAGACTTGTTCCAGGAACACATGAGGCCACTGGCGGTATCACTCAAGACACACAGCCAGACAGCGAAAGCAGGAGCAGAAGTGGGCCAGGACCCAGGAGCCTCGGGAGTGAGGCTTCCCAGCAGCCAAAGCAAAAGGGGAAACGTGATCCTTGGCGTGTCTCCATTTCCACAAAACCACCACTGCTCCAGCGGAGCGAGCGCCTCCCTATCCCAGGACAAAGTCCACCCGGGTTCCCCGTCCGCAGACAGGAGCCCGGCATAGGTGCTGGGTGTCACTCCACAGGACAGAGCCAGCCTACGTGGCCACTTGTGTCCCCAGCAGCACAATGTGCCCAGGCCTTCCCCGTGGAGCAAATGGACAGGGGAAGCGGACTCGTTGGCAGGTGCTCTCCCTGTGACGGGGCTGCCCGGCGAGCATGGAGGATTCCTTTTGGCAACAAAGTCTGTGCTCGTCACCGCAGGCCGACGGGCGGCAGCAGCCCCTGGAGAGAGCCCGCGGAGAGAATCCTGTAGCACCCAGGGGAGGCGCTCGTTCTGCAGCACTCGCTGGGGGGTGAACGTCCTTGCGGGACATTCCACAGTCCGCTAACGTGTTTGCATAATTATCCCATTGAGTGAACACCATTGAGCCTATAGCACACTCAGCCATTGTTGGCCAGAATCAATAACCATTTGGCATTTGGATGATGTCATTACTCAAAGGAGCCCGTGGTTGGAAACCCCTCGGAGACTCGGCCAGGGTGACACCTGACAGGTCCATCTCCCAGAGCGACACATCTAGGGAGACGGGCCCAAGGCTTGGGGTGCACACCCCATCCAAGTGTGCTGCCTAATGCTTCCACAGGCGCAGACGGTTCCTGCTGCCCTGCAGAGCGGCGCCGTGTGGGATGAGCCCCACGGTGGATGCTGGCCAGGCCGTGGGGCAGTGTTCTCCCTGCCCTGTTTGCGGCCCCTGATGCAGGCGGAACCCCGGGTGGCGGTCATCTTTCAAAGCCAGCCGTGTGGAACTGGTTCTAGAGGGTGCCTGCGCTGTGATTTACCGCTGAGGGAGACCCGGATGCGCGTGACTGACTTGAGCCGGAGGCAGATGTGCGGCTTCTGTTCCCACAGTCCTCAGGCCGGGTCAGCAGCTGCACTGAGACGGACACGCGGGAGGGCTCCGATCACCAAGCAGAAGTGGGCGAGGGAGGGGTTCCCGGAGCCCGCGCACGCACCAGGAGCGCCCGTGACGACGAGGGTGTGGGAGAAGCCGGCGCAGGCTGGCGTCCCCGAGTTGATAAGTTCATTTATGCCATTGTGTTGACTTTGCTATCCTGTGAGTAATTTTACAGGTCACTGATCTCAATGCCACCATCTCCAAGCGGAGTGAAGTTGCCACATTCTTCCAATTAATTAACCAACAAATTTAATTTCACACTACAGAGCTTTGAAATAGCTACTGTTTACTGAAATTACCATTGCAAATAATGAAGCTGAGTGTTTAAAGAACCAGCGTTTAGTGTTGTCAATGAAGTCTGGGCTACATGTTAATGAAGATAACACAGTGTGGAAACCCATCTGCTGGTTCTCCCGCAGGCGAGGGACTTGGCCGTGGGCAGCTGGGCCCAGACAGATCGCAGGCATTGGGGGGGGGGGGGTGCCTCTCGGACCCAGGCCATGGTTCACAGCCTGTGGAGCAGCCACGCCCACAAGTCAGGTTATTTGGGATTGTCGAAGGTGAGCTCACTGAGTACCAGCACTGGGGCTGGCGCTGCACTGATGGAACTTTGCAGTGCGTTCTGCCTGTGTCTGTTGCTCCAGCGTCTCCTAGCCTTGGTTCTTGGCTGTACATGCGTGTTGCACGCGTGTGGATCGCACGCTCAGCTCCTGTGGCTGTCATCCACTGCCTCTGCGGGTTTTGTGTCGCTGCCATCCCAGCGGATCGCCGACGCTGCCACACACGGTGCTTCTCGGCGTGAGGCACAGGCCGGTGTTGCTCTCCTAGGACAGTGTCCCATCAGTGGGGCCTCGGAGCCGGGAGGCGTCAGCGCACCGATGGCTGTGTGCTGCCCAGCGTCTCTCCGGATGCCTCCCATTCATCTCTTTGGCTGTGAATGTACCCAAAACGGGGAGAGGTGTACTCTGCCCTGCTCTGTCAGGTTCCAGCCCCTGTGCGTCTCCAGGTGCCTCTGTGCCTGCTGGGACCTTCCGTGGGGACCACGGCCATGCTCCTGGTTCCCACTGAGGAGCCCAAGTTGGTGGGGACACCGGAGTGCTCCCTTGCCAGGGGCTCGTCTCTGGTGGGTCTCCCGCCTCTCACCAGCAGCAACCCCAGACCTGAGGACGTCTGTTCTCAAAAAGACTGCTCTCCGACGCACGCCTCCTGCATGGCCGGGGTTTGGAGAGCAGACGGGCTGTGTTTCTGAGCCTGGAGGTGTACATGTGCGCACATACTCGTGTGTGCATGTGTGTGTGTGCAAGGATGTATGTGAGTCTGTGATTACCTGTTTGTGCATAAGGCTTGCACATGTGTGCACATTATATCCACACATACACATGACGTTGATGTGTGTATGAGGCTGTGTGCATATGTGCGTGTACATGTACAACTGTCAGCCTGACAGTTGAATACCGTCAGCTACCACTCACCTGGACCTCAGCCTCAAATCCTCCCCTCCATCTCTGTCTGGCTGCCCCCAGCGCCCCACCAACGTAAACATTTCAAATCTACTCTGGATTTCAGCTCTCCCTGCACCTGTCCCTCCCAGCTCCCCAGTACCCTCATCTCAGAAACAGCACGGTGACCTTGGCCTTGGTGTCCAGCTACAGAGACGAGTCTGGCACCCTCGTCCACACTGGCATGGCCGGGTCGGCGTGGGGGCAGGCAGGAGACCGACTCCTGGTCCTGCAGGGAGCACTCCCCGGGGTGCACCCGCCACAGTGAATGCCAACTCCAGGCTCACTTGATTGGCAGCTGTCAGTTGTCCTTGCTCCCTCCTGTGTTCCTCCCATGGGCTCCTGGGGCAGAGCTTGTGATTGGCACTCTCTGGGGGCGTGTCCTTTCCCCGGGCTTGGGCAGCCACTGGGAGGTACCAGCTGCAGCTTCAGTGGCACAGGAGAGAGACCTGCTGGGAGGAAGGGCTTAGACTCTGCTCCCAGCTCCCTTCCTGAATCGGGTTCCAACATGAGAGAGAGAAAAAGAGACTTGGCAGTGCCGCTCGAAACCACCCCGGCGCAGCAGTGCACGGCTCAGCTGAGTGTAAGGGCCCGAGCCTCCCAGCCTCCACATGGCGTAGCGAGGGCAGAGCAGGCCGCGGAGGGCGGGAAGCAAGCTGGCGCGGCGAGGTCTGCGCTGTGTGAGACGCGGCTCGGCTGGGAAGTGAGAACACTGAGAGACGCGCGAGAGCCCCTGCGGGTCCTTGGGCATCGGAGAATGTGTCCAAAGGCAAAAAGCCCCAGAGTCCAGAGCCAGACGCTTGTCAGCCAGGGATTCCTACGACTGAGCTGGAGAGGACGGCTCCCCATTGCAGCGAGGAACGAGCCATCTCTCAGCCTCGCCTACACCTTCACTCTTGAACCCACTCCCTTCTGGCCACGCCGGCTGTTCCCACGCTAGCCCAGCACCCTCCGACCTCACCCGGATCCCACCTGGAGTCCCCACCCCACGTGAGCCACCTGCTGGGGAGGGGGTGGCGGGCACCTCCAGATCTGTCCTGCGCTGCAGAGGCTCAGAAGCAAAACCCTGGCTTCTTACCCTGCCTTGCACTCGCTCCATCCACGCAGGAGCAGGTTGTGGCCTGAGCAGCCCGGGAAGGAAGTTAGAACAAGCCACGAGGTGCTGCGTGGAAACTGGAGACGCAGCATGAACCCGTGTTTAGTCTGAAATAGACAGAGATGGAAGTGTGTGAGCGGGACTGGTGCACACAGACACACACACACACACACAGACACAAGTGAGAAGGCCTAAAAGCAGGCACCCCACTCCCCACACCATCATTCAGCACCAGGAGCCACAGAGCCTTCAAGAAATGGATGAACAGGGAGACGACTCTGGACTATCTCACGCTGAAAAATCAAGGACGTGTCAAAACACAGAACGATGGAGACTTGTCAGGATGGCACAGGAACTGTGCCACTGCTGGGAACAGTGAGCAGCAAAATAAACAGCATGACAACCCACACACAGAGCCAGCGTCATGGTCCAGAGTTACGCCACCACTTGGGCTGTCCGCCTCCCACATGGGAGCACTGGTTCAAATCCTGGCCATTCCATTTCTGATCCAGTCTCCTGCTAACATGCTGGGAGGACAGCGGATGATGGGCCAAGTCCTTGAGCCCCTGCCACCCACTGGGGACACCAGGCTGAAGTTCCTGGCTCCTGGCTTTGGCCTAACCTAGACCCAACTTGGAAGACTACAGGATGAGACCACCCCGGGACAAGGGTTTGATACACCAGGCCAGACTTATTCAGAGAACCCCAGTATTCCTTGTACACCTTGGGGGGGATTTGGTTCTGCTCAGTCCTGGCACGTGTGCAAGTTCACATGTTGGCCGCGCAGTGAGGAGACAGCATCCCGTGTCCACTGGACCTACCACCTCCCACGCAGCCCTGAACTCTGGCCACCAATAGCCTACTTCTCATTTCTAAACGTTGTGACCTCGGATGAGCACTGTGCGCATGGCTAAGATGCTGTGGGCTGCCTGCGGGCTCTGTCCGAGTGCCTGCTTCCGGTCCCAGCCGCCTTCTCCCAATGTGCACTGCGCGAACAGCAGGTAGTGGTTCAGACTGTCAGGTCCCCCCAGCGCCGTGGAAGAGCCGGACTGAGCGGAGCCCGGGCTGTAGCTGGACCCAAGCCTGGCTGTTGTGGGCATCTGGGAGATGAACCAGCAGATGGCAGCTCTGACTGGCGCACTCTCTCCTGCTCTGGGTGTGTGTGCCCCCATGTGTGTGATGTGTGCGTGTGTGATGTGTGTGGGCCTCCATGTATGTGTGTGCGTGTGTGTGCCTGTGTATGTATGTACATGTGTGTATGTGTGTGCGCCTGTGTATGTGTGTGTGCGCGTGCGTGTATGTGTGTCTCAAATACAATGAAAATAAAGAAATACTACCCCCATCATGTCACAAAAATGGAATCTCGCAGGATGCGACCTTCGGGGCTGACACTTTCACTTGCCGTCGTTGCTCAGAGCTCCAGAAAGCTGTCTGGCTCCACGGTGTGAACACACTCGGCTGGTCCCGCCCTGTGCCCACTGAAGGACGTCCGGCAGTTTCCAGCTCTGGCTGCTGGCGGCGACAGCTCTGAGGACTGAGGGGTTTCAGCTGAGCGTGGCCGTCATCCAGCAGGGGCCAATGCCCGGGGAGGCACTGCTGGGTGGCATGGGTTTGGTTTGTAAAGAAGCTGACAACATGTCTTCCAGAGTGGCTGACCGCTTCCCCTCCCCAGTCGGGGTCCGAGAGGGCCCAGTGTCTGCACGCGCTGTCGCAGCCCCGTCCGTGAGCTGTGCACCCGACGCTGACCACATGCAGGGCGCCCCGGTGCTGTCCGCCAGCTGCTGATCGGCTGCCAGGGGTACGTTGTTTCCTTGGCTGGACGGCAGTCCTTGGCCAGAGCGGAGGCGGCTGCACTTGCCTCAGGTGGAAGCCGTCTCTCTCAGCCTCTCCACGTGGCCTCCGCAGAGCAGAAGTTTTCAGGCGGACGAAGCCCGGCTTGTCCTGTTCCTTCTCTGAATCTTTGGTGTCAGGCCTAGGAACCAGCCCTCAAGGTTAATATTTCCTTTCCCCCCAAATCTGTGTTGCTTGTGTTTTTCACCACGTCCACGGCGCACTGGGAGTGGATTTTGTATCCGGCACGAAGCTGAGACCTAGGCCCCTTATTTTATTTATTTTAGTCACGCGGCCTATGGATGGCCACTTGCTCCGGCATGTTGGCTGGGAAGACTAACAACCGCTCGGGACCATTGCCATGGCTGTATTCCCGGGACCCCGATTTGTGCCACACAATTAATTACAAGGTCAAACACGCTCCCAGACAAGGAGAAGACTTGAACCTCTCCCCCAGGGACCCGTCAGCCCTCACTCACAGACCACTGCCCTCCATGGGACAGGAGCACAGCCCCAGGACAAACTCTCTGCCCAACGACACTCCCAAATAGCAGCCCCAGTCGCTCTCGTGTGGGCACAGCGGCAGCACGGGGCCGAGGCACACCCATGCCTGGCGGGGCCTGGCGGACGCCGCCACAGCGTGCACTGCACTCCCTCCCAGCAGCTCCACCATGTGCAAGCGGCCCAGGAGGCACTTGCAACCCATGCTCTCTGCCTCTGGGCACTTACAAGGGTGACAGTCCCAGGCGCAGGATTTGCACATTTCTGGGACCACTGGCTGTCAGCCCCAGCACTCAAGTCACCATTTAGAGTCACGGGTGGAAGGACCACCAGCCCTCTGCGTCAGAGAGGAACTGGGACCTGAGGTCTATCCGGACGACAGGAAATTAGTCAGCCTCAGACCAGGACTCACGGCTTGACCTGCACAGAGCCCTGCAGATGGGGACAGGGCTCAGAAGGAGCCGGGAGCCCCAGGCTCATCCCCAGAGCGCCCTGCATCCGGGGACCCAGGGGTCACCCCCAGAATGCCCCGCGCCGTGGACCCCGGGGTCACCCCCAGAGTGCTCCGCACTGTGGACCCCGGGCTACAAGAACAGACGTCACCTCCACAGCCTCTCCCCCACTCTGTCTTGAGTCCTCCCTCCCAACCGCACCCCTGCTCCCTCCACAGGACCAGCCTCCCCCTGCAGCTACTGGAGCCCCCCTTTAATTCTGTCCAGGAACCGTCTCCAGCCAGCCTCGCCTGTCCTCGGGGTCTGGACTCTCCACCCTCGTCTCAGCCCAACCCCTTGAGGACAGCTCAGCGTCCCTGGGGCCCCCAGGTGAGGGTGTCGAGGACGAGCCTCCACCGCTCCCTCCCGGCTGCTGGAGCCCGTGCCGGGTTCGATTTTACACCCAAGGTTTCTACCGTCATTGCACCACGTGTTGGCTTCCCTCGACTTTGGTTAAGGAAAACTCTTGGAAAGACAAGAGGTTTAAAAAAAAAAAAAAAAAAAAGAGGGAAGGTGCCAGCAGGCACAGATCCAGGAGATTCACCCCGGGAACCAGAGTCGGAGGAGGCGTCCTGCACCATCGGGGTGTCCTCGGGCTCGGGCTCCCGCTCCAGCTGCTCCCTTAGCCGCTGAGCATCGTCTCACGGGATCACCTTCACTCCAGGGTTGTCGCCCCTAGGGAACCACAGCTGAGATGAGCGGGGGCTGGGAAGTCTCCCTGGGATTCCTCTGCAACCTGAGAAAGCGTTGCAAGGCCTGCTTGTCTGTTTTGGTGAAAAGTATCTGTTTGTTTGTTTTTGACAGGCAGAGTGGACAGTGAGAGAGAGAGACAGAGAGAAAGGTCTTCCTTTGCCATTGGTTCACCCTCCAATGGCCGCTGCGGCCAGCACACTGCGCTGATCCGAAGCCAGGAGCCAGGTGCTTCTCCTGGTCTCCCATGGGGTGCAGGGCCCAAGGACCTGGGCCATCCTCCACTGCACTCCCGGGCCACAGCAGAGAGCTGGCCTGGAAGAGGGGCAACCGGGACAGAATCCGGCACCCCAACCGGGACTAGAACCTGGTGTGTCCGCGCCACAGGTGGAGGATTAGCCTATTGAGCCCCAGCACTGGCCTAAAAATCATCTGAAAAACCATCAGGAAGCTGAGGAGGCTTTGTTTTTAACAGAGTATAATGACAGCAGGAAAAAGCATTTAAATGCACTGAGCCACGCAGAGGACGGTGGCCATGACGGCTCCGGGAGTGACCTCTGCGGGGGTGGGGCTCCCCTGCCACGGGCTCCCTGTGCCTTACGAGGAGAAGATGTTTTCAGGAAATCGTTTTGTATTAATTTTGAAATATCATTGGATTCCACCCAACTGAACTTGCTCCTCCCTGAATCATCACATTCGGTGCAACAGCTCAGAAGCGCACGAGCATCTGCTCAGCACTCTGAGACCACTCCCTGAAAATTAGAAACAGGGAGACCGTCTCAGCCTCCAGCATACGGCTCGGAACTGCCGACTCCTCGCTGCTCAGGCGGCCGTGAGGTTTCCTCAGGAAAATATCTTCCAGCAGGGCTCACCCCACGTCTCCTTGGGCAAAGCCAACTGGGGCGGGGGCAGGGCGGTCTGAGGAAGCAGGTGAACGTGTGCGTGCGAGCCTGCCCAGGTGACATTGCTCTGGGGACAGGAGGGCACAGACGGCGCCTTCCGCCAGGCCTGGCGTCCTCCACGGCCTCACGACCTGCCCAGGAGCCACGGCCCGTCGGCCCCGAGCTGCCCGGCTCCCGCAGGCCCTCTGCACGGGGAGTGACCTCCAGGTGACAGTGACGGCACAGTCTCCTGTCCTTTCTGGCCTGATAAGCCCCGCCTCCCCT
Source organism: Sylvilagus bachmani (assembly GCA_015711505.1). Lineage (NCBI taxonomy): Eukaryota > Metazoa > Chordata > Mammalia > Lagomorpha > Leporidae > Sylvilagus > Sylvilagus bachmani. The sequence continues at coordinate 55,741,505 of CM027392.1, read as the reverse complement.
GTGTTTTCAGCCCCGCAGCGGCCACCACTGCCCACGCAGCGAGTCCTGGTCCCACAGCCCCCTGGCTGGCGGTTCCTCTCTGTCCTGGCTGTTCCCTTTGTCACCCTCTCTGGAGCGCACGGGCTCCTTTTCAGGAGGTGTTGATGTGGCCGTCTGGGGCTCTTGGACAAAGCTGCTTTGCTCTGCTCCAGGACAGCCCCGTTTCCCCTGGGCACCTGGCTGGTTCTTCCTCCCGTGTGCTGTGGACTGTGCGATGGACAGTCAGGGCTGGCGGCGTCGCCTCGGGACTGTCCCTTGCTGGCTGCCAGCACCCCCACGTTAACCTGGCCCCGGCTCCATTTTGTCGTAGCTCCGTGTCTCTGAGCCTCGTTTTCTGGGTACTGTGTGTAGTGTGCAATCTGAGAGCACTTCCTGCCGCCCGGGGCAGATGCACACAGGAGTAGCGCAGCAAACGCACAAATAAGACGGAGAGGAGGGGCCGGCGCTGCGGCCAGCGGGTTGGAGCCGGGCGTGCAGTGCCAGCTTCCCCTCTGTAACTCTGTCTTTCAAATAAATGAAACAAATCTTAAAAAGAAAGGCGGAGGAGACAGGTTTGCAGCACAGGCGGTTCTTCAGCCTGGAGCGCGTGCCATTGCAGAGGTACAAAGACCTTCTGGGGGACACACGCGCACCAAGGGTCGCAGACACACCAGTGTCTCGGTCCTCAGCCCCTACGTGAGCTCTTTCCCAAAGCAGATCTGCCTGGGAAGTCGCGGACTGTGGTGCCCGCATTTCTCTGCCACGAACTCCTTTCTCTCCACACACACGGTCACCATCCTGCCCATCAGGATGAGACAGGGCCCGGGGTCTCCCGCGCACCGCAGGTCACTTCTGGGTCTTGTCAGGGCACGCAGGGCTGGGCTGCCCCTTCTTTAGTGTTGACCAGAAGGACCAGGCGCTAACATGTTCTTGGGGAGCGTGGACAGGTGCAGAACCCTCAAGTTCCCATGGAGGCGGGGCACTGACCTCCCATGGCCTTGACGCTTACAGCAGCTGGCCGAGCTGAAGTCCTCGTCCACACGTTTTGCTCACTGAGTTTCGGGACAGTGTGGCTCCCCTGTCACTTTGCAGTGTGTGTTTGGAAAGGTGGACGCTAATCAAATCCCTTTGCCTTTGGAGTTTAGCTTCACGTCTGACATCTAGCACGTGTCCTCGGGCTGGTCGATCCGGGATCATTTTCTCAGGCTCCAAATGAGGTTGAGAAATTCTTACTCTATGGCACCCTTCCCTGCCAATCAGCGACGCACACGCCTGGGGATGTGGGCGTGTCTGTGTTTTGGAGGTGGAGAGGCGCGGGCTTTGTGGTTCTCCTATGTTGCACGGGCACTGTGGTCTGAGAGCGTCCCCCAAGCCCCACGTGCTGCAAACATAATCCCACTCAGCGTCGTCCCTGGGGACGGGGCCCCATGGGGCAGCTGGGACTCACAGCGCTGCCTGGGGGAGTGAGCCCCTACTAAAGGAACAAGCACAGTGCTCGCTCTCTCGCTCACGATCTCTCTTTGCCACACCCCCACCCCTGCCCCTCCCAGCACTTCTGCCTTCCGCCATGCTATGAGGCCGCCATGCCCACCCTGTGAGCCCAATGAACTTCCGCTCTGTCCGTCCCCCAGGCCGCGGTATTCTCGCACAAAATGGGCTAAGTCACCAGGACTCGGGTCCCACTTCCTCCTGTTTTCCCTTCTGTCGCCCCATTTCCAGAGACCCCGGGGTCCTGTGCTGCACTCCTCCTGCCCCAGGGTCCCGGGCTTGGGGGCCCTCAAGCCCTCTGAAGTCAGACAGAGTGGCGCAGGGTTGTGGGGGGCTGCAAGGGGTTCCCAACCCCTCCTGGGCCCTCGGCGTTCCAGCCTCCAGGGTCTTTCTCCGCAGCTTTTGTGGGTCAAGGACAGAGCAGGCAGGACACCTGCTGGGGTTTGCGGCTTCTTCTCTTCGCTGACAGGTATTTTGTCTTAGAGTTCTTTGCTTTCAAGTCGTGTCGCGGGCATCATTTTGCACAGAAATTTTGCGATCGACTTACTCTGAATGAACGGGGGAGTTCCACATTCTCCTCTACGGACACACAACCAGACCAACAGATCAGACAACTGGAGAAGATTTGAACTGTGCCATCAATCAGCGTGACCCACTTGCTATTTATGGAACGGGACACCAGCGAGTGCAGGAGCGCGTTTCACAGACAGACCGTCTCCCTGAGCGAAACAAGACCGGACGCGGTGCCCACGACGAAGCGAAGGGGGCGTCGGTGACGGCGAGACATCCACTCTCCCAAATATTTGGAAATGAAGCGAAGAATCCACAGGTCAGACACCAACAACAAAATCCCAGCATGATTCTTAGACGACGTCTCAACTTCATGGAAAGAGAACAGCGCATTAGAGTTTGGGATGGGCCCTCGTGGTCACTGGTGAAATTCCACAGCACTGGGTGCTCATATTAGCAAAGAAGCAGGGGCCAGCGCTGTGGCGCAGCGGGTACAGCCACCTCCTGCAGTGCCGGCATCCCATATGGGTGCCGGTTCGAGTCCCGGCTGCTCCACTTCCGATCCAGCTCCCTATTGATGACCGGGAAAGAAGCCGAAGACGGCTCAAGTCCCCGGCCCCTGTACCCACATGAGAGACCGGGGAGCTCCTGGGTCCTGGCTTTGATCTGGCCCAGCCCTGGCAATTTCAGGCATTTGGGGAGTGAACCAGCAGGTGGAAGACCTCTCTCTCTCTCTCTCTCTCTCTCTCTCTCTGTAACTCTGCCTTTCAAATACATAAAATAAATCTTAAGAAAAAATTCAGTGGTCAGAGTTACTCCTGAGACTCAGCCGAGGACCCTCTGTGCTCCAGGGTCCACCGTCCCCCAGGAGCCCTGCTCGTTTGAGGGCAGGGTGCAGCCTCAGAGGGTGGGCCCCACGCCCTCACCTGCCACCACCCTCCCTTAAGCTGAGCAGAGCTGACCGTGTCCAGGCATGGAAGCCCCTCCCCCCCACACACACACCAGATGAGATCCTGACCAGGGCCAGAACTCAGCCAAGCTTTTCCCTGGGGACACTCTGACCAAGCCAGAGCGATGCAAGGTGGACCCCAAACCCATTACACGGATCAACCCCTTGTGCCCCAGGGGTTGGGGGCAGGTGCAGGTGTGGCCGCAGGTTCCCAGGCCTTAGCCCACAGGGTCAGGGGATGATCTGACAAGGACAGCAGGACCCATCCCCTTGCTCTGCACTAACCATGACAGCAAGAGGACAGTCCAGGGCCAGGTCCCACCCAGGAGGCCACGGACACATAGCAGTGACCACCAGAGTCCACCCACAGCCGCAAAGGCGAGGCACCCAGGTTGCTTGGGGCAGGCCAGCCCGGGCACCAGGGTCAGCTCTGGTCTGGGCCAGGCAGGGCTGTGGTGACAACGACCTGCAGGTTCCACGCTGATGCAGGGGGACACTGCTCAGTCTGTTGGGCTGCCTACCCCAGCTCTGCCTGCAGGGCCCCCAGCACGCCCCAGGGCCTGGGTGACCCGGCCCCGGCTGCCCGTGTCTCTCCTGGCCCAGAGCCCTCCTCCCACACGGGCAGTGTCCGCTCTCTGCGGGTTGTGGGGAGCAGAGCCTTAGGCCAGGGCGGCCTTGCTGCTCACCCCGTGGCTAGGAGACTGACCTAGGGTGGGCACCTGCCTCCCTGGCCTGCTCCTCCTGCCACCAGCACCCAGGGGTCTGCCCTGCGGGACTCCCCCAAGTCCGCAGCCCCGGGATCTTTAGCTCATAATTCTCTCTCCTGGGATTCTGCTTATCCCCTAAAGCTGCTGTCTCTTGACAGCTTTAGGAGCACGCTGCTCACACTCAGGCTCTAGGAGCAGGCTTTGTGGTCAGATAGCATCAGGACGTTTACCCAGGTCAGAGCCTCATCTGCCCCAAGGGGGGGGGGGGGGCGGGTGCAGCCAGGGGCGTTCCCGGAGCTCAGCTCCCCCTGCTGGACACTTTTTTCTTTCTTTTTTTAAGATTTTCTTCATTTAAAAGGCAGAGTGAGAGAGAGGGAGAGACAGAGACAGGTCTTCCAACCACTGGTTCACTCCCCAAATTGGCCGAAACAGCCAGGGCTGGGCCAGGCTGAAGCCAGGAGCCAGGAGCTTCTTCTGCGTCTCCCCTGTGGGTGCAGGGGCCCAAGCACTTGGGCCGTCTTCGGCTGCTTTCCTGGGCCATCAGCAGGGAGCTGGGTCAGAAGTGGAGCAGCCGAGTGCTGCCATATGGGGTGCCAGCATCTATGACACAATGCTGGCCCTGGACAGCAAGTCTCTCCTCTCCCCTGCGTCAGTGAGGAGGTCCTGGCCCCACTCTGGGCTCCAGCAGGGGCCCCGCTCCAAAGAGGACAAAGGATAGAGGGGAAGGGAGCCTCCTGCCCCCCCCCCCCGCTTCCCACCCCCTTCCATCTCAGAGCTCAGCCCTCTACCACCTCTTCTGATTTTTTAATTGGCTGGGCACATAACATGTAATATACTATCTTAATGATGCTACTTTTTCATTTACTCAAGAGCTAGAGAGAGACAGACAGAGACAGGTAGACAGCCAGCGCTCATCTGCTGCTCACCCCCTAGATGCCCGCGATGGCCAGGGCTGAGCCAGGGCTGAGCCAGGAGCTGGGAGCTCCATCTTCCAGGCGGTGGGCAGGGACCCTGCCACCTGCTCCACCAGGAAGCTGGAACCCGGAGCAGGGCCTCGGACGGGGGCGGGGTGCCAGCGTCCCAGCTGCTGGGCCCCGCGCCCACCCCCATCCTGGCCGGGTCGCATGTGTGATTCCGAAGCTTCCAGCATGCGGTGGCAGCCACAGCCACAGAGAAACGTCTCATCTTCCCACTAAGCACCAGGTCCCCTCCCTCCTCCCGCCCGGCACCCACCCCTCCACTTTACCTCTGTGCTTCTGACAACTCTGGGACCCCCTGTGAGTGTGTCCTCGGGGACTTAGCACAGCGACCCCGCTTCCTCCCTTGGTGGCTGAGCGCTCCTGTGTGGATGCCAGCACACTTTGTTTATCCGTTCATCTGTCCTGCATTTCCTCTTCAAGTAAACAAAGCAAGTTTATTTCCATTCAATTCCATCTTCATAAAATCTGTCAGCAAATGCTGTGAGCAAAACACCAGACGTCATTGAGGCCGTCAGTGGGTCTGGGAAGATCTGAGAGGTGCTGTGGCTTGGGTGCTGGCAAGGGTGTCCCCCAAGACCCCGTGTTGAGGGCCTGGTCCCCAAAGCCTGAGACTGCCAGAGCTGGGAGAGTGGGGAACTTCCTGCTGCTCCGGGCGTGGAGCTGGGGCCTTTGGGAAGGAGCTGCGTGGGCTGAGCTGCGTGGGCTGGGCTGGCCAGGTTGGACAGGGTCAGGCTGGGCTGGGTGGGCGCCAGCCCCCGCCCTCGCCCCAAGCACACACCCCTCCCTGCCCTCACCCCCAGCGCCAGCCCTTCCACAGTGGTCAGAGTAGGGAGAACACAACACTGTGGCTCAGCAGCCTTGGGCTCGGGGCACCCGGGCCTGAAGCATGCCAGTCCCAGGCCGTGGCTCTGCAGTGGCCACTCATGGGGCTGGCACTGCGACAGAGACTCTGGTGTCCACATCAGAGCTCCAGTTTGAGCCTCGGCTGCTCTACTTCCAATCCAGCTCCCTGCTAATGCATTTGGGAAGCAGCAGTACATGGCCGCGTGCTTCTGGCGTGGGAGACCCAGATGGAGCTGTACTCTTAAGAGGTCAGTACCTCTCTGGGGCCGGGGCTGTGGCGCAGCGGGTAATGCTGCTGCCTGCAGTGCCAGCATCCCATGTGGACGCCAATTTGAGTCCCGGCTGCTCCACTTCTGATCCAGCTCTCTGCTATGGCCTGGGAAAGCAGTGGAAGATGGCCCAAGTGCTTGGGTCCCTGCACGCGCGTGGGAGACCTGGAAGAAGCTCCTGGCTCCTGGCTTTGGATCAGCACAGCTCCAGCCATTATGGTCATCTGGGAAGTAACCAGATGGAAGATCTCTCTCTCTCTCTCTCTCTCTCTCTCTCTCTCTCTGCCTCTTCTCTATAATTCTGCCTTTCAAATAAATAAATCTTAAAAAAAAAAAAAAACTCAATTCAGATGGAAACTTTTGATCTGTCTTTAGATTTTACAAATTTTACATTGCAAAAGTAGACTCCTGTACCCATGTTGTCACAAACATACCTGAAAGTTGAATTAACAGCTTTTTAAATTTAAATAATTAGAATGAAATGCAGTGAGCAGTCAGCTCCTCCTCTCTGCTGCCCCCAAGTGCTGGAAGCCGGGAGCGCAGGAGCTGACTAGCAGGTCGCTCCAGCCAGCCAGGCAGGCCAAGGCCATCGGCCCAGCCCCGGAATCCCCCACCCACTGGGCCTGAAGCCAAAGCTGCTGCTCCCTCAGCTGAAGGAGGCGGAGCAGCGTCCACGCAGCACGCCAGGCCCCTCGGGCAGCGGTGGGGGCTGAGCCAGGGCGGCTGCCACTTCCAGGGGAGGGGAGAAGCGGTGTCAGCCACGGAGCTGGGGTGCAGGGAGAGGGCGGCTTGGACGCTGGGCAGCCCTGCCGTGGCCCCCGAGGGAGGGGCCGAGGGACTCAGAGCTCACATCCCCTACGGGCAGCCTGAGGCCGCCGACCCTGGATCCCGCGGGGTCCGGCCCGTGTCAGCTACTCCAGCTGTGCGAGTTGATCACTCGCCTGTCCCTGAGGCTCAGCTGGTGGACAGGCAGCTGTGTGCTTTCCTGAGTCTCAACTGGACGCTGTGGCCATGCTCGAGCACCCCCACGGGGCTCCACCTCACTGTGCCCCTTGGCAGACAGCCTGGGGGGCCGAGCCCCAGCCCCGGGGCCTTCTGCCTGGGTGTCCCCGGCACCGACGGGCTAATACGCAGCCCGACGCAGCCACAGGATCCCGTCGGTGCTCCTGAGCCTCACGGCGAGACGTCCCCAGGCGGGCAGGAGGACTGAGACCCGGCAGTGCCGTTCGGGATCCCGGCTCCGGGTCTCGCCAGAGGTCTCGTCCTGCTCCTGTCTCTAGGATGTGGATGAGCCCGGTGACCGGGCTGCCCCTGAGACCCAGGAAGAAAGACTGCTTCCTCCCCTGCACGTGGCGGCCTGGGCCAGCGGCCACCCCACGATTCCGTGGCGGGCGGTCACGGGGCTCGGCCGTGGCTCTGCAGCCCCTGTGCTCCCAGTGCGTCTCTGCCTTCCTGGTCTTGGAGAGTTTGCAGGACACGGACCCACCAGGCCGGGGCTCAGCTTCTGGCCCCTCTAACCTCAGGGCCTCAGAGGCCATCTCTGCAACAAGACCCCCGCCCTCAGAGCCCCTCGCCCCCACTCCCCTGTGCCCACAACGTGCCATGGCAAGGCAGCCCCTCCTCAGGCAGGGCCCCAGCCCCGGGGTGGGGGGCACACAAGGCCCAGGACACCCCCACTCACAGGTGAGGAATCTGGGCCGAGCAGCAGAGCCGGGTGCAGGCAGGTGCCCCTCTCCCCTACGGGCTCAGCTCAGTCCCCAGGGCCGCCGGCCCCGGCACCACTCTTGTAAGTGATGTGCTGGTTATAGCCGCTCCAGGGCTGGTTTAAAATGGAGCCTCATGAAGCTGACGTGTATTCGTGTAGCATAAGTCCTTGGAATCCATCCAAGCTGCTGCCTGTCCCCAGGGCCGCTCTTCCCACTGCCACAGGGTCCGGTGTGACGGGACCAGGCCACTCAACCCCTCGGCTGGGAAGCATCTGGGCCATTTGCAGTTTTAATCTCTCACGAGTAAGTCTACAGTGGACAGCCGTGCACAGGGTCCAGTGTGGACATCAGTGTTCTTCCTCTGGGACAAGCGCCCAGGAGTGTCTTTGTGGACCATATGGTAAGCGTCAAGTGTTATTTCTGATCATCCCAACACCATTTGCTGAAAAGATTATCCTTGGGGCTGGCGTTGTAGCACAGCAGGTTAAGCCGCCACCTGCAATGCCAGCGTCTCATATGGGCGCCAGTTCAAATCCCAGCTGCTCCATTTCTGATCCAGTTCCGCGATAACGGCCTGGGAAAGTAGCAGAAGATGGCCCAAGTGCTTGGGCTCCTGCCACCCACATGGTAGACCCGGATGGAGTTCCAGGCTCCTAGCTTCAGCCTGGTTCGTTCTCTCTCTCTCTCTCTCTCTCTCTCATTTGCATGCACAGCACAGATCCACACTGGAGAGTGAGCTGCCCCATGCAGTTCTGGGCTGTCCCTAAATACTGTCTGGAGGCATACAGAGTAGTGTCTGGGGCAAGGTTTAATTCAATATTCACAGGGGGTGGAGTTTGGGGCAGGGTTTAATTCCGTATTCACAGGGGGTGGAGTTTGGGGGGCTTAATTCAATAGTCATAGGGGTGGAGTTTGGGGGGCTTAATTCAGTATTTGCAAGGGAAGAGTTTGGGGGGTTAAGTCAACATTCATAATGGGGGGGGGGCTTCGGGCAGGCTTTCAGTAGCTCCCCTTTCCTTGCCTGTTTTTGGAAATCTCAGAGTGCCATGGCCTCAGGTGCATGATGGGAGTAGGAGTGTCAGCCAAGGGGATTCTATGATAACGAGATCATCGTTGGCCGCAGGTCACGGCAGGGACGCCATTGGCTGCTGCGTGGTTATTTTTGGCACTCACCAGTTCTGGATGATGGTTTTGTGGAAACTGGAGTTTTTCACAGCACAAGGTGGGGAGGGGGTGTCGGGGGTAGGTGGGGCTTCAGAGGGGCTGGTGACCTCAGCTCTCCTTGCTGGCTGATTCCTGTCCTTGCCACCCACCTAAGGGGCTAAGAAGCTGAGTGTAGATGCCATGGGTCAGTGTGAGTGGCTCCCACTTTGGGAGATGAACAGAGGGGGTGTTATGGAGACCCCCGCACGCTGGACCGGGGACCTGGGCTGGGAGGCATCGGCAGAAAGGCCACCTCACTTTGTGCAAGTCCTCAGGGGGGTGTGGGGGCTGGGCACCCGGGGCCAGATGGCCCTGCCTGTTACAGAGCAGACACGGCTTTCACGCGGGAGCCCTAACCAACGGGGCCGGGGGGGGGGGAGAGGGCGCCTCTGAGGGGCATGGAGGGGGCAGCAGGGGACGAGTGCCCCGGCCACCCCATCTCAGCTTGCACACCTCTGGCAACTTGGCCCTGGGTCTGGGAAGCGAGGATCACAGGTGCCCTGGGGCGGACGGCGACGGGAGGGCACCTGCCGGGAATGCAGCTCCAGCGCCTGGCGCTCTGCCATCCAGCCTCCTGCTCGCATCCTGCCGGGCAGTGGGAACACAGACGCACACAGGAAGGGGGCAAGCTGCCCCTCCCAGCTGGCAAACAGACAGCGTGTGGCCCCCGCAGCCGCCGCTCAGACGGAGGACTCAGCCCCGCGCCCCACGACCTTTCACAGTCTCTCGGTTATTCCCCTGAAAGACGGGGCCTTGCTCTGCCTGGTTTGTCTTGTTTTGTTTTAATGTTTATTTTCATCTGCTGGAAAGACAGAGCAGCGGGGACAGGGGACAGCTTCCGCCCTCTGGCTGAGTCCCCAAATGCCCACGACAGCCAGGACAAGGCCAGGCAGCGGGCAGGAGCCTGGAACTCCTTCCGGGTCTCCCACGGGAGTGTCAGGCATGCCCAAGCACCTGCACCGGCACCCGCGATTTCCCAGGGTGCACAGTGCAGGCAGTGGGGGCAGCGGAGGCGGAGCGAGTTCAGGAGCCACACACTCGATGTGGGAGGGGCCCCAGCTCATTTCCCCAGCTGTCTCGAGCTGCTGCTCTTGTCCTTTAGCGTCTCAGGTGCACAGAGCTGTCAGTCTTTTGTCTTCCACCCGAGGTTAACTAGCAGCGAATGTGGAAGGAGGACGCACACGTGCTGCGTGCCGGGTGCCAGGACAGACGGCTCAGCGGGGACAAACGGCTGCCGGTGGGTGGGGAGGTGCAGGAAAATGCACCATTATCTGCTCGTCTGTGCAAAACACAGAACAGGATGAACCCGAGCCAGGGCCGTCACCCAGGAGGACGGTGGGAACAGGGCGGAGAGGGGATGGGGACCGGGGGGCAGGGTGTGGAGGGCCTGCCCGTGGCGAGCTTTGCAATGGCTGCTTGCCAAAGAAGCACTCACCCATCCAAAGCCAGCAAAGCCCTGCAGACACAGTGGCAGCCCGTGACCCCGCTGCGCTGCTAACCCGGAACCCCCAGTTGTTCTAGAAAACAGCAGCTGGGCAGGTGCTGGACAGCTAAGGGCAAAGAAACCACCGAAACGCTACGCTGCAGCCGGTGAGGGCATCTCGTACTCTCTCTCTCTCTCTCTCACACATACACACACACTCAGAGCCAGTGAGCGTGTCGCACACACACACAGTGAGGGTGTTGCACACACACACACAGTGAGGGTGTTGCACACACACACAGTGAGGGTGTTGCGCGCACACAGCCCTAGGGTCTGGGCGAGCGTCTCAGGTCTTCTGAGGCTGCGTCTTCACAATGCAAAGGGGTTTATTTAGCTCGTGGTTGTGGAGGCTGAAGGTCTAAAACCCGGCAGCCCCGTGGATTCAGCCCCCGGTAGGGCCCCCCGGCTGCACTACAGCGTGGTGTCACCACACTGGGACCCAGGCCTTCAGTACGAGGGTCTCGCGAGGACACACTGAAGCCACGGCCAGACCATGGGGGGGGGGGGGCAATCCTGACGCTACTTTAGAGAGGCGCCAGAGCCAAGTTCCGAGCGTGGAATCTGCACTAGCTCAGGACCACCCTGTGCAGACACGCGGGTGGGCACGCACGTGCGTGTGTCCTGGTCTGGCTGCTGCTGCTGAGACCCCCGGGAGCAGCAATCCATCCGGTGCCAGATCTTGGCTCCCAAGCCCCAATCCCCAGGAACTGGTGCTGGGCTCCCCAGACCCAGGGTTGAGGCAGGGAGATGGCAGACGAGTCTGGAACACCCTCGTGGGCCAGCAGGGGAGGAAGCACTCGAGAGAGGGTGAACGGCTCCCGAGGGGCTCCCCACCACCCAAGCTGGCGCCATCTGCTAAATGAGCTAAGAAGCAGCAGGGGCGGGGCAGGAGAGTGGAGAGAACACCGCCAGGCACACCCTCGGAGACAAGAGTGCAGGTGAGAGCCCCCCCAGGTGGCTGGAGAGCCCGCCATGCTGTGTGCTCCCACAGACTCCCCCAGCAAAGAGAGGCCGCTTTCCTGCACCCAGAGCCTCCGACAGGACACACAGCGGCTGAGCAAGCTGGGGCCATTGTCACAGGGCAGACCCCTGGGCTGAGGCTTGGGGCTGGGGTCCTCCTGTGAGCTGGGATCTGAACTCACCAGGGAGCAGCAGTTGGAAGAGAAGCGGCAGTGACTCCTACCGGCCAGGAGAGGGGGCTGTCGGCTGCTTTGTGGCTTTGTGCCTGTGCTCTGGGTTCCGGCCTGATCCCCAAGCAGCCACAGCTGATGT
>CM027392.1:55712777-55729577 GCA_015711505.1 Sylvilagus bachmani | reverse complement strand
GTCAGCTGGGAGCCTGGGGCTGCCTGGGATGGTGCTCCCCCAGCTGTGGAGTCCTCCTCTTCCTCCTCAGTCTCAGGGGTCAGCTGGGGGCCCGGGGCTGCCTGGGATAGTGCTCCTCCAGCTGTGGAGTCCTCCTCCTCCTCTTCCTCCTCGGCCTCAGGGGTCAGCTGTGGGCCCGGGGCTGCCTGGGATGGTGCTCCCCCAGCTGTCGAGTCCTCCTCCTCCTCTTCTTCAGCCTCAGGGGTCAGCTGTGGGCCCGGGGCTGCCTGGGATGGTGCTCCCCCAGCTGTGGAGTCCTCCTCCTCCTCTTCCTCCTCAACCTCAGGGGTCAGGTGGGGGCCCGGGGCTGCCTGCAGGGCAGGAGCGGTCTTGGAGGCTGTGGCCTGCTGGCCTGAAGCGGGCTCCTCTGCTGTTTCCATCGTCAAGTCTTGGCTCTGGGTGAGACAGGCCTCTCGCTCTGAGACACGAGGGGTGGGCGTGGCCCCAGCGGCCTCCAGGCCACAGGACTCTGGCCCTTCTAGAGGGTGCGGCTGTTCGGCGGCAGCCCTGCATTCCCGCTCTGCCTTCTGGGTGCCCTCCTGGAATGGGGCACTGGGCTGGGCATGGGGCTCCCCGCTGTACAGCCTCTCGTCGTCGGCCCCTGCGTAGGAGGCTGAGTCGCTGTCTGATGAGGCGGCCGAGGTGTCGTCCCGGAAGGCAAAGGCCTCGTCCATGCCCTCTGTGATGGACAGGTCGGACAGCGACTGCAGGAAGGAGGTGGACGTGCTGTCGTCTTCGCCCTCCCCGGCCAGGTCCCTGCCGGGGGCCGGAGCTGCCCGCACCGCCTCCTCTTCCTCCTCCACCTGCTCCTCCTCCTGCTCCTCCTCCTCCTCCTCCTCCTCCTCCTCCTCCTCCGGGTGCAGCGGTGTCACCTCCATGGCCTCCACCTGGAAGATGAGGCTGCCCTGGAAGGACAGGAGGGCTGCGGGGATCATGGGGTCATTGGCCAGGAAGTCCAGGTCGAAGAAGTGGCCCTCCTGGCCCCAGGAGGAGCTGCTGTCTGCGGAGAGACTGGACTCAGCGGACGGGGCTCCCGGCGGCCTGGGTGGGCTCGGCTCTCCTTCATCCACCACGGACCCTGGCGGGGAGAGGCCCCAGCTGGAGGGGAAGTCCAGCCCTTCGGCCAGCGCCAGCAGGCTGAGGGAACAGGATGGTGACGAGGCCCAGCTGTCCCCATCGGCCGTGATGTAGGAGCCCGAGGGCGAGGCGGGTGGAGAGTCCAGCTCAGGCTGGGGGTCCCAGCTGTCCCCGTGGCTGGGGAACAGGGAGTAGGTGGTCTTGGTGGGGGTGGAGGGAGGCGTGAAGAAGGAATCAGGGTCTGGGGGAGGGGAAGGCACAGGAGGGTCACCCTGAGAACACGGCTCGGGGGGTGGGTGCAGGCTGGCACGCCCACCCTCCCGGTCCCTGAGCGCTGGCCCGGCTGCCCAAGGCGAGGTGGGGGCCTGGCACGTTTCCTCGCCCATCACTATCCGGGGCTCCAGGCTCGAGGGCAGTGCCTCTGGGGACAGAGCCTGGGACGGCGGCTCGGGGAGGAGTGTGGGGCTCGGGCCGCCTTCTGCTGCGTCTGCCCAGGCCGAGGAGGCCCCGCCAGGCCCTGCATCCCAGCTGGCACCCTCGGGCTGGGGCCGGGCGCCCGGCTTGCTGGACAGGAACGAGAGGGCCAGGGGACTGGAACCTGGCATCAGGGCCGGGGGCTCCTGCAGGTCCCCTCCCGGGATGGTGGCGGCAGCCGCATCACAGGAGAGATCTGTGGAGACAGAGAAGACGGGACATGGCTCCAGAGCAGGGCGGGGCCGGACTGCCGCTGGGCCGCGTCCTGGGGAGAAGGGAAGGCAGGAGAGGCGGGGTGGGCTGCCCTGGACGGCTTCCCGGAGTCTGTCCGCAGGGAGCAGCTGACGCGGCCTTGTGGAGCGTGGGGCTGTCGCTGCGGGCTACGAAGAAGGCTCCTGGGGACATCAGCCAGCACCCTGTCTGCTGTCTACATAATCAGCGCGGGTCAGCTGGGCCTCACCAGCAGTGGGCAGGGCCCGCTGGGCAGTGCCGGTCCCGTGACAGGGGCAGGGGCCTGCGTGCTGGCCGCTGGGGCACATTCCGGCCTGGCTCATCTCTCTCCTCTCCCCCCGCCAGGGTCTCACCTGGGCCCCGCCTCTGACCTTGTGCCCTCTCCAGCGGTGCAGGAGAAGGGGCAGCTAGCGTCTCCGCAGACCCCCGCGATTTCAGCTGGATGAGAGAGGCTGAGTCGAAGCATCTGGCCCGACGGGCAGCGGTGGGCCGTGCCGGTGACTGAGCCCAGCAGGAGTGCAGGCCCAGCTGAGCCTCTAGTGAGGCCTCTCCGAGGTGGCGGCCACCCCATGGTAGATATGGCCTGCCTCCTGGCCTTTCTCTGGGTCCCACAGCGCCCCTCTGTCCCCAGGCTCCCTGGTGAGGAGGTCACAGGTGTCTGGAACGCCTTCGACCCGCAGCCGTCGCAGTGGCTGTCCCGCAGGGCCTTGGGCCGTGAGGAGACCCCTCTGGTGGCCTCCCCGCCTCGCTGGTCTCCGGCCTCCTGCTCTCTCGCTGTATCACCTTATCAGCGCTAGATCGAGGCGCACTTTCTGCCGCGGATCTTGCTGTTTCGGCCCTGACTTAACTCGGGAGCTGCGGACGTATCTCAGTCCTGATGGCCCCGACATCCCCTCCCTCGCCTGGACCAAGGCCAGGGCCAGCTCCGTCGGAAGCATCTGCTGGGAGCTCTCCTCCCCGCCTCAGCACCAGCCCAATGCTGGCCCAGTCAGGGTGGGGGGCAAGCACTCATCCACGTTCCGGTGGGGGGGGCGGGGACCACACGGCAGAGCTCAGCCAGGACCACGCACGGAGCTGCGCACAGGGCCCCTTGGCAGGCAGCCCGGCTGCCCTCTGCAGAGTCAGGGTGGTGGGCCCTCGGCCACCAGCTAGGACTGCTCACCTGAGGGTGGCACTGCTGGGCACTCACTCTCTGCTACCTGACACGGGGAGTGGGTGTGGCTGGGTGTGTCACTAGATGCCCCAAGGCTGGGCTCAGGGCTCCCAGGGCAGGCCGAGGGCAGCTCTAGGCCAAGGTCAGAATCCAAAGGTCAAAGGTTTTCTGCACTCATTCAAGGTCACCAAGCGAGAGCAGAGCCGGCACAGGGCCTGGTCCAGGGAGTCCTGGCCTGCATGGCTCCCACCCAGGGCAGAAGCAGCAGCCTGTGTCACCCAGGCCAGCCCTGGACGCAGCCTGGGCCCCTCCCCAGGTGACTCCTCGCGACAGCAAGGTGCCCTTGGCTCTGCCCCAGCCGCACACGGCAGGCCTCCAGCAGGGGCCATCCGGGCAGCTGCGTCCAGGGCTTCGCCAAGGGCGCCGGGGCCCCGCCCCCAGGGCTTCCCTCCCGGGCTGCCCAGGCCCCGCCATCCCCGCTCCTGAACCCCAGCAGGTGTGGCCCTGGGCTGAAGTTGAGGGCCCTACGGGTGGGCGCCCCCTAGGCCTTCCAGACTGCTGCCCACTCCCCCACCCCCAACTCCGGAATCGCAGCCTGCCTGGGTCCAGAGCTGCCCAGCCCCGCCGACCGCAGCTCCGCAGACAATGAGGCGCGGCCCCGCAGGCGGGACGCGCCAGGGCGCACGGAGCCCTGAAAGCCCGGGTGACAGGCCCGGGTGGGCCCCCGCGTCGCTTCTGGCTCCCGGGGTAGGCACTCCCTGCCCTGCGCCCGTCCCCGAAGTCCTGGGCTTGGGGAACAGGGGTCGCGGGAGGGGGGGGGGCGGGCCGCGGACAGGGCAGAGGGGGCGCGGCGGCGGAGAAAGGAGAGCGCGGGGAAGGGGCGCGGGTGCGGCCTCACCTGTGCGGGGCCCGGGCCCGCCCGCCTCGGGCAGCAGCAGCTCGGCTCGCGCAGCCTCCCCTGGCATGGCCTGGCCGTCTGCCCGCCGGTCCCTCGATGCCTCTGTCCCTCGGTCCGTCCGTCTGTGCCGCCGCCCGGCGGAGGCTGCGCGGCCACCGCCCCTCGGCCGGGTGTGGGGAGCGGATGACGTCGGCGCCGCCCCGCCCGCCGCCCCCCTCCCGCGCGGGCGCGCGCCCGGCACTGCAGAGCGCGGGCCCGAGGAGGGGCGGGGGCGCCTGCGCCTGGCCTGGCCTTGCCCGCAGCATCCTCCCCTTTACCAGGCAGGGGCTCGGGGCCACTCGGAGGCTGGGCACCCCCAGAGTGGCATCACCCCGAGCCGGGAAGACGCGGGGAGTTGTCTGGAGCCCGGTGCGGGGGCCCGGCAGGGCGGCCCCGCCCCGCGCGATGCCTCCATCCCGCGGGGAGCGGCAGCCGCGGCTGGGAGGGATTGGCTGGTCCTCTCCGTCGTCGGTCGCCGTGGCAACCGCCTCCTGTCTCCGTGGCAACCGGAGTCGGAGCCCGAGAGTGCGCCGCGGGGAAGGCAGCCCGGGCGAGCTCCTGGGCCAGGCCTCCGGGTCCCCAGTTTCCCCGCAGCCCCGTGCCTGAGCTCGCCGGTCCGCCTCCCTCCATGCGGGCCGGCTCCAAGGATGGCGCCCGCCTTGCTGAGCGCGCGCCCCCTCTCGCCGTGCCAGGCACCGGCCAGCGATGAACGAGGCATTGTCAGCACCCTGGGCTGGGGTGAGGAGTCAGAGCAGCCATTGTCGCAGGCATGGCTGCTGCTGCCAGCGGCCGCCCTCCCACGCAGCCCCCGGACCTCGCGAGGCTCGGGGCCGCACACCTGGCTGCTGGCAGGCCCCGCCGTATCCCGGGGCGCCCAGCCCAGCCCAGCCTCCTCCCACTCGGGCGCGCGCCTCCTCTTGGCCCTTAAGGATCTGCATCTTGGCCTCCCAAGCGCTCCACGACCGGCAGCGCGACCGCAGGGCGAGGGGCTTCCTGTCTGGACAAGCGTCTCTGCTCCTCCGGGCTAACTCAGACACAACCCAGAAGAGCAAGACAGAACTGGGACAGAGGGACAGGATGGGCCACCCACCCAGTGGGAGACCCAGGCCCAGAGCCTCCTGACCCTTAGCCTCCCCAGCAGAGGCGGTCCGGAGTCTTCTTTCCCCATTCGGAGTGGGGGCCCCGCTGACACCAGCACCGAGCTGGGCACATCTGGCAAGGGGTCTGCCTTCCCCTGGGCCTGAGGCTGCCCCCACCGACCCAGAGGCTCCTGGAGGTGGGGCATGGCAAGGGGGTCCCACAGCAAGGAGCCAGCACTCAGTGGAGGAGACCTCCTCAGATGAAGCTGGACTGGCACCTGCAGCTCTGCCTTGGCAGAGTGGCTGGGAGAAGTCCCCCAAACAGCAGGGACCCCTGGGCATGAGGTAGCCCAAAAGCCAGAGGTATGGGTAAACAACGGTAATCCTTCTGTGTGTCTCCTAACACATACGTGATGGCCAAAACAAAACTGCTTTTGTTTTAAGATTTACTTATTGAAAGAATTACAGAGACCGGCACAGTGAGAGAGATCTTCTATCCACTGGTTCATTCCCCAAATGGCTGCAACAGGAGCCAGCAGCTTCCTCTGGAACTCCCACGTGGATGCAGGGGCCCAAGCAGTTGGCCCATCCTCTGCTGCTTTCCCAAGCCCGTTAGCAGGGAGCTGGAATGGAAGTGGAGCAGCTGGGACTTGAACTGGTGCCCATATAGGATGCTAGTGCCACTTAACCTGCTGCGCCACAGTGCCAGTACCAAAACCAAAACAAAAAAATATATATATTTTTTTGACAGGCAGAGTGGACAGTGAGAGAGAGAGAGACGGAGAGAAAGGTCTTCCTTTGCTGTTGGTTCACCCTTCAATGGCCGCCACGGCCGGCGCGCTGCAGCCGGCGCGCTGCAGCCGGCGCACTGCGCTCATCTGATGGCAGGAGCCAGGTGCTTCTCCTGGTCTTCCATGGGGTGCAGGGCCCAAGCACTTGGGCCATCCTCCACTGCACTCCTGGGCCACAGCAGAGAGCTGGCCTGGAAGAGGGGCAACCGGGACAGAATCTGGTGCCCCGACCGGGACTAGAACCCGGTGTGCCGGTGCCGCAAGGCGGAGGATTAGCCTGTTGAGCCACGGCGCCTGCCTTTTTTTTTTTTCCCCAAAACCAAAAAAATTGTAAAACCACTTGCTACTGAACAAACTTTATTTTTAGATTTTTTTAAAGTAAATTTAATTTCTTTTAAAAGATTTATTTCTTTGAGAGGTAGAGTTACAGAGAGAGAGAGAGAGAGAGATAGAGTCTTCCACCTGCTGGTTCACTCCCCAAATGGCCGCAACAGCTGGAGCTGCGCAGATCCGAAGCCAGGAGCTTCTCCTGGTCTCCCACACGGGTGCAGGGGTCCAAGCACTTGGGCCATCTTCAACTGCTTTTGACACTGGACAAATCTGAAAGCAGGAGCGAGAAAGGGACTGGAATGGAGTAGTTTGCACACCTCCCTCCGAGTGACCAGACACGAGTGTAGACCACAGCAAACCCGGCTGTCTTTTCCATACCCAGAGGGATCTTTCAGAAAAGTGCGCGGTGACACATCCAAACCCGCTGTCAGTCAAGACCGAGCAGCAGTGATCCACAGCAAAGCAAGAGAAGAGAAACAAAGGAGCAGAAACCAAAGACACAGCGCGGCAGACTTAACCCTTAACATTTGTCAGTATAACCAGGCCGGACAAAAGGCAGAGACTGGCAGAGTGGAGAGACAAGGGCTGAATCATGCTGCTCACGACAGACTCACTTCCGACTCAGTGGCAGGGGCCAGTGCTGTGCTCCGTGGGTTACGCCCACCTGTGACGCCTGCATCCCACCTGAGCGCTGGTTCCAGCCTCAGCTGCTCTGCTTCCAATCCAGCCACCGGCTCACGCGCCTGGGAGAGCAGCAGAAGGGCTGGTGCTTGGGCCCTGCACCCACACAGACCTCTAGGGAGTTCCCAGCCCCTGCCATGGCGGCTCTCTAGGGAGGAAACCAGTGGATGGATGATCTCTCTCTTCCCCCTTCTCTGTAACTCTTTCAGATAAATAATTTTTTAAAATCGAGTAACATAGGAATGTTGGAAGTAAAACAACAGCAAAAGTCACCCCACGTGAACACTGCAAACATCGGTCAAACAGGAAGAGAGAAAACCAGCAAACCTGACACGAGGCAGGGACGGGTCCGTTGTACGTGAGGAAGCAGACGTTCGAGCCCAGAGGACTGTCAGTGGTCGAGGGACTTTCGGTAAGGAATCAGCCACGCAGAACCCAGCAAGCCCAACATGCGGGCACCAAACACAGCCTTGAGACACAAAGTGAACCGAACTGGACAGGGAAACAGGCAACGCAGCGTTTTCAGCTGAAGACTTCCACTCCTCTCAGCACTGACGGCATTTCTAGACAGAAAAGCAGTCTGGGAGCGGATCTGAAACCAGCAGTGGGGCCAGTGTTGTGGCCAGGCCTGGTCCTGGCATCTCTAAGTCTTCAGCCGGTTGGGTTGCTGAAGGTCAGCCATAAGCACTTCACTGCTCACCCACGCGTGCTGAGAGACCAGCAGGGAGGCCAGCGGTCGCCCTCGCCAGGCTCATCGGGGTCTGTGGCCCCTGCAGGGGAAGAGAGAGGAAGAGAAGGCAGAGTAGCTTCCAGAACGAAGGACTGAAGAGCTCACTGAAACCCGAGAAGAGATTTTTCAAAACAATGAAGCCGCTGGAACCGGTCCACAGGACAAGCCGCCCGTGCAGACGCATCTGTTCGGGAGGAGCCGTGACTCATCAAGTGCAGCAGAGGGCAGAGACAGCCCTCAAACGGGGAGCACGCACCTCCAGCTGCTCACCTCCTCAGGGCTTACTGTCCAGGCGCACGGGGCTCCATGCAGTAACAACTAATAAAAATAAGAAACAGGCCGACTAAAGATGGTCAGACGACCTGCATTTCTCACTGAGTATATGGAAGGTGCGTCCCATCCATCCGGGGAGTGCAAATCAAGACCCCAATGCAGGATCGCCTCACCCCAGGAGGCGCTGTCACACACACACCAGAGCCAGTGCTGGCGAGGACGTGGGCCAGGGGAACTCTAACTGTAAGTGGGTACGGTCACTGTGGAGAGCAGCACAGAGGCAGAGACGCCGTACGACCCGGCAATCCCACACCTGGGTGTATCTCCAAAGGAAAGCAGGCATCGGCTCTCACATCTATTGCAGCACCGTTCACAACGGCCGAGATAAAGCACCAACCTGGAGGGGCCGACGCCGTGGCACAGGTTACCAAGCCTTCACCTGCGGCACCCATATGGACATGGGTTTGAGTCCCGGCTGCTCCACTACTGACCCACTCCCTGCTCACGCACCTGGGAAAGCAGTTCAAGATGGCTCAAGTCCTCGGGCCCCTGCACCCACGTGGGAGATCCAAAAGAAGCTCCTGGCTTTGGTCTGGCCCAGCCCTGGCCACTGTGGCCACTTGGGGAGTGAACAAGCAGAGGAAAGCTGTCTCTTCCTCTCAAAATAAATATCCTTTATGGGGCTGGACTGTGGCGCAGTAGGTTAATGCTCCACCTGTGGTGCCGGCATCCCCTATGGGTGCCAGTTCGAGCCTCAGCTGCTCCTCTTGCAATGCAGCTCTCTGCTGTGGCCTGAGAGAGCAGTGGATGGTCCAAGCACTTGGGCCCCTGCACCTGTATGAGAGACTAGGAAGAAGCTCCTGACTTCGGACAAGCCCAGGTCCGGCCGTTGTGGCCCTTTGGGGAGTGAAGCAGTGGACGGATGGAAGACCTGTCTCTCCCTCTGTAACTCTACCTCTCAATAAATAAATAAGTACAAATCTTAAAACAAAAGTTCATGGGTAAATGGACTTAGAAATATGAGTTTGGCAGTGTCTGGCATAGTGCTTGAGGCCCCGTTCACGTACACCCTGGTGAGCAGGGTTGGATCCCTACCGCCTACAGAGGAGGCCTGGATCGAGTTCCTGGCTCCTGATTTTGGCCTGGCCCAGTCTGGGCTGTTGTGGGTATGTGGGGAATGAACCAGCAGATGGCAGCCCTGTCTCCTTACCTCTCAAATTAACAGATAAAATGAACGAGAACATACCCAGAGTGGGAGACACTGTCTGGCTGGTCAGATATTTGATAAGAGACTTACCCTAGAACACACAGCCTTTATAGCTCAGTAAGGAAGACAAACTATTTAAGATAGGCAAAGAATCTGCATAATACAAGCATACATGCAAATGTCCCGCTCATGAAGAGATGCTTAGTGTCATCAGTTACCAGGAAAAAGCCAGTAAACCCGTGAGCTCCCACTTCCAGCCAGTCGGGGTCTGAGCGGCAGACTCCCGTGTGGTGGCCGTGGAGAAGCCAGAGTGGACAGGCTGCAGCCTCTCCTGGGCTGCACACTTCCGCCAAGAGCCGTGTGCAGCCCAGCTCCCTGCTCACGCCCCCGGGCAGGCGGCAGGCGGCCCCAGCACCTGGGCTTCTGCCACCCTGTGGGATCCCGGTGGAGTCCGGGCTCTGCTTCGCCTTGGCTCAGTCCTGCTGTTGCAGCCACTGGGGAGTGAACCAAGGGATGGGAGATCTCGGTCTCCATCTCTCTCTGGGTCACTCTGGCTTTCAAATAAACAAATGTTTTCTTAAAAGTATATAATAAATTATTCACTCATAACAGGACTGAGTGCTGACACCTGCCAGAGCCGAGGAAGCCACAGAAAGCAGAGCCTGTGTGGTCCCGGTGGGGCGGAGGTTCCGAGGAGGCGAATACCCAGACCGGTGGCTGTGTGTGGCAGGGGGAGCAGGTAGGGAGGTGATCAGCGAGCTGGAAAATTGATAGTGGTGATGGCTGCATATAACTCGAGACTGGGTTTGGGCCACCACCTGCAGTGTCGTCATCCCATACGGGCGCCAGTTTGAGTCCCGGCTGCTCCACTTCCAGTCCAGCTCTCTGTGATGGCCCAGGAAAGCAGAAGACAACCCAAGTGCGTGGGCCCCTGCACCCGCGTGAGACCCGTAAGATGCTCTTGGCTTCAGGTTGGCCCAGCTCCAGCCATTGTGTCCATTTGGGAAGTGAACCAGCAGATGGAAGGCCTGTCTCTGCTTCTCTAACTCTGCTGTTCAAATAAATAATAAATCTTAAAAAAAAAAAAACCACGTGGTTACATATTTTAAATGGGTGACATGTATGGCCCATGAATTGTATTTAAAACTTTTTTTTAAAAAAGGCATATGGACTGGAAAGAAAGAAATAAAAACTACGCCTATTTGCAGAGGAAATGACTGTTTTCATAGGAAATCCAACAGAATTTTAAAAGTGCATAAAACTGATAGTGGATAAAAATCAACCCCATGTACTAACGACAAACAGGTGTGGTCCAGAATAACACCATTTACCACCACTCTAAGAAATGTTACCGTCTTAGGTACAAACCTACAAAATGCAGACCACAGGACATTGATGAAAGCGATCAGAGACCGAGTAGCAATGCAGAGGCTGCGTGCTGGACCCAGGGACAGGTTGGGGGTGGGGTCAGCATGGCAGAGGAGTGGCGACTTCCCAAACCCATCTGTAGGATTAATGCCTCTCCTAAAACCCCAGCAGGGGGCAGGTGTGTGGCCTTGGGATACCCGCATCCTGCTGAAGCGCACCCTGGCAGGCAGCAGGCGGCGGCTTGAGCCCTCGCTGCCCACGCCAGGGCCCTGGATGGAGTCCCAGGGCTCCGGCCTGGCCTGGCCCGGCCCATCTGTAGCAGGCATTTGAGGAGGGAAACAGCAGATGACAGATCTCCGCCTTTCTCATAAAAATACATAAAATTCCAGCCAGGCTTTTCTTACAGACACGTCATTTAAAAATGTACACGAAAGGGCAAAGAAACCAGAGTGGCTCCACCCTCCTGCAGAAGAAAGTAGGACCCCTTCAGGCCCACCTCATGGCTACCGTTCTGAAGCAAGTGTGAGGCTGGGAGGGGACGGTGGCTTTGATCACCGGCACAGACCTGCAAATTCGCCCAACGCTTTCCGCAGGAGCGCAACTCACGTCCCCGGGCAGGGGCGGCCTCTCCAGTGTGCGGATTGGGAGCTACCGGACATCTGGAGGCAGGAACAAGCCCAAACCTCGTGTCCCACCGAAATCATGCACCCCCCCCCCCAAAATACTCCCTCCATTTGCATAAGTCCTAACGCTATCCTCCACATGCATCATGGACTTACGGCACAATTGCTCACTGGTAAAGTGAGGCTCAGCACAGGAAGCATAAACCAGAGGGAAAACTGCACGTGGGCTCCAGCAGAGCAAAACCTCTGCCCTTGGGAAGACCGTGGGTGCCGAGGGGACGAACTCACAGTCCAATCACAACACCGGCAGAAAGACAAGGCATGTCACGAAGGCCAACTCCTTAGCCCCGTATGGGAGACGGAAAGGTGGCTCAATAGGTCTTCAGGGACCTGCAAGCGAAAGCCATGACCCCCCTGCCACACCCCGTCACTGAAGCAGGGGGCCGGCAGCGGCCGACTCTGAGCGGGACGCCGCACCTGTGTGGAGTCCCTGGGGTGGAGGCCCAGCCGTGCTCCCATTCCCAGCCAACACCATCCCGGGAGGCAGTGGGTGAGGACTCACACACTCGGGTCTCTGCCACCCACGCGCGAGATGTGGATTCAACTTCGGGCTCCTGGCTTCAGCCTGGCGCAGCGCTGGCTGTACGGGCATTTGGGAAGTGAGCCAGGATTTGAAGATTGGTGTCTGTCATTCAAGTTAAGAGAAACCAGTGACTCCCACCTGACTCCGGGAGGGTGGGTGCCGGCTCGTGCCCTGCTGGGGGTGACGTGCAGCCACCCGGAAAACAGGCTGGCAGCTTCTACAGAAACCCCAGCAACCCCACCTGACCGGGACCTGCCAACTTACAGGGAACCTGGACACAAATGCTGTGGCCACTTTATCAATAGGCAACACTTAGAAACCAGCCAGCGGCTTGCAAGGGTCGGCGGCAGGGTGGGGGACAGCATCCCACCTGTCCTGGACAGACCACCCCAGGATTCCCGTCCCGGAAGCCCTGTGAGGTCAAGGGCCACAGGCCGGCAGACGTGGCACCTACAGCCACCAAGGCAATGGCACTGTGCTCCAGCCCGACCCCGCCCAGCGCACACAGGAGCTGCCGGGGCAGCGTGCAGTGCAGTCCTCCAATGACAAGGTGACCCGTAAGAACCTCAGAATCAAAGCCACCGCCCGGAGCGGTCAACACACGAGCTTTTATTTTGTCATAGCCACACACACAAGGACCTCTGTGGCCAGCCGTGAAGCTCCCGGGCACGCCCACCAAGAACCCCGCCACTGCCTGGCCCGCGTGCTCTTGCCCCCCCACTCTGGAATGCTCTCCCCGCCTCCCCCCCCAAGATCAGCTCAGCTGCTCTCCCCAACACGATCCTGTGATGGCCCAGAGCTCAGAGAGCTGGGCGTCAGCCTTGGGCACCACAGCCTCCTCTGCATTCAGCCCCTCCAGTTTCTGGGGGAGCCTGGGTGGAAATGACAGCTGTCCCTGCTGGGGCAGAGTCCTGGGACAGCAGCACGAGGCTCTGGTTGGGCCACTCCACATGGCTTCTGCCTCACGTCCCATGGAGTCGGCAACGGGCTTTTCTGTCCGAGCATCAGGGCCTCCCAGGTGCTCACCAGGCCTCCAATCACTTGTAAACCTCGGGGTGCTCCACTCGCCTGAGCTGAGCAGCTGAGGGGAGCCTCCCCAGGGGACCACAGCTCGGTAACCAGCCCTGGATCCGGATCCCAGGGCTCCCCCTGGTCTGCGGGGACCAACCGCAGAAGCCCGGACATTGGCTGGCTTGTGTGGATGCAGAACACACGCCGGGAAGGGGCCCTCGGGCACTGAGGAGCAGTCAGGAGCTGCCCTCCTCCAGCTGCCGCCGGGGTGCTCAGGAGCCATTCCCCACCCCCAAAGCAGACAGGTGGGCAGGTGAGGCGACAAAGCCCGGGAGCCTCCCAACAGTGACAATGAATTCTTTAATTTATTGCCCACAAGGGAACCGCAAGTCCCTGAGCCGCGGGGTAACTCCCACTCGGAGTAAGGCCCAGCGCTCAGATGCCACCTCCTGCCCACCAGGGGTCCAGAGCCAGGCCTGGGTGTGCCGTGCACACCGGCGCCACGCATCACTTGGCCAGCTCCTCGGCCACCGCTTTGCGCATCTTGTCCTTGAGGTAGGCGCCTTTCTGCCATTCAGACTTGAGTTCCAGCCACTCGTAGTAGGGGACCTGGAGGGGACGACAGGTCATGTGGTGGGGGCCTCCTGGGTGACCCGGCTCTGCACACCTGCCTCTTGGCCCCCCTGTCCTCAGGGATGGCCCTGGCACTGCAGCCAATGCATGGGGAGGCTCTGGCTCTGGTAGTGCCAGAGGGGTCTGCAAACCACCAGGCCCAAGGAAGCTTCTGGATTTTAAAGGGTTAACAGGAATCACAGGCCAGAGAACCTCCCAGGAGACGTGTGCAGTCCGGCAGGTGAGGGCTCAGCGCCAGGCCAGGGTCTTGCTGGTCTGCCCCTCCCCAGGAAGAGGCCCTGACCTCGGGGCAGAGGCTCGACTTCCTTTCCTCACCTGGGAACGGGGATTCCAGCCCTGCTCACTGAGGGTGAATGAGAGGTGTGGTGGCTTCCACATCAGGGGGTCAAGCCCCAGCTCCTACGGGGCAGGTGGAGTGGGGACCAGGGCAGCTCAGGGCCCAGGCCAGGCACCGTCTCCACTCCGGTTCTAGGCTGAGGGCTTCCCTTAGGCAGTGACCACCACCCAGCAGACACTCACGTCCACTACCAGGAAGCCGGCGGCCAGCAGGTGGCGCCGGGCCAGGACAAAGCGGCCCAGCAGGTCCTTGCTCCGGGTGATGAAGCTGGGGAACTCCCACCTCAGGAAGGCGAGCCTGGCGGGAAAGGGGAGTGGGGGTCCAATGAGTGCTTCCTCTCCCGTCCTGGGAGGAGGGAGACAGCAGAGACAAGACAGCCACCTGCGGCCTGGGTCAAGAGCTGCTGGGCCCTGTGGCTTTCACCAGGGCTGCAACCTGGGGGGATCCGGCCACCCACCTCTTAGCTCCCAGGGGCAATGGCTGGCCCCCCGCCGGCTGGGCAAGGTGAGGTGCCACAAAGTCCCTCAGAGGCAGGAACTGACCGTCGGCGTCCAGAAGCACCTCCGCGTCTGGGGGAGGCACGCGTGTGAGTGCACATGGCAGGTCCCTGAGCTGCCCTGTCCCCTCCCCCACCCCAGGATGGATGGACAGGAACCCCAGGGTCTGGATGGTTCCTACCACGAGGGGCAGTGTAAGACCACTCTAATTCAGGCCCTGGGGAACTGGGGGTGTCCTCACCCAGCACCCAGCCGTACTGCGTGGACACATCGAAGCTGCCCCGGTCGGCGCCCCCTAGCAGCCCCTTCAGCGTCTCCTGCAGCTCCTTCTGCAAGGGGGTCGCCTTCTGGTCAGGGGCCGGGGGCCTGGGGGCCACGGCCAGGGCCGGCAGGAGGGGACCGGAATAGTCCGGGTGCTCCAGGTGCGCCGTGGTGCTGATGTGCAGCAGCTTCTGGAAGGTGCTCTGATCCTTGGGAGACCTGGCCTCTGGGGCAGGAGCAAGCGAAGGGGGCAGGCTGAGGCCGGGACGCGCAGAGCTGCGGGAGGAGGCCCCTGAGGGCAGGCAGGGGCCACCACCCCCCGCCCAGCGCCTGAGGTCCGCAGGCAGCAGCGATGCCTGTGGTCGCAGGCACTCCAGGAACAGAGCCACGGCTGGGACCCCACCACGGCCTCCCCCGGTTCTACGCAAGCAGGGAAGCCTGCGGCTCACCGAGAAGCGGGGTGTGGAATCCAGGGTGGAGGACAGCGCGGAGCTGTGCCTCCCGCACCTGCTGCAGCACACACAGAGCCCACACCAGGTCCACCTGCAGAGCCGGCTCCAGGCTCGCCAGCGCCGGCCCCAGCCTCTCGTGCACCTGGCGGGGACACCCCTGCAGTGAGGAGAGGCCCCACCCTGCGCACTCCTGGGAGAGGAGCACCTGAGGCAGCAGCCAACGGGAAGGGGTTGGGGGGACGAGGGGCCGTACCAGGCTGAAGAACTCTTCCTCTTGCTCTGGACGGAAGTTCAGGCGGGCAAAAGCCAGCAGCACGCTGCACAGGTGAGGCAGGGTGACGTCCTGGGCTCTGTTCAGGATGTGCTGGACAGTCAGGGGTGGCAGAGGACAGGATGAGCTCGCAGCCGGCAGCCGCTGCCCCTGCCTGGCTCTGAGTCTGAGGGTGGCCAGGGCTGCTCCCCCCCACCTCAGTGCCCCTGAACCACCCTGCACAGGCGGTTGTCGGCAGGTCAGGAGGGTTCTGAGCAGACCCTCAGCCCCAGCCTCGTGGAAACACGATGCTCAGTGGGAGAACACGAGAGCACTCCATGTGTCCACCACTGAACAGTAAGCGTTTCTCCCACACAAGCTGAAACATCTCAACTGGCAGCCCTGTGAGCATTCCTGACCACCTTGGCTTCCCCGAGCCACTGGCTCCCACAGAACCCGTGAGCCAGCTCTCAGTTCACCTGGACAAAGGCCTCGAACAGAGGCACGTTGAGCCACTTGAGAAAGGCGAAGGACTTGGCGCAGCGGGCCACCTCGGCGGGGGTCAGGCTGGGCAGGAGCGGCAGCAGGTCAGCAGCCAGGCGCTGGGCCACCTGGGTCTGGTGGAAGCTCAGCTTGCCTTCGGGACAGAGCAGAGCACAAGCTTAGACCCCCCCCCACACCATGCCCTCAGCTCCAGGGCTCAGTGTCTGCGACCAAACTTATCCCTGAGCCCGAGTGCGGGGCAGGGCCCATGAGCCGCAGCGTTTCTGTGGCAGCCTTCTGGGCCAGCGCCCGCCACGGCAGGCAGGTGCTGAATTTGACACGGCTGCAGGTGTGTGCCAGCCAGCGCCTCACCATAGGCGTAGGTCAGGTCCAGGAGCACACTCTTCGTCAGCGGGAAGGGCTTCTGCACCAGGTGGTAGGAGATGGCCCGCAGCAGGGGCACCGACCGCCGGCCCTGTGCCGCCAGCGTCACCAGCACCTTCCTCATCTCTTCGGGGCCAAACTGCTCCACCAGCTCCAGGCACTGTCAACCACAGCCGTGCAGGGGTCAGCCCGGTGGCCAGAGGCAGCGGGGACGAGCTGGGGGCAGGGGTCCCATCCAGTGCAGCCCCTGTGAGACAGCAACTGGGCCTGAGCTGACCCAGCACGGGCTCAGCTGTGCAGGGCCAGCCTCCTGCCCGCCCTGGGCCCAGAACTCCTGTCTGCAGCCAAACTTATCCCCAGGTCCCAGAGTGGGGGACCTGGGGCCCATGAACTGCAGAGCTCGCTGTGGCAGTCACCTGGCCAGCCCACACCACCACAGGCGGGGGCTGAATTTGACTTGACTGCAGGGGCCGCCCAGGGCTGGCCTGCGCCCGGCCAGTGCCTCTGGGCCACTTAGGGGACATCTGCTTTGTTGCCTCTCGAGATCACACACACACACACACACACGGAACTCTGGGACGCAGTGCTGGATTAACACAGCTACAGAGTGACCACCCGCAGCCCTCTGCTCTCACAGGACTGTCACCCAGGGAACAGCCGCAAAGCCCCCAGGGCACAGGCTGGGTGCCGGCGTGTGAGCCCCATACCTTGTCTTCCAGGCGGTTCATCAGCGACTCCGAGAGGTGCCCTGCCTTCGTCATCATGGTCACTACCATGCGGCTGTCGTCGATCTCCGTCCAGCGCCTCTCCAGGTGCACGAGCAGCTCGGCCAGCAGCTCCTGGGAGTGCTGCCCCTGCATGGAGGCTGCGCAGGCCTCGGCCAGGAAGGCCAGGTGCTTGTACTTGAGCCTCCGCA
>CM027392.1:55695438-55712277 GCA_015711505.1 Sylvilagus bachmani | reverse complement strand
TCCCAGGCAGCCCCGGGCCCACAGCTGACCCCTGAGGCCGAGGAGGAAGAGGAGGAGGACTCCACAGCTGGGGGAGCACCATCCCAGGCAGCCCCGGGCCCCCAGCTGACCCCTGAGGATGAGGAAGAGGAGGAGGAGGACTCCACAGCTGGGGGAGCATCATCCCAGGCAGCCCCGGGCCCCCAGCTGACCCCTGAGGCTGAAGAAGAGGAGGAGGAGGACTCCACAGTTGGGGGAGCACCATCCCAGGCAGCCCCGGGCCCCCAGCTGACCCCTGAGGCCGAGGAGGAAGAGGAGGACTCCACAGCTGGGGGAGCACCATCCCAGGCAGCCCCGGGCCCACAGCTGACCCCTGAGACCGAGGAGGAAGAGGAGGAGGAGGACTCCACAGCTGGGGGAGCACCATCCCAGGCAGCCCCGGGCCCACAGCTGACTCCTGAGGCCGAGGAGGAAGAGGAGGACTCGACAGCTGGCCGATCACCTGCTCCCAGGGCACTGTCCCAGCCCTGCCAGGAGAATGCCGGCACCACCTTGGGCCCGGATCCTGGCACTGCAGAAGGCCCTCCCTCTCCACAGGAAGAAGTCAGCCGTACCTCGTGCCCAGACCCTCCTCAGAATGCAACAGCAGCAGGACCAGACCTCCCTCCAGCTCCGCCCGGGCCCCCACAGGCCCTCCCACCCGACTGTCCCACGGCAGGCTGCCCAGCTGGTCCAGAAGCTACGGCTGCCAGCGGCCCGCAGGCCGCAGGGACCAAGGACGCCGAGCCCATGGCTTCCCAGAACCAGCAAGGTGTGGCCTTAAGGGCAAGGCCAGCTCTGGAGAACAAGTCCACAGCGCCCCCTGCAGGCCCAGCGCTGCCAGTCGTGGGCCAGGCCCAGCAGGATGAGCCGGAGCCAGCGGCAGAGGCCGAAGACGCAGGGCCCACCTCCGGCATGGAGGCCCCCGGTCCCCCCGAGCCTGCCTTTGACACCGGGGGGTCAGCAGCTGCACCTGAGCGGGAGGCGAGTTCCAGAGCCCACGTGCACGAGGCTGAGAAGCGGAGGCGCGGAGGCCCCGAGCCACTGGCACAGGGACATGGTGGACCCAGGTCAGCACCCCCAGGTGCAGGCAGCCAGGGGCGGCCCCCGAGCCCAGCCAGGGAGGGAAAGCGTCCGAGTGGCAAGTGCACCTCGAGGCCCAAGCTTCCCACAGCCAAGCTGGCAGAGGCTGGGCTGGGCTCCTGCCCCAAGGCCCCGGCAAGGGCTGCATCCAGGCTGGCCAGGGGCTGCCCCGAAGAGCCTGCCCCGTCTACACCCTGCCGACAGCCAGAGCCCGTGTTGGGCCTGGGCCGTTCCCAGGTGGTCCCCAGTGTCCTCAGCCCCACCCCACCTCAGCCTCCAGAAGACCCTGCCCGGGCCCTGCCCACTGCACCCCAGCACAGGCACCCGGGCTCCCTCGGCCCCTGCCTGTGCCAACACCCCCAAGACTCCCTGGACAACGAGGAGCCTCCAGACTCTCCGGCTCCCCCGACGTCCAGGGCAAGAGCCCAGCGGGCCACGGCTGCAGTCTCAGGAACCCCGCGGCTGCCAGGGCCCAGGCAGCAGGCTGGCCTCGCGGCCCGCTCCCCGCTCCCGAGCCCCGAGGCAGCCCCCACCGATGCCAAAGACGTGGCCTCGGGGCCTCTGCCCCCCTGCCAAGTGCCTGCTCCACCCGGGCCCAGCAGCCTGGCGGACACCCCAGGGGCCCCGGCCCCCGAGCAGCGAGAGGACGAGGACAGCCCTGCGGAAGGTGAGGGGGCCGAGGGTGCGCAGTTCTGGGTGGGGGAGCTCCGCCCGCTGCAGCATGAGCCAGGCTTCTCCCTCATGCCTCCCCCCTCCCCCAGACTCACCACGGGCCCCAGGCTCGGGCCAGCACTCGGACAGTCACGGGGAGTCGTCGGCCGAGCTGGATGAGCAGGACGTCTCGGCACCTCAGCCGGCGCAGTGCCCGGCCCAGGTGCCTGGTCCCAGGGGGAGGGCGGGGCCTCTGGCGGGGGGGGCGGGGCCACACAGCACCCAGGGACGCTCAG
The DNA here is from genome assembly GCA_015711505.1 of Sylvilagus bachmani. NCBI lineage: Eukaryota > Metazoa > Chordata > Mammalia > Lagomorpha > Leporidae > Sylvilagus > Sylvilagus bachmani. The sequence continues at coordinate 55,710,229 of CM027392.1, read as the reverse complement.
CCCCTGGCCTTTCTCGTCCAGGCCCCGGCCAGCAGCAGCGAGGACACCATCACCAAAGCCAAGCAGAGTCGCAGTGAGAAGAAGGCCCGAAAGGTGGGCTGGGGCACCCGGGTAGGGGCGTCCTCCCCACGGCTAACGAGATCCCAGCCGCAGCGGGGCCTTCGGCCATGCAGCGGCCCACACGCCTTCCCCGGGCCTCTGCCTCCCTCGCGGCCCCGGCCAGCACCAGGCCTGAGCCCCGTCCGCCCGCTGCCCGCAGGCGATGGCGAAGCTGGGCTTGCGGCAGATTCCTGGAGTCACCAGGATCACCATCCAGAAGTCCAAGAACATCCTCTTCGTCATCGCCAAGCCCGACGTGTTCAAGAGCCCAGCCTCGGACACCTACGTGGTCTTCGGGGAGGCCAAGGTGCCCCGGCTGGGGCTGTGTCAGGTGGGGGCGGGGCTGGGGCGTGGGGAGAGCGGGGCTCGGCTCACCCAGCCACCGTGTGCTGCAGATCGAGGACCTGTCCCAGCAAGTGCACAAAGCCGCGGCCGAGAAGTTCAAGGTCCCCTCGGAGCCCTCGGCCCTGGTGCCCGAGTCACTGCCCGGGCCCCGGGTGAGGCCTGAGTGTGAAGAGGAGGAAGAGGAGGAGGAGGAGGAGGAGGAGGTGAGGCCGAGGCTCCGGGACCCCAGTTCCGGGTGGGCTCTGCCCAGGGACGCCAGGCAGCGGCCGATACCACCTTGTCCCCCCACAGGTGGACGAGGCCGGGCTGGAGCTGCGTGACATCGAGCTGGTGATGGCGCAGGCCAACGTGTCCAGGGCCAAGGCTGTGCGGGCCCTGAGGGACAACCACAGTGACATCGTGAATGCCATCATGGTGAGTGAGGCTGCCCAGTCCCTGCCCCTTGCCGTCCGTGGGCCAGGCAGGGCCCCTCCCCCACACGACCCCCCTGTGCCACTGTTCTGCAGGAACTGACCATGTAGCTGCCGACCAGACGCGGGACCACCGTGCACCTCCCTCCATTGCTGCTCAATAAACCAGTGCCCCTCACACGCTCTGCGCCGTCCTCCTCACCAGCTTCCGGGGCCCCTCCGCGCGCTCCGCTCCTGCTGCGGGCACTGTCCAACCCGCGGTCTCGGGTGCACACAGAAGGCCCGGGGAGGCCATGCTGGGTCTGTGTGGGGAGGGGGACAGGGCTGGGCACAGGCTGGGCGCCCCAGGCCAGATCTCTGGGTGGACCAGGGGTGGCAGGCAGTAGGCGGCCTGCCTGGCCCTGCCAAGGCAGCTAGAGATGGGACTAGAAATTCAACCTACAGCAGGCTGGTTTGGACGGGGACTGTGTGTGGCCCACGAACGGTGTTACATGCAAACAGTCCCTGGCAGCAGAAAGGTTCCCCAACCCCTGTACATCGAGGGAACCACACTGGGCTCTCTCTGGCCTCACCTGATGTCCTGTGAGCAGCTCTGGCTCAGCCCAAGTCAGAGGAAATCCTCCCCGTAAAACGATCCGGGCCCTTCCTGTCCCACATGAAGTGTGACCTCACACAGACCTGGCCACACTGCTCAGGAGGGCGCCCGCACATACCTGGGGGCCCAGAGCCACGGGGGTGCTCCGCTCCCTCCCTCCCAGCGGGGCAAGAAAAGCCCACGCACCTGTGCTACCACTGCCCAGCAGGCCATGGGCTCAGCCTGGGGGCTTCCTGGTTCTCCACAGGGCAAGGCCACTCTCAGGTGGAGGGGGTCCCAGCACATCCTGAACCCAGGTCACCTCCCCTCCTGCGGGGCCCGGAGACAGAGGGCGGGGCAGCAGGGGGCATGGGCCATGGCCGCCCTGCTGAAGACCCCAGACCTGGGCTCCCAGATGGAGGCAGACGGGCTCAGGCAAGAAGCCGTAGGCAGGCAGTGTCCTTGCGGGATGCAGTGCACGGGTCCCCTGGGACTCACACCCTGCACACGGCCCCTGCCCCGCGTCCACAAAGCCCAAGCCCAAATCAAGTCTTCCTGCAGCCTACGAGCAAAGTGCACAGTGCTGGGCCCTGCAGCGCAGGTGTGGCCCCAGGACGGAGACCAGAGAGGACGAGGCACCCAGGGCTTTCACCCAGCCGGAGCAGAAACACGCGGGGCACCGAGAGATTAAATTATTCACATTGCAGTAAACTTCTCTTTACGTCTCTGGGAGTTGCAATAGAACACCGTGTGCAAAACAGAGCCGTGCGGCCCGCGAGCAGGGCCGTGTGCGGGCGAGGCTGCGCCCTGCAGGCCCGGGCAGAGCGCCCGCCCCGGGAGGGGCGCGCCCGCGGCAGCTCTGCGCTCCTTCACAGTAGAGGGCTCGGCCACCTGGAGCCTCCAGCCCCCGGCCAGCGGGCAGGGCTGAGCCGCGCCCCGTCAGGCCGAGTCCTGGTCCATGCTGCAGCCCAGCGCCTCGATGTCGCTGCTGATGTCCGAGATCATGCGGTCCCACTCGTCGCCCTCCGAGGGCGCCGACCGGTCGTCAGGGCTGCCTGCGGCCCTGTTCCCGTCGGTGGTGGAGGCGGAGGCGGTGCTCAGGGCCCGCCGGTGCCTGCCGAAGCTGTCGGTGATGATGCCACGGCCGTCCTTGACGCCGATGGTCTCCAGGAAGTTCTCGAAGTGCTGGCTGTCCTTCTCGGGGATGAAGGGCCTCAGACCTGCGGGCACACCACAGCGGCACGGCCCTTCCGGCGGGGCTCGCCCGGCAGGCCCGCAGCTGCCCGGAGCAGCTGCCACCGCCCGTGGCCAGCCGAGGACCCACCCCCCCCCCGCCACCCTGGCCTGCAGGCGCGCAGGGCCAGGAGCCCGTGCCCGCCCCTCCCCGGCAGTCCTGCTTCAGAGCCCGCAGGTCACAGGTCAGAAAGCTGAGGCCTGGAGGAGTTCTGAAACCCTGTGCTGCATCCCGGTCACAGGGCCAGGCCTCAGCAAGGCCAGTGGCCCGGCCCAGGGTGACTGTCCCAGTGAGGAAGACTACCCCTGTGCTGGAGGTCAGAACGCCTGCTCCCTCTGTGGGTGGGGAGGCCCCCGGGAAGACGGGGTGCTGCCTACACAGAGCCCGGGTACAGACGGGCCTCCTGGCCCCAAGCTGCCAGCACCACCGTGTTGCAAAGCCCCGTGGGCTTCCCGAGGAGGGACGAGACCTCCCCGGGCCACAGTCAGAGCGGGTGGGGCCTTGCCCACCTGGCCCCAGGCTCCGGGCAGCGGGCCCCACGGCTCAGCTCCTCCCCATCTGAGAGCAAGACAGGAAGGCACTGGGTGCAGACCCCAGTACGTGGAGGCGTGTTGGCCGGGGACTGTTCTGGGGAGGCCACGGGGGTGCAAGAGCCAGTGCCATGCCACCACTTCGGGTCTGTAGGGGGCACAGGCCCAGGGAGGGGGAGCCTGCAGCTGTGTCGTAGTCCCCGCCAGGTGTGGGTCAGACACGGCGGACAGAGCCCAGCCCACAGCCACCCTGCCCCAGTGTGCCGAGCTCTGCAGGGGCCCGGGCTGGTGCTCCCACCTGGGCTGGTGCTCCCTCCCCCCTGGGCCCCGCCCCTCCAAGAGCACCCCGGCTCTCTGGCACACTCTTCCCCGCTCCCGGCCCTGCTTCCCGGCGGGGCCCACCCGGCTCGGCTCAGCGCTGCAGGAGGCCCTGGGGACCCGGGCGCGCTCACCGAGCAGCAGGAACTTTCGGCTGTCCCCGTAGAGCTGCCGCAGGCTGATGCAGAACTCGTGGACCGAGGCCCCGTGGCGGTACTCGTGCAGCAGCGCGGCGAACTGCTGGATCTCCTGCGAGGACAGCTTGGTGCGCAGCTATGGGGGGCAGAGCGGAGCCTTGGCGGGCCGCTGCAGGGGCACAGCGGGCCCAGCCGGGGAGCCCCTGGGAGCCGGCAGAGGGCACCCAGGACGGCCGCCTGGGGCCCCGGATGGGGACGTTCCAGTGAGCGCCAGCCCGGGAGGGGAGGGACGGGGCGTGCAGCGCTGCGGGACCCACTCACCGTCAGCATGTAGTCCTGCAGCAGCTCGGCGGCGCTGGCACTCAGCTCGCTCTCGCTGGCCGTCTTGCCGTGGGGCAGGGCTGGCACGCAGAAGGACAAGGGCGGCAGGCCGCCGGCGTCCGCAGAGTCTAGGAAGCAGCTGCGAGGAACGGACGCCTGAGCAGGTGGCTTCCCGACCCCCACAGCCCACCCCAGGGGCCTGGCTGGTCCCTGTCCTTGAGGGGAGCAATGTAGGTGTTTGCCAGCGACAGAGGTGACACCAGGGGAGGCCTGGCTGGGCCTGAGGGTCCCCATGGCGATCTGAGTCGGGGACGGGCCCAGGAGCCGACACAGGGTGCGTGCAGTGCGGTGAGTCTGCGGGCCCGGGCTAAGCGGGGTGGAGCCCAGGAAGGCCGGTGGTGTGTCTGCGGCAGGTGCAGCTCAGGGCTGGGGGCGCGTACTCACAAGGGGCTGGTCTCCGCCTCATAGGGCTCCTTCATGTCCACTTTGGTGGAAGAGTCATCTGTACAAGACGCGGAAAACAGACAGCCCTCAGGCACGGGCGGCGCTGCCAGTCCGCTCGCACACAGCCGTCAGCCCGGGCGTGGCCTGGCCTCTGGGGACCCTGGAGTGTGTGTGCCCAGGGTGAAGCTCCTGGGCCTGAGTGCACACTCAGCCACAGAGGCCGCCCACGGCCAAGGGTAACGACAGGTGTCTCCGGGGCATGGGGCCTAGGGCCTGACCCTCTAACCCAGGCCGGGTCTCCCTTGCAGAGCAGGAACTGAATCGAGAGGTTATGCATCTGGGCCCGGGTCACACAGCAGAAGTCCGAGCCAGACAGGCGGACCCCAGCCTGGACACAGCCAAGACCTCGGGGTCCCTGAGAGCCGCGGAGCAGCTGCATGGCTGCCGCTCAGCGTGAGTGACAGGCGACTGTCCAAACCCGAGGGAGGAGGGGCCACGGCGACGGCGACGCTCGGCCAGGAAGCAGGGCGGAGCTTCACGAGAGGCAGGTGAGGCCCGGGGAAAGGAGGGAGAGGCTGTGAGTGGGAACAGAGGTGAGAAGATGGTGGGGGTCAGAACAGCAGCGCCGAGGAGACTCTGCCCCTGACCCCGGGGCTGTGAAGACGGCGCGGGGCGACCTAGGATAGCCACACGTGACCGCGAGGGTTCCTAACGGGGAGGGAGGGTCAGAGGCAGGAGCGGCTGCAGTGGGCAGGGCAGAGGGGCCGAGGGCCAGGACCTGCAGACGCCTCTGGACGCTGGACGGGCAGGAAAGGGCCGGCCCCGGAGCTGTGGAGGCGGCAGCCGGTGACACCAGGGAGGCCGTGCTGGGTCCCAACCCAGGAACTCCAGAACTGGTGTGCCGCAGCGCCTGCTCAGCTCAGGGCATCTGTGCAGCAGCTGTGGGGGCAACGGGAGGAGACGCGCGCCCGCGGGTGCATGTGCGTGTGCGTGTGTGCGCGTGGGCACGTGTGCCGGGGCGCGTGAGCACGTGGGGGCTCGGGAAGGCACAGGGCAGGAAGCCCGACGGTGGGGCCCCATCCGATGCACTCAACTGCGCACTCGGCAGTAAAAGCCTCAGTGAATCAAAGCTCCCCTGGGAATTCTACGGCCCGGGGCTGACCCTGTCGCAACAGGGCCGGGTGACCAGCAGGCCCGCTCACCCACCCGCTGACCACGTGCAGGGCTGCTCTGGACCAGCAGTGGCCTCACGGCCTCAACATCCCCATCCCTAAGATGGGGACAAAGGTTGTACCCGTGTGACCGGGGCACCGAGGACTGACTGAGACAGCACAAGGCAGGCAGCAGGGGAAGCCCCCAGGGCTCCCAGGAGGGGCAGGAACCGAGGGCCACACGTACGGCGGGGCACACGCTGCTCCCCGGCCCTGCTCCGGGCTGTGCCCACGTGCAAAGGGCTCTGTGCCATCTACCGTCCTGGCCGGTAGGGGACGCAGGCTGGGCTGGCGTCCACGCACACAAGCAGCTGCAGGCGCCCACCGTTCTGCATTTATGCAGACGCCACTCATCCGCAGCACACTTCTAGCGACAGCGCCCTGTCCTGCGAGACTTAGCTCGGGCCAGCTCAGCGTGCAGCACGGGCTCTGCCCGCCCTGCTCCGGCCCCGGGGCGCTGGTCCAGCTGTGGACCTCCAGGGCCTTCAGTTCTCCCCAACTCACACGGCCGCCTGGTCTTGGGGCGGCCTGAGCCCCCTTCCCTAAGTAACAGCAGCCAGGGCCTCGGCCTGCTGCCAGGGAGAGCCCCCAGACCCACACTCAGCCTCCCCAGCACCACGGCCCGGAGCCTGGGGCCTGAGCAGACGTGCTCCCAGCCCCAGCTACACCAGGAAGCACGGCACGCTGGCCCGGGGTCTGTGCCCACTCCCCAAGGGCATCCCCGCCCTGAGCCACAGCTCCGCGCCCTTGGGCAGGGGAGTGGGGTGGAGGGCAGGGGAGGGGAGGCCACTCCCACCGGCTGCCACTCTCACTGGACGTACCGCTGTGCAGGGACAGGTGGTGGGTGGGTGTGGAGGCCCCGTCAAAGATGGCTCTGTCCAGGAAGTCGATGGTGGACTCCGTGTAGACGATCTGGAAGACCTGGCCGAGCAGGGCGCACAGCTCCTCCGCAGCGGCCTGCAGGGGGCAGCCGCCTGGGTCAGACTGGCAGGCAGGAGATCACGCCCTCCTGGGCAGCTTCCAAGGCACCCGAATGTCTCAGAGGCCAAATATGTAAAGAGCAAAGAGCAGGCACAGCCCTGGGACCCCACTGCCCATCACTGCCTACAGAGCTGTCCAAAAGGGACCCGCCAGCCACCCGATGGGTCCGCCGGCTCGGTCAGCAGAGCGGTCACCTGGATGTAGCACCCCACCCCCCGACAGGGCGCATGCAGCAGTGACGGGGAACAGCCAGGTGCTGCCCGACACACTGTCCGCACTCCCAGGCCGAGGAGGCTGAGCCCAGGCTGCTGGAGGTGGCGTCACTGCTCTGCACCACCCAGCGAGACGCCAAACGGAAGGTGTCAGGTGACTCCCCAGGCACTGCAGTTCCTGGGAGCCGAGGGGAGCCCCAGACCCTAACCCTCGAACTCCCAGCTCCTCTGCACCCCAAGCGATTTGTAAGTAGAGTCCTGAGCTCCGGGGCAGGTCTGGGGGGCAGGTCACTGCACAGGTGGCCCCTGACCACCTGCCCACCTGCCCATCAGCGTGGGGGCAGACGGGGCCTCTTGCAGAACGGTGAGAAGCTCAGCTGTCCTCGCGGGGAGCAATGGGGACCAGGAGGGCAGGGCTGTGCTGGGGCCAGGCTGAGGGCAGGGCTGAGCCATGGGTGGGACTGGGTTGTAGGGGATCGGGCCGAGCGTGAGGGGCAGGGCCGGGGGCTCACCTTGCTCTCCGCGGCCAAGATGACCAGACAGCAGGCCTCCACCGGCCCCACAGCGCTCTCGGACAGGGAGCCTGCGCTGAGGCCTCTGGAACTTTCCGCACACAGACTCTGGCTGGGAGAGATGCCAGGGTCCTGGGCTGAGAAGTGAACACCGTGCAGGTTAGCGCAGTGAGGGAGAGCAGAGGGAGGGCCCCGCGGCTCCCCCCGGCGGCTCCGCGCTGCCCTGGAGACCACCTGTCTCTGGCGCGGGCCTTGTGACCCGGGCAATGGGCCTGCTCCTGATGCACCCTCTGGGCAGGCCCCTCGGCCCCCTTGCTCCTCTAAACAAGGGCAGGAGGGGCTGGCGTAGCAGGTGCAGCTGCCACCTGCGATGACCACATCCCATCCCATATGCGCGCCGGTTTGAGTCCCGGCTGCTCCACTTCCGATCTCGCTCCCTGCTAATGGCCTGGGAAAAGCAGCAGAGGAAGATGGCCCAAGTGCTTGGGCCCCTGCACCCATGTGGGAGACCCGGAAGAAACTCCTGGCTCTTGGATTTGGTCTGGTCCAGTGCTGACTGCTGCAGCCATCTGCGGAGAGAACCAGCAGATGGAAGATCTCTCTCTCGCTTTCTGCAACTCTGACTTCACGCTGCACCCACGTCCCCTGCTGCACCCACGTCCCCTGCTGACAGCCATCCGTCCCCACCTGCTGGAGGCCGGGGTCCTCCCAGCACCCTCAGAAGCTTGGAGGAGACGCAGGACCAGAGGAGTGATCCACGTGGCGAGGTCAATGCACACGAGAGCACAGGCACAGTGGGGACGTGGTCCCCTTATAGATGGGGCAGGGGCCAGCGCAGGGGCCAATTCCGACAGTGAGTCCCAGTGCCTGTGTTCCTGCACTCAGCCCTACCTCCCGGGACAGCACCTGGGCTGAGGGCTCTGAGGGTCGGCCCGTCAGTCGGTCTGGCAGCAAGAGCATCGGGACCGCAAACGAAGCCTGGAGGGCACCAAGGTGCCCACTTGGAAGGAAAGGGGGGCAGGACAGGAAATCCGGGGCTCCCGGACAGCTGGGGCGAGGCCCGGCCTGGCCAGACGAAGGCTGAGCACCCACAGTCGCGAGGCTGTGAAAGGGGCTGCTCCCGGAGCCCCAGAGAGACCTCCACTGCTTCCAGGGCTCCGGGCTGCTCAGGCGTGTCCTCGTGTCAGTCACACACAGGGCAGGGCGGCACGGGCGATGCCAGAGACCCCCTAATTCTTAGCTGATTCCCTGCTGACGCCGGGGCCAAGCACGACACAGCCGTGAAGCTGAGCTCGCTCGTTTCCCTGCTGACGCCGGGGCCAAGCACAACACAGCCGTGAAGCTGAGCTCGCTCGTTTCCCTTTTACCCTGTAAACAGGCTCCCTGGCTCGTGCCTGGGGCAGTTCTGGAAGCAGGACGGACAGCAGGTGACCCCATCTCTAATGACGCCACTTCTTCCCAGGTGCGCCCAGCCGGGCTCCGCCAGCTGCAGGCCCAGGCAGCCTACAGGAAGCACCTGAGCGGGTGCATGGGTGACCCTGCAGCACCCACCTCCACTCGAGTCACCGCCCTCCGAGGAGACTGGACTCCCTTGCAGCCAGACCCGGCCCTCGAACCCCTAACCTGCACGGTCCCAAACGCCTGTGTGCGTGGGCCCCATGGGGCAGAGGGCCAGGACATCGTCCCAAGTACTGTGCCTTCATCGAGTTCCCAAGGGCTCTGCTGACCTCAGAGACGGGAGGGTCGATTCCCAGCAGAAACCGTCCCCAGAGCCTCGGGAGGTTCATGGGCGCCCCCCAGACAACGCCCGGGGCCACACCTGTCTTGAGGACCACCAGGTGCGCGGCATCGTCCCGGACGTAGGAGACGGCGGCGACGTCGTGGATGGGCACCCGTAGGATGGTGTCCTCGCCGTCCCTCCAGGCCAGCTTGACATTGTAGGCCGACAGGCTGAGCACGGCGTCGTGCTCCGGGGTCAGGTGCCCGGGAAGCTGGTGGGCTCGCTGCAAGAGCCCCAGGGGTCAGAAACGGGGGGCCAAGTGTCGCCCCCGTGACCACACGGAGCGAACATCGAGTGCTGCTCCCCCAGCACAGCGGTGCACGCGGGGGACCCCAGCATGCTCACCCCATCGGGGGGACTCTTTGGGAACCTCTTTGGGTTGAGAGTGTTCAGAGTACCCTGAGTGTGAGTTTGGGAACAGCAAGCCGGAGGCCAAGGCTGACGGGCAGACCGAGGACCAGTCTCCACGCGCAGGGCCGAGTGCACCCGGGGACACAGCGGGTCACCCACCAGGCTGACGGGCAGACCAAGGACCAGTCTCCACGCGCAGGGCCGAGTGCACCCGGGGACACAGCGGGTCACCCACCAGGCTGACGGGCAGACCGAGGACCGGTCTCCACGCGCAGGGCCAAGTGCACCCGGGGACACAGCGGGTCACCCACCAGCGCAAGGAGTGGGCGGGGCCCCCGGGGGCACGGTTACCTTGGCGTTGTCGATGACGTGCAGGATCTCAGTCCTACTCGAGGGGTTCAGGTATCCTGGGATGGACGTTAACTGACCCAAGTACTGAAGGAAAGTGAGAGAAAAAAGTGCTGTGACAAACGGAACAGGGGCCGCACCACGGCCACCACGGGACCACCCGGCCTGTGGTTTCCGGCTGGGCTCTGGGAGGGCCCTGAATTCTCACAGACGCCCACCAGCCCAGCACTGTATCAGAGGCCTCTCAGGACCGGGAGTAGAAACGACAAAAACAGGCACAGTTTCTGAGCTAAGCACGTGCACAGCCCCACTCGAGAAAACCCCATCGACAGGGGGGCCCACGTCCACAGCGCACGGCCTGGCTTCAAGTCCTGCCCCAGCCTCCAGCTGACGCACACGGCGCTCCCGTCACCCAGCGGGACACCTACACTGACTCCCTGCTACTGAGCTCAGCCTGACCCAGCCCAGCCTCCGCAGACGCCTGGGGGTGAACCGGTGGATGGGAGCTCTGTCCCACTCGCTCTCCTCTGCCGCTCAAACAAGAAACTAAAATGATAAAAATAGAAGAACCCGCCAACGGCAAAGGTGAGCTCGGCTGAGAAGGGGGTGCTGGGGCGCGAGTTCACGACCTGGAGGCTTAGCCCTGGTGCCAGAGCGTCAGGCGGGCCTGGAGAGGTGGCCGGGCTACGAGGGCCCTGCCCGACAGGATCGGCGCCACCGTCCGGGGAACAGGCTCGCTACTGTGGACAAAGCTCCTTCGCGGAGGCTGGCCTGCCCCTCCTGCTCTCTGCAGCACCCCTCCTCCGTGGGTGACCAATGGGAAGACCCCCCCTTCCTGGACTTTCAGCCCCTGCCCCACGACAAATGAATTTCTGCTCGTTGCAAGGCACCCAGGCTGTGGAGGTGGCGCAGCTGCAGACGGACCAGGGCAGGTCGCAGGGCCGCCCCCGTACCACGGGCTCAGAGCGCGCGGCTAGGAAAGGCAGCTCCGGCTCCCGGCCCGGTCTCGGCTCCCCGACACCACGTGTCTGAGCTGCTCGTTACTTTTAAATGGCTCACGGGTTTCTTCCCAAGAACTGATCCTCAGACTCAGCGCCTCACAGTCATTCACGGGTCACCTTTAGCTCTCGCGCACAAAGGGATAAAGCAAACCTGTGATTTCCGAACAGCACGGGACAAGCTTGGCAGCGCCACGCACTTGCTCACAAGAAAACTGACAGCCGTCCATCAGCCACTGTCCCGGGAACCATCAGCTAACGGAGGACGTGGGAAAAACCCCGGGCCCCAAACCAGAGTCAGGCAGCAGGCGCCGAGAGCCATGCCCAGAGCCATGCCAAGAGCTGCGCCTCGCTGGGCGGAAACCCTGGGGCTGCACTGGCGGGGGGCTGCACTGGTGGGCGCCGCCCGGACGTGCACCAGGCTCCCAGGTGAGGAGCAGAGACGGTGCCGGTGCCTCCTCCTGGCTTCGGTAGGGCGTGAAGCAGCAGCGAAGCATGACCAAGGCGCTCTGTTACCCCTAAAAAGACAGGAAAACGCCCACTGCCTCTAGCCTCCCCATGTCTCCCAGGAGGGAGAAGACAACGCAGCAGGCCAGGGGCAGCGACTGGGGAGCACTGAGCCCCGTCACAGCCCACACCCCACCTCCAGCCCCTGACATCAGGACGCGCAGGCTTCAGACCTGGGGCCAAATCCAAGACGACTGAGGCACCACAGCATTTCAGCCCCGACCCCACAGCCGTAGCGAGCAGAGCGCGGCCCCCAGCCAGGTGGGCAGAGAACCCCGCACGCAAGACCTGCTCACCACAGACCTGAGCGCCTGCTGCCCAGCGCAAGACAGACTGCAAGGCGAAGGCCACGGCACACGGAGCATGCACCTGCCCTGGCCGCGGCAGCCACACGGGGATTCAGCCTGGAAATCCGAAGCCATGAGGCGCGTGCGGAGGCTACAGTGGGGGACGTGGACAACGCGCAGGAGCCAACGGGGGACATAAACAGAGAGAAATGCTGAGAGACCAGAGACCAGAACACTGCCAGAGAAAACAGATGCCTCTGCCGGGCTCGCGCGGACGTGGCTGAGGACGGGGACCCGTGAGCTGGGCGGAGCCGAGAAGCAGAGAGAACCTGGGGGGAGGCGACTCCGGCCGCGGGACGACCAAACGTGCGGTGTGGGGGGTCAGGGAGGGCAAGCACGAAGAAACGTCCCAGCGCTGGTGGCTGAGAACCCCTCCCCCATTGATGTCAGACACCCCCCACAGACCCAGGAAGGCTGCAGGACAGGAAACAGGAAAGAAGGTAGAGACCTGCCCCTGGGCTGTCACACGGAGCTGCAGAACCCGCGAAAGTGAAAGTGGGGCTGGGTGCCTTAGCGGGGACACAGACACGAACTACAGTAAATGCGAGCCAGAAGGAAGAGCAGAGACTTGAAGATTTATTTACTTACTTGAGAGGCAGAGTTACAGACAGAAAGAACAGACAGAAAGAGAGAGCGCCACCGCCTACAACACTAGAATCCCACAGGAGCACAGGTTCAAGTCCCAGCTACTGCACTTCCCACGTGCTGGTTCACTCCCCAGATGGCCACCATGTCCAGAGCTGCGCTGATCCAAATCCAGGAGCCAGGAGCTTCTTCCGGGTCTCCCACACGGGTGCAGGGGCCCAAGGACTTGGGCCATCTTCTACTGTTTCCCCAGGCCATAGCAGAGCTGGATAGGAAGAGGCACAGCCAGGACTCGAACCAGCACCCATATGGGATGCGGGCACCGCAGAGGGATGTTTAACCTACTATGCCACAGCGCAGGCCCCAGGAGCGATAGCTTGAAAGGGCTGAGCAGATACTGCCAAGCTACCATTCTGCACTTAGTGGAGGGGAGGAGGGAGCCACCAGGCTCGGCCAGCGGTGAGACGCCACCTGGCATGCCTGCATCCAGGTCAAAGCGCTGGTGCTCCAACGCCAGCTTCCTGCTCACGTGGACCCTGGCACACAGTGGAGATGGCTCAAGTAGTGGGGTCCCTGCCATCCCATATGGGTGCTGGTTCCTGTCCTGGCTGCTCCACTTCCCATCCAGCTCTCTGCTATGGCCTGGGAAAGCAGAAGAGGATGGCCCAAGTGCTTGGGTCCCTGCACCCACGTGAAGCTCCTGGCTTTGGATCGGCGCAGCTCCAGCCATTGTGGCCATCCGGGGAGTGACCCAGCGGATGGAAGACCTCTCTCTCTCTCTGACTCTCTGTAACTCTTTCAAATAAATAAATAAATCTTGAAAAAAAAAAAAAGTGGATGTAGATTGTGAATCTGTATTGTAACTGAGGGTAACCACTAAAGAAATTTAAGGCAGTATAATAAATACAGGAAAAGAGAAAAATGCAATCATATAAAATGTTCAAATAGAGCCATAGAGGGCAGAACAAGAGTGGAAGATGAAAAGAATAAGGCAATAAAGAGAAAATTATAAATAAGGTAAATACAAACCCAGTTGTATCAATAATTACTTTAACTGCAACGAGTTAAAAGACAGAGATTGTCAGAGTGGATTTTAAAAGAAATCAACACTCAAGTGCATGCTGTCTACACGGGAATCAGCTTAATTAAAGACACACATGGATCAGAACTAACAGCACAGCAGAGCAAGCCGCCACCTGCAGCGCCGGCATCCCACATCAGCACAGGGTCGAGTCCCGGCTGCTCCACTCCCGATCCAGCTCCCTGCTAATGTGCCTGGGAAAGCCCCGGAAGACGCCCACGTGCTTGGGCCCCCACCACCCACGTGGGGACCTGGATGGAGCTCCGGGCGCCTGGCTTTGGCCTGGCTCGGTTACAGCCAATGCAGCCATCCAGGGAGTGAACCAGCGAACGGCTCGCTCTCCCTCCCTCCCTCCCTCTCTGTAACTCTGCCTCTCTAACAAATATGTCTTACTAAAAAAGGAGATGATAGTATGGAGAAAACCACGCGAATTCCCATAGGAGGAAGTTTGAGGGGCCACAGAGGACACGAAGTTCGTGGGCAGACGGAATTGCAAAGCGAGTTTGTTTCAAAGGGAAAAATTTTGAAATCCATGCATATTTCTTTCATAATGTGTACTCCTCATGAACTCTTAAAACATTTCAAAATGTATTTATTTTATTTCAAAGGCAGAGCCCGAGACATCTTCCACCCACTGGCTCGGTTCGCTCCCCAGATGCCTGAGACAACCAGCGCTGGGCCGGGGGTCCGGGCCCCCTCCAGGTCTTGGGCAGGGTGGCTCCAACACTCGGGCCCTGCTGCCCAGGAGGAGGCCCGGACCCAGCCCGGATTCCTGCCTCCGCTCAGTGGCGCACACGTCTGCTCGGCTCAATGGCGCACTCACCAGCCAGTGCACGCACTCGGTCATGAGCACGCCCTGCCAGTCTGAAGGAATAAAAACCACACGTGTGCACCCAGAGCACAGTGCAATTCTCTGAGCCACAATCTACCCCAAACCACGCGAGGGGAAACAGCGTGACGGCCTGAACTCTATTAAAGATACTAGATCTTGGCCGGTGCCACGGCTCACTAGGCTTATCCTCCTCCTGCGGCACCAGCACACCAGGTTCTAGTCCCGGTCAGGGTGCTGGTTCTGTCCCAGTTGCCCCTCTTCCAGGCCAGCTCTCTGCTATGGCCCGGGAGTGCAGTGGAGGATGGCCCAAGTGCTTGGGCCCTGCACCCCATGGGAGACCAGGAGAAGCACCTGGCTCCTGCCTTCGGATCAGTGGGGTGCACCAGCCGCAGCAGCCATTGAGGGGTGAACCAACGGCAAAAGGAAGACCTTTCTCTCTGTCTCTCTCTCTCTCACTGTCCACTCTGTCAAAAATAAAAAAAATAACTCTGACTATGACCCTGTCAGAACAAGATCCAAGTCGGCGAACACTAAAGGCTTCCATAGCCTCAGCAACTCATGACTATAGCCTAGGGAGATTACTGACGCCATAAACAAGAGTGGCAAATTGTTAAATCAACAACAGTAGTCACTG
>CM027392.1:55677587-55695338 GCA_015711505.1 Sylvilagus bachmani | reverse complement strand
CTGGATGTGAATGAGAGGGGAGGGGGAGGGGGTAAGGGGGAAGGGTAGCGGGGGGGAGGGGAGGTATGGGTGGGGAAGCCATTGCAATCCACAAGTTGTACCTTGGAAATTTATATTCTAAATAAAAATTTAAAAAAAATAAATAAAATAAAAAGACACTAGATCTTTACAGGCCGAGTGGTTCACCAGTGAGGACTACCAGTCCTTCAGGTGGAAACTGTACCAACTCGACCGTCTTCTCTAGAAACAGACACAGACACAGAAACCCCTCCTAACCCATCCGGCGAGGCCCTGGCCCCTTAGTACCAAAGCCAGACAAAGGCCCAAGCAGGCAGGCACTCGGAGCAGTGGCTCGCCGCCACCTGTGACGCCGGCATCACCCCATACTGCAGTGCCCGGTTCAAGTCCCAGCCACCCCCCTTCCAATCCAGCTTCCTGCTAACGTGCACCCCTGCCCCCCTCGTGGACGACCTGGACTGAGTTTCAGGCTACACATCTAACAACTGGCTCCCGCTTAGCCTGTCATCAAGAGGGCTTTCCAGGGGCTGGCGCTGTGGTGTAGCGGGCAAAGCCATCACCTGCAGTGCTGGCATCCCATGTGGGTGCCAGTTGGGAGATCCGACTGCTCCACTTCCAATCCAGCTCTGCTGTGGCCTGGGAAAGCAGTGGAAGATGGCCCAAGTGCTTAGGTCCCTGCACCCCCATGGGAGACCTGGGAGAAGCTCCTGACTCCCAGCTTCAGCTCAGCCCAGCCCTGACCATTGTGGCCATTTGGGGACTGAACCAACAGATGGAAGCACATCTCTCCCAAACTTAGCAGGAACCATTCCCACGGGATGGACAACAGCATACGCTTGTGGGCTCCACCCACGTCCCAGACCCCGGGACACCCAGCAGAGCTGACGGAAGCCTCCCGTGGGTCACCCCTCCAACCTCAGGGCACCCAACTCAGCAGCCGGGGCAGAAAGCCTAAGCCTGGCCACCACTGCCATCCCCTCAGGCAGATCTGTCTGGAATTCCGAATCTGCCAGCGGGATGAGCTGTCATACCCTGGGCAGCCACACGGGGGCCCCGTGTCTGCGGGCAGGTACGCGTTTGCCTCTGCCTGCAGGACCGGCCGGCCGCAGCCTTTTCTTGCTCTCAGGGAGGTCCGGCTGCGGGCACGTGCCTGCCCACCCAGGGCTGCCAGCCTGGAGATGTGGAATGACAGAGCACGCTGGGAGCAGACCTGCGAGGGCATCCTCTCCCTCCGTCCCCACGTGGTGCGGGGCTCCGAGCGGGCAGGACACAGAGCGCTGGGGCCCACAGTACGGAAGCAGAAGCGCTCTGACGCCACAACCCAAGCGGCCGCTGCGGGCAAGGGGTGTCTGTGCTTGCGTCCCCTCCCCGCAGGCCGCACAGCTATGGAGGCCCTGGCCCGTGGAGGCCCAGTGAGAGCCAGCTGTGGCTCCGCATGCTAGCTGTCAAGTAAGAGAGGAGGCGGTGCTCTGAGCGGCAGGTGGCCAAGACCACCTGGGGGAGCCGGGGCGAGGTCAGGGCCCTCACACATCCTTGGATTCCCTGGCCTGAGTGGGTACACAGCAGTGGGAAAGGACTGGGGAGCCAGGTTCAGCCCGAGGCAAAGCAAGACCAGGAGGATCACCATCAGCCAGGGGAAGAGACGCCTGGGCGGGCAGTAGAGGAGGACAAGGACTACAGGGACAGCCCTGGACCCGGGCAGGGTGAGGGCCGTGCTCCACCTGGGAAGGCTTCCAGAACACCCAGCACCTGTGGAGGGGTGAGGGCGGGCGCAGGGGTGGACGTGGCTCTCAGCCTTGGCGGACACCCCAGCTGCTCTGCCTTCCAAGCTGCCCAGGCCTCCGCTGCCTGCCTCCCTCCCTCACTGCCCGCCAGTGACCGCCAAGTGTGGCCCATCTGTGCCACAGCAGGCGTCGGGACGGGCAGTCGGTGGGAGGTGACCCCTGAGCCTACGCTTCTCACACACCTCTTCTCTGCCTCCCTCCTTCTCCTAAGAAAACCCCACATACACACCGGCCACACACAACCAATACCCACACACACACTGGCCACACACAACCAATAACCACACACACACCGGCCACACACAACCAATACCCACGCACACACTGGCCACACACAACCAATACCCACACACACACCGGCCACACACAACCAATACCCACGCACGAAGACCAGCCACACACACACCGGCCAGAGTTTCAGGCTCTGCTGCTGCAGAACCAGCCAGCACAGTTGTGCACTCGGGCTGACTTCCCCAAGGAGCTGCCAGCATGGGAGCTGCCTGGCGAGAGCCTCCAGCTGCACCTGGAAGCACCAGCTGGGACAACGCCTCACGGCACAGGCTGGCACGACCAACGGGCTGGCGCTCGCGGCGCTCTGCCTGGGCTGCAGAGCGGTCCCCTGGGGACACCAGCATGGGCAGGGCTCTGGGCCCCGACGAAGGGCAGCCGGGAGACGTCTGTCAGGTTAAGAAGCAGCTCGACCAGTCTGAAACCCAGAAGAGCCACTCTGCAATCTTTCCTATGTAAATTCACCCGCAGTCAAATGTGTGTGGCTGCAGGAAACAACTCAGAGGCCACTGGTTAAATACAACTCGCTATCTCTCTCTGAGGGAGTCCCGTTCAGCCACCAAAACGATGGGGCAACTTCACGTGCCCCACCGGGAAAGCACGGAGACGTGGGACACATCACTGGCTGCAGAGGGCAAGGCGGGGCCGGCGCTGTGGTGTAGCGGGTAAAGCCTCCACCTGCAGCGCTGGCATCCCAAATGGGCACCGGTTCAAGTCCCGGCTGATCCACTTTCAATCCAGCTCTCTGCTATGGCCCGGATGGCTCAAGTCCTTGGGCCCCTGCACCCGCGCGGGAGACCCGGATCTTCCTGAGCTCCTGGCTCCTGGCTTCAGATCAGCTCCGGCCGTTGCAGCCGTTTGGGGAGTGAACCAGTGCATGGAAGACTTCTCTGTCTCTCTCTCTAACTCTGCCTCTCAAATAATAAATAAATTCTTTTAAAAAAAAACACAGGAGCAAGGGCATGAGCAGGCACTGTGGCTCAGCAGGTTCAGCGGGATCCAGCTTCCTGCTATGCGCCTGGAGTTAGCGAAACCCGGCCCAAGTATCTGGGCTCCTGACGTCCATGTGGGAGACCACCGTGGGGTTCTGGGCTCCTGGCTTCAGCCTGGCCTAGACCTGCCTGGCGGCCACAGCCATCCAAACAATGAACCGATGGATGGATAATCTCTCTCCCCATGCCTTTCAAATACGTAAATTAACAAAAAGAAAAACAGAAAAGAAACTGGTGCCTGAGGTCCTTCCCAGAGGAACGATCGCATCTTCTCACCAGGGACCAGTCGAACTCCGGACTTCTGAGCCATGGACGTGATTACACATTCAATTTACAAACATTAATAGGGCCAGCACCATGGCTCACTAGGCTAATCCTCCGCCTGCGGCACCGGCACACCGGGTTCTAGTCCCAGTCGGGGCACCAGATTCTGTCCCGGTTGCCCCTCTTCCAGGCCAGCTCTCTGCTGTGGCCCAGGAGGGCAGTGAAGGATGGCCCAAGTGCTTGGGCCCTGCACCCCATGGGAGACCAGGAGAAGCACCTGACTCCCAGCTTTAGATCAGCACGGTGTGCCGGCCGTGCAGCCATTTGGGGAGTGAACCATCAGAAAGAAGACCTTTCTCTCTCTCTCTCTCTCACTGTCCACTCTGCCTGTCAAAAATAAAAATAAATAATAAATAAAATAAAAACATTAACAAACAACAACAGCTCACCAAGAAGCTCCTAGGATTTGGACTCAGAGATGTGATTCGTGGCCACTGCACCCCGGGAACCACGTGAACGCTGCAGCCGCACGCAGCAGGCACTCCAAAGACAGAGGCGAATTCCCTCTCGGTTCCACTGGTCACGTCCGCCACAAACACAGGGCACCTTCCAGGAGGCCGTCTAATTCCCGCTCCCATCAGCTGGGGCGTCACTGCTAACTCCGGCTTACAGCACCGCTGCCGCCTCCCTCCCCTCTTCCTCACAGCTGAGCCAGTCTCCTTCATCGCCACTTGGTGCTTGTGTCACTCTGTCACACATCTTCCACGTCACTGCCCAGCCAAGCAGCCTTTTCTTAATAGTTAAAAGTTTTCACTTGGACATGATGGTAAGTTTGCACGTCGCAGGGCAGTCTGCGCCCTTTCCCCGTCGCCCGAGGTCACCTCCTGCCGCACCCCACAGCAGTGCAGCTACGTGTGGGTTTCTGAGAAGCTGACAAACCCTTTTCCTCAGCAGCTGCACCGTTTCCCACCGTCACCAGCAACCTGAGGGACTCCGCTCCTCCGGGCCCTGGGTCCTGGCCTCGCCTGGTGCTCTCACTGTCCCACCGAGCCCTTCCGCAGCTGTGTCCTGACGGCTCCCTGCAGTTTTAACTTCTGCGTCTCCAACGGCTGGCAGATTTCATGTGCTTATCTGCCGCCTGTGCATCCTCTTCCAGGAAATGTCTTTCTTTTATCCATGTTCTAATTGATTGCTCTTTTATCATTGAGCTTTAAGAGTTTTTAGGGGCCGGTGCTGTGGCATAGAGGGTAAAGCCACCGTCTGCAGCACTGGCATCCCATATGGGCACCGGTTTGAGTCCCAGCGGCTCTACTTCCAATCCAGCTCCCTGCTATGGCCTGGGAAAGCAGTGGAAGATGGCCCAAGTTCTTGAGCCTCTGCACCCACGTGGGAGACCTGAAGAAGCTCCTGTCTCCTGGCTTTGGATAGGTGCAGCTCTGGCTATTGCAGCCATCTGGAGAGTGAACCAGTGATGGAAGACCTCTCTCTCTCTCTCTCTCTCTACCTCTCTATAACTGTCTTTCAAATAAATAAAATCTTTTTTAAAAAAAGATTTTAAGTATTGTTTTTCCTGCTCATACAGATTTTAAAATAATCTTGTTTATAGCTACAAAAAATTTTATCCAGAGCTTGACAGGCATAGTATCATTCACTTTTTTTTTTTTTTTTTTTGATAAGCAGAGTTAGACAGTGAGAGAGAGACAGAGAGAAAGGTCTTCCTTCCGTTGGTTCACCCCCCCAAATGGCCACCATGGCTGGCGCACTGTGCTGATCCAAAGCCAGGAGCCAGGTGTTTCCTCCTAGTCTCCCATGCGGGTGTAGCGCCCAAGCACTTGGGCCATCCTCCACTGCCTTCTCAGGCCACAGCAGAGAGCTGGACTGGAAGAGGAGCAACCGGGACAGAACCCGGTGCCCCAACCAGGACTAGAACCCAGGTGCCGGCGCC
This sequence comes from Sylvilagus bachmani, assembly GCA_015711505.1. Taxonomy (NCBI): domain Eukaryota; kingdom Metazoa; phylum Chordata; class Mammalia; order Lagomorpha; family Leporidae; genus Sylvilagus; species Sylvilagus bachmani. The sequence goes on along the minus strand of CM027392.1, from coordinate 55,690,047 downwards.
GCAGGCAGAGGATTAGCCTCGTGAACCGTGGTGCTGGCTAGTATCATTCACTTTTAATCACTTTACATGAACCTGGAGGGAACTGACAAATGAACTAGGCTGGGTCTTCCAATCCATGAACATGGTATGTCTCTCCATCCATTCAGATCTCTGCTGGTTTCCATCAGTGCTGTGTCCTTTTCAGCATACAAACACCATACATGTGTTTCACATGTTTTTTGGCAACTGCAAGTGAAAATGCATTTTTAAACTTTGGTGTTCACATAGTCCTCGTTCCTTTATCTTGTTTTCTGGGTTTTTATCAGGAACGGGTGTTGCATTTTCTCAAACGCCTTTTCTATGCTGGCTGATAGGATCATGAGGTTTTCTTCCCTTTGCTTGTGAATATGATGGGTTCCATTTTTCAATATCCAGCCAACCTAGCATCCTGGGAGTCAACCCCATCGTCGTGGTGTATACTTCTTCACCTACATTACAGGACACTATTGGCCAGCATTCTGAGAAAGAGCTTTGTGACTCTTTTATTTATACTGTTTGCATCTGATTTTGTATCAGGGTGATACTGCCTTCAGAAACTGGTCAGAACGTGTTCTCGCCCTGTTTTTCTGGAAGATATTGTGTAGAATGAGATAAGAGTTTGTACAGAAATGGTGCTAATTCTTTAGATGTTTGCTAAGACTACCTGGTGAAATCATCTGGGCCTGAAGAAATCTTTTACAGAAGTTTTCATATTTTTAAAGAAGATTTCAGCCGGCGCCATGGCTCAACAGGCTAATCCTCCGCCTTGCGGTGCTGGCACACCGGGTTCTAGTCCCAGTCGGGGCGCCGGATTCTGTCCCAGTTGCCCCTCTTCCAAGCCAGCTCTCTGCTGTGGCCCGGGAGTACAGTGGAGGATGGCCCAAGTGCTTGGGCCCTGCACCCCATGGGAGACCAGGAGAAGCACCTGGCTCCTGGCTTCGGATCAGCGCGATGCGCCGACCGCAGTGCACCACCTGCAGTGGCCATTGGAGGGTGAACCAACGGCATAGGAAGACCTTTCTCTCTGTCTCTCTCTCTCACTGTCCACTCTGCCTGTCAAAAAAAAAAATATTTTAGTTAGGGACTGGTGCCATGGCATGGCAGGTTAAGCTGCTGCCTTGAGATGCCAGCATCCCATGTGGGCGCCGGTTCACGTCCTGGCTGTTCCACTTCAGATCCAGCTCCCTGCTAATGCTCCTGGGAAAGCAGTGGAAGACAGCACGTGTGTGGGCCCCTGTACCCTCACAGGAGACCCAGAAGAGGCTCCTGGCTCCTGGCTTTGGTTGCAGCCATTTGAGGGGTGAACCAGCAGATGGAAGATCTCTGTGTCTCCCTCTCTCTGTCTCTTAACTCTGCCTTTCAAATAAAATAAATAAATCTTTAAAAAAAAAAGAAGATTTATTTAGTTAGTTATTTGAAAAACTGAGAGAGAGGGACAGAAGGCAAGAGGTCTCCCATCCTCTGGCTCCTTACCCAAATGCCACAACAGTCAGGGTTCATCCAGGCCAAAGCCAAGGGCTAGAAACTCCGTCCTGGTCTCCCAGGTGTGTGGCAGGGAACCAGGACTTGGGCCATCCTCTGCTGCTTTCCCAGGTGCGGCACAGGGAACTGGATCAGAGGCGGAGCAGCCGGGCCTCCCAGCACTCCGATATGAGATACTGGCGTAGCAAGCTGCTGTTCAAACTGCTGCACCACGAAACCAAGCACCGGCAGTTTTCAAATTAGATGATGAATTTCTGTGCTAGGTCTAGGGCTACCCAAGCCACCCACCATGCCTGTGACGCGCAGCGGCCAGGGGGTTCCATTTCCTGGCCGTGCTTCTGTGTGCTCCCCTGCAAGGCCCGGCAGAGGAATGCCGCCGCTTCCTCTGCTGCCCAGGCTTCTGGCAAGAAACCTGCTGTGATCTGAGCTGCCCTCCTGGAGTGGAGCGTTCATGTGTCTTCACTCCTCAGAAGCTTCACTCTGCTGTCTCGGTGTGGATTCTGTCTGTGGTTGCTCGGGGCAATGCCGCCCTCACAAAATGGATCTCTCGGTCACTCATTTGTCCAGTTAGAGACGTTCCAGCCATTCTGACCCAAGCGTCCTCCCCTCCATCGGGGACAGGACTGGGGTCAGCCCAGCCCGTGCTGGCTGTATCAGGCCCTCGGAATCGCTTGGTCTGGCCTTTGCCGAGGCAACTGCAGGTAGGACTCGGAATCCCGTAAGTCTAGAGCAGGCTCATTCTTAAGCTGACAACTTTATGTGGCCCACAAATGATGCTATAAATACCACAGGGCCCTGGCAGGAAACAGGCTCCCAGCCCTGCTCTAGGCCCTCGGGAGGAGGGGCGCACCACCTCCTACCCCAGCTGGGGCTGCCCTGGACAGGTGGGTGGGGGTCTGCTCTTCACAGCTGGGCATGGCAGCCCCTTGGGGGTCTCCACTGACACCCAGACCCCCCAGGGCTCCCTAGGGAGCTGCTGCCGTCTGGCAGGGCTGAAGGCCCTGCTGCCCACTCGGCCTGCCCGCTGGTGGACACAGGCGGGCCAGTGTTTCTGGTCATTCTTGGAGTCCCTGGGTTGCTGGCTCCTCGGCTCCCAGGCTGGGCTGCGTGAGGCCAAAGCAGAACCTCAAACCTCGCCATGCGGCCTGAGGCCCCAGCCAGCCTGCTTTCCAGCTTTTGGGGGTCCTCTCACGGGGCTGCTTATGAGATGTGCCGGGAGACCACGCGCACTGCCCAGCGGAACGGACAAGCTCGTCTGCTCCAGCTTCCCTCAGGATAGGAGTCAACCACTCGCCTGTTTCTCTGGGGGAGCCCGGCTCCCTGTGCCCGTTCCGATGCCCCCGCTCTCCGACAGCCGTCAGCAGCTCGTCCCCACACTCATCCCCACACCCACGGCGAGGCCCGCACTGCCCTCCCAGAGACGCTGGCCTACTCCTCACATCCTCGTCCCTCACGGCCGCCCTTTTCTGTTTTATTCAATGACCACGTACATTTGAGCGTCTTCCTGTAAATCCGTGGACTCTGCACCAACGCTGTGTTATAACAGGTGAGTCTGAGGGACTTCCGGCACTGCACCACTAACACGTCACACCTCCCCCAGGACTCCCCGACAGGCTCAGGTGCTGCTGCTTTGCAGACCTGGGCCTCGTGGGGGCGCCGTCGAGTCCATCAGTGAGTCCTGAAGCATGCTCGGGGCTCCGAGCTTACAGCTCCCTCCCACACTCCTTCATCTTCAATCTCATCCCACGGTTGCAGCGGGAACCTCCTGGATCCGTCTACTTTCTTTCTTTGTCTTCTGGTTATTCTTCCTGGGAGTCTTTTTGACTTTTATCGTCCAACCCCTCTACTGAATTTTTTAAGAAACACACTTCTAATGCCAACACCTCTTCCCTCACTTTTTCTTGATTTAAGTGTAGAATCTCGGGGCCAGCGTTGTGGCACAGCCGGCTAAGCTGCCGCCTGCAATGCCAGCATCCCTCATGGGCGCCAATTCCAGTCCCGGCTGCTCCACTTCTAATCCAGCTCCCAGTTAGTGAGCCTGGGAAAGCAGCAGCAGATGGCCCAAGTGCCTGGGGCCTGCACCCACGTGGGAGACCCAGATGGAGCTTCTGATGGAGCGAGGTGAAGGAGCCTTAGGTCCGTGCTGACCTCTCTCCCGCACACAGCAAGCAGGCCCCCATTTCTCTGCCTGCTAGCATAGCCCCCTGCCTGCACTGCCGGGCTCACCACCAGCAGAGGATTCTAGCCGTCAGATCCTCCCAAGCTCTCTCCCCTCTCCAAGCTCAGCAGCTTGGCCCCAGGGTCCAGCCCCAGCCCAGCCCCGGCCTAGCCCCTCCCAGCTCACCCTGTGACCTCCCAGGACCTCGCGATCCGGCCGAGCTCCCTCTCCACCTCGGCAGTCAAGCTTCAGCTCAGACCCCCAGGCCTCTTTCCACCACTCTGTGCTATAAGAACTTCTAGTCCGTAAGGGAGGGGCTCGCTCTCTGCTGCACCTGCACCTGGGATGCCCCCCCACCCACACCCCAGGCTTCACCCTTCCGAGCAGACCTGGCCTGGCTGTGGCTGCATGCTCTGTCTCTTCTCCTGACAGTTTCAGGCTCCTGGCTTTGGCCTGGCCCAGCCCTGGCCATTGTAGCCGTTTGGAGTCAACCAATGGATGCAAGATTTCTCTTTCTCCCTCTCTAACTCATCAAATGAATAAATCCTTTAAAAAATAAAATTAGGGGCTGGCACTATGGCACAGTGGGTAAAGCCACTGCCTGAAACGCCAGCATCCCGTATGGGCACCGGTTCTAGTCCCTGCTGCTCCACTTCCAATCCAGCTCTCCTCTATGGCCTGGGAAAGCAGAAGATGGCCCAAGTCCTCGGGCCCCTGTACTCATGTGGGAGACCTGGCTCCGGCTCCTGGCTTCGGATCAGCTCAGCTCTGGCTGTGCAGCCATTTAGGGAGTGAACCAGCAGATGGAAAACCTCCCCCTCTCTGCCTCTGTGTGACTTTGCCTTTCAAATAGATAAATAAATCTTTAAAAAATAAATAAATTTTAAAAAGTAGAATCTTGTCATTTCACCATCAATATAACCACTTAAGTTCTGAAAATAGTAGATACAGTTTTGTATATAATCCATGAGATTATAATGGAATGAAAAATTCCCTTTGCCGAGCGACACCAGAGCTGCCATATGCTATAGCACAGCACAGCCCTACGTGCGTATGGTCATGTGTGTGTAAACACACCCAGGGCACTGCCAGCCACAGGATGGCACACACCAGCAGCTGGGGCAGCTGAGGCTGAGCAACTGTGACGCACAGCTGGGGACGGCTGACGCTGAGCGACTAACACACAGCTGGGGGCTGACACTGAGTGACTGTGACGCACAGCTGGGGGCTGACCCTGAGCGACTGTGACGCACAGCTGGGGGTGGCTAACAATGAGTGAGTGTGACGCACAGCTGGGGGCTGACCCTGAGCGACTGTGACGCACAGCTGGGGGTGGCTGACGCTGAGTGACTGTGACGCACAGCTGGGGGCTGACCCTGAGCGACTGTGACGCACAGCTGGGGGTGGCTGACGCTGAGGGACTGTGACACACAGCTGGGGGCTGACCCTGAGCGACTGTGACACACAGCTGGGGGCTGACCCTGAGCGACTGTGACGCACAGCTGGGGGCTGACCCTGAGCGACTGTGACGCACAGCTGGGGGCTGACGCTGAGTGAGTGTGACGCACAGCTGGGGGCTGACCCTGAGCAACTGTGACGCACAGCTGGGGGCTGACCCTGAGCGACTGTGACGCACAGCTGGGGGTGGCTGACGCTGAGTGACTGTGACACACAGCTGGGGGCTGACGCTGAGCGACTGTGACACACAGCTGGGGGCTGACCCTGAGCGACTGTGACGCACAGCTGGGGGCTGACCCTGAACGACTGTGACGCACAGCTGGGGGCTGACACTGAGTGAGTGTGATGCACAGCTGGGCTGGGGGCTGACCTGAGTGACTTTGACACACAGCTGGGGGCTGACCCTGAGCGACTGTGACACACAGCTGGGGGCGGCTGACGCTGAGTGACTGTGATGCACAGCTGGAGGTGGCTGACATGGAGCGACTGTGACACCAGCTGCTGTGTACAGCTGACAGCTGAGTGCATCCTGCTTCTAGATGTGGCCGCCAGAAGACAGTGCACCGTGCTACACTGGCACAGCCTCCTGACGGCACCAGGAGGCCACATCCAGTCACCCATCTGTCCCATCCTAGCTTCTGGGAGTGTGCCCTTTGTGATGGTCACACACAAGCACCAAGTCACCCAGCGACACGTCAGGGGATCCGTGCCTGTATTTTACAGCTTCTTCCCTTATCTTCCACATGGTTGTTTCTTCATTCACATGAGTTTCTGGGTTTGTCTTGAACTCTGGCTTTTGGTTAAAGTCTTCCCCTGAAGCTGCAAGGAGGCTTGGAAAGGCTGAGGAAGCCGCACGCGGGGTGGGCGTTACCCACGCTGGGGCACCCACTCGGCTGGGGTGGTACTCCCCCGGGACCCCCAGCCAGTACCCTTCCATGGTCATTGTGGCTGCAGGCATCCTGGAGGCTGTGGAGGGGGGTCCCCACCACTGACACTTGCATCTTTGGCCTGTGTCCCTCCCTCCCAGGGGCTGGGGGTGAGCGAATCAGAGCTGGGCCATGTGACAGCGGAAATCCTTCCTACAGGCATTCAAGCTGCCCACGCCCCTGGAGCCCCTGACCCCATGCCCGGCACCGGCCTCGGAGGCAGCCACGTTGGCTCCAATGCAGCCATCTCCCCGCAATAGCCCCTCCTGTCTATCCTGCCATCTCCCCTCCCCCCACCTCCGACTCCGTGGCCCTAGGGGAAGGACTGCCGTCCACCCTGCACATCACATGGCTTAGGGCACAGACCCTTCACAACAGCCACCGAGTCAGGCCCGGGGCCGCAGCTCTTGCTTGGGCATCTGCACCATAGCCCTAGGGCCTTGCCCAGTGACTCCTGCCCTCTGCAAACTGCAGGAGACCTGAGCTTCCTCCCGGCCCTACAACCCTCTGCCGGTGCAGAAGCACAGCCAGGCCTTGGAGAGAAAGCAGGTGGAAAGAACCAGAAGCAGCAGTGAGAGGCAGGGAGCTGGCGGGGGCCCTCTGGTCACTGGGCAGCTCAGCAGGGCCGGCCGGGGGACGGGCCGGCCGGGGGGTTCATGCAAGGACTCTCACAGCTCGGGACCACTTACCTTCACCTCCTTCTCAATATAGTCGCTCAGCAGTCTGTCTGGCTCGACGCGCTCGGGCAAGGACAGCACCACAGTGTGCAGTGGGCGCCTCTCTGTCACCTTCTCATGGGCTTTCTTATCTCTACTCTTCTCACCCTTTAGGAATACTCGTTTAAACGGCGACACAATTCCAGGCTGCAGGCAGAAATGGCAATGGTTGGAGTTCATTACTCACAGCTGCTTTGCGAGTCCCAACGGCTAACGCACAGAAGTACCAAGAGCACTTCCATGGTGCCCATGCAAACCGGGTGGAGACGAGCGCACACGAGCCCTGGGCGCCAGGTCCCTACACCTGGGAAGGGGACAAACGACATCGTTCCAACCCCTCCCCCACCTCAGGTCCCTGAGAAGGCAGCCAGGAAGCAGCCAAGGTCGGCCGGGACATGGCTGAGACACGGCTGAGACACGGCCAGGACACGGCTGGGACATGGCCAGGACACGGCTTCTCACCCGACACTTCCCTCTGGTCAGGCCTCAGGGCTCCAGGCGCTACATCTGGAACTTGAGCACCAAGGGGAGAACAAGGGGGAAGCGATGATTGGCGGCTGGCTGGACCCCAACCCTAACTGACAGCCTCTCGCCCCAGGCAGCCCTACCAAGGGCTCAGAAGGCTAATCCTCTCACCAAAGGAGAGAGGAGAGGAGAGGAGAGCGGGTGGACTCAAGCCTCCCCTCTGCAGCCCAGGACACCGACGTGGTGCCGTGGTGAGGCAGCAGCCAGTCCTGCCAAGACCACTCCTGTTCTGTCATCCAAAGGAACACACACCAGGGAAAACAGGACCTGACACACGGCCTCGGAGGCGCAGAGCCCAAGGCTGCTGCTGTGCCAGGGAGAGGCAGTGTCGGAGTACTGTGTGCGGCTCCCGCCAGGGAAGGCTCGGAGGGCGATGACCAGGCTCCCGCCAGGGAAGGCTCAGAAGGCGATGACCAGGCTCCCGCCAGGCTCACCCCAGCACCAGCACGCAGAGAAGCAAGATGCCGACAGCCAGCTGCCTGTTAGAAGCTGCCCCGTGCATGGGACACCTGGCCAGGGCCGGGACCCGTGGGCGCCTCATCAAAGGCAGCAGCTTCACAGATGGACAACCACAGCCGGGGGGTTCAGTGGGATTAGCAGCCACCCCCCTCAAGGAGCCTGGGCCCCCCCCCGCCTCAAGGGGGGCACCCCAGCACTAGGGCAGAGGTCAACGACGGAAACCCCTACAGGTCCCTGCCCTGCCGCCCCCAGCAGCCGAGGACACACGACCCTGCTCCTCAGCTTTGCTTGGACCTGAAAGCCTGGGCCCTCTTCTCCCTGGTCTCACCCCACTGACCCATCAGCACTGGTCGGGGAGCAGGAGGTTCGCTCTACAACACAGAGTCCCGGCACCTCTGAGCCTCATCACCCTCTCCCTGGGCCCCCGCAGCGCAGGGCCCTCTGACAGCACATGCAGAGGTTCCAAGGCCTGACCTTGACCTCTGCTCTAGCACGGGCTGGTGGGCGGAGCTCTTGCCAGCCCCACACAAGTCCAGGACCCCAGGACATGCAGAGGCCTGACCTTGACCTCTGACCTTGACCTCTGCTCTAGCACAGGCTGGTGGGCGGAGCTCTTGCTATCTCCACATAAGCTCAGGACCCTGGCAACACGTGACAGACTCTGGGCAGGCAAGAGACAGAGCCCTGGCTTACAGTGGCCTCACTGGAACTGCATCTCCACGGTGGCTTATCTGGACGTAAACCTACTTACAGAGCCAGCAGCAGGCGGACTACGACGGTTCAACTCCTGACTTCTCAAGTTATTAAACTCATTTATTATACAGATTTAACAAGTTATGAAGTGCATTTTTAATTAATTTACTTATTTGAAAGACACGTCTTCATCTGCTGTTCCCCTCCCCAAATGACTGCAAAGCCAGGACCTTCATTTGGGCCTCCGGTGTGGGTAACAGGAACCCAACACCTGGGCCATCATCTGCTGCCCCCATGTGCTCTGACAGGAAGCTGGGTCAGCAGCAGTGGTGGGACTGGGTCGCAGGCACGCTGACATGAACGCTGGACGCAGGGTCCCCACGCAGCAGCTCAACCTGCTGGGCCACAGAACTCACCCCCTAGATGAATTTCTGACTTAGCAATATTTTTGACCAACAATGGGTTTTTGAGCTACAACGTGACACTAACTCAAGGAGCATCTGCGTGGCCCGGGTCCTTGGGCCCCTGACCCCTGGGGCGGCTCAGAGAAGCTCCTGGCTGTGGCCTGGCCCAGTCCTGGCCACTGCAGCCATCTGGGGAATGACCAGCAGATGGAAGACCTTCCCCACCCCCCTCCCCCCACTCTCCTCCACCATGTAACCCTGATGCTCAATTAAATTTTTTTAAAAAAGAAAACAGGAGTGTCTGTAATGTCAACAGTTACTTTCTATGACTTTTTTTTTTTTTTTAAGATTTATTTATTAGAAAGTCAGAGTTACACAGGAGAGGCAGAGAGAGAGAAAGAAGGAGAAGCAGATAGAGAGGTCTTCCATCTGCTGGTTCACTCCCCAGTTGGCCGCAATGGCTGGAACTGCGCCGATCTGAAGCCAGGAGCCAGGAGCTTCTTTGGGTCTCCCATGCGAGTGCACAGGCCCAAGGGCTTGGACCGTCTTTTACGGCTTTCCCAGGCCACAGCAGAGAGCTGGATGGGAAGTGGAGCAGCTGGGACTGGAACTGGTGCCCCATGGGATGCTGGCACTCAGGCGGCGGCTCTACCTGCTCCGCCGCAGCGCCGGCCCTCCATGACAACTTTTAACCTTGACAGCACACTACCAATCCATCTCTCCTCTGCCTGCTGTCACCTCGCAGGTGAGACCAGAGCCTCAGCCTGGTCCACACATCGAGATCACTGGTCCCCGCGTCCTGACGGAGGGCCACCCCGTGAGCCCCTCACACGGGCCTGCGCCCACTCCTGACCTGGAACATCCACCTCCCCCAGAACAGCCTCTCTCATCTGGAGCAGCGCCCCTCCCCCGCTGGTGGTGGGGAGGGTCACAGAGGGATCCCTGTGACACAGGGCCTCAGGGCGGGTGATAGCGGGGCCGGCAGGTTTGCACACAGGCCTTCATCGACTGTTCTCTCTACGCATTTTTATAATTGAGACTGTCTATACGACTACACACGTGCAGAGGACAGAGCTGAGCCTCCCACGATGTCCAGGACGTAAACTCAGGAAAAGGCCTCAGAACCAACGCCCAGCAACGCTGGCTGCGGGCGGCTCAGGCTCAGGGCTCAGGGTCTCTGCTGTAAGGAGGCGGGGAGCCCACCCTAGGACGTCCTTCACGCATCATGGTCCTCAGCCCCCCACCAGCTCCACGTCCCGGGATGAGCACGGGGCAGGGATGCGTCTGGAGCAGGCGGCGGCAGCGTGGGCCCCCCGGGAAATGTCCCCTGTGACCTGGCAGCCAGCAGCCCCGGTAAGAGCCGGGCTCATGACACCCCTGAAAGCCACTGACTTCCTTCCTGCCAGCTCCTCCCCGGGCTCCTGGGACTTCCACGGTCCCGCCCCGGAGCTGAGGGACACGCAGAGGCGGGTGGCTGCGAGCCTGGCTTCAACAGTCTCACCTGCACAGAAGGAAAGCTGCAACCCCTGGGCCCACTCCTCGTCACCACCCCCGCGGCAGGTACGGTGCCGGAGCGCTGAGGGCAACAGCATGGCCGGGCCGCACGGCCCAGTCTGCCTGCTCTGGCAAAGCTGCTTGTCAGCCTAACTGGTTACTCATGGACACATGGCAGCAACAGGAAACCAACCCCGAACCAGAGACTTGCAAAACCCACCTCTAACCAATAAGCCACACCAACCAAATCAACAGGCCCACAAACCACATGCAACGTACACTGTTATTTCAGCGCTGATGTACGGCTCATAAAATTATAGTCCGCACAGAGAACTACAGTCTGTGCCGGGAAAGAGCTGGATCCCCAGCCTGCAACCCCCTGCTAAAGAGAAAGCCCCAGAGATCAGGCAGGAGGCGCAGCTGGGCAAGGAAACCAGGACGACCCCACAGCTGCCTCTCAGCACCAAGGCCTGGGCCCCCTGGGACCCCAGCAGCCAGCACACAGCCCGCCCGGGGCTGGAGAGCCGTCAGCGCTGCGACTGACCCTTGCCGTGGGTAGAGGACAGACAGCCTCTGCCCTCCGGGATGCCACAGTCAAGCAGGAGAAATGAGACAGAGAAACAGGAACTAAACAGCCAGCCAGGCTACACCGCCCTGGCTCTGCAGGTGCTGCCCTGAGCGACCAGGGACAAGCAGATGCTGCAGCCCCTGCTCGAGACCAAAGCAAACTCCGGTTATGCATCCCGAATCCATGACCCCACAGACGGAAAACTCCACACCGACCTCCTGGGACAGGAGGCAGGGAGAATGCAGGCACACTGAAACGCTGTGGACAATCATCTCCGGGCTAAGTGGCCAAGGGGTACGTGAAACACCAATGAAGCTCCTGCTTGGAGTCGGATCCCACGCCCCAGACATCACACCGCAGATGCAAGCATTCCAAAACCGGGAACATTCCTGGTGTTGAGTGTCCAGGTAAAGGACATGCAGCCTGCAATACCGCTACACGCACCACGGCCTCCCTGCACACACCCACTCCTGCGTCACCCTGGAGAAAGTGCTAAGAGGGCCCCAGCACGTCTGGGAGTATACAGGCCCCTGTGTGTCCCAGAGGATCAGCTGCAGGTGGGTTTAACGAGACAGCGATGCCCTGCGTGTCCTTATTCCAAGCTTCAGCCAGTGTCTCGTGAGCACCCTGCAAGTGCTGGACAGGCAGGCAGCGAAAGGGAAGGAGCCTCCCCATCCCAGGCACCTCCACCTAAAGGGAGAGACAGGGACCGGTGTCGTGGCACAGCAGGTTAAGCCGCTGCCTGTGAGGCCTGCTTCCATATGGGTGAAGGTTCAAGTCCCAGCTGCTCCACTCCCAATCCAGCTCTCTGCTATGGCCTGGGAAAGCAGCGGAAGATGGCCCAAGGGCTTGGGCCCCTGCACCCACGTGGGAGACCCAGAGGAAGCTCCTGGCTCCTGCCTTGGCCTGGCCCAGCCTTGGTCGTTGGGGCCATCTGGGGAGCAAACCAGCAGATGGAAAATCTCTCTCTCTCTGCAGCTCTTTCAAATAAATAAATCTTAAAAGAGCAGTAACACCAGGCTCCACAGGGACAAGAGGAGACCCCAGCTCAGCACGCAGGTCTGAGAAGGGCACTCAGTGTGGCTCAGCTTCTGCAGGACAGCAAGGGGCTGTCCCCGCAGAGGGACACCTGCCACCTCCCATGAACCACACTGCGGTGCCTGTCGGGGCGCTGCAACCCTGCCCGCCAGCCAGCCCCAGGCTCCCCTGGCCACACAGACCAGCCATCGCTTCTTTATTAAAAACAGGAAACCCTGTGGTCGGCAGGATTTTTCCTTGGTGCCCTGGGAGGCAAGCGGGGCTCCCAGCAAGGCAGCCAGAGCCCCTCTGGACGCGTGAGGGAAGGGACTCTCTGCACTGTGCCTGTTGGCTCTCCTGCGACACAGGTGCCACAGGGCGGGGGGGGAGGTAGAGGGGGCGCAGGAGGAATCCTGCACACAGAGCCAAGGGGGGGGGGGCTGGGGCCGCAGGGGGATCCTGCACACAGAGCCACAGGGCAGGGAGTGGGGGTTGGGGGCCACAGGGGCATCCTGCACACAGAGCCACGGGGGGGGGGGGGC
>CM027392.1:55643539-55677087 GCA_015711505.1 Sylvilagus bachmani | reverse complement strand
CTCTCTCTCTCTCTCTCCCTCTCTCTCTCTCTCTCCCTCCCTCCCTCCCTCCCCTCCACCTGTCTGTTGCTCTGCCTTCAAATAAATTAATTTTTTAGAAGTCGGTGGTACCACGGAGCACATCTGTTAGATCAGTTAAGATTACAAAGATACACTTGCTTTCCCAGGAACTGCATTTTCGGAACTTAACCCTACGGATGCATTACACGGCCGGCACCGGGGCTCACGTGGCTGATCCCCTGCCTGCGGTGCTGGCATCTGGGTTCTAGTCCCGGTTGCTCCTCTTCCAGTCCAGCTCTCTGCTGTGGCCCGGGAGGGCAGTGGAGGATGGCCCAAGTGCCTGGGTCCTGCACCTGCATGGGAGACCGGGAGGAAGCACCTGGCTCCTGGCTTCGGATCGGCACAGCGCCTGCCGTGGCAGCCATTGGGGGGTGAACCAACAGAAGTAAGTCCTTTCTCTCTTGTCTCTCTCTCACTGTCTATAACTCTCTCACTGTCTAACTCTGCCTGGCAAAAAATAAAAATAAAACACAAATGCATCACACACCTGTGACAGGCTAGTGGCAGCTTAACCTGTTCAATGTCTGTGAGGCTAAACGGACAACCTAGAAGTCCACAACCAGGCGTCTGGCACAGAGGTCAGCCATCACCTGGGACACCAGATCCTGTTTCAGAGTGCCTGGGTTGGAGAACCGGCTCCACTTCTGACTCCGGCTTCCTGCTGATACACCCAAGGAGCAGCAGGTGTCGGCTCCAGTACAAGAGTCCCTGCCACCACGTGGGAGACCTGGATTGAGTTCCACGCTCAGGAGTTCCGTCTGGGGCAGGCCTGACCCTGGTTGTTGCTGGTATTTGGCGTTCAGTCATAATCCCACAGATGGTAGCTTCGCCCCATATCATTCCGCCTGGGTGGGAATCTGACTTAGAGGCGTGTTGCTGGTATTTGGGAAGTGAGCCAGCAGATGGAAGATCTTTCTCTCTCCCTTTCAAATATATAAAAATTTTAAAATAAGAGTAAGTAATGATAGTAAAAGATTAGTCTCGTGAGTAAAATAAGGACTTTAACATGGAGAAACCTGGCAAATGCCACCCTAGCCAAGCCATCACAGTGGTCGTCACCACCCCAGATCCAGGGCAAGGAGACGTCACGCTCGACACACACGCAGAACGGCAGACGGCATGTCCACGGTCTCTACCACGAGTCAGCACACACAGAACCAAACTCAGTGACCAGCAATGTCCACAAATACCAACCATCAGCAGAAAGAGCACGAGCCGCTTCAGACCCAAAGGGCCCACGGGGCAGAGACCCGGCGTAAAGAACGCTCACGGACGGCAGCAGATCCGGACGGCCACCAATGAGGCGGCACAGAACACGCGTGGCGTCCTCCTGACTGAAGGTGGGCTGAGCTGGGGGAGGGTGTCCTGTCCTCGTACCGAGAGATGCACACGGTGATGCTGAAGGCTCACAGGATGTCACACCTGCGACTTATTCCTAAATGGCTCAGAAACGTAAAACAACTGGGGAATCTGGGAGGAAGGTGGCGGGTACTCTGGGTATAAATCACAGCTGCTGGGGGCCGGCGTTGTGGTGCAGCAGGTTAAGCCACGGCCTACGATGCCGCAGCCCATATCAGAACAGCCGCTCACTTCTCTACTTCCAATCCAGCTCCCTGCTAACAGCTTGGCAAAGCAACAGAAGGTGGCCCAAGTGCCTGGGCCCCTGCAGCCACGTGGCAGACATGGACGAGGCTACTGGCTTCAACCTGTGTCAGCACCAGCTGTTGTGGCCACTTGGAGAGTGAACCAGTGGATGAGAGATCTCCATGTCTCCCTCTCTCTGACCCTCACAAATAAATAAATAACTCTTTTTCTAAAAAATGTATAAAAGTAAAATATCAAAAATTGTGCGGGGCAGGTGCTCGGTGCAGCATTATGACGCTGCCTGGGACACGTGCGTCCCCCAGCAGAGTGCCGGGGTTCAAGTCTGGGAAGCAGCGGTGATGTCTCAATGACTGGGGTCCCCACCACCCACGTGCAAGACCTGATTTGAGTTCCAGGCTCTTGGTTTTGCCCTGGCCTGAGCTGTTGCAGGCACGTGGAAAGTGAACCAGCAGATGGAAGATCTCTCTCTCTCTCTGCCTGCCTTTCAAAATAAATTAGTATTTTTAATTGTACAAAGAACAGGGACTTTGCCGTTGGTTCACCCTCCAATGGCCACCGCGGTCGGCATGCTGCGGCCGGCGCACCACGCTCATCCGATGGCAGGAGCCAGGTGCCAGGTGCTTTTCCTGGTCTCCCGTGGGGTGCAGGGCCCAAGCACTTGGGCCATCCTCCACTGCACTCCTGGGCCACAGCAGAGAGCTGGCCTGGAAGAGGGGCAACCGGGACAGAATCCGGCGCCCCAACCGGGACTAGAACCCGGTGTGCCGGCGCCGCAAGGCGGAGGATTAGCCTGTTGAGCCACGGCGCCTGCCTTTTGGGCTGTTTCTTAAAGATTTATTTATTTGAAAGACAGAGTGACAGGAAGGGAGAGAGATCTTCCACCCACTAGTTCACTCCCCAAAAGGCAGCCACAGCCGGGGCTGGGCCAGAATGAAGCCAGGAAGTCCATCCAGGTCTCCCACGTGGTGGCAGGGACCCAAGGATCTGGACCACCCTCTGTAGCTTTCCTAGGCACACTGGCAGGGAGCTGGATTGGAAGCAGAGCAGCTGGGACTAGAACCGGCGCTCTGATATAGGATGCCGGCGCTGGTTTAATCTGCGGCCCTGCAAAGCCAGCCCCAGCTGACAGGTTCTCACACCATATCAGAAGCAGTGACCCCTGCAGGAGAGACAGCTAAGAAGCCAATGCAACAGGACGGAACACTAAAAACACTCAGCTAACCCAGAAGACCAAAACAGAACTAAGTACCAAGAAACAGAAAACAAGAAGATGGCAGTTAAACAGAGCCTACCAATGTTACATTAAACCTAGGTGGGATCTGGTCTCTAAGGAGCGAGCCAGTGAACGGGCACTCGCACGCCCTCTCAAATAAGGAAGGGAGGGAAGGAGAGGAGGAGACGTGTCCGACCAGATGTGATGGGCAGGTGGGCTTCAGCCGGTCTGTCTCCGAGAACGCAGTGAGCCACGGGCAGTGATGCACCTGACGGCGATGAGGGCCGCCAGCCATCCTGACTCCTGGGCTCCCTCACCAAGTCACACAGGGTCACACGCGTGTCTCCTCAACTACACGTGTCCCTGCCACGGAAACCAGCCCAGGCCTGAGCACAGAGCCGTCATCGTGGCCCACAGGCAGCAACCCAGGGTTCTGGAAAGAACTTGTGTGGAGCTGTAACCTAGAGAATACCGAGATTTACAGAAATCAATGTTTTTCTGTCTTTTTCCCCAAAGCTGCAGGCAACGACACAGGCGAAGTGGCAACTCGGGCCGCAGGGATGCCCCACGCCGGGGAGGCAGCGGGGTCGGCCAGCCACTCTCGCTTCCGGAACCCAGCTGCTGGCCCTCCCCCGGGTTACGGGATCCGCCACCGCTAAGCTGCAGACAAAGGCCAGCCCAGCTTCCAGCGGCCTCACCAGAGGGGATTACCTCCCCCGCACACCCAGCCCGGCCGCCACCCAACCCAAGCAGGACGGCTACGGCTCAGGCACACGTGCGAGGACGAGGGCTGCGCTTCTGGCACGGGCACAGAACCAGGGAGAAGGTTTCCTCTTTCCACTGTCAAGAAGAAAAAGGCAGAGGCTCAACCGACAAGTCGAAGGTGAGACGTGCGCCGACAGGCACAGGAGCGCAGGCCCACTCAGAGCCCAGGCCCAGCACAGGGCGGCCCAGCACGCAGGCCCTGCACACGGGCGCCACTTCCCGGCCACTCTGAGGGCAGCACGGGCCCTCCCACGTGCAGGCGACAGCGCAGGTGCACGGCAGCCCCCGGTGTGGCCCCAAAGTACCCAGGCCACAGGCCCTCTCTCTGCAGGAACGTTCTGTCGGTCAGCAGCGGAGGTCCAAAGTCGAGGTGCGGCAGGCGGTTTCCCTGGACGGCTGCAGCTTCTGTGTCTTCCATGTGCCCTACCACACCTCCTGTCTCCCCCATGCCTCCGTGTCCTCCCTGTGCCCTCCATGTCCTCCCTATACTCTTCCCATGTCCTCCACATGTGCTCCCCATGTCCTCTCACACTGTGTCCTCCCTGTATCCTCCCCATGCCATGTCCTCTTCGTGTCCTCCCTGTGCCCTCCACGTCCTCCCTATACTCTTCCCATGTCCTCCACATGTGCTCCCCGTGTCCTCTCACACTGTGTCCTCCCTGTATCCTCCCCATGCCGTGTCCTCTTCGTGTCCTCCCTGTGCCCTCCACACCCTCCCTATACTCTTCCCATGTCCTCCGTGTCCTCCCTATACTCTTCCCATGTCCTCCGTGTCCTCCATGCCATCTCTGTGCCCTCCACATGTGCTCCCCGTGTCCTCTCATACTGTGTCCTCCCTGTGCCCTTCCCATGCCCTCCATGTGTCTTCCCACACCATGTCCTCCTCGTGTCCTCCCACACCATGTCCTCCCACCTGTGTCCTCCCTGTGTCCTCCCACACCGTCCCTCGCGTGTCTGTGCCCCATCTCCCCTTACAAGGACACAGCCGTGGGAGAGCGGTGGCCACCACGATGGTCGCCATGCCCTCCCTGTGTCCTCCCTGTGTCCTCCACGCCGTGTCCTCCCTGTGTCCTCCCACACCATCCCTCATGTGTCCTCCCACACCGTGTCCTCCCTGTGTCCTCCACGCCATCCTCACATGTCCGTGCCCCATCTCCCCTCTTACAAGGACACAGCCGTGGGAGAGCAGTGGCCACCACGATGGTCGCCATGCCCTCCCTGTGTCCTCTCTGTGCCCTCCCCGTGTCCTCCCACGCCGTGTCCTCCACGCCATGTCCTCCCACGCATGTCCTCCCATGCCATCCCTCGCGTGTCCGTGCCCCATGTCCCCTCTTACGAGGACACAGCCGTGGGAGAGCGGTGGCCACTGCGACAGTCGCCGTGCCTCCATCACCCTTTCAGGGCTCTGCATACAGGCCCGGTCACATCCCGAGGTCCCAAGGCCCCAGCACGTGAACTCGGGGGCCATAGCTCAGCCCAGGCAGGTGGGGTAGGAGAAGGAAACACGGTGCACACAGTGACACCACCGGAGGCCGGGCACGGGCCTCGGGATGCGATGCCCCCTGCATTTACATCTGAAGTGTCCCTCATAGACAGGTGCGCCATCACCGCCATCACGCCCGCATCCTCCACCAGCGCTCCCTCGCCGGCTGCTCTGAGGACCGGGCTCGGCCCGCACACCTGACGCCCACAGGTGGCACGGAACACCCCAGGCCTCCGAGTGCACACAGGACCGGAGCCCCCTTCTCTTCCTTGGGACTTCCGCCCGTGCCCCGCCTCCCCACCCGTCTGTTCCACGGCGCTGTGGCATCCGCCCTCTGCCGCTCTAATTTTAGGTGTGCTGCTGACGCTCAGGTGCAAGGCCCGTGCATCTCCCCACAGCTGCAGCGTCAGAGGCTCTCGTGGAAAGGGGGAACTCGGATGCTGAACACAGCACTTCCAGGACTCCCTCCCGGCCGAGCGGTCCCTCGCACTGCGAGTGAGGGTGAGGAGAGGGCGCAAAAGAAAATGGGAGAACAGCCATGCCGGTCCCCACCATCCCCACGGCCCCCGTCTGCAGCCTCTGCACAGCGGCTGCTAAGAGCGAGGTCCGTGACAGCACCTCCCTCTGAGGTGACCTCAGCAGCAACCCAGCGCCCACGGGCTTCCGACGCCTTCTGAACCTCTGTCCGGCCACAGGGGCCCGCATCCCGGCACCGCAGGCTAAGCCCCTGCTAGCGCCGGCTGGCATCCCACGTGAGCTCGGCCCCTGCCTCCTGCTAACGTGCCTGGGAAGGCAGTGGACGATGGCCTTAACCTCTGGGCCCCTGCCACTCACGCGGGAGACCCGGGAGTTCCTGCCTTCTGGCTTCAGCCTGGCCGGGTCCTAGCTGTTACGGCAACTGAGGACGAGACCTGTGGATGGAAGAGCCTCTCTCCCTACCTCTGCTTCTGCCTCTGCCTCTCCCTCTCTGTCACTTTGCCCTCAAGTACGTAACAGAATCTTTATACAATAAATCACGACTACAGACTGACTCCGTATTGAAAATTACTAAGCAGGCAACATCATGTAAACAGCAACCCCCTGAGCCTGGGAGGAGCGAGCCTCCTGTTGAGTCCTCGTCCGTCCGCCCCCTCTCCTGAGCCACGGTGACTCACGCTGCCTCTCAGAACCACGGTGCCAACCATGCAAGGGGAAGGACACCAGGTGCAGAACCTCAAGCCCGCAGGGCGGCTGATGGCTGCAGAAGCAGCGCTTGCGAACGGAAAAAGGAGTAAAACCACCAGCGCGCGCTGGCCACGGTGGAGCGGCTGGCACGCCTCTAAGGCTTCCCTTCAGGGGCTGGGTACGCACAGGGAGCTAAGCCGCCGGACGCAGGCCGCCAGTTTGAGTCCCGGCTGCTCCGCTTCCGGTCCAGCTCCCTGCTAATGCCTGGAAAAAGCAGCAGAAGACGGTTCAGTGTTTAGGCCCCTGCCACCCACGTGGGAGACCCAGATGAAGTTCCTGGCTCCTGACTTCAGCCTGGAGTATCGCTGCTATTGCAGCCACCTGGGGAGTGGACCAGCAGATGGACGATATCCACCCCTCCCATCAAATAAGTTAATTAAAGAGGGAAGAAAGCTTCATTTCAGGGGCTGGCATGCTGTGCAGGGAGCCGAGCTGTCGTCTGTGCAGCACCGGTTTGAGTCCCAGCTGCTCCACCTCTTATCCAGTTCCTTGCTGATGCTGGGAAAACAGCAGAAGACGGGCCCAAGTGTTTGGACCATGCCACCCCCAGGAGAAACCCAGACAGGATTCCTGACTCGTGGCACTGCCCTAGCCAACTCTTGTTGCAGGAGTGAACCAGCTGATGGAAGATCAATGGAAAGCACTCTCTCTCTCAAATAAATAAATGAATCTAAAAAAGTGAAAGAAAAAAATCCACTTAGTCTCAGCTGTGCAGACAGGTGCACAGACACAGCCCGCGTCTACGGGGCGGGGCGCACACAGAAGGCGCAGCCTCCAGACTTTAAAGGTTCGGCCAGTCCAGTGCCGACAGCCTAGGGCCGTGACCTAGGGAACGTCTCCGCCCTGTTTCGTGTTACACACAGGAGACAGGCTAATCACACCCCTTGTGTGACTGCTGTCACTCGAATGTGCTCTCCCAGGTCCACGGACTGCAGGAGCTGCTGGGAGGCGGTTACCTGCCTGGTCACGGGGCTCCGCCTTCAGGGAGGGGCCGCAGAGCCCCGCCCCCTCTCTCACGCTAGCTAGCTTTCTGCTGTCCCTGTCCTCGCCCCTTCTGACCTGGGGTGATGCAGCCAGAGGCCCTGGCTGGACACTCACTCCAGCCTCTGGAACTGCAAGAAATCAACGTGCCCTCTTCATAAATCACCCAGCCCAGACACTCCGGGACGGCAGCACCAATCAGACTTCGACGCAGAGCGCTTGGCGACCCCCCTCCCTTTGTCTTCTCCCCCAGAAATCCTTACTGCACCCACAAATGCCTCAGTGCTCATATACAAAAGGTCTTGCAAAGGTTCGTGGCAGACACATCTTATGAGAAGCTATGCACAGGGGCCAACGCTGTGGCGGAGCAGGTAAAGCCACTGCCTGCAGTGCCAGCATCCCATATGGGCACCGGTTCCAGTCCCAGCTGCTCCACTTCCCATCCAGCTCTCTGCTGTGGCCTGGGAAAGCAGTAGAAGATGGCCAAGTACGTGGGCACCTGCACCTGCGTGGGAGACCTGGAGGAAGCTCCTGGCTCCTGGCTTCAGATCAGCGCAGCTCCGGCGGTTGTGGCCATCTGGGGAGTGAACCAGCGGATGGAAGACCTCCCTCTCCCTCTCCCTCTCCCTCTCTCTCTCTCTCCCTCTCTTTCAAATAAATAAATAAATCTTTAAAAAAAGAAAAGCTATACATAGATTTCAAAACTTTCTGCACCAAAATAAACTCTTCACCATTTTCCACAAACTTTTTGAAGCTCACTCATCTGTCTATCAAATCAGAACTTAACAAAACATAATACAAAATTAGTGATTCCTTATTAACATTTAATATCAACAGGGGTCCTTACAACCTTCAATTTAAACAATGCAGATAAGTTGGACCAACACAAAAACATTTAACTTTATCAAGCCCAAATCACAGCTACCGACAGGTGTGACCCAAAACCTTACAACAGGTGCAAGAGAAGCCAGGACCACAAGGTTACAGCCAAACAGCGACGTCCTAAGGCCGTGATCCTCGCCTGAGTCAAGCAGAAAAACACACAGGCCCAGCTCCAGTGACACCTGCGCTTCTTCCAGGACAGGGCCACTAGGTGGGCCGCGTGCAGACACGAGCCCTAGCCTCCTGACTCCAATCAGGACTTGCGTCTGCCAAGTCCCAGCTGCTCTGCAGACTCAGGGCAGCAGGGCACCCCCAAAGGTCACCCCTGCCCCCCAGGCCCGCTGCCCTTGGTGGCCAGCAGAGTTCCCTGCCAATGCACTCAGCCCTGCAGGTGACCAGCACTGACCCGGCTCCCACTGCGTCTCCCAGCACCCTCATCAGCATGGTTCACAGTGGGGCCTCAACACGTACTTGCCAAATGCACTGCGGGCCCCTCGGAGCAGCCTGCCTGGACTGGACTTCCGTGCAGCCCACTCGGGGCCGCTGGTGCTCTGGCAGCTCCCTGGTTCCCGTGTCCTAGGGAAAACGGGCCACAGTGGCACAAGGCTGAGCCCCTGCTCGACAAGACAAGCATCTGAGACCCGGAAGAAGCCTGCCGGCCCCCATGTGTGCAGGTTCTGCTCAGCGTTTTTTGGATAGCTAACTTAGAAAGAGAACTTAGACGTTCAAAGTACGGTTTTATAAAACCTCTGAGACTGTGTCAGCTTGAGACGGGTGTCGCTGGCCGATTTACTGTAAGGAGAGTAAAGCAGGCTCTCGGGTTCCGAGCGGAGGGGACCGCGCTCCGAGTGGGCGAGCAGCGCCCGAAGGCTGTGCCCATCCCGCCGCAGAGCCCACGAGGTGAAGTGCGTTCAGCCATGGCCTGGATTGATCACATGTCCCCAGCGCGGCCGGCCGGCCGGCCTCCTGCGGGGACCGAGCTGGGACAGGCGGCACAAGCCGGGGCTGAGCCAACTGACCGATGACCTCCTCGGACAGGGACGACGAGACGCGCCATTCACCTGGTCCACGGTTACATTCTCTCTTTGCCAGCTGTAAAGTTCTGTTCCGCTGTCTCCCTCTCCCCCGCCAAAGCTGAGAGCGGCCTTGGCGTTCTCAGGGCCTCTGCAGGCTCTCTGCTCCCAGCAAAGCCGGCGGGGGCCTCGGAAATCCAGTCCACCCCGCTCTGGACAGTCAGCCAGCGCCGGTGGCTCAGGCGCCCCTCGGAGCAGCGCCCCGTCCCCGCGCTCAGGGCAGCCGACTCCGGCCCAGCCACGCTGGCCGGCCGTCAGCACCGGGTGGGCGCCTCGCCCTCCAGCCACCTCTCCGTCCCGCGGTGCGGCCCCTCCGTCAGCTGTCTCCCAGCCTGGACACCGCGCGTGCGGGGAACCGCAGCTGAGCCGGACGGCGGCAAAGAGAAGCGGCCGCACAGGACCCCGCGGAGGCCACCGCCGTCCATCCCGCACCCAACTTTGGAAAAGTGGGGCACCTCGCCGAGCAAGGTGAGGGCGCGGGGCTGTCGGGGGCCAGGCCCGCGTACCCGGGCGCACGACGGGCAAGACCGGGCGATGGAGGAGCACCCCCTGGAAAGCCCGCGCTCCACGCGGATGCGCGCGGACCCCGCAGCCGTCCCCCTGAAAAGTTCTGTACCAACTCCTCCGGCCTGCAATCGAAGCCACATTTCGCACCACGCCAACCTCAGAGCCTCCCCAGCACTGCCGGCGTCACGTCAGCGAGCGCGCCCCACGGCGTCCGCGCCGGCGACGGTCCCCGCACGAGGCCGCCGGGCCGGCCGGACCCCGGAGGGCGCGGCGCTTCCTCCCGCGGCCGCAGGCCCCCTGCCCATTGTCCCGGGCCCGCCCGCCCCGCGGCCCAGGGACCCCCCGGCACCGCGCGGCCCGCTCACCTTCTTGCCCTTTTTGCCCTCCTCCTCCATGTCGCCGCGTGCGGCCCCCGCGGCCCGCCCGGCCCGCCCCGGGAGCCCCGCCGCCAGGGCCACTACATGCTCGCCGTGGGCCCGCCGCCCCGCGCTCCCGGCGCCGCCCGCCCGCAGTCCCCGCCCCGGCCGCGCCCCGCACCCGCACTTCCGGGCCCAGGGTGCCGCCCCGCCCGCGCAGGCCCCGCCCCGAGCAGGGAGGCCCCGCCCACGGCCGCCGCGCGCTCGCACTTCCGGGCTTCTGCGCAGCGCCCCGCGACCAGGCCCCGCCCCTTCGAGGAGGAAGCCGCGCCGGGGCCCCGCCCACCAGCCCTGGCCCCGCCCCTTCAGGGCGGCGGAGCGTGCCCCCGGTCGCCCGGCTCCCCGCGGGAGGACCCCAGCACCTCCGCCCCGCCAGGGCCTTCCAGCGAGCCCGTCCAGCCGGCCACCCGCCCCGCGCCCTCAGGCTGGCCCCGCCCCACCCCGCCCTGCGCGCCTCAGGGCCACGGTGGCGCGCGCGGGAGCGGCTCCAACTTTTCAATTCTGCCGCGTCCGCCCGCGCAGCCCGCGGCGCGCCGGGAAGGCGGGGCCTGGGCGGGGGCGGGGCTCGGTGGGGCGGGGCCTGGCCGGGGGCGGGGCCATTGCTCCGTCTCTCCTGGGTCCCGCTGGACTCTCTCGGCCCCGGGGGCGCCCCTTTCTCGCTCCTCCCGGTTCGCAGACCCCCGAGGAAGCAGCATGTGCGGGCGGGGCCCCCAAAGCCCCGCGTGTTGGAGCCCCAGCGCGGTGGGACTGCGCTCAGCCCGTGGCGTTCGCATCGCGTCTGTGGGACAGGCCCGAGGGGCAGCCTCCCCAGGAAGGCACCTGCGCGCACACCTGCCGGCGCCCCTGCGAGCAAGCTGGCCGCGGGGCGGGGGGGGGGGGGGGGAGCGCAGCCCGGCACCCTGGGGGCCGGTTTCCCGCGAGTTCAGCTGGCACTGCCTGGTGGGTGGGGGCTTCTCCCTTGGGAACCGTGGCTGCGCCCTGTGTCTGCTGTCCTTGGTCTTTTACCCCTGTGATCCTGGCCTCTGTCAGTAGTCCTCGCATTCAGTCTTTGCTGTACTGCGTCTCCCCGGTCGGGCCCTGTGTGGTCCCGTTACTTACGAGCTTCCCGGGGCAGACGGAGCAGCACCGCTGCTCCAGTCCAGCGGCCTCCCCACCCCACCATCCCCAGGACAGCGGTCTGGATGCAGGGCAGCCCACAGCATGGCTTCGGGAACGCACTGGGATTCCTCTGGGTGAGCCCACGTTGGAAGCAGGGACAAAACGAGCAGCGGCGTGCTAGCTGTTCTTGCTTAGCCTCTTGGTGGTCACTGGACCCAGCGCCGGGCTGCCCACCAGGCTGACATACAGCAGGCTGGCGGCCCGGGCTGGCGGCTGTGGGCCGGCACCAGTGTCCGGGACACGTGGCTGTGGGTGTGGATCTGAGTCCTAGTTGTGGCTCTCGTAAGACCACCACAGCAGTAACAGAAAACAGTACACCTTGAAGTGTCCGGCAGTCCACTTCCGAGGGCCACTGCTTTCTCACCAGTAACCCCCCCAGCCTGCTTGGTGGCTCCAGGCTCTCGAGCCACCGAGCCACCGAGCCACCGAGCCACTGTCACCGTGCTACCTATGTGTTCAGTGATGGAAATGCCCAGAGGCCCGTCTCAGAGCACGCCCGCGGGAGCTGTCCACGCCTCAGGCAGCCCTCACTCCCTCCCTCTCCTCTTCAGAACCATTCAGAACCAGCCCAAGCCTGGGTCAGCAGTGCCAGCGTTGCTGGACCCCTGGCAAACGTGGCTTCTTGGGCTTTACCTCCCAGCGCAGTGCCTCCTCCTCCCCGCCGCCGGCACTCCGTGTTGGTGATGGCGAAGGCAACCACGGCGGGGACAGCTCCTCTGAAGGCGGGGACAGCGTGGGATCCCTCCTGGCACCGCGGGAGCTGAGGCACTGGTGCTCAGCTGGCCAGACTGAGGTGGGCGGGCACCAGCAACACTGCCTGGACACACCGCACACAGATGCTCCCCAGCCTCACCCTAGTTTTCTGGAAACCTCTGAACTCTGGAAACTTACCCTTACCTGGCTATTCCATGTTCCCAGTCTTGCATCTTTGCCAGGTTCCAACCAATTTTTTTATTCTTTTTTTTTTTTTTTTTTGACAGGCAGAGTGGACAGTGAGAGAGAGAGAGACAGAGAGAAAGGTCTTCCTTTGCCGTTGGTTCACCCTCCAATGACCGATACGGCCGGCGCACCGCACTGATCCGAAGCCGGGAGCCAGGTGCTTCTCCTGGTCTCCCATGGGGTGCAGGGCCCAAGCACCTGGGCCATCCTCCACTGCCCTCCAGGGCCACAGCAGAGAGCTGGACAGGAAGAGGAGCAACGGGGACAGAACCGGCACCCCGACCTGGACTAGAACCCAGCGTGCCAGCGCCGCAGGCGGAGGATTAGCCTATTGAGCCACGGCGCCGGCCCCACACTGGTTTCTTAAAGACCGAATCTCCTCTGCTCCACGGCTGTTTTTTCCTTCTTCTCCTTTCTGCCATCTGACAGCCCATCACCCACCTCCCTCGTACGAGGACCAAAAGGCTCACAAGCAACTAACTGGGCGTCCGCGTTATCCTCGGGCACACGCCATCCAACTGCTGTGCCCAAGACAAAGCCTTGCCGTCTTCCCACTGCTGAAGGAGGGAATTCTCAATGAACTGACGATATCCAAGTTCCGAGCCTGTGGATTTGGAAGGAACAAACAAGTGCTGGCTCTTAGTGACGTCCCACCAGCCTGCGTGACCCCCTACAGGGGCGTCCCAGGAGCCCCACTTGGACGGCTCCTTGGCTCTATTCTTCCAGGACCAGACTGCTGGTTTTCTGTCCTCGCCCACATCTGTAAAAGACTAGATTAGGCCACCCTAAAATATGAGGAAGAAACCAGAATGGGTCACCCCAGAATATACCTTATTTGCATTAAGTATTATTTTGAGAACCAAAAACTACAAAAACAGTATAAGCTACCCTTTGGAAGGACAATTTACATTCATAAAATAAGTACCCATGTATCAGGGGGTCTCCCTCTGTGTGCGTAAGTCACTGGAGACCCTCGGGCCTGCATGGGGGGCAGACGGAACCCGCTCCACAGGGCTCCCCTGGTGACCTGTGCCCCCCCCCGCCTCCCTTCAGCTGAAGACGGCATCGAAGCCTGAACCCCAGGGCACCTCTTGCACGCTCACGGCCTCGGGGAGCCCCTACAGATGTGGGAAGTGCGTGTTAGTAAGCTGCTGTCGGTTCTTCTCTGTTTATTATCTTTTTTCAGGGGCCCCAACCGAGAACTTCCAAGGGCAGAAGGAAAACGCTTCCGCCTCCCCGGCGCCTGCCACTGGCCTGGAAGCTCTTTGGTGCGGGCACGTGTGGCTTTGTGGGAAGTTCTTTCCAGTATCCTGCTACGTAAACACTGCTGGCACCAGTCTCGCAGCTTCTAGCAACCGCAACTGAACCTTGTGTACGTGTTTCTGTCTTGGCATACTTTTTAATATTGGGTAAGGGGCCGGCGCCGCGGCTCACGAGGCTAATCCTCTGCCTGCGGCGCCGGCACACCGGGTTCTAGTCCCAGTTGGGGCGCCGGATTCTGTCCTGGTTGCTCCTCTTCCAGTCCAGCTCTCTGCTGTGGCCCGGGAGTGCAGTGGAGGATGGCCCAAGTGCTTGGGCCCTGCACCCCATGGGAGACCATGAGAAGCACCTGGCTCCTGGCTCCGGATCAGCGCAGCGCACGCACCAGCTGTAGTGGCCATTTGGGGAGTGAACCAATGGAAGGAAGACCTTTCTGTCTCTCTCTCTCACTGTCTAACTCTGCCTGTCAAAAAATATATATATTGGATAAGCAAGCGTCTCTCATGGGCTTTTTGGTTCTCTGTATTGAAAAGCTCCTCTCTCTTTAAGATCCAGCTATTTGAAAGGCAGAGTTGGGGCGGGGGGAGCAGTCTCCCAGCTGCAGGTTCTCTCCTCAAGGCTGAAGCCAGGAGCGAGGAGCCCCATCGGGGACCCCGTGGGTGACAGCACTTGAACCCCCACTGCTCCTCTGCGGTGCACTAGCAAGGAGGTGGGCTTGGGAGCCAGGCACTGTGACAGGGCGCGCGGTGCCCACGCGAGGCGTGGGAGCACCCGCCCCGGCGTCCTGAGAACCGGGCTTTGCCATCGGCACCGTGGCTGGAGCTCCAGGCACGGCTCTGCGCGGGGCCTTCCCGCCAGGCGCACAGGGGCCCGGCACGCGGCGGTCTCCCCCGCAGCCGGGTCTCCCGCTCGCCAGTCACTGACGGGCCGCGCAGGGCAGCAGAAAACCCACTCGGGGCAGGCGCGCAGGCGCACAGCGCACGGAGTCCCGCGCGGCTCCGCGCACCGAGGACACGCCCCCGCGAGCGCGCTGACGTCATCTGCCCGAAGCGCGGTCACGTGGCCGCGCGGCGTCGGGGCGGGGCTACGCGATGGCGTCAGCGATGGTGGCGTGGGTGGCATGGCCACGGCTCTCTACAGCGGCGATTTCTTTATCCGCTGCCATCGGGGGTCGTAGGCGGTATCCGCCGGTCCCGGGCCAAGAAGGTAGGAGTTGGGGGGCTCGGGCGTGGGTGACGGGCGGCCGGGCCGCGGCGGAGAGGCGTGGGCGGCGTCCGGAGCCCGGCCTTGCCCGCGCGCCGAGGCTGTTCCCGGCGGAGGCCTGTGGCTTTGGGGCGACTGCCCGTGCCTCGGAGGGCCTGGCGCGCAACGGAGGTGGCCCCGCGTGACCTCGTGACCTTGAGGGACCCCGCGTGGGCGGCGTGGTAGGGCAGTTCAGTGTCCGGAGGGGCGGGCCGGGCCTGACCGCGCGCGTTGCCCCGCAGGCTGCAGCCGCGGACGGGTGCACGACCCCGGGCGGCGAGAGGGCTGCTCGCCCGCACGATGCCCCGGTGAGTCGCCCCGCTGCCCCCGCGCCGTCGCCTGGGGTTGCCCCTTCGAGAGGCTGCCCCTGACTGGGCCACAACGCCTCTTCGCTGAGGGGTCTCTGCACCTGGGTCCCCTCCTGGAGCCCAGGGAGGCCTCCGGCCCCAGGCCTGGGCGGGCGGGCCCGCAAGCCTCCAGCGTGCCTGGGCCTGCCGTGACCCTGTGCATTCCTGCAGTGCTTGCCAGAGCATGACGAAACGGTTTGAGGCCTTGCCCTGCTCCATCCAGAGCAAGGTTATAGAACTTTCAGACAGCTGCCGGCGCCCGCCCGGGTCTGATGGGCCGGGTGCTGTGTAGACGCGCACGTGCAGCGTCGTTAAAACGGAGTAGAACTCGCAGTCCGCACCGGCCACGAGTCGGGTCCCTGGTGGCCACGTGGCCGTGCGCGTGCGGACCCTAGGGCACGGGGTGTTGGCCGGGCTCTAGGCTCAGTACACTTGATCCTTAAACACCTTTCCAAGGTCGGGGACTGAGCCGGAGGAAGGGGAGGCCGTGCCCCGGGCGACCGGTGCTGCGGGTTCCGGCAGGAGGAGCTGCTGGGGGTGGGGGTCCTGAAACGCGGCCTCGCGGAGAGGGGGCTCCGACGCTCTTGTTCTGTGCCCGGAGTCAACTCTGAAGTGTCCCCATGAGGTGTGCTAGGCCCAGGATGGGGGGCTCAGGGCCAGAATCGGGGTTGAGGGCTTGCACGCCGAGGTTTGGGAGACGCCCTCTTGTTCTTGGTGGGAGGGGTCAGCTCTTCTCGGGGTCAAGGCTTCCAGCTGACCGTCTGTCTCTTCAGTCCAGGAACAGCCTCCGAACGCCCCAGGCCTGCTGTGGGGAGACGCCTCCCTGTGAGTCTCGCGTTCCTGTCGCCTTGAGAGAGTGGGGTGCCGGCTGCCCTTGGCCCTGGTGGTCTTTGCAGCAGACATCTTGGAATGGAGAAGGTATTGCCGTCCCCCTGAGCAGAGGCGGCCTGCTTGCTGGCTGTTGGAGACTAGGAGCCTCGCGACTCCCTGTGGGGCCGGGGCTTGCCCGGTGGTCAGCGGTGGTGGTCTCTGGCCGCTGTCTTTGTCTAATCGGAGAGTTTCGTGTTTCCCAGCAGGGTCCAGAAAGCCACGGCTGCTTTGTTAGCCACCAGGAGAGGTGTCGGGGACGCCCAGGGCCCCTGACAGCGGCCGACGATCCCAGGATGCCAGAGCCGGAAGAGACCTGAGGAACGGTCCCCTCGGCAGCTGTCCGGCCTACCCGTGGGGCCTGTGCTCCGTGAGGACGTGGAGGGTGTGGCCAGCATGTCACCTTGCTTCTGTGCGTCCTCGGGGATTCTGTGCTGAGTGCCCCAAGTCACCTGGCTGAGAGAAGGTCCCAGGGGGTTTGCCGTCCCCAAGCTCAGGAGACCGCTTTGGGACAGACGGGGCCTGGGGTCTGAGTTCCTGGGAGGGCGTGGGACTGCCTTGGGGTTGGGTTTGTCTGCAGTCTTTCCCCAGAGTCTCCTTCGGCCCGGGGTGCTCTGGGCTGTAGCTCAGGGATTTAGGTGTGGTTCTCACCGGCACAGGTCACAGGAGGCAGTAACTGCCAGCTGTGAGCGTGGTGTCGCCGCATCTTCACAGCAGGCCTCTGTGGTGTGTCTCATAGGCGTCTCCTGTCGTGCAGTGGGACCAAGGCCCTCCATGTGAGCACCTGGCGAGCAGGTTCGCGGTCTCGGTTGCTCCCTTCCCGGGGTCCGCGGTGTGCCCCCAGCCTGGGCTGCCGGCTGACGAAACTTCTCCAACCCTAGGTGCAGCTGCCGCGGTCTCAGCTTCCAGAATGAGGCGCCTGTCTGTGCACCCGGACCCACGCCCCCGGCACCTCGGTGAAAAACAAGGACTACTTAATGAGCCGGCGCCGTGGCTCACTAGGCTAATCCTCCGCCTTGCAGCGCCGGCACACCAGGTTCTAGTCCCGGTCGGGGCACCAGATTCTGTCCCGGGTGCCCCTCTTCCAGGCCAGCTCTCTGCTGTGGCCCGGGAGTGCAGTGGAGGATGGCCCAAGTGCTTGGGCCCTGCACCCCATGGGAGACCAGGAGAAGCACCTGGCCTCGGATCAGCGCGGTGCGCCGGCCACAGCCCACTGGCTGCAGTGGTCATTGGAGGGTGAACCAACGGCAGAGGAAGACCTTTCTGTCTCTCTCTCTCACTGTCCACTCTGCCTGTCAAAAAAAAAAAAAGACTGCTTAATAAATATAAAGTAAACGTAAAATAAAAGCGTGGTGCGGTCCAGCCTGTGTTTCTTTTTTCCGTGTACTGGAGGCAAAAACAAGAAAGCTCACCTTTAAATTTCCGTTTATTAGAGTGCTTGTCTCGTCTGCTGGGCCACTCCCCAGGTGCCCACAAGGGGGCTTGCCTGGGCTGAAGCCGGGAGCCAAGCACTCCGTCCCGGTCTTCCTAGTGGTTAGTGGGCACCACTGCTTCCCAGGGTCTGCTGGGGCCTGGAGCAGGCACAGGCACTCTGATACAGGCTGTGGGCTTCCTGACCACCAGGCCACACAGCACACACGGCCCACCCTCGCAGGTGCTGGCCAAGGCCGAGGGAGCCCCCGCTGTTTGGTGTGGTGTGCCCAGGTTACCTCCTGTGGATGCCATTCACCGCCCAGCCAAGGCTGAAGGCAGAATTGCAGTGGGGCCCAAAGGCACACCCCAGTCCTCCCCCAAGTGCATGACACCCCGTATTTCACGTGAGGGGCTGTTCGCCCTCCATGCGGGCGCAGTTAGCAGGGTGATGTCACAGCTGGCACGCTCGCCGGGGAGACGCTTAGTTGGCTGAGACCAGGTGTCCCTGTGGTGTGGAGCGCTGCAGCAAGACGGAGGGCACTGCCCCCTGCTGAGAACACAAGCAGCTGTGCCCCAGGTGGGGAACCGGAGCTGGCGCCAGCCACAGCCCAATTCCAGGAGCTGGGAGGCTCAGGCAGCTGCGTGGCTGTGAGGGTGCCGCCAGGGGTCAGGCCACCTGCATGGGGCCAGTGCTTATAAACAGCGCTGCAGTGTGTCAGAGGAGGTAGTTACAGAGGGAGAGACAGCCTTCCATCTGCTGGTTCCTTCCCGATGGCTGCCAGCACTGGGCCAGGCCACAGCCATAGCACTCTAGGTCTCATGTGGGTGCAGGAGCCCAGTCGCCTGGGCCATCTTCCACTGCTTTTGCCCGGCTGTTATCAGGAGCTGGGTTGGAGCTGGAGCAGCCAAGTCACAAGCCAGCCCTTGTGGGGTGCCAGTGTCGGTGGTGTAACACCATGCCATAACGCTGGCCCCCAAAGTAAATTCTTAGCTGTAGCTAGGCTATGTGGAGGGGTGAGCAGAAGGGACCATTTTCTGGGACTCGGGGTGGCTGCATCAGTGGGGGTGCAGGCTGAGCCCCACGGACCTTCACAGGGAGGTTCCTGGACGCCGCAGAGATGAGCTCAGAAGTGAGACTGCGGCCCCCAGCAGGCTGGGTGGGCGGTGCCCCTCCCTGCTGTCCTTGCCCAGGCCTCTGCCTTGTCCCCCACCTCCCTGCTGCAGCCGTGTGCCCTGCCAGGGGGACCCTGCGAGGAGCATGTCCCGGGGAAGGGGCTCTGGGAGCCAGGTGTCCCCCGGAACCTGAGTCAGCCGCTGGGCAGTGTGAGTGTGCGGAGCGAGCAAGGACCCCCTTGCTGTGATGTCATCTGTGGGCCTCGGTTTCCAAGGATGAGAGAAGAGAGTAACGGCTCCTGCGTGGGTCATGAGGATCAGATGAGGCAGCACAGGACGCGTCACGGTGCGAGCCGGCAGGGTGGAGGCAGCCACAGGGTTCCACCCACACCAGGGCTCCACCCACACCAGGGCTCCACCCCAGTCAAGGCTGACATTTCCGAGAGGTTGGAGGGAGGACAGCCAACGCTGGCCAGCGACAGACAAAGTGTGTGCAGCGGAGGTCCCAGTGTCCCTAAGTGTCAGGGGAACGAAGCCCGGTCCTTTGGGTCATTAGCGCAGCCCCCTGCTGGCTTCCTGGAGCTGGGGAAGTGAAACTGACAAGAGGACGGAGGGTGACATTTCCCCCCGCCCCCCCCCCCCCCCCCAGCCCGGGAAGCCCTCTAAAAGCACCAGGCCACGAGGCCGGGGCTGGGAGGGCCCCGTGTCAGAGCTTGGAAAGATGGAACTCGACCATTGGCCCGCGAGGGCCCCCTGGGAGGAGCCAGAGCGCTGGTTTCCAGATCCGGGCCTTTTCCACGAGGAGGCGGCTGTGGTGCCGGCTCACTTTATTAGGTGCTGGAATAGCACGTCCAGTTTCGCCAGGTGTGTGTTCATTTAAGGTTCTGAGAGAAAAAATCCACTTGCTTATCAGACAACTCAAAAGTTGGGGTTTTGTTTGTTGAAGATTTACTTTGTTATTTGACAGGCAAAGATCTTCCGTCTGCTGGTTCACGGTCAGCTGGGCCAGGCTGAAGCCAGGAGCACCGTCCGGTCTCCCGCATGGCTGGCAGGGGCCCAGGCTCTGCTGCCCCCGGGTGCGTCGGCAGGGAGCTGGATCAGAAGCGGAGGAGTTGGGACCCACACCACTGCTCTGACCTGGGACGATAGAGTCGTAACCCCACGGCCTCACCTGCTGTACCCCAGGGCCGGCACCAAACACTCAAAGTTGAAAAACTTTGATGACTGAAAGATCGCTGTGAGAACAATGTGGCTGACTCGAGTCTGGGAACACTGGGACCTGCCTCGGGGCTCCCCGTGCGAGGAGAGGGCGAGAGCTGCCCACCCTCCCCAGGACGGCCTCGCTTCGAGGGTGACTGTCCTTCACTGCCTCCTCTGTGCACCTCCGAGAGCGCCAGGACAGCCTGGCCCCTGCTGGAACGCCCAAGGCCGAGGACAGTCAGGGGCACGGGTCTCCTGCAGGCCAGCCCCCAGGCCACGCCGCAGGGTTTCCGCCCTTCTCATGTCCTGTGGCCTGACTCCACCCTGTTTCGTTTCTGTGTGCAGGCTCACTGTGCACATGGTAAAATGCGTGTAGCGTTCAGTTCTCCGTGGACACCCGCACGCTGTTGGATACGTGATCATGCCAAGCAGTCTTCCCCTGAAGTGCACAGCCAGAGTTTGGGGCGGACGGGAGCTTTGAGCAGGCCTCAGGGAGGACCCAGCCCCTGCACTGCAGCTGGAGGACCGAGGACAGTTAGGCAGAGTCTTCCCCGGGGGCAGGCGGGGAGCAGGAAGCTGCTCAGAGCACCTCCAGGGGAGGGAGCTGCTCATCGGCAGGGCGGCCCCTCCCAGGGCCAGAACCCACTTCCTACTTCAGTGCGCTGGGGGAGGCTGGTCGGGGCTGGCCCTCCCCAGAACTCCCCTTCCCTCCGCCTGCCGCACAGGAAGATCAGGGCACCCCCGCCTGGGTGTTGCCAGCCGGCAGCATGGAAGACGAGGAAGGGCCTGGGTGTGGCAAGGCCGACTTTGTGCTCCTGGACCAGGTGACCATGGAGGACTTCATGAAGAACCTGCAGCTCAGGTAGACCCCTGGAGGGGCGCCGGGCCCCTCCCTTCCCCCAGCCCCAGCTCCTCAGCCCTAGGGCCCCCCAGCCACCACGGGGACAAGGAGTGTGTCAGCACAGTGGGGCCCGCACCTCCCATTCAGACCACACCGGGGCTGAAATGAGCACCTTGTAGCCAACCCCGGCTGATGCTGCGGATGCCGCCTCGTGTCTCGCCCCGCAGCCCAGGGCAGGCAGACCTCACTCTGGTTGACAAGGGGCTGGGGGCCGGGTGGGGGTGGGGGAGAGCGGCACATGTGGGGTCACAGGGCAGGGCTGGTAGAAGGAACCCAGGAGCCCAGTTGCCACTCTGGGTGGCAGACAGGGCAGGGAGGGGCCTGCTTGGGCTTGTGTGGGCGACCTGCTGTGTGCTGGGAGCCCCTGGCCTAGCAGCCCTCAGAGCAGAGAGGAGGGCTCAGAAGAGGCTGGGGCAGGCAATTTCCATCCTCGTTCTCCCAAACACGAGGCTTTCTGATGATGGGGATGGCAAGGGGAACGCCCCGGTCAGAGATGGCAGTGGTGCAGGGGGAGGAGCCCCAGAGAGGGCCACACGGTGGGGAAGGGCGGATCCCATACCCTAGGAGCTCAGAGGCTGAGGGGCAGGCAGAGCGGTCAGGGTCAGCGGAGACGGACACAGGTCCCTGCGGTGACAGGCTGCAGGAGGCTGAGGCTGGGCAGGGGGGCCTGGGGGGCTGCAGCCACCAGCCACGCTCTGGGGTGCAGACAGCGACAGCCAGTGCCAGTGCCACCGTGTGGTCTGGGTGGGGCTGGGCGGGGCCCCTTCCCAGGTTCCGACACAGGAAGCAGCTGAGCCCTCTTCCTCCTCCAGCCCAGCCCCTTCCTCTCAACCCCTCTCCCCACCTGTCCTGTGGGGTCCACCCAGAAGCCAGCCCTGACCCTGCCACACCCGGGGTGGTCCAGTCCTGGGACTTCCAGGCCCCGGAGCAGCGTGGATCTCACACTCTGGTTGCTGTGGTGGCAACTCTGAGGGGCTCAGCTCACCCAGGATGACACGAGGGAGGCCTGAGGCAACACCCACCCCCTCCCCCCTTCTCAGGGCTGGGGGATGGTCTACAGGGCCCGAGCCAGTACCTCCCTGACATGGGCTGCAGCCAGAGGCCATGAGAGCTGAGCAGTGGTCCTGTGTGTCCAGGTTCGAGAAGGGTCGCATCTACACCTACATCGGCGAGGTGCTGGTGTCCGTGAACCCCTACCAGGAACTGCCCCTGTATGGGCCTGAGACCATCGCCAAGTACCAGGGCCGTGAGCTGTACGAGCGACCACCCCACCTCTATGCCGTGGCCAACGCCGCCTACAAGGCCATGAAGCAACGGTCCAGGGACACATGCATCGTCATCTCGGGTACCTTCCCTCTGCCCAGGCCTCCTGGACCTCGGGGCCTCATTTGCACTGGATGGCAGAGGGCTGTTAGGTCTCTGGGGGTGCAGGCGTTGTGGCCCAGCGGGGTCAGCCACTCCTTGCAACGCCAGTGTCCCACAGCACAGAGCCAGTTTAAGTCCCAGCTACGCTGCTGCCTGCTGGTGCGCCTGGGAGGGCAGCGGCTGATGGCCCCTGTCACCCGTGTCAGACGCCCAGGTGGAGCTCGGGTCCTGGCTAAGATCTGTCCCAACCCCAGCCACTGCGGCCATCTGGGGAGTGAAGCCGGGATGGAAGATTCTCTCTTTCTGTGTCCCTCTGCCTGCCCACTAAGTAAATCTTTAAAGCAACAAGCAGGGAGCTGGCCTCTGACGGGTGCAGCCCCACGGATTTCAGCTCCCGTCTTCCCGGCAGGCGAGAGTGGCGCGGGGAAGACGGAAGCCAGCAAGCACACCATGCAGTACATCGCCGCCGTCACCAACCCCAGCCAGAGGGCCGAGGTGCAGAGGTGAGCAGCAGGGGCCGGGGCCGGGGGACACGAGAGCCCGGCCGGGCCAGGCTCCCGGGAGGGTCCCAGGCCTCTGCTCACGCCCAGAGGCAGCACGTGGCTGAGCCACACCCAGGATCGCTCAAGCGAGGGGGCACGAGCCAGCCAGGGCCTAGGCTGCCAGCTGGGGGTGGGGGGGCACGCCAGCAGGCAGGGCACAGATAGGTGCAGACGGGCCCAGGGACGTCGGAAACAGGACAAGGCAGGTGGGGGCGCCCCGAGGAAGCCTGGCAGCCCCGTCAGGACAGCCGAGCGCACCGGGCAGGCGTGTGGGTTGTGGCCAGGAACCAGGAAGCTGGGGCCGGCTGCCGCTTCTCCCCTGCGGCCCTTGCAAAGCACCTTCCTGTGTGACCCGTCTCTTCCTGTCAGGAGGCAGTGGGTGCGGTCTGCAGGGGACCAGCAGTGGAAGCTCCTGAGCACGCGGGGCCACACCTCTGCCCAAGCTGCGGCTGGAGGCCAAGCGGCCAGGCCAGCCCCTCCTCCCCAGGCTGCAGCTGCGGTCCAGGAAGGAGGAGAAAGAATGGCCAGGCTTCAGGGCTGCGCAGCCTGTGACAGCCCAGCCTTACAGATCCTCAGGGCCCTGGGCCGTGCTGGGCAGTGCTGAGCAGAGCTGGGCAGAGCCGGCCCCGCCCCCTCCCACCGTCCTCACACGCTGGGGTTTCCTGGGGGGGGGATGCTCCGATGCGAGCACTGGCTGCTCCACTACAGAGTCAAGGACGTGCTGCTCAAGTCCACCTGCGTGCTGGAGGCCTTCGGCAACGCCCGCACCAACCGCAACCACAACTCGAGCCGCTTCGGCAAGTACATGGACATCAACTTCGACTTCAAGGGGGACCCCATCGGCGGGCACATCCACAGTTACCTGCTGGAGAAGGTAGGCAGGTAGGCCGAGGGGGCCCCCGGGGGACCCCGGCCGAAACCCTTCCCAGGCCCGCGCCCACTTCCATGTGGGCCTCAGTGTGCCTGGGGCCTGGGCCCGGGACCCCAGCCTGCCCCGCACCTGGGAACGCTCAGACGGGGTCCCCGGAAGACCCTGCCCCTCTGGAGTCCGGCTGTCCTCTCTCCTCAGTCTCGGGTCCTCAAGCAGCACGTGGGCGAAAGGAACTTCCACGCCTTCTACCAGGTGAGTGGCAGAGGCGGGACCCCCACCCCCTCCGCCTGCCCGGCAGACACACTGGGTGGGGAGCTCCCCGGAAGAAGATGGCTGAGACCCTGAGCCTATGAGCACTTCCTGGACAAGGGCCGTGTCCCCGTGGGGCTCCGAGCGCCCACTGAGGCGCAGGCCCCTCCCCGGGGGGGGTGCACAGGCAGGCCCCCGGCTGTGAAGGCACCTGCCCTGCATGCTGACAGGAAGGACGAGAACGTGGCCGTGCGTGGTCCTGACAGCACTTGTCTGACCACGGCGTGGCTGTGTCCCCCAGCTGCTGAGGGGCAGCACAGACCAGGAGCTGCAGGGGCTGCACCTGGAGAGGAACCCGGCTCTGTATAACTTCACGCGCCAGGGAGCCGGGCTCAGCACGGGCGTGCACAACGTGAGTGGTGGGTCAGGCCCAGGGTCCTGGGGGTGGGGCAGGGAACATGCGGCTGGTGGCACAGCCAGGGTGGCTCAGCGGCCCAGTTGGCTCAGGTGGCCTGCAGTGGTGAACCCTTCCCCCTACCCCGGCCCCAGGCCTTGGACAGCGATGAAGGGAGCCACCGGGCGGTGACAGAGGCCATGAGGGTCATCGGCTTCAGCGCTGAGGAGGTGGGCTCCGTCCATCGCATCCTGGCTGCCATCCTGCACTTGGTGAGCCTGGCACGGGCGCCCTCGGGGGAGTCTTAGCTGGGTGCTGCCCAGGGAGGAGGGGAGAACACGGCCGAGCCATCTCAGTGAAGTCACTGTCTCTGTGGCCACCCTGCAGACTGCGCGGCTAAGTCTCAGGCCTCCAAGAGTGGCCTGAGGATCAGGCCTCCTCTGGGTGCCGGGCCCATACATATCAAGGCGCTGGGGGGCCTTGGCTGCGTCTCTGCTCTCTGCGGCCCGCGGTGGCAGTGACCCGCAGGCTGAGCAGGAGCCGAGCAGCCTGCGTCCAAGTCCCCTGGCTCCCTTCCCTCTGCCCGGCCAAGGGCGTCCAGCCCTCTGGGCACAGAGCCTGCACTCCTCATGGTTCCCCCACGACCAGGGAAACATCGAGTTCGTGGAGACGCAGCAGAACGGCCAGCAGCAGGGGGGTCTGGCGGTGGCCGAGGAGTCCCTGGTGGCCCACGTGGCCGAGCTGACAGCCACCCCCCGGGACCTGGTGCTGCGCTCCCTGCTGGCCCGCACGGTGGCCTCTGGAGGCCGGGAGCTCATAGAAAAGGGCCACACGGTGGCTGAGGCCAGCTACGCGCGAGACGCCTGCGCCAAGGTACCAGGGCCGGAGGAGGGAGGCAAACCCAGGAGGCCTGCATGAGGGAGGTGAGGCCAGGACAGCAGCACGTGGCGGCTCTGCCCCCAGGCGGTCTACCAGCGGCTGTTTGAGTGGGTGGTCAACAAGATCAACGGCATCATGGAAGCCCGGGACCGCGACCCGCGGCGCGACGGCAAGGACACGGTCATCGGCGTGCTGGACATCTATGGCTTTGAGGTGTTCGCTGTCAACAGGTGGGCGGCTCAGGACCCCAGGGGGGTTGGCTGGGTGGGAAGGCAGGAGCGTTTGGGTCCTCCTGCTGGGCCCCAAGGTCCCTGTCCCCAGGGTGCCTCAGCCGTGGCCCGGCTGGTGGTGCCCTGGTGAGAGGCAGTGTCACTGGGCTCACCTCCCCCAGCGCCACACTCAAGTGTCCCCAGGAAGCTGCCCACTAGGGCTGGGGAGGGGTGGCAGAGGAGCCCGGGGCAGAAGCTTGGCCCACGGCAAGGCGGGCTCCGAGCCGCGGCGGTGAGCAGGGGCCGGCGGGCGTGCAGCGGGCCGAGCCCCCCTGAGCCCCCTCCCCGCCCCCAGCTTCGAGCAGTTCTGCATCAACTACTGCAATGAGAAGCTGCAGCAGCTCTTCATCCAGCTGGTGCTGAAGCAGGAGCAGGAGGAGTACGAGCGTGAGGGCATCGCCTGGCAGAGCGTGAGCTGCCCCCTCCCGGGCCGGGCTGGCGGGGGGGCTGGCGGGGGGCAGGCAGGGGGCGGGCGGGCCTCGGGAGCCTCCCTGCTCTCCGCCCCCCAGGTGGAGTACTTCAACAACGCCAGCATCGTGGAGCTGGTGGAGCGGCCCCACCGAGGCATCCTGGCCGTGCTGGACGAGGCCTGCAGCACCGCGGGCCCCATCACCGACCACATCTTCCTGCAGACGCTGGACACGCACCACCGCCACCACCCGCACTACAGCAGCCGCCAGGTGCCCCGGCGCTCCCGGGCTGGTTGGGGGGGCCCCCGACAGTGCCTCCTGGGGCCTGGGTGGGACCTGGCTGAGGTGGATCCACCCTGGGCAGGGTGGATGTGGGGTTGGTCCCTCCAGCAAAGCCTGCTCCCTTCTGTGCCTTGAGCCGTGGCCCGTCCCGCAGCTCTGCCCCACAGACAAGACCATGGAGTTTGGCCGAGACTTCCGGATCAAGCACTATGCAGGGGACGTCACGTAAGGTCCCCCCTGCCGCGCCACGGGGCGCCATTGCATGTGTCACGGGGCTCCTTGGAAGCACTGAAGACGTGGCCCCTCACCTGCTGCACAAGAGTGGGACACGGGGCCTTCGGGACAGTGGCCCCCAGCCTTAACGTGCCAGCACCTGCTGGCGGGAGCTGCAAGGGGCGAGGTGGGGCAGGGGCTGCAGTCCCGCCCGTCTCGGCAGTTCCTGGGCTTCCCTCTGTGCTGCGTCCTCAGCGTGATGACTCTCCATCTGTCTCTGGCTCACCGTCCCCAAGTGGATTTGAGTGACTCAGGTGGCACCAGTGCCAAGGTGGGGACGTGGAGTAGACAAGGAAGACCAAACAGCCGGGGGTCAGTCTTGTTCCCGGGAACCCATGCCCTGGGCCTCGGCGGGAGCTGCAGCTGTCTGGGCACTGACCTGGGGAGAGGCCCAGGAGTGAGGCAGCGAGGCCCGAGACCAGGAGTGCTTGATGAGTATGGAAACTCAGTGAGCACCGAGCAAGGGATGGCTGTCACAGCTCAGAGAGGTCGTGCAGCTTGGCCACAGCCACACAGCGGGCTGCATTCAGGCCTGGGGCATTTGGCTCCAGAGCTGGGGCGTTATCACCCGATTCGCCTTCCAGGAGAGAACGTCTCCTGAGAGAGGGATCCTGGGGGATGAGAGAGAAAGCAGGTGTGAGGGCCGGGGTGGGGGCTTCCTGGGGTCCTCAGCAGCCTGGCCCCGCATATACCCCCCGCTCCCGGCAGGTACTCCGCCGAGGGCTTCATTGACAAGAACCGAGACTCCCTCTTCCAGGACGTCAAGCGGCTGCTGTACAACAGGTGGGCACGGCGCTGGCTGGGTGGGTGCCGGTGAGCCAGGCCTGGGGCCTGCAGAGACTTCTAGGCTCCGATCCCCACGTGACAGTGGGCGGCCTGAGGCTCAAGACTAAGGCCAGGCAGCTCCCGGTGGCCAGGGCGGCGGGCAGGGCTGCCGTCCTCCAGAGCAGCTGGGCACACGGCCTGTGTCTGCAGTGGGGACCCCACCCTGCGAGCCATGTGGCCGGATGGACAGCAGGACATCACAGAGGTGACCAAGCGCCCCCTAACGGCCGGCACGCTCTTCAAGAACTCCATGGTGGCCCTGGTGGAAAACCTGGCCTCCAAGGTACGCCCACCCCTCCCCAGCCCCACCCACTGGCCCCTTCTCTCTGCACCCTGGGGCTCAGTGTGGGGGAACACCCTTGTCCAGTCCGGAGCAGCCTCTGCCCCCGAGGGTACCCTGCCCACGGCCAGGCTCACGGGCTGGGCTGAGTAGTCGGTGGGACTCGGAGCCCACCTTTCCTGGCCCTACCACCTCCTGGGTGCACAGGGGCTGGGGAGACCCTGGCAGCTGGGGCCGCAGGGCCGGGAAAGCAGCCCTGCTTGTCTCGGGGAGCTTTGGGCCCCAAGCCACAGGGAGCTCCGGGGGCACAGCAGGGCTTGCAGGGACATAGCCCTTCCGGGAGGGCAGGTAGGGGACCTGGCACTGGGCCCGGCCTCCTGGCAGCTCCCAGGGCCTCTGGGGCTCTTGTCTGGCCGCCAGGTCCCTCTTCCCGACTCTCTTCCTAGCCCGGGCCCCTGGGGACTCGGGGACACCCCTGCTCAAGACAGGGCACCTGGCAGCCATGGGCCTGGCCCCCAAGACCCCTGTGCCCCGCCAGGAGCCCTTCTACATCCGCTGCATCAAGCCCAATGAGGATAAGGTGGCCGGGAGGATGGACGAAGAGCACTGCCGCCACCAGGTGGTCTACCTGGGGCTGCTGGAGAACGTGAGGGTGCGCAGGGCCGGCTTCGCCTCCCGCCAGCCCTACTCCCGCTTCCTGCTCAGGTATGGTGCCGGGGCCGGCTGGGGGACCTCGGGTGCGCCCAGGGGCGAGCAGAGGGTCCCTGCGTGACACCCCCCACGCTGATGGCATGCAGGAAGCCTCCTCTGGATGCTGACTCGTCTGTGAGAACATGTATGTGGGGGCACACGTATGGAGATGTGTGTGGGGACACGTGTGTGCAGACACACATGTGACAATGTGTGTGATAACACATGTGAGGACACACACACATACAGATGCCGTGGGTGCTCCAGGGACATCCTGGAGGACTATGGCCCCGGGGACTCCCAGGGATGCTCCACACCCCCTCCCCAACGCCAGGCCCCCACTGCCCTGTCCTCTGGCAACAGGTACAAGATGACCTGTGAGTACACGTGGCCCAACCACCTGCTGGGCTCCGACAAGGCGGCCGTGAGCACCCTGGTGGAGCAGCACGGGCTGCAGGGGGACGTGGCCTTCGGCCACAGCAAGCTGTTCATCCGCTCGCCGCAGACGCTGGTGGCCCTGGAGCAGAGCCGAGCCCGCCTCATCCCCATCATCGTGTTGCTGCTGCAGAAGGTGCGGGTGCGGGTGGGGGCCTGTGACCGGACTGGGCCGTGCTCTTGTGAGCTCTGCAAGTGGCCTGCACAGTCCTGCGGCCACCAGCAGGCCCAGGGGCCACAGCAAGGTTCTTAGGACCCCGGCTTCCCTCCGTCCTTTCTCGCTCCCTGCTGCAGGGAGGCGGAGCAGAGCCAGGACTCAAACCCAGCACTCCTTGACGGGACGCTGGCATCTTTTCTTTTTTAAAGATTTATTGATTTTATTTGAAAGCCAGAGTTAGAGAGAGAGCGAGACAGAGAGAGAGGGAGATATTTTTCATCTGCTGGTTCAGTCCCCCGATGGCCGCAATGGCTGGAGCCGCACCAATCCGAAGCCAGGAGCCAGGAGCCTCCTCCGGGTCTCCCACGCGGGTGCAGGGGCAACCGCGCTCTGCGTTTGCGGCTCCTCTGAAGCACAGGGGTCGTTTGAAGCTGCTTCCCAGCTGAGAAAGTCCCCGCTGCTCCTGGCTCTCAATTCCCAGTTATCTGGCGAGAGTGCTCAGGGGCCATAGCAGGAGGGCCCGTCGCCCAGGTCCCCTGCTGAATCGCTTAACGCTGTTTAAGTCCGTGGGTCCCTGGGGTGCCTGCCTTGCAGGGTTCCCAGTCTGGATATGATGGTCACGTAACTGGAGAGCCCCTCTGACTCAGGGCCTCCGGGAGCTTACCCCTACGGCAGCTGAGAGGGGAGGTGGGCTCGCTGCAGGGATCTTCATGGGGAGAGAGCCCCTTCCTCCGCCCCTGCCCCCTCCCCACCCAAGCTTTCTCCCTGGGGATGAAGCCTTGAAGCCCAGGCACAGGCGAGCAGCTCTTTCCCAAGTGTTCGCAGGCCTTTGGGGAGGGCTCGCCGTCCGGGGGGCTGCCCGCCCACCTGGGAAGCAGCCTGTGCCAGGCAGAGCGGAGGGCATGCTCCAGGGAGATTTCGGATCAGGCTCAGGGTTAGAAGGCAGGGGCCGGGCCTGACGGTGTGTCCCATCCTGC
This sequence comes from Sylvilagus bachmani, assembly GCA_015711505.1. NCBI lineage: Eukaryota > Metazoa > Chordata > Mammalia > Lagomorpha > Leporidae > Sylvilagus > Sylvilagus bachmani. The sequence goes on along the minus strand of CM027392.1, from coordinate 55,647,540 downwards.
CTGGCCCACGCAGGCCTGGCGGGGCACCCTAGCCAGGTGGCGCTGCCGCCGGCTGCGCGCCATCTACACCATCATGCGCTGGTTCCGGAGGCACAAGGTGCGCGCCCACCTGGCAGAGCTGCAGCGGCGGTTCCAGGCCGCTAGGCAGCCCCCGCTTTACGGCCGTGACATCGCGTGGCCCCCGCCTCCCGCTGTGCTGCAGCCCTTCCAGGACACCTGCCACGCCCTCTTCTGCAGGTGAGCCGCCGCCTGTCCCACGGCCAGCGTCCTCTGCACGCGGCTCCTCGGCAGCCTAGCCCTAGCCTCATGCCCGTGCCCCGTGATCGGGCAGAGCCCTGACCACCCCTGGCTTATGCTGGGCATTCAAGGTCAGGGCCAGGGAGGGGACCCCACGGGGGGGCCGGGGCCTTGTGGGCCAAGTGGAAGCTCTCCAGGGGCCAGGGCCAGCGTCAGAGCAGGAGGGAGCTGGGCACAGGGCCAGGGTACCAGCGCGGAGAACCAGAGAGGCCGGTGGAGGTTGGGAGGTGAGGGCGGCCAGCTTCAGGCCCAGGAGCCGGCTCTCCCGGGGAAGGGGCCTGGACCCACGGGCTGCCTGCGCTCTCGCAGGTGGCGGGCCCGGCAGCTGGTGAAGAACATCCCCCCTTCAGACATGGCTCAGATCAAGGCCAAGGTGGCCGCCATGGGAGCCCTGCAGGGCCTGCGGCAGGACTGGGGCTGCCGGCGGGCCTGGGCCCGAGACTACTTGTCCTCGGTGAGTGCCGGCAGGCGGGGGCCCTGGGAGGGTGGGGGGAGGGCATGTGCCCCACCCCCACCCCGAGGTTTCCTCCCTGAGGATGCAGGGTTTTCATGGGGGGCTGAGCCCTGCTGTGCTGTGCAGCCCCCCGCCCTCCACACACGCCCCGCCAGCAGCCCTGTGCACCCACGTCTCTCTCGGTGTGCACCTGCTGTCCCGAGGTCTTCAATCCTGGCAAAGTTGTCCGGAGCTGAAGGCCCCAGGGCTCAGGGCTTCTTGTGGGGCCCGGGCCTGAGTGAGGACCAGCAGGTGGCAGGGGAGCTGATGGGCCTAGGACCTGGGGATCAAGGCCGGGGGCCTCTGCTCTCTGCCCGCGCAGGACCCAGGGCTGCTCTGCTCCGCTCACAGGCAGGCGGCCACTGGGCTTCCCAGAGCGCCAGGGTCCCAGCTGCCCCTGCCCCTGCCCCTGCCCCTGTCCTCAGGCCACTGACAGCCCCGCAGCCTCCGGCCTGTTTGCACAGCAGCTGAAGGCCCTGCAGGACAAGGACGGCTTTGCAGCAGTGCTCTTCTCCAGCCACGTGCGCAAGGTTCGGGGGCTGGGGGGAGTGAGCGCGGGCGGCTCAGCGCGGAGGGGGCCCCAAACCCCCCTCCGACCCCTCCCCAGCTGCTCCTGGAGCTCCAGTGGGAGGGCCCCCCCCGGAGAGAGGGCAGGAGGCCCAGCAGCAGCAGCCTGGGCCCAACCACCCCACCCGCAGGTGAACCGCTTCCGCAAGAGCCGGGACCGGGCCCTCCTGCTCACAGACCGGCATCTCTACAAGCTGGACCCCAGCCGCCAGTACCGGGTGATGCGGGCCGTGCCCCTGGAGGCGGTGAGCGCCGAGCCCGCGGGAGGGCAGCCCTGCCTGGCTTTCCTTTCTGTCCACCAGGGGTGGCCCCAGGCACCCCACGCCCAGCCACTGGCAGCAAATCCTGCTAAGGCTCCCATTCCTGGGCGGGGGGGGGGCCTGCGCGGCTCACCAGCCCAGCGCCCCGTCCCAAGTGGCCACGTGCAATCCCCCCAAGCCCACCTGGTCCCTCTGGGGCCCAGCCAGGCCCCCGGGGTTCAGCTGCTTCCTGAGGGACCCTGGCCCCTTTCGCCTGATCTGCCACCTGCCGGCTTCCTCACGCGGCCCAGGCCAGGGACCAGGCCGGTTCCCTCTGGATCCCACACGGTTTCGGGGGTCCTCTGATGGTCAGAGTGGAAGGGCTGCTGGCCCTGGTGCTATTTAAATGCAAAACATGAAAGAAAACAACACACTCAGCTCACAGCAAGTGCTCCGCAGCCACGGTGAGCAGTGGCTGCCACACCAGATAGCAGGAATCTAGAACATTCCTTCCCAGCGCACTGTCGTGCTGTGCCCAGCCCAGCCCTTCCCGTAGTCAACAGAGACCAGAGAGGGGAGGAAGGGGCCGCGCAGGGGGCACTCGGCTCAGGGCAGGGCCCCTGGGTGGAGGTTGGCGCAGACTGCCCCGGGGAGGAAGTGGGGCACCCCTGACCCTGCACTCCCTGGCAGGTGACGGGGCTGAGCGTGACCAGCGGGCTGGACCAGCTGGTGGTGGTGCATGCCCGGGGCCAGGATGACCTCGTGGTGTGTCTGCACCGCTCCCAGCCTCCACTGGACAACCGCATCGGGGAGCTAGTGGGTGTGCTGGCCGCACACTGCCAGGGGTGAGTCCGGCCCAGCCCGGGGAAGGCGGGACAAGGAGCCCTGTCAGCCCCAGTGCCCCATGGCCCTGACCCCCTTCTGCTCCCACTCCAGGGAGGGCCGGGCCCTGGAGATCCGTGTCTCCGACTGCATCCCGCTGAGCCAGCGCGGGACCCGGCGCCTCGTGTCGGTGGAGGCCAGCCCGGAGCAGCAGGAGCCAGATTTCCGCTGCAGCCGTGGCGCCTTCACCCTCCTGTGGCCGAGCCGCTGACTCCGGTGTCCCAGCCTTGCCCTTGGCCTTGGCCATGCCAAGGACTGCCCCCCCCCCCAGCACTGCACAATAAAGAGACGTGGTCCTGGCCAGCGTGGCGGTGCCTGAGTGGGCATCAGTCGGCCTGCCTGCCAGGTGGCTGCCCGTGCCTACAGCTATACATGCTGCCCACCTGCCTGCCTAGGGTCTACCCAGCAGCCCCTGCTCCCCACTGTGGGGAGTCCAGGCTGGTCTGGGGCAGCAGGAGCCTGGGGAGAGGGTGGGCATGGATCTTCCCTAAAACATTTCCCTAAAACACTGCCCTGGAGGTCTTCGCGGGTTCCGGCCGGGCCCGGCCCTCGGCAGCCTGTCTCCCTCGCTGCTCCCCGCAGGACTCCCGGCCTGGCTCCTCCTGGCCCACGGGAAAAGGCCTGGAGTCCCAGGGCCATCTTGGGGCAGAGCAGCCCTGCCCCGTCCTGCACCTGCTGAGGGGATGAGGGGGTGAGGGGAGCCCTCCTGTCTCTGGGGCACAGCCATGGAGAGACAGGGCCGAGCGCAGGGCTCACAGGAACCACAGGGAGAGCCCGGAGCCACCCGCACCTTCCCTCCCTAGCCCTCTAAGTCCTTCTCCAGCCCTGTGCGTCCTCACCCCTGAGCCCCTGAGCCCCTCCTCTGCCCTTGCCGTAGCTGCCCCCTCCGCCTCACGGCCACTCATGCCCTCTTCTCCCGGGACCCCTGAATTCCTGGCCGTGTGCCTTGGTTGGACGTCAGCTTCTGTCCCATGGCCTGGCTGAGGCTGTGGAGCTCAGGCCCGTCCAGGCCCTTGCACTCTGTCCACACGGCCGGGCGTCTGCAGAGGCCGTGTCGAGGTCAGCTCCTGCATGCAGCTGCCTCTGAGCCCAGCCCGAAGCCCCCACAGAGCCAACAGCGTCCCTCCCTGGCTCCGGTGGCCACAGGACTGGGCCTCACCTCCTCACTGTGCCATCCGCAGTGCGTGGTCCCCTTCCGTGGGCGGTCCTAAATGGTCCTAGACCTCGGCTGGGTCCCTGCCTTGTGGGGCCACCTCATCAGAGAGATGGAAGCACCCACCAGCTTCTGTCCTGGGAGAGGTGAGGAACCACGCACGCACACACACACACACAAAGAGACACACACATACACAGAGCACACACACACAAACACATGCACACATAGACACACATATACACAGACACACACATAGAAACACATACACACATATAAACAGACACACAGAGCACACATACACAGACATACACACACATAGACACACACAGACACACATATAAACACACATACACACATATACATACAG
>CM027392.1:55611659-55643039 GCA_015711505.1 Sylvilagus bachmani | reverse complement strand
CAAACACATGCACACATAGACACACATATACACAGACACACACATAGAAACACATACACACATATAAACAGACACACAGAGCACACATACACAGACATACACACACATAGACACACACAGACACACATATAAACACACATACACACATATACATACAGATACACACAGACGCACATACACATAGACACACACACATACATACAGAGACACACATGCACACACATATATACACAGAAACACACCCATACACATACTTAGACACACATATAGACATAGACACACAGAGACACACATATGCACAAGCACACACGCACACACATAGACACACAATAGACACAAACACACACACAGAGACACACACACACACACCCTTCCCCAGAACCTTCGGAGGGGTCTCTGGGAGCCGGCGACACCTCAGGGAAGCCAGAGAGGAGAAGCATCCGGGGCTCCGCCTGCCAGGGCCACTCCCTGCCAAGCCTCAGGGCCTCGAGGGGGCAGGGTCGGGACTGCTGGGCAGTGCCCGGATCCAGGGACCCTGGCCGAGGGCTGGGGGACATGCTAGGGCGGATCCTACCTGCTGTGTTGGGACCCCGTGCCAGCAGCTCACGTAACCGACTCGACAAACCACACACGGTGCCCCCTGTGTGGCTCCACTCTGGTGCTCTGTGGTACAATGTCTCCCACACACCTTCGAGGCTGGGGGCCCCACGATCACCCCAGCTCCAGGCGAGGAAACAGAGGGCCCGAGGCTTGCCTGAGGCTCTGTGCACAGAGGCGAGGGGTGCCAGGACCCACAGCACCCGGGCCCCACACAGGGGGGCACACACATCCCGTGTGGCACCACTACAGACCATGGGGGCGGGGCAGAACACCTGGCTGTGGGCATGAGCCCGTCCACCCACGAGGGCCAGCACCTCCGTCTGAGTCCACTCCCATCCCATCACGGGTCCTTCGACAAACCCATCCGCTAGACCCTTTATCCCAGGCTGCTGGAGGACCATGGGAGCCGGGAGTGATGACAGCGTCACACAGAGGTAGCCCTGGTCCCGGGATTTGGGGAGGGGACTCGGGCCTGGGCTCCCAGGCAGCTTCCCTCCCAGCAATGCTGGGCCCGGCAGCCCGGGAGCCCAGTGGGCCTTCTCCATTTTGCACTTAGAGAAACAGAGCCACAAAAGTGACCTTTCTTCTTTTTCTTAAAATTTAAAGTTAAATTGGTCACTCCTGCAGAAATGCTTAGACTTAGCTCTTCTGGGTCTCCCACGTGAGTGCAGGGGCCTGAAGACTTGGGCCATCTTCCGCTGCGTTCCCAGGCCACAGCAGAGAGCTGGATCAGAGGTGGAGCAGCCGGGAATTGAACTGGCGCCCATGTGGGATGTTCTTGCCGCAAACAGAGGTTCGGCCTGCTATGCCACAGTGCGCAATTCAGTAATTTTAAAAATATTCATAACATTGTACAATGAACCAACAGCACTGCTTAATTTTGCTTCTTGAAATAAAGAACCCCAGTTTGAGAGGCAGAGACACAGACAGCTCCTCACTGCTGGCTCACTCCCCAAATGCCCACGACAGCTAGGACTGGGCTGGGCCAGGCCAACTCAGTGGGAGCTCAGTCCAGGTGTCCCAAGTGGGGGTGGGGACTCAGCCACTCTAGGGTCTGGACTAGCAGGAAGCTGGAATGGGGAGCGAAGCAGGACTCAAACCCAGTTCCTCCGATGGGGGATGCAGACACCTTCATTGCTGGGCCATGAGGGCGCCTCGCCTGCCAATGGGATTCAGCCTCTCTAAGAACACACTTGGCACAGCGTTGGTAGCCTGTGGGGCTGTGGCAGAACGGCACCCAGCAAAGCTGGCGCCTTGACCGTGGAGTTGTCAGCCTCCTGAACCCATCCGACACCCCAGCCTGTGGCGTTCCGTCAGCGTCAGCGCCGCAGGCAGGGGCTAGGCCCGGGCTCTGAGATCTGAAACAAAGGAGTCCCAACCTGAGAACTCAGCGCCAGCTGCTATGGAAACGCAGCTCTTCCTCGGCTTTTAAAAATAGCTGCACATGACTCAGCAGTCCTGTGGACCCAAACCGAGAGCGGCATCTCGAGACTCGCACACCACGTTCACGAGCATCACTTACGGTCTCACCAGGCACTCACCAGGGCGTGAACAGATGAGCCAAGTGTGACTGACGCCAGCGGCCGCGTGTCAGCTCCGGGAAGACAGGCAGCTGGGACCGCATCGTGGCACAGTGGGTGAACCTGCCACCGGCATTGCCAGCACCCCACACGAGCACAGGTCTGAGCCCGTGCTGCTCCGCTTCCAATCCATCCCGCTGCTAATGCACCTGGGAAAGCAGCGGAAGATGGCCAAGTGCCTGGGCCCCTGCTACTCGTGTGGGAGACCCGGGGGCAGTCCCTGGCTCCTGGCTTTGGCCTGGCTCAGCCGCAGCTGTTGCAGTCATTTGGGGAATAAACCAGTGGGTGGAAGATTTCTCGCTCTCTCCATAATTCTGCCTTTCAAATAAATAAATAATTTTTTTTTAAAAAAAGGAAGGAAACTCCAAAGGTGGATGGCCCTAGAGGACGTTAGGCTGAGTGACATGAGCCATGAGACGGCGTGCCGGGGAGGCACCTGGTGGTCAGGAAAGGGCCTGGGGGTGCCAGGGTCTGGGGGGGGGCAGTGATGCAGAGTTTCAGTTTGGAAAAATTAGAAGGCTCTGGAGATGAGGAGGTTGGGGTGACGGCCACAGGGCCGTGTGAACAAACAAAGCCGCTGAACCGTGCGTCAACAGGCAGTAGGCATGTTTTCCTTCAGGCTGCTCCTCCTCGCCGGGGCCGCCTGCACTTGGCGTGCCGACACGGCCACCTGCTCCCGAACGTGAGGAGAGGGCTTTCTTCAACACCGTGGCTGAGCAGAGCGGAGAGTCGGCAGTCGAAAACAGGGAACCTGCACTTGACCTTGCAAGCCGACGTCCGGGAGCCAGAGCCCTAGAGCGGCACCCTCTGATAGGAATGGAGATCCACACCAGGCACACGAAGAGAGGTTTCGCAGGGCTTTCACGACATTTTACTTAACACTACCCACAATGTCATTTTGGCACGTAGTCGGTGCGAGCATGATTGATCCCGTATTCTACATTCTTCCTCCTACTGCACATCTCACTCTGGGCTCGCTGCCCTCCCGGAGCTGAGAGCGTGAGTGGCTGCTGCAGGGGCAGCTCTGCTCTAGAGCCCCGGAGGTCCGCCCGCAGCTGCCCAGCAAAGATCTCAGGAATGAATGAATGAATGAGTGAATGGATGATCCCAGGAACCACTGCAGGGTCACAAGTTCCCACTGGGAGGAGGGGCCTATGCCAACCTCATCGGTGTGGCCACCAGGGGGCGCAAGAACGCAGGTGGATATGGACAGGCCCTGAGCGGCCCGCCTCAGTCCAGAGCCAGACCCAGCCACCCAAGGGTCCCACCGGCTGAGGGCCTCTTTTCCCACGCCTCGGCCACCCCGGGGAGGAGGGGAGCAGTGTGCGGGTCTCTGAGGGAGGGTCTCCGTGTGACAGACCCTTCTGATGGCTCACAAGCCAGGCAGGACAGCGGGACTCAAGGACCCCAGATTGCAGAGCCTGCCCTCCTGTCCTGGGGGGATCTCCCCAGGGCCACAGCACAGACAATGTCCTTCCTTGCCTTGCGTCTCCAGGCCTCCTCCGGTGTCACCCCCACTCCTCCACCACCCCCGCGGAGGGCAGAGGCCACCCTGGCCTCCCCTAGACTCCGCTGGTGCTGCCTGTGAGAGGCAGGGGATGGTCTTGCACTCGGGGACTCCTGGGACAGTGTCCAGCTGCCCCGGCTCTCTCTGCTGCTCAGCCACGCACGTTGCTGTTACGGTGCAGCTTCGCGTGGAGGGGGGCTGCTCCTGGGGGAACACCTGACATTCCTTCTGTCCACACCAAACCCAGACCCCACCCCAAGGAAGCCAGAGGCCCTCCAGAATGCCACTCAGCAGGTGGCTGATGCATAGTCATGACAGGGAGGCCACAGTGGAGGCAGGACTCCCCGGTGAACTCCAGTGACTGGAGGGAGTGACTCGGTCCTCACAGCTGAACCTCAAGGCAGGGGTCCACACCCTCCCTTCCCGACTGAGGGAACCCAGAGACGTGAAGCCCCACCCAACCCAGGGTCCCCAAAGCCTGAGAGCCCTTGTGGGCAGGGTCCAATCTTGTTTGATGTATTTTAGACCCTACAGGGGTGAATTAAAATCTTTCGATGAAGCCTTTAAGATTGTACTTGTTTTATTAACTATCGCCAAAAATGTCAGTGGGACTAAAATGCCTGGTATGATTACAGGTATTAACGGCATCTTTATACTTTTTCAGAAGGTTTATTACATCGATCATTGAGGTGTTTACGTCGCCTATTTTTTTTAAAGAATAATTTATTTGAAAGGCAGTTACAGAGAGAGAGATCTTCCATCGCTGGTTCACTCCAGCATGGCTGCAACAGCAAGGTAAGCCAGGCTGAGCCAGGGACCTGGAGCTCACCCACTGCAGCGCGGACGGCAGGGGCCCAGGGACTCCGGCCGCTGAGCGCAGGCTGCTCCCCCAGTGCATCAGCAGGGAGCCGGGTGGGAAGTGGAGAGCAGCGGGACTCAGCATGCTGGCGTTTGGGAGCACCTGAACCCACTGCGGGCCGGTGCCGCGGCTCAACAGGTTGATCCTCCGTCTTGCGGCACGGGAACAACAGGTTCTAGTCCCGGTCGGGGTGCCGGATTCTATCCTGGTTGCCCCTCTTCCAGTCCAGCTCTCTGCTGTGGCCCGGGAGTGCAGTGGAGGATGGCCCAAGTGCTTGGGCCCTGCACCCCATGGGAGACCAGGAGAAGCACCTGGCTCCTGGCTTCGGATCAGCGCACGTGCACCGGCCGCAGCGGCCATTGGGGGGTGAACCAACGGCAAAGGAAGACCTTTCTCTCTGTCTCTCTCTCTCTCTCTCTCTCACTGTCCACTCTGCCTGTCAAAAAATAAAAATAAAAAATAAACCCACTGTCAGGGCACAATGGCCCCTATTGCTTGATTAAAAAAAAAATCAAGCCGCTCTGCTGGGTTCCCCAAACCCATTTCCTGCGGAACGGTTAGGCTGCCTGTGTGCCAGCTGGGCCAGTACCCGGCTCCAGCTCCAGCTGACGCAGGCCCCGGGAGGCAGCCGGGACGGCTCTAGCAGCTGGGGCCCTGCGCCGACGTGGGAGACCTGGCGGAGTCCCTGGCTCCTGGCTCAGCTCCTGCCCCACTTCAGCTCCTCCGAGTCCCTGTCATGGAGGACGTTTGGAGAGTGAGAACGTAAGTGGGAACTTCTCTGTGTGCGTGTATCTTTCACTCTCTTCCTCTCAGATACATAATTTTCAACAGACCGACCCTGGGGGCCGACACAGCACCAGCATCCCATGTGGCCGCTGGTTTGAGTCCCAGCTGCTCCACTCCCATCCAGCTCCCGCCAGTGTGCCTGGGAAAGCAGAGGACCACGGCCCAAGTGTTTGGGCCCCTGCACCCACGTAGGAGACCCGGAGGAAGCTCCTGCCTTCCGCCTGGCCTAGCCCTGGATGTTGGGATTATTTGGGGAGTGAACCAATGGGTGCAGGATTTTCTCTTTCTCTAACTGCCTTTCAAATAAATAAATCTTTAAAAAAACAAAAAACAAAACAAGGCAGACGCTCCTTGCTTTAGAAAACAAAATTCCTACCGGGACAGCACGTGCCAGTCACAGCCCCACTGAGCCTGGGGCGGCAGAACCGGGTCTGGGAAAGCCACGACCTCACACGGCACACCTGCAGGTGTGCTTCTCCCAACCCCGGGGGGGGGGGGGGGGACCGACGGAAGCAAGCACCCTCCTGGGAGACGGGTGGGGGAGGGGCCGGCCTGTCTGCCCTGGAAGGGGGCGGTGGGGAGGGAGAGCCCCGCTCCAGCAGAGAGCTCCAGCTGCGGCGCTGAGCAGTGGGCGTGCTTCCGCTCAGATAGACCCGCAGGGACCAGGGAGGTAATTCAGGCTTTTATGGAGTCATGAGACCCTGCTCCAGGAGAGACAGTGGGCACGATGCGGCACGCTCAGACACCTGGGTTTCGTACATTAAACGGAGGGGTCTAAAACGGAAGTGCAAATGAAATTAGATTTCTGTTGTTAAAGTGCAGACATCTTCCGTGTTCGCCACAGGGCCTGGACGCTGGGCCAGCAGAGTGAGTCATTAAGAACTCTGCGAGGTGGAAGTGACTCCCTGAGACGGGTGGGGCCAGACAGCTCTGTCCAGCTCCCCTCTTGCAGTGCCCAACCCCCCCCCCCAGGAACCCACCACCATGGTCGGAAGAAGCCCAGAACCCCTGGGTCCCGCCACGGCCGGCATCAGACGGCCCCAGCCCAGGCTTCAGCCATCCCCATGGAGTGTCCACACAGCAGGAGGGAGGTCAGGGCCCCAGGAGACCACAGCAGGTACAAGCCTTGGGACAGGGGGCAGCCAGAGCGTGGCAGGAAGCCAGAGCCCTAGGGGAGACCCGGCCAGTGAGCCAGGCGCCAGGGCCTCGCTTGACCGAAGAAGCAAGACTGTTCCCAACAACTGGGCGGCCCTGCTGGCCACGGCCGGCAGCTGGCTGCAGGGAGGGACCACAGGACGCCATGGCTGAGCCGAGCCGGCACCGGCTCCCTGCCCACCTGCGGCACACCGGGGTCAGCAAACACTAGGGGCTCAATGATGGTGAGGAGTTCTTTTTATTTGAAAGGCAAAGTGACAGAGAGAGAAGAGGAGAGAGAAAGAGAGCGAGAGAGAGCTTTCAACTCGTGGTTCACTCCGCAAATGGCCGCAACAGCTAAGGCTGGGCCAGGCCGACACCAGGAGCCCAGAATTACATCTGGGTCTCCCACATATTTGGCAGCCATCGGCTGCTCTCCCAAGTGCGCTAGCAGGAAGTGGAGCAGCCAGCGCTCTGGTCAGGGGTGCAGCATCACCTGCACCGCCATGCCGGCCCCGAGGGCAGTGACTCCCAAGGGCCCACACCAGCCAGGCCACAGCTGATGGCCACGGGTCCTCGGGGGATCTTGGGTTTGAAGCCAGGCTGCATAGGAGAGCCATGTAGTGAGCCCTGTGGGCCAGGAGCAGTGGCCACTCAAAGGGGCTGCAGGGGCACAGCTGACCTGAAGGCGGGGCTGCGCCTGGCAAGGGGAGGCCCAGCCGACCCAGGGGCCCCAGCTGCAGCACCCCCTCAGCCGGGTCTTTGTGCTCCTGTTAGGACCACGCCCACCGCAGCCTTCCCTCCCGGCTCTTCCTGGAAAGCAGGTGCGTGACCTCCATGCGCCAGGCCCGAGTCCTGAGCCCAACAGGAGGACCCAGGGTGTAGCACCTGCACACGACGCCCTCTCCCCATGTCTCGGGTGTGGTGTGCACTCGCTTCCTCCTGTCTGGGAGCTCTTTGGCTCTCTTGCACAAACCTTTTAGTGTTGACACAAGCCCAGCGTGGCTGTTTTTCCTTTCGTTGCCGGCTCGGCCTGTCCTCTCTGGGGTCGTCTCTGCCTGCTGCTCCCTCGCTGGTGGTGCCCGAGGCCCGGCTGGCTCCTTGGCCGCGCCCTGCACCAGGGCTGTGGCCTCAGGCCCTGCGGAGCCGCCCTCTCTTGCACAAGCGGCTTCTCCAGGCTTGTCAATTTCGAAGATTCCTACAGCAGCAGTCACACTGGGAAGCACTGATGGAGATCCGACATGAGAGGAAAACACCGTGGTTGTCCCACGCCTACAATTAGCTGCTCCCTCCCTCTCTGCTGCATTTGAGACTTTGCTCTGTGTCCCAGAGGGGCCGTGATGGCCGTCATGGGGCACAGCCGGACCCCGGAGGGCCTCTGTCCCCACACATGCCTCTGCCTGTCTTGTGACCTTTTTGAACCCTTATTTTCTTTCCCTCCTAGTGGCTGTTCCTGCTGGTTTTAGTGCGGCTGTGATTTGTTTTTTTGTTTTTTTGTTTTTTTAATATTTGTTTATCTGAGAGGCAGAGTTACAGACAGAGAGGGAAAGAGAGAGAGAAAGAGGTCTTCCTTCCACTGGTTCATTCCCCAAAATGGCTGCAACGGCCAGAGCTGGGCTGATCTGAAGCCAGGAGCCAGGAGGTTCTTCTGGGTCTCCCATGTGGGTACAGGGCCCAAGCACTTGGGCCATCCTCCACTGCTTTCCCAGGACATAGCAGGGAGCTGGATCAGAAAAGCAGCAGCCAGGACTCGAACCGGCATGCATACGGGATTGCAGCGCCACAGACGGAGGCTTAGCCCACTTTGCCACAGCGCTGGCCCAAGATGCACATTTTACACCTGCCTTGACTGCAGGAGCCAGTAGAGAGAGCCCCAATCCGTGGCACCACGGTGCAGCGCAGGTCCAGCTCAGCAGGGGAGGACGCTCCATGGCACAGCCTGTGTGGGCGCTGGGGCACCCACACCCAGCGTCACAGATGCCCCCTGCGTGCGTCTCCATTTTCCTCCCTAGCTTTCCCATCGCTCTTAGTTGCCGACCTCTTAAAATCCCTCTGTGGTGAGAGATGATCCAACGTAGTTGTGGGGGAGCAGATTCCCAGGGCGCCTGTTCCCAGCACGGGGGGGTGGGGGAGCTCGGCGAGAAGCCGTGCGAACCCCGGGCTCAGCCCTGCGCAGCCCCCGGAGCAGAGACAGCGGCGCCTGAGCACCGCTTACGACTGCAAAGCCAGAGCATTGAGATGGGCCATCCCTGTGGCAGCGTGGCTGTGCCATGCTGTGAGGACGTGGGCAGAGGAGACGGTGCCAGTGTGGCGTGGAAGGGAACCAGAGAGCAGGGCACGGGCGAAATGGGCGCCCTGAGGCGATGTGAAAGATGATTTAAATTTCCTTTAATGGTTTGGTAAGGTTCTTAACAAAATATACATTTAAAATATTCCTGTCATCTCTGTCACTCTGCCTTTCTAGGAAATCAAAATGAATAAAATATTTTTCCTTGATGCACTCAAACAAAAAAGCAATTCCAGCGGGGGAGGTCAGAAAGGGGAGGGGTCTCCCCGCCCACTGACCCAGAGCCAGGATACGGCACTCCGCCCACTTCCCAAAAGAAGGCAAGTGGGCCCCGCCCAGGGTGCTCCGTGCACAGGCACCCCAGCAGGCGCGTCAGGCTGTGGGGGGCGGGCACTGCCTCTTGGCATCAGCGCCTGTCCGATCCTGGGTAAACTCAGCCCCTGCTGGCAGTTCTGACAGATGGCGTGGCCAGGCCTCCAATGGCGGGGACAGGGGGTGAGGGGCTGGCAGGAGGCCGGGGGCCAGCCTCAGGCAACCAAGTGGGAGACGGAGGCAGGAGGTCCAGCAAAGACAGAAAAGACAGGACTGGTGGTTTGGAAATGACCACATCGCAAAAACAGTTAAGATTCACAGAACCCATCAATGTTCAAGGGCAAGATGAGGGCCCCAGGCACCCAGAGGGGCGGCAGAAGCCAGCAGAGGAAGGTGTTTAGCACGGGCATACGCGGTGGCACGGGGGCAGCTCCGCCAGGAACCCCGGTGAGGAGAGCCCGGGTGGTGCCTCCTGACTGGGACAGGGCGTGGGCAGAGTGACTAGTGCTGGGTGGGGCACGGTGCAGCCAGGTAGAGTGAGTGACCAGCCCCGGCGTGACTTCGGAGGCTGTGTTTGGGATCTTGCCCCTTCTGTCCCAGTGGGAACGCGCCTGGTGCTCTGTGCTGACTAGAGATGGTGGCAACTGCACTTGACCGCAGGATGCACTTGACCTACCTTGGCTGAGGAGCAGGGGCCACTGTCTGCACCTTCTGCTCCGAGCCCTGTGCCGCCCTCACTCCTCCACGAAGGCTGCCCTGACACACACGTGGTTTCCACATTTCCTACCTCTCATAGCGGGGAGTGTCCTGTGGCTCTGCACCCCCGTGCGTGGTAGACTCACTGCGACATGATTGTGGCCCACGCTCACCTCAGACACACTAAATCAGGATGTCACACCCTGCCCGCCTGAGTCTGATGTGAGAACCAGAGGTTCAGTGTGGACCGCACAGGCTGAGGCCCATGGGTAAACGGAGCAGTTGGGCACTAAGAATACGACGAAGGGCGGTACTCGGCCTGGGCCTTAGGAGGCCGTGTCCCGCAGCAGTGAACCAGGGTCCTACCCGGCTCTGCTCCTGACGCCAGCTTCCTGCCGTTGCACACCCTGGGAGACAGTGGTGATGGTTCAGCCAAATGGGTCCCTGCCACCCACCTGGGAGACCCGGACGGAGTTCCTGGCTCTGGGCTCTGGTCCTGTCACAGGCAGCAGATGGACACTCTCCATCTGCTTCTCAAATAAATAAATATTCAAAATTGAAAGGACACTGGGGGAGTACCGTGCCACTATGGAAACAACATGAGACTTCCTCAGAACTCAGAAGCGGGGCCACGTCGCGGCTTGGGGGACCCACACCCTGAGTCAGGGGTCTGGGTCTGAGTCACACCTGCACTTGTGGCCCAGCTTCCTGTCCACGGACACTCAGGGAGCAGCAGGCGATGGTGAGACCTGGATTGGGTTCCTGACCCCTAACTTCGGTCAGCCCCCCCCCCCCCCCGGCTATGGCAGGCATTTGAGAAGTGAACCAGCAGATGGCAGAGATCTCTGTCTGTCTCTCTGCCTTTCTGGTAAGTATATTTTTAAAAACTTAAAAATAGGGGCCGGCGCTGTGGTGCAGTAGGTTAACACCCTGGCCTGAAGTGCTGGCGTCCCATAAGGGTGCCAGTTCAAGACCCGGCTGCTCCTCTTCCGATCCAGCTCTCTGCTGTGGCCTGGGAAAGCAGTGGAGGATGGCTCAAGAGCTTGGGCCCCTGCACCCACGTGGGAGACCTGGAGGAAGCTTCTGGCTCCTGGCTTCAGATCGGCATTGCGGCCAATTGGGGAGTGAACCAGCAGATGGAAGACCTCTCTCTCTCTCCCTCTGCCTCTCCTTCTCTCTGTGTAACTCTGACTTTCAAAAATAAATAAATCTTAAAAGAACAAACAAACTTAAAAATAGAATCACCAGCAGTCCCCTTGCTTTCCAGTCTGAAAGTCAAGACCAGGATCTGGAAGAGACACAGGGTCTTCAGAAATCTCAAGGAAAATGCGTATATGTAAAACTATGCATGGGTTTAAACATTTTTTTGCACCAAGATAAACTCTTTAAATTTTTATTCGAGACAGAGAGCATGCCCGTCAGCTAGCTCTCTCCCCAAACACCCATAACAGACAAAGCTCAGGGCTGAGAAAGGCCAAAGCCAGGACCCTATAACTTAATCCAGGCCTCCCACGTGGATGACAGGGGCCCACCCACTTGAGCCATCCCCGCCTCCCAGGCTGTGCCTTCCCAGGAAGCTGGAGACAGGACCGGAGTCAGGCACGGAGCCCAGGTCCTCCAGCGTGGGAGGTGGGCGTCTTCACCGCCAGGCTAAACGCCCACCCCTCCACAGATGCTGGGCAGGCCCTTCATGCCCGTGCTCCGTCTCACATCCGCACTGTTCACTGTCATCATGCTGCGGAAACGTGGCCGCGTGCATGGAGGCCACGTGGCCTCTACAGTCGATGAGCTATTCTGGGATTGCTACAATATGCAACAACACGATGGCCCTTAAGGACATTAAGTGAACAGCCAGGCACGATGAAAAGACCACGTGACAGCACTGGTAGGAGGAACCTAACAGTCAGCTCCCAGGAACAGAGCAGACAGGTGGTTGCCGGGGTGGGTGGAGGGGGAATGAGGGGTCCCTCAGCAATGGATAGGAGATTCCATTATGCCTAGAGACTGCTGTGTCACGTTGTCCCCGCACTCAACAATGTAGCAATGTGCATTTACTGTTTACGTTATTAAAATTTTTTTTATTTTAAAAATCTAACATAGGGCCGGCATCACGGTGCAGCAGGTTGGTTAAGCTGGCACCTGCAAGACCAGGACCCATCTGAGCGCGGGTTCGAGTCCCGGCTGCCTGCTTCTGAGCCGGCTCCCCTCTGTCGTGCTTGGGAAGGCAGTGGAAGGTGGCCCAAGTAGTTGAACCCTTGTACCCACTTGGGAGACCCGGATGGAATTCCGGGATCCTGGCTTCAGCCTGGCCCAGCCCCCGCTGTTGTGGCCACTTGGGGAGTGAACCAGTGGATGGCAGATTCTCTCTCTCTTGCTGTGTAACTCTGCTTTTCAAACGAAAAAATCTTTTTAAAAAAATTGACATAAAAAGTGTACATATTTATGTGGTACTATGTGATATTCTATTACATGTGTGCACTGTATAACATCCAATCAGGGTAAACATATTTGTCCATTCAAGCATTTCACATTTCTTTATTGTGAAAACGTCCAAAAACCCTACATTCTAGTTTTAATGAGAAACATATGGTAAATTAGCATTATCCACCTACTGTCAACAGAACCCAGAACTTCTTACTCCTATACATATAGCTACTTATATAGCTTCTTACTCATATATATACAGCTATACCTAGTGCCCACCCATGAACCTTCCCCAGCCCCTCTCTCCTCAGCCTCGGTAACCACAAGCATATTTTTAACTTCTATGAGATCATCTGTTTTTTAGGCTTCACATACGAGTGAGACCAGATGATACTCATCTTTCCATGTGTGGCTTGTCCAGGCAACATAGTGACCTCCCGGTCCATCACGTCGTTATCGATGGTAAGACTTCTTCCTTTTGACGGCACAGCAATATTCCATCGTGTTTATGTCCCACATTCTCTTTCCACTCAGCACTGATGGAAGTATCGTACATTTAAAAATCTGTCAAGAGGGGCCAGCGCTGTGGCGCAGCGGGTTAACGCCCTGGCCTGGAGTGCTGGCATCCCATATGGCCACTGGTTCAAGTCCTGGCTACTCCACTTCCGATCCAGCTCTCTGCTATGGCCTGGGAAAGCAGCAGAAGATGGCCCAAGTCCTTGGGCCTCTGCAGCCATGTGGGAGATCCGGAGGAAGCCCCTGGCTCCTGGCTTCGGATAGGCGCAGCTCCAACCATTGCAGCCAAGTGGGGAGTGAACCACCGGACTGAAGGCCTCTGTCTCTCTGCCTCTCCTCTCTCTGTGTAACTCTGACTTTCGAATGAATAAATAAATCTTAAAAAAAAAATCTGTCTAGAGAGTAGATCTCATGTTGAGTGTTCTTACCAGAATGAAATAAAAAGCATTCTCAGATGAATACTCTAAGTGAGAGACAAACTAGAAATGAGAGAAGACATAAGCAGCAAACACAAAGCCCCTGGCCCAGTCGGAAAATGGAGACAGAGCAGGTATTTCATCAAAGGAAAACACACTCGGCAGACAAAACTCAGAGGCGCTGGGCCTCCTGGGTCAATAAGAGATAACAATGCTGTCCCATTCCAATGGCAACACTTGAAAATCTGGCAACATCGGAGCTGAAGAGGCTATGGATCAAAGAGATCCCTCCTACGGCCATGTCTGGGCAGGTGCAACGACTTGGGGAAACCACTCGGATTTCTTTTTTCTTGTAAAAATTTATGTATGTATTTCTTTGAAAGGCAGAGTGAGAGCAAGAAAGGGAGAGATCTAACTACTTCTAGTTCCTAAAAGCAGGGATAGCCTCTTACACAAGGAGATACAACGATCACCATCGGGAACTGACATCACTACGATGAGGCTGTCCGGTCTGTAGGCCTTGCTCAGAGGTCACCAATGATGTTTATGGCGAAGAAAAGCCTAGAGCGCACACCATCGCCATCCCACCTCTCCAGGTCTCCTGTCTTTCCTGACACTGCCCTGTTTGTAGGTGTGTAGCCTGTGATTGCGCAGGATGTCCCGGCGTGGGCTGGCCTGCGGCTCCATTGTGATTGACAGTCTTGCGTTCGCAGTAGGATGCCCAGGAGTGGTGCCGCCTCCCACTCCGATGCCCTCAGCAGGCTCGCGGTCTAGCTGACCTCAGCTGTGACCACTCTGCCATGGCTCCCTTTGTAACGAGTGAGTGTTTATGGGGAGAAGCTTTGAAGTCACTAAAGATCCACTCAGCAAGCTCTTACCCACCAGCTTCAAATCCCATCAGGCTTCTCTCTGTGGACTGGGGTGCCAGTGCACGAGCGCCGTCCCCGACCACATTTATCCGTTTGTATCAGCATAGACCCCGGGATCCTTATGTTATCCAGGGGCTGAGAACCTGCTACAACGGTCACCTTTCTGGTGCTCACACGGTCCCGGTTCCAGCCAGCACGATGTCCTTCCAGGACGGTCCCTCAGAGTGTGAGCGCGTCCTTCACTTGAGACACCAGGCATTCGGGGCAGGACGTGCGCTTTCTCTCCTCCAGCCCTGCCATCAGCCATTTCTCCGAGGAGCCCTGGCTCCTGCTCTGGGAGAGCGGGCTTAGGAAGCTGGGCTGCTGGGCGTGCCCCTGCCCTCCCCGGCACACAGCTGTGGCTGGGAGGCAGGGGATAATACACACACCCACACCCATGTGTCCAGTGCATGTGTGTGAGGATGCACGCGTGTATTATTTCTGTATTTGCGTGCGTATATACTCAAGGGGTATTTTTACACCTACATGTGAATAAGCACACGTGTGCCTGCTTCTCTGTGTGGGAATGTGCATATGCATTTCTCTGCATGTGTGAACACGCACGCTGTATGTTTCTGTACCTGTGTGTGACTATGCACGTCTTTCCATATCCATTTGTGTGTGATGAAGCCATGAGCTCGCACCCCATCTCTGATTCTAGCCCAACCCCCGAAGGGTTCATTCTAACCTTCGCTCTTTCCATTTGTCATTTTCTTTCTTTCTTTCTTTCTTTTTTTTTTTTTTTTTTGACAGGCAGAGTGAACAGTGAGAGAGACAGAGAGAAAGGTCTTTCTTTTGCCGTTGGTTCACCCTCCAATGGCCGCCACAGCCGGCACGCTGCGGCCAGCGCACCGTGCTGATCCGAGGCCAGGAGCCAGGTGCTCCCTCCTGGTCTCCCATGGGGTGCAGGGCCCAAGCACTTGGGCCATCCTCCACTGCACTCCCGGGCCACAGCAGAGAGCTGGCCTGGAAGAGGGGCAACCAGGACAGAATCCGGCGCCCCGACCGGGACTAGAACCTGGTGTGCTGGTGCCGCAAGGTGGAAGATTAGCCTAGTGAGCCGCGGCGCTGGCATCCATTTGTCATCTTTCGTTAAAGATCTTTTACAGGCTGTGTGTGTAGTTTAGTTCAGGCCTTGTCACGTGGCCTTGCTCTGGGCCAGTGCAGACCTGGGCATCAGCCAGCCTGCATGAGACCCCTGCTCCAACCAGGCACGGGGCAGACGGAGCAGCAAGGCAGGGGCTCAGTTCTGAGCCAGAAAGCCCTTCTGGAAGGTTCAGGGGAGACAAAAATAGAATCCCCAGGACGTGGGGGGTGACAGTGAGGCAGGGGAGACCGGGATTTCTCTGGGTGAGTGAGAAGCCAGGACAGATGGGCTGTTGGCCGGCTCCACGCCAAGACCGCAAGTGACCTAGGGGCGCTCAGAAGGGCAAACCTGTTCCCCGCAGCAGCTGGGATCAGGGCCCTGACTTGAGGCTTTGTCCACACAACAGCTGGCTGCGCAGGCCGGGGCAGCTGGAGTCTGGGCGGAGGCCCCTCCCGCTCAGCTGTTGGCCAGAGCGCCTGGGAGTAGAGGGGCCACCCCAGGAGAGGCCATGTGTGGGCCGCCTGTCGCTTCAGCATGTCCATGAGGGCTTCAAACACGAGCCACCAGGCTGTGAGCCTCTCAGGCCCGTCTGTCGGGGGACGGGGTGCTGGTCTCCTGGAGATCATGGCATTGGGGTTTCAACTCTCTCATCCAGCCGGCTCACCTCCCCGGGAGTCAGCGACCATGGAGCTCGCCCTCAGGGCCGCCCTGTGAGGGGCATGTGGGCCTCAGATGAGCAGTGGCACACTCCCGGGGTGCAGCGCAGCTTCTGGAATGCTCCAAGGCTCTGGCTAAGACTCATCTCCCAAGGGCTCCTGGGACCGGGAGCAGCGCTGGGGGCGTGCAGGTCCCGCAGGCACAGCCCAGGCTCAGCGGGTGCCCTGAGACAGCCACACATGACAGAGGGACCCAGGAAGCCAGAGAAGCCCCCAGGCCGACACTGTGCTCCCTGGAACCCAGCGGCAGGGCAAGCGAGTGATTGTCCACCCCACGGAAGACAAAACTCAGAACACCCAGCAGGTGCTCTGCCCAGAGCCAGGACGAGGCAACCTCTTTAGGTAGGGCCAGAGGCACAAGCTCACCCTGAGCCGCACAAATCAGACAGCCTGGGAGCTTCCACGCCAGCCAGCTGGACGTGCGGCCGTGACAGCTGTGCTGTGCTCATGACAGGGCCTGGCCCTGGCATCGGGCGGCCGCCCGCACTGGTCTCCTCGCCACCCGTCACCGTGCCTGCTTCTCTCTGCTCCCGTTTGCGCTCAGATTGGAGAGCGTGGACAAGACCAGACCACGACTTCCCAGCAGCTCAGAGCAGTGTCTCTGCGGCCTAGCTACAAACCCCTTTGACAGCCAGCCTCCTGCCCCCGGCGCTGGCTGTGGAAGGGGCGGCCAGGCTGTCAGGGAGGTCCGGAAGCCCCTCCAAACCCCACAGGGAGACAGTCGCCCAGCCCTTGCTCCTCAAGACCCCCAGGGAGGTTGCAGAGCAGACGGAGGATGGCACAGGGCACTGCCTGGCTGCAATCAGGCCCCTCAGTGAGGAGCAGCAGCAGCACGCGTGTGTGTGTGTGTGTGTGTGTGTGTGCTAGGTCCTCCCGCTCTATTTAGGTGACACAGTGCCTTGTTCTGGAAACAGAGACCAGGTGTTCCAGAGGTATCATGTCCATGGTTTATCCTCACGTGTAGGAGAAAGAAAAGTACAAAAAAAAAAAAAAAAAAGCAGAGACAGAGACAGAAGGACACTGCGAGAGGCGGGGACAGAGCCAGCCGAAGCACAGATGGCGGCACGTTCATATCTGGGGGCTCTGCACGGAGACCACCATTCTTGCAACTGTCCCGTCAGTTTGAATTCTAAATTTGAAAGAAAAAGTACGGAGCAGAAAAGTCACACCCTCCTGGCAACCCCTCCCTCAGTCTCCTGGCCCGGTTCCCTCGAACGCCCCGCCTGGCTCTGCCCTGGGCTGCCCGTCGGAAGCCACCCTCCCTAGCCCTGGCATCCCCACCCACCCCTGACCGGCTCCCAGCCCTGGCAAGGCCCACTCCCATCTGCTGCTCCAGCCCAGCGCCCAGCTCCTCACAATACGCAGTCTGGGCCGACGAGGATGCTCCCCCCTTTCCAGGGCCCCACCCCCTCCCCCAGAAGCTCCCTTCCCACGCCCCTTCAGGCCTCCCTCGGGGCTTCCATCACAACGCCACAGCGCCCCTTCTCCAGCTCGTGGTCTCAGAGCCGTTTCAGCGCTCTGCGGGGCCACACGGCCACATGCTGCTCCCCTTTGCGGGTGCCCCTCCTGCTCCGCCCTCCCCACCCTGGGGGGCTGCTCCACACACTGACATCTGACTTCCGTTCCCTCGGCCACAAAGTGCCCAGCACCCAGGGTACTGGACTTAGTTTTTAATTATTTTTTTTGACAGGCAGAGTTAGACAGTGAGAGAGAGAGACAGAGAGAAAGGTCTTCCTTTTTTCCATTGGTTCACCCTCCAATGGCCACTGCGGCTGGCGCACTGCACTGATCCGAAGGCAGGAGCCTGGTGCTTCTCCTGGTCTCCCATGTGGGTGCAGGGCCCAAGTACTTGGGCCATCCTCCACTGCACTCCCGGGCCACAGCAGAGAGCTGGCCTGGAAGAGGGGCAACCAGGACAGAATCCGGCACCCTGACTGGGACTAGAACCTGGGGTACCGGTGCCACAGGCGGAGGATTAGCCTAGTGAGCCGCGGCGCCGGCCCGATACTGGACTTAGGATCGGAAGACTTGTGTTCAAGCCCTACTCCATCCCCAGCTCCCTGGCATGCGCGCGCGCGCGCGCGCGCACACACACACACACACACACACACACACGAGGCCCAGTGCCGCTCAGAAGGAATGGCCACGTGTCACCTCCCAGTGATCCCATCCCTTGGCCCGTCTCCTCATCCTCCACTCCTGTCCCTAATTTCTCCAGGGAGCCCACGAGAAGCTGGCTGTGCCACCCACCTACCTGAGAGCTCTGCTCTCTCTGTGCTCAGTTTGCCAAAGCACAGTTGAAGCAGGGGCTCAAGGCTACCAAGAAGTAGTAAACTCGGGGAGAAAATGTCTTTCCAAACACGCTTCCAAGCAGCTCATGGTGCCGAGTGCCAGGCACAGTGAATGGCACAGGAGCACTGGGCCTGAAGCCCTCAGTTCAATGCCGAGAGCACCTTCAGTCTGCCGCGGTCAGCTCTGGTTTCTGGCCACCTGAGCAGCCACTTGGAAGTCACCCCGCACACACATACTCCTTCTCTCGCAGGCCTCTCACATCTGGTTTTGGAATCCTGACCCAAGGCCCCAGTACTGCCAATCCTGCCTCAGTCGCTGCCCGCCCCTCCCGTGCTGCCCTCTGCCATGGGTCACTTCCTCGAAGCACAGAGCTGGAGACACCACACTCCAGCTCTGCCTTGACTCTCAGGCCCACAAGACAGAGGCCTCCGCCACGGGCCCCAGCCCAGCTGCCCCCGGCGCTGCTGTTCACCATCCCACCCCCACAGGCCCTGGGCTCCAGCCAATCTGCACTCCTCAGCATCTGGGGACATGTGTTCCCTCTGCCTAAAATAACCCCAGTCTCCACCTGTTAGACCCATCCTTGAAGGATTATTCAACAAACAGTACTGGGACAACTGGCTGTTATTTGAAGGAGGTTTTAGATTCCTCACTTCCTACTGCACACCGAAGAACATTCCAGACAAGTGAGTTAAATATAATATATAAATACAAAAATGATATAGTTGCAATCAAACCATAAAGTCTCCAAACATATGTAATTATTGAATATCTGAACGGGGAGCAAAGAATGGAATTGCACAGGAAACGGGCGATCAATTGACCCAGCAAAACTTGACTCCTAAAAACCAAACTGGTAAGACAGGAACAGAGGGACGAGGGCCCTCTGCATGCACTCACTGGGATCCCGACACAGGAAGTGGATTAGGGCAGAGCCCAGCCAGCTGTGGTTAGCAGGAAGTAGAGGAGGAGGCGGAGGCCGACACTGCATTCCCTCCTCAGGGAGGAAACCTGCAGGGCCCGAAGGGATGGAGACACTCAAGCCCGGAATCTTCTCTGAGTTCCTGACATCGACCCACCCTGTCTGCGGCAGCTCCCAACATCACCGCCCCGCTTCTGAACTGGACCCAGAGCCACCGTTACTGACCCCTCGCAGGATCATAGGGCTTTTTAATTTTTTTTAAGATTTATTCATTTATTTATTTATTTGAGAGGCCGGGTTACAAAGGGGGAGGTAGGTCTTCCATCCGCTGTGGTTCACTCCCCAAAATGGCTGCAATGGCTGGAGCTGCACCAATCCAAAGCCAGGAGCCAGGAGCTTCTTCTGGGTCTCCCACACAGGTGCAGGGGTCCAAGCATTTGGGCCATCTTCTACTGCTTTAGGCCACAGTAGAGAGCTGGATTGGAAGTGGAGCAGCTGTGACTCGAACTGGTGCCCATTTGGGATGCCGGCACTGCAGGTGGAGGCTTAGCCTACTACACCACAGTGCCGCCCCCTCCCTTAACCTTTTATAAAATAGAGCTCTTCCATCCCTTGGTTCACTCCCCAAATGACTACAATGCCCAGGGTTGGGCCAGGCCAAAGCCAGGAGCCTGGAACTCCATCTGGGTCTCCCACATGGGTGGTAGAGGCCCAAGAACTTGGTCCATCTTCTGCTGCTTTCCCAGACCCCTTAGCAGAGAGCTGGATGGGAAGCAGAGAAGCTGGGACTCAAACCAGTGGCCTCTCTGGGGCCAGAGCTGTGGTGTAGCGGCTACAGCCGCCGCCTGCAGTCCCAGCATCCCACTTGGGTGCCAGTTCCAGTCCCGGCTGCTCCATGTCTAATCAGCTCTGTGCTGTGGCCTGGGAAAGCAGTAGAAGATGGCCCAAGTCCTCGGGCCCCTGCACCCGCCTGGGAGACCCGGAAGAAGCTCCTGGCTCCTGATCAGCTCAGATCCCGCAGTTGCAGCCATTTGGGGAGTGAACAAGCAGATGCAAGACCTCTCTCTCTCTCTCTCTCTCTCTGTAACCCTGCCTTTCAAATAAATAAATAATCCTTTAAAAAAAGAATCCGCGTGCCCCTTGCCAGTCTACCCTCTCCACCCAGACGTCTATCAACCTGTCTTCCGACAAGGATGAGTATTTCCTTTCCTCGACAGTATCACACAGTGTGCTCACTACGCACATACTTCCAGGTCCCCTGGGTAAACACCTAGAAGTGGACGAGCTGGCCTTGTGGCAGGTGTGCACAGGGGCTGCCAGGGCCACGGGTCGGACTTCCGGCCGCAGCCTCGGCTGCGGTGAACGTGTGGATGCTACATCTCTGTCTCTTCCTGTCACTCTGCCCTTCAAACAGACGCATTCAAAATAAAAAAGGTGGCGGAGATGCGGTGTTCCCCGTCTACTCCCTCGCCGGCCGCGGAGGCGGCCCCGGCGGCTGCACCTGCCGTAGTCTTTATTTTAGCCTCTCCGCTGGGGCTCCGTGACGTCCCGCGATTCCAGTGGGCATTCCCCTGCGCAGCTCCCGATCTTATCCTCCGTGGTCAGCACGCGTTCGAACTGTGTGCCTGCTTTTCATGTGACGTCACTAATTCTGGACACAGTCCTTTGTCAGACGTAGCTATTATGAGCTGCATTTAGACAAACTTGGGCTTGGAACCCGGAGTAACTCGTGCCGGTCACGCGGACGCCTGCGGCCTGCGGCGCTCCCAGCGCGGCCACGTCCTACTGATCGAGCCCAGACCGCCCGTCGGCATCCCGGAGCCCGCCTCGCTCCCGTGCACTGCGGTGGCACAGGCCAGCGGCTCACCCTCGCCCGGCCGCCCCAGGGCCCTGCAGGGCCACGGCTCCGGCACCGCGAGCGGCCCGCAGCGCCCGGGGTCAGGCCCGGGGGCTCCGTGCCAACCCCTCGCGGCTTTCCCGCCAGTCTCCGCTCCGGCCGCCTCCCAGACAGGGGCCGGCGAACACCCGGGAGGGCACGGCGGGAACGGCGACAGCGTCCCAAAGGACGCCGCACGCGGCCGCGCCACGCGGGCGCCAGCCGGCTCCCAGGCCAGACCGCCGCCAGGCGGCGCGCCCGTGACGTCACGCACGCGCCGCGCCCCGTGGCGCGCGCGGCTTCCGGCCGCCCGGCCGCGGCGGGCGGGGCGGAGTGACGTCACGGGAAGCCGCGCGCCGGAAGCGGGCCGGGCGGCGCGGAAGCCGCGGGGGCGGGGCGCGGAGGCGATGGGGGGCGGCGGCGGCGGCGGCGGCGGCCGGCGATGAGCGGTGGGATCGCGTGAGGAGCCGGCGGGCGAGGCCGGGGGGCCCGGACGCGAGCCGCGGGGCGGCGGCGGGGGCGGCGGCGCGAGCGCGGCGGCGAGGCGGCGGCGGCGAGAAGATGGCGGACGGCGACAGCGGCAGCGAGCGCGGCGGCGGCGGCGGGCCCGGCGGCTTCCAGCCCGCGCCGCGCGGCGGCGGCGAGCAGGAGACGCAGGAGCTGGCCTCGAAGCGGCTGGACATCCAGAACAAGCGCTTCTACCTGGACGTGAAGCAGAACGCCAAGGGCCGCTTCCTCAAGATCGCCGAGGTGGGCGCGGGCGGCTCCAAGAGCCGCCTCACGCTGTCCATGGCGGTGGCCGCCGAGTTCCGCGACTCGCTGGGCGACTTCATCGAGCACTACGCGCAGCTGGGCCCCAGCAGCCCCGAGCAGCTGGCGGCGGGCGCCGAGGACGGCGGCGGGCCGCGGCGCGCGCTCAAGAGCGAGTTCCTGGTGCGCGAGAACCGCAAGTACTACCTGGACCTCAAGGAGAACCAGCGCGGCCGCTTCCTGCGCATCCGCCAGACCGTGAACCGCGGCGGCGGCGGCTTCGGCGCGGGCCCGGCGCCCGGCGGCCTGCAGAGCGGCCAGACCATCGCGCTGCCCGCGCAGGGCCTCATCGAGTTCCGCGACGCGCTGGCCAAGCTCATCGACGACTACGGCGGCGAGGACGACGAGCTGGCGGGCGGCGCGGGCGGCGCGGCGGGCCCCGGCGGCGGCCTGTACGGCGAGCTCCCCGAGGGCACCTCCATCACGGTGGACTCGAAGCGCTTCTTCTTCGACGTGGGCTGCAACAAGTACGGCGTGTTCCTGCGCGTGAGCGAGGTGAAGCCGTCCTACCGCAACGCCATCACCGTGCCCTTCAAGGCCTGGGGCAAGTTCGGAGGCGCCTTCTGCCGGTACGCGGATGAGATGAAGGAGATCCAGGAGCGGCAGAGGGATAAGCTCTATGAGCGCCGCGCCGGGGGCAGCGGCGGCGGCGACGAGTCCGAAGGCGAGGAGGTGGACGAGGACTGAGGCCGGCACTCCCCCCACGGGCCTCCCCCTCCCGCTCCCCCGCCGGCTCCAGCGTTCCCGTTCCTGCCCCTCCCCGGTGGGCCCGAGGAGAGGGGGAGCGAGGGAGGCCCCACAGGGAGACAACAAAAGAAAAACAAGTACCCTAGGTAAGAGAAATAACCACGCGAGAACAGCCACGGACACTTAGAGAAGCAGTACTTCCAAGGGACTGACAGCAACCTGCGAAGACCACAGCGTGGTCTCCTCGAGCCGCTCTCAGCCGCCCAGGCCGCCCCTCCATAACGGCTGAATTTGTGTTGCTCCTGGGTGATCTCAGCCCAAGCTCTCTCCAGGGCGCACTGGCGCAGTATCCATCCCCTCACCCCATTGCAGTCAGCGTTTTGGACCTAGATCTTCACGGAATTCTTAGGAGAGAGAGGCCTTTGCAGTTCCCCCGTTCCGAGGGTACTGGTTTATGAAAGGAATGCAACTAAATGGAATCATGGACAGGGCAGAATCAAATTTCAAGAAGCCATCGGAGAATGCAGAAACAAATCAGATCCATTAAAAAAAAAAATGGTTTTGCATGGAACCTGGACCAAGGCCCATGTCTTTTCTTTGCAGAATTGTTTTCCGGGATGCAGATGAAATCTGATATCAATGCTTGAACCAGAATCCATTACTAAAATAGTTTAAAAGTTGGCAAAAGGGTTTTTTTTTTCTTTTTTTGAAGTTAAAAGCATTCGGGATTGCTGAGGTAGGCACAAGAAATCAGGCATAAAGCACAAGGCAGACTGTTTGAGTGGAGTCGTTGCTGCTCACTAAAGTTCTTCCCTTGACCTCTAGTTGTGGAGGTCATTATCACGGAATGGCTTACGTATGAATAGAGCCAGATCTCTATATCTCCATCGTGTGAGCCAGTGAATTATGGCAAATTTGGCTGTTACGGCCACGGGTTGGCTGCATTTTAAACCGAGAAACTTGAAGATGACCTACTAAAGGAACAGTGTGGCTACAAGCTTGAGCTTTAATGGATTCTACATCCTCGTGGGAAAGTTGGAAATAATCGAAACTGAAGTCTTAATTTACCTTCAGTTTAATCTGTGGATTTGTTCACATACTAAAAATCCTCAGGTTCGGATCCCAGCATCACTTATTCTTTTAAAATAAATTTTTAAGAACTTGTTCCATTGTATCAGTACCTCACAATCAAAGTTGGCAAATGATGGATGAGTGATTCAAGCGTAGCACCCGGTGGAAGCCGAAATCCATCTGTGAGTGGAACTGAAGTGAACGTGAATATGCTGACTATATCCTGGAAGATTTTTATACCATCTTGAAATTTCAACAAGCTGGCTTTTGCCAGTTTATCCAGCTGTCTTTTCAAGAATAAAAGTTGGGGTTTTCAAGGATCGCCTCTTCTATATTTTAAATGGATTTTCAGTAGAAATGATTTTTACTAATCAAGTTAATCCCACCTCCATCGAAAGGTATTCCTGGAAATGTCATAGACCTAGGTAACTTTGAATTGAATGGGAGCTAATGTTCTTTCCAAAGTTTTCAGGATTTCTTTGTGTGACACCTTCTCAACAGGAGGCAAGTAACCCCACCTCCACGATCTTAGTATTTTTTTTAACTGCATGCCTGCCCTTTATTTGAGCTGCCTTTTTAATTTATTGCATATCCTTTTTATTATCTTATTTTGGTATTATTCAATCTATACAATCTTTTTGTATTTATTGGGAAATAAGTAATATACAAAAAGGTCATTTTCATGTATTTGTGGCTGAAAGGGAGGGAAATCATTGTGTATATATAATTAGGCTTTTTTTAAAAAATGGACTATGATTCCAAATATTGCTGATCTTAGATTTTAAAAAAAAAGTGAAACAGCCACAAACATTGGTGCCCTTTTCAGACTATTTCTCTACTCATCATCCACAGTAGAATTTTTAAACAGATTTTTTTAAAACATTTCTTTTAAATTTTTCTCCGTTGCAAAGAATGTTTCCTAAATTGTATGGGAGCAATAGTATTTTTGATGTTTTAATGACATCCGTATACTTGTACTGTATTTTGTACTACAAGGCAGCTGTTTTCAATAATGTCCTGCTGTATTTACCTATGTGTTTTGAGTGTTTATTTCTTTGCTGCGGAGAACAAATTCTTAAATAGATTTAGTACAAGAGCTGCGAAGCTAGCATTCGATTTGCAGAAACTGTTAAGTTTCAAACTCTAAGGCAGCAATGAAAATTCAGGTTGCAGCTATTAGTTGACTGCTGTAACTTTTTCGTTTTCAGACCATGTACAATTTCTGTATAGACCGACTTGTTTTCTTGCTTCAGTGGTGGTTCTGTTGCTCAGCTGCAGTGAGCCAGTTCAATTTTGCAAAGGTGCAGTACCTCTCCTTTTCAAGGGGTTGGTTGATTTTTTTCTTTCTGTTTGGCTGAATTGCAGTAACTAGCCTTGCCTTTCTATTCTGTAGAAATGACAGGGTCTTCACAATCCTTCACCAGTGGCTACTAAGCTATAATTAGCTGAATAGAAAGAATGTGGAAGTGGTCTGAGGCATATAGAGTATATGCCAAGAACACTACCATATATGGAGTCAGCTTTGGTTACCAGAGAAATTTTCTTAGTCATTAGACCATATAACAGTAAGATATCATATGTAAGTCTTTAGATATCAATTTGAGAATCCTCCAAAAAAAGGAGCTAAGAATGCATAAGCTATGTGTTGGCAAAAGTAATTTATATTAAAATTTTGACCTGCCTATGTAAGATTAAGTGGTAAATGTCATAGTGGTGGGTTTTTAAGTCTTAACCAATCTCTTAAGGTTTGTTTCTCCTGCAGGGGGTGGTTCGTGGCCTCTCTTCCCTCTGCAGGAAGGTTGCAGAAGGATGTGGATTGATTGTAGCATTTCACTGATCCTCATTCCCGTCACTAGGGACAATAGAAATCTGCAAAGCGCAGAGAGTGGTTCATAAATATTAGCCTGTTAGAGGAAATAGCCTGTGTTAATCCCAGCCAAATAACAGCATCGTGCAGACTGGGAAAAAACCAGTTTCTTGTTTTGTTTTTCAGCTGTTCCTGTGAACTATTTAGAGGTTGTGTTTTTAAGTTTGGCAAACATGCCAGCTAATCAGAATAGTCCTATTCTTGAGAGGTAAGGAACTAAAACTCCTTTCCAAATAATTGGAATAGGAATAGAATCAAAAGAGCAAAAACCTTTGAAGAGATTCTACTCGTTGCTGGTTTCTATTGTCCCTACCCATCATATCAGCAAGTGGAATGGCAGTTCTAGTCAGCAAATTGCTCAGTGCATATGCTGCACAAAACAGTATAAATCTGTATGGCACCAAAAATCAAAGTGAAAACCAAACCAAAAACCCAAACACCCTATGGAACTGTTGGAGGCATGTAGGTGGTTTAAATGACGGTGGCTGTGATGCACACATAGCTGCTTGTCACATCACTTTCCATAATTATTTACTGCAAAATGATTGAGGGGTTTGGGTGCAGGCAGCCATTAACCTCCTGTTTCCTTTGTTAACTCTGATCACTTTGCAGTAAATTGCAGGTCTTTTAAAGAGATTCAAGCTTCGGTTTTCTCAAAACAAAACAATTATCCTGTCTTATCTGAAAATGCAGGGTTGTGGGCAAAAGAGGCTGGTTATAATAATGCCCTCATATTGAGTGGTCTGTAAGCGGCTACACACTTCAGGCATTATAGTTGCTGAGGATGCTTTGTTAAATGTGACCTTGGCTGGCTTTACAGGGGTGTAGAATGTAACCCACACAAGGTGACTAATTGCATCCACCATCCTTCTTGAGGTGGATGAAATTAAGGAGAAGCTGGAGTGTGTAAGCCATGCACATAAGTATTCTTCACTGTAAATTTTGTTTTCGTTTTTAACCCGATTATGGTACTTTGTCCAATGCACAACTGATCTCTCAGTAGATATTCGTTTGAAAATAGTGTGGCCTTGATCAGTGAGAAGGGGAAGGAGAGAAGTGACTTTTTTGCTTATGTGAAAATGACTAGTTTACTGAGAGGTGTTGCTTTGCAGCACTCTTAGTGTAATGTTTGTGATCAGTCTCCTTTTTGATTGGGGAAAGTTCATGTTCTTAACCCTGAAGTTAAACCAATTGAGTTGTCTTCTATTTTTAGAAAGTGTCAGAATTGCTCTGATGAATAACAAAGTTGACTGCTTTGATGTCCAATCTCAGGTTTTAGAATAGTGGCATAAAGTCCCGCTATTATTAATTCTTAAAAACAATTTTAATTTAGTACACCCTAAGAGTCACATGCATAAGGCCTGTTCAGAGAGCAGAGCCTCCATCTTTTTGCTCCTTTTCCACTTTGAACTTCACTTGAAAAAGTGTCAAGTGATTTTACATTGTATATTTCCATTTTAACCCTGACATATTTCTCAAAGATTAAAGCACTTTTTGATCATGAAATACATGGAATCTTTGTGTAATGTGGATCATGGTTTCTCAGGCTCCCCTAGATAATCTGCTTATGAATATTGTTCTAACTCTCTATAAGAAGAGTAGAAATCTTTGCTAATGTTAGAAAGTTTGTATTATTGATCCAGAATGCATTTTGCTAGTTTCCAATGGATGGGAGAGTAAACAATGCTGCACTCACAATTTAATAAGTTACTTTCCCTTGAGCCTTAAAGTAACTCTTTCTTTTCTGTCAACAACAGCACTGAAGTTGTAGTAAGTGAATGAGATTATCAGTTTTCAGGGTTGGTTTTAGAGTACTGTAAATCAATTAGCTGTCTTCCTAAAGAGTTACAACTCCCATTCGATATACTGAATAAGGGGCGTGTGGGTGGGACTGGGGAGGGGGGAGATAGTTTGTAGAAAAGAAAAAAGAAAAAAAGAACTACATTTACTTTTAAGAAAATAGAGACAAAAATGAAAAGTTCATGTCATATACCCTGTTTGGAATTCCAGATGTAAGGTAGAAATGGTAAGTTGCAACCTCATCTCCTGTTTTTAACTTAGACAGTCATCAGTTTTCAGCCAGATGGTAGCCCACAAAACTTTGAGATGACTATGGGTTGGGATGGTGAGTTCTGTGGATATATCCGACTTTTCTATTTAAAATCACCTTTCCCAGTCTTCAGTTGAAAATCAAGTTTCGTTCCTGATGAATTTAACAGACTATTACTTGAACAAATATAGCCCCATTGCCAGTACTAAAAATTGAGTTTAGAAAATGAAAAAAAAAAATTACATGATTAATACTTATTACCCTACTGATTGATTGCCAATTGATATCTGTACCTGAATCCAACTAAGGCCTTTATGAATGTATTTTATATTTCCTTTTCAAAATAGGAACTATGCCATCAATACATTTTTACTTTAATATGAAAGTATAACTCTTGCCTCTTGAATTAGACATTCCAATTGGGATAGGTAGAGCTATGTTAAAACAACAGTAGATACAGTAGTAGTAGTTTCAGAACTCAGTAGGACTTGCATTAGAGGGGGGCAGAACTTGAATAGAAGCTGAAGCTTTTCTTCAACAAATTCAAGGAAATTGATTTAGACCACCTCTTATTTCCTAAAGGCAAAATATTGCACCCCCAGCCTTAACCTGTGTTACAAGTTGGGCTGGTTAGAAAAATCTTTGCAAATAGATGGCAAGTGGTTTGTTTCTTCCTCTTCTAAATTCCTTTTTCAGAGACAGAGAAGCAGAGAGAGTCCCTAGACAGATGAATGGATTATATCACTAAACAAATTTGTATTGTAAGAATTCAGAAGTTGTATTTTAAACCATTAAGATATTAGCCATAAACTCTTCTCCAGCCTATGTGTCTCCCCACACAAAAGCTCTTTGGATTCTTAAAGTTGATACATTGGGCAAAAACTCTGGAAACTGACTTAAATCAGTGTGGACATACTTATAAAGAGTCTATGGTTTGGTATATTTTGGTAGCAGACAAGTATATTTTTCAGTAACATCAATATTTGAATAGCAGCCAAGCTTATCATCGAATTGGGGCTTCTTTTTTTGGAAGTTCTAGAACAGTGTCTTAGTAGAGATTTCTTTTTCCTTTTGGACCTTCATGCAGGTGTTTGTCCAAGGTCATTTTTTATAAAGATCCATCTGTCTGCTATTACATATCCAGATAACACACCTTTTGTTCTCTTGGACTCGTCACTGCCAATCATATGTACCAGTGGCTTCCTTCAACTAGGTTCTTCACTCCAAAGCAGGGACTGATGTCCTGCCAGTAGAGAATCTACAGAAGTAATTTGAATTGAAACCAAATCTTGATAGCAGGAGACACTTCCTGTTCTAGATGTACAATTAGAGTTTAGGTTGGAAAGTACTTTAAAAAGAGTTTTTTGGGGGGTGTCTTCAATCTCTCTGTAAATACCCACATGCTTATGCATTGTAAACTAAGTGTGTATTCCTATGTATGAATTTGTAGAGCTGATTTCTGCTTCCAGAGAAGCTGCACCTTTAATTTTATAAGGTCCCCTTCACCTGTAACCCTATAAGTGTCTGTAAATAAAACACTAAAATTTGTAGTGATAGGATCAATTCGGGAATATCTGCTGAGAGACCAAAAAGTTCATTTTCTTAAGTACCTTGGTTAAAGAGTAAAGATTATTCCTCTTGCTTATTTTTTAAAAGAAGAATGCACTTTAACAAGCATAGAGCTGCATGGGCAATTCAAACAAATCCGTGAAGTGCAGTACCCATTCAGAAATCAAACTTCCTGAAAACCGTTCAAAAGCAGAGTCCAGACGGGCTGTTGATCTCACTGCCTGTAGGTTGAAGCTCAGAGTCTGATCAATTTTGAGACGAGCGGGGCTGCTTCAAAAGAGCAATGTGAATACAGCCAGAAGCTTCAGACAGGTCTGTAAAATGGCGGGTCCCGTATTTACCACTAACTAGCAAAACTGACAGAAAAACTCACAGAGAAAAAAGTTTAAGAATCCTTCCTGCTGGTGTGCACTCCTTACAGTAGCAGACTTTTGCAAATGGAGTTTTACAGTCTATATTTAAAAGTGTATGTTTGTAACAAATAAAGTATGCGGAAAAGTGGATGACAGTTCTGTGCTGCTGTCTCTTTTTTAAAGGATTGTGTGACGATGGGGGAGGGAGTTAGGGGACTTTGATCTGAACCATAGCCAGTACTAGAACTTTCAGATTCCCATCTCTGAAGTACATCAGAATTGTAAATTAGTTCTTAGGCTTTGACCTTTAACCTGGACAACCAACTCACCTCCCTTCATTTCTCGGTTGTTGACAGTAGCTCAAAAGAAATTCCTGTATCAGGTGTTCCCTGTAACTTAGCAGCACTGTAGCTGCCTGAGGGGTGAATTATGCCAGCCCTCTGCTCATGCTACAGGAGAAGTAAAATTATTAGGCTCCTAGTTCCTGGCCAGAGGTTCCCAGCTGTGTGGTCTCAGGAGCCCTTTTACCTTCAGGACTTAATACCCTCTAGAGCTTTTACCTTCTGGACATAGTATCCTTATTAAGAGAACACCTTTGAGCAAGTAATATACCTGTGTTCCACCCACTAGCAGAGCAATGGCATCACCGTGTTGCTTGGCCTCTGGAAAACACTAGTCTTAAGCAAGAACAGAAATCAGAAGTCTCCCTCCTGGCTAACAGAGATTTCTGTCTATTTCAATAAAACTGCCTCTTGTTCACCCGTTGACCTCATTTTGTCATCTATGGACAAAGTTCCATGGGCTCACATCTGCTGCAGCATCTTGGTACCTTGGCTGGGAACTCCCCTTGACTGTGCCAACAAATAAAAGCCGTCCAGCTCCAGATGATTGTAAAGCATGGTTTCCAGCCCATCCTGTTAGATAACGTGACCAGCTTGCTGGACTGCTTACGACACTCTCCCCAAGCCACCTCTAGACACAACAGGACAGACCACAAGAGAATCCCCATAAGCAACTCTACACCCATATGTCAGCTCTGAAGAAAATACAGGAAATAGGCCTTCATCTATGTCCCCCCCCACATAAGATTATGGGTTACTTCTCTGGAGGGGGGTAATATTATGGTAGGTAGACATGAGCCCATATGCATATTAGGGGCCAAAGAAAATGGGAGTTTTTGTGTCAGAGAAGTAAACCAATATTTGCATATCTAAAGTCTTGTCTGGGCTGGCATTTTGTGGCACTTTAAGTTGCAATCTGATGCCACATTCCTATCTGCTTGATTTATGATCTAGCTCCCTGCTAATGTGCCTGGATGGTCCTCATACTTCAGCCCTTGCCACCCACATGGGAGACCCAGAAGACACTCCTGGCTTTGTCCTGGCCCAGCCCCAGCTGTAGTGGACATTCGGGAAATGAACCAGCAGATAAAAGGTTTTCTCTCATTCGCACTGCACTCTTAGCTCCCTCCCTCCCTCCTTTCCTGTGTAACTCTGCCTTTCAAACAAATAAATAAATCCTTTTTTAAAAAAGTGAAAAAGGGAAACAATGTTCTTAGAAATGTCCTTTTTAATTATTTTTAAAAAAGGATTATTTATTTGAAAGAGTTACACAGAGGAGAGGCAGAGAGAGAGAGAGGTCTTCCATCCACTGGTTCACTCCTCAAATGGCCATAATGGCTGGAACTGCGCCGATCCAAAGCCAAGAGCCAGGAGCTTCTTATGAGTGGGTGCAGGGGCCCAAGACTTGAGCCATCTTCTACTGCTTTCCTAGGCCATAACAGAGAGCTGGATTGGAAGTGGAGCAGCTGGGACTCAAACTGGTGCCCATATGGGATGCTGGCACTGCAAGTGGAGACTTTACCCTCTATGCCACAACACCCACCCCAGAAATATAGTCTTGACCTCTTGAACCCTTTAAGGTCTCAGGAACCTATATGGGGTTCTATTTTCCTCTTTGCAAACCACTGAACTGGAGTGGCATGTGAATTAACACCATTCCGAAATGGGGTAAGATTGCAGAAGATGGTCCTATTGCTTACCCCCCCCCCCTTTT
>CM027392.1:55542101-55611559 GCA_015711505.1 Sylvilagus bachmani | reverse complement strand
TAGCAGAGAGCTGGATTGGAAGAGAAGCAGCTGGGACTAGAACCGGCGCCCTTGTGGGATGCCGGCACTTCAGGCCAGGGCTTTAACCCGCTGTGCCACAGTGCTGGCCCCAGGTCCTAGTGCTTTCTAGTCAATTGGTCTTCCCATGTTATAGGAAAGACTCTTGCTCTGAGATATTTACAAACACACATACAACTGCTGTGATTGTCCCTTTTACCATCTGGCCATGGTTTCCAGTGCTGGCTGCAGCACCACCTGGAGAGTTTTGAATACTGGTTCCCAGGCACCAACCTAGACCAACTGCATCAGCATCTTTGGGACAGTGAGTTCTTTGTGTTGTTGGGTCTTTTTAAGAACTAGTGGAGGGGCTAGGACCTGTGGCGTAGAGGGCTAAGCCTATGCCTGTGGCACCAGAATCCCACATGGGTGCCGGTTTGTGTCCCGGCTGCTCCTCTTCTGATCCAGGCCCCTGCACCCACATGGGAGACCTAGAAGAGGCCGGATCAGCTCCAGCCATTGCTGCCATCTGGGGAGTGAAGCAGTGGATGGAAGACCTTTCTGTCTCTCCTCCTCTCTCTCTCTCAAATAAATAAAATAAAAAACAGTGGCAAAGGACTGGCATTGTGGCATAGCAGGTAAAGCTGCAGCCTGCAAAGCCAGCATCTCATATGGGTGCCAGTCTGAATCTCAGATGCTCCACAGCTGATCCAGGTCCCAGCTAATGTGCCTGGGAAGGCAGAAGAACACGCCCCAGAACTTGGACTCCTACCACCTTGTGGGAGACCTGGAAGAACCCCCTGGCTTCGGCTTGGCCCTGCCCTGGCTGTTGTGGCCTTTGGGGAGTGAACGAGCAGATAGATCTCTGTCTCCCTGGCTCCCAACTCTTTCAAATAAATAAATCTAAAGAAAAACAAAAAACAGTTGGTGGTGGGATCTTAAGGTGTAAAGGGGAAAGAGATGAAAGGATGAAGGGCTGGGAACCTGCCAGAAGGAAAATAAATTTTTTTAAGACCTGGTATAGCAAGCAGCACACAACTTGGGACCACTGTGCCTGAATGGCCCACACTATCACCGAAGCCCCTAAAATAGCTAACCTGAAAAGAAGCTTGCAAATGGAGTCCTGCAGCATTGTTAAAATTTCACTGAGCGAAATCTGGGATTTTAGCAGCACATAGAACACACCAGTATGCATTGCAGTCATTTGGAGGCTTGTTAGAACATGGATTACTGAATTTTTATATTTTTTAAAATTCCTAACAATCTACAGTTTTTTAAAGGTTGATTTGAAAGGCAGAGTGAGAGAGAGAGAGAGAGAGAGAGAGCGAGCTTCCATTCACTGGTTCACTCTCCAAATGGCCACAATGGCCTGGGGCTGGGCAGATTGAGGCCAGGAGCCTAGAATTCTGTCAGGTTCCGTCAGGGTCTCCCATGTGAGTGGCAGGGGCCCAGGCACTTGGGACATCTTTCACTGCTTTCCTTGGAGCATTAGCAGGGAGCTGGATAGAAAATGGAGCAGCCAGGATTCAAATTGGCATCCATATCAGATGCTGGCCTTACAGGCAGCTGCTTAACTAGTTGTGCCACAATGCCAGCCTGTTGGGTTTTAGTTTTTGTTTTGTTTTGTTCTGTTTTTTTGAGAGGCAGGGAGCTGTCACTCGCTGGTTCACTCCCAAATACCTGCAATATGGCTGAGCCAAGTCACAGCCAGGAGCTGATTGCAATCCAGGTTTCCCACATAGGTGGTAAGAACCTAATTTTTTCAGCCATTACCACTGCCTCCTGGGGTCTGCATTGGAAGGAAGCTGAAGTCAAGAGCCAAAACCCAGGAATTGAGCCCAGACACCCCGATGTGGGACACAGATATCTTAACCAGTAAGCCAAACACCCACTCCATGGATTACTAAGTTTCCTAAAATTTCAACAGGTCTGAGGGGAGCCAGGGTTGCATTTTTTTTTTTTTTTTGACAGGCAGAGTGGACAGTGAGAGAGAGAGACAGAGAGAAAGGTCTTCCTTTACCATTGGTTCACCCTCCAATGGCCGCCGCGGCCAGCGCACCGCGCTGATCTGAAGGCAGGAGCCAGGTGCTTCTCCTGGTCTCCCATGCGGGTGCAGGGCCCAAGCGGGTGCAGGACCCAAGCACTTGGGCCATCCTCCACTGCACTCCCAGGCCACAGCAGAGAGCTGGCCTGGAAGAGGCGCAACTGGGACAGAATCCAGCGCCCCAACCGGGACTAGAACCCGGTGTGCTGGCGCCACAAGGTGGCAGGATTAGCCTAGTGAGCCGCGGCACCGGCCCAGGGTTGCATTTCTAACCAGTTCCCAGGTAGCTCTGATGCTGCTGCTTCAAGGGAGCATATTTTGGGACTCACTGAAAACCACAAAGTTCTAGAAAACATTTATTCAGTGTTGCCGGATGACAGAGATCCAGGGAAGCATCGGCCTTGCTGAGGCTCAGACTGGGTCACTGGAAACCTTGTAGATGGTTTTGATATTAGACTGCTCCTCAAATTCATGCTTTCTCAGGAAATTTCTTAAAACATGGTCTGCTTGAGTCCAAGCTCCTCCAACCAGAAATGGCCTGGCCAGTGTTTATGCTTCATACTGGCTCCCCCGTACCTAACCCATAGAGATTCCCCAGGCCACTGATAAAGAGGCTGATTTAAGAATTATTTCTGGGGCTGGCACTGTGGCATAGTGGGCAAAGCTGCTGCCTGCAGTGCCGGCATCCCATATGGGCACCAGTTTGAGTCCCGGCTGCTCCTCTTCCAATCCAGCTCTCTGCTGTGGCCTGGAAAAGCAGTAGAAGATGGCCCAAGTCCTTGGGCCCCTGCACCCTCGTGGGAGACCCATAAGAAGCTCCTGGCTCCTGGCTTTGGGTCGGCACAGTCCAGTCCTTGCAGCCAACTGGGGAGTGAACCAGTAGATGGAAGACCTTTCTTTCTCTCTGCCTCTCCTTCTCTCTCTGTGTAACTCTTTCAAATAAATAAATCTTTAAAAAAATGTGTCAAATGAACCTTACACTAAGAGGAAAAAAAAGTCCAAATTAAAAAAAAAAAAGAATTATTATTCCTGGCTTCTTACTTGATTGTCTTGTGGCCTTGTAATAACCCTTCTACACACACACACACACACACACACACACACCATGGCTTTGGTGACTGGCCTGAAGCAGGCAGGCAGGCAGACTTATATTATATAAATCTTTTAAATTTTTTAACCAGGATTTGAACCGGCGCCCATATGGGATGCCAGCACTTTAGGCCAGGGCATTAACCCGCTGCGCCACAGCGCCAGTCCTGGACTTATATTTTATATATTTTATTCAGTAACAGTTGGAGTTTTTTAGCTTCATGTGAAGTTTGTTAGTGCACAAGTATAAGTAATAGATGTAGACAAGCTGCAGGGTTATGTTGGTGCCAGCATCCCAAGGAGTAGGGATATTACCCTATTACCCTAGTTTTGGTATGTTTGATGTGAGTTAGGTTCTATCTCTGAGTTTGTGAATCCAGGCAAAGGTCTGTGGAAAATGTGTAATTAAAAGCTATGCATGGGGGTCGCGCCGTGCTCAGTAGGTTAACCCTTCGCCTGCAGTGCCAGCATCCCATATGGGCACCGGTTCGAATCCCAGCTGCCCCTCTTCCAGTCTGGTTCTCTGCTATGGCCTGGGAAAGCTGTAGAAGATGGCCCAAGTCCTTGGGCCCCTGCACCCGCATGGGAGACCAGAAGAAGCTCCTGGCTCCTGGCTTCGGATTGGCACAGCTCCAACCATTGCGGCCATTTGGGGAGTGAACCAACGGAAGGAATACCTTTCTCTCTGTCTCTCCCTCTCACTGTCTGTAACTCTAACTTTTAAATAAAATCTTTTTTTTTTTAAAAAAAGCTATGCATGGATTCATCTTTTTTTTTTTTGCACCAAAATAAACATCTTTTAATTTCTATTTTTATGAAGTACCTTCATAAAAACCTTTAAGGTTCTGGAAGTATCTAGCTTCCAGAAACACAGGGACTTGGTGAAATGAAGAGCCACCTGGTGGTCAGTACCAAAATATTTTAATAACCACATTTAAGTCAGATTATTTGTCAATATATTCATTCAATTAATTAATTATTCGGTAGCTTCTAGATGCCAAGTGTTGTAGTAGGTGGAAAGCAGGTGGTCTGTGGTTCCAATGGGCCTTACAGTTTAGTGGGCCAGGAGAAAGAACAGGAGAAAGTTTAGGAAGTAGCCTACTTAGCTGCTAACCAGGTCTCCATCCAAGCAATAGATTTTTTGATTTGCAACATCATTCCTGATCCAGGCCTTTATTCCTTACAAGAGACAGCCCCACTGAGGCTAAAATAAAGCAGGGGAGGCAGTCAACGTTGTGGTGTAGGGGGCAAAGCGCCGACTACAATGCCAGGGTCCCATATGGGTACCAGGTCAAGACCTGTTTACCCCACTTCCAATGCAGCTTCCTGCTAATGTGCCTGGGAAAGCAGTGGAGAATGGGCCAAGTGTTTTGGCCCCTGCACCCATGTGGGAGACTTGGATGAAGCTCCTGGCTCTTGGCTTTGGTCTGGCCAGCACCAGCAATGCCCATTTGGGGAGTGAGCCAGCAGATAGATCTTTCTCTCTTTCTCTCCCTCCCTCCATTCCTCTCTCTGTTATTCTGCTTTTCAAACAAATAAAACATATTTGAGAAAAAGAAAAGAGAAGGGCCAGCGTTGTGTGCCGCAGGTTAAGCCGCCACTTGTGAGGCCAGCATCCCATATCAATGTGCTGGTTCCAGCCCCGGCCACTCCACTCTCACCCAGCTTCCCTCTAACGCACCTGGGAAGGCAGTAACTATGGCCCAGTACTTGGATCCCTGCCACCCATGTGGGAGACTAGATGGAGTCCTAGGTCCCTGGCTTTGGCCTGCTCCAACCCTGGACATTGTGGCCATTTGGTAAATGAACCAGCAGACAGAAGTGCGCTCTCTCTCTCTCTCTCCTCTGCCTTTCAAATAAATAAAACTTTTTAAAAATTTCTTGAACACAATATCTGAGAAAAAAATAAATTTTGCTGGGTTTATTGATTTGTGACATGACCTTCAATGAGTTATCTCTGTATTAGGAAATTGGTCAGGCAGAGGTTTAGCCTGGTGGTTAAGGTGCCCCCATCCCACATCAGAGTTCTTGGGTTTGACACTTGGCTCCGACTGCTGACTCTAGCTCCTTCCCAATGCATGGCCCCGGGAGGCTTCAGTAAAGGCTCACGTAACTGGATTCCTGCCACCTACATGGGAGGCCTGGACTGAGTTCTCAGCTCAGTGTCAGTTTGGCCAGGCCCAGCTCTGGCCAGCCATTTCCAACATATGGTAGTAAACTAGTGGATCGGAGCTCTCTGTCTCTATCTATATCTTTCTCACTGTCTCTCTGCCTCTCAAATAAATTTTTTTAAAATTTCCTATAATTGAAAAAATAAATTTATGCTTCATCCTACATCTAGCTGCTTCTGGCCTGGAATTCAAAAAGTCTTTATGCTCATGTATGTTACTTGTGTCCCCCATTACATAGTTCAGAATGTAAAGTCAGATTCCTCCCCTCTAGTATAAATAAAAGAGGAAGCATGCTAGGTACTCTGGACAAGGAGCAAAAAGCAGTCTTTGGAGATAAGAAGAGTTGTTGTCAGCAGGGTAGAATGTTCCGGTCTATCAGCTGCTGATTGTGAAAACCCAGCTGGTGACATCATTCAGGCAAGTGACTCATCAGGGCAGTACAAGCTCCGTTGTCTGCCCCTCATCTGATACCACACCTGACTCCTGGCAGGGACAGTAAGCTCTTTTTTAAGTACAATTGCTGGATGTTTTTCTCTTTTAAAAAAGATTTATTTATTATTTGAAAGGCAGAATCACAGAGAGGCAGAGGTGCGCACACATACACACACACACACAGAGATCTCCATCCAGGAGCCTGGAGCCTCCTCCAAGTCTCCCATGTGGGTACAGGGACCCAAAGACCTGGGTCATCCTCCACTGCCTTCCCAGGTGACGGCAGAGAGCTGAATCAAAGTGGAGTAGCCAGACTGGAACTGGTGTCCACATGGGATGCCAGCACTCATGGGATACCTGCAAAAGCCACAGTGCCAGCCCCTGGATTTTGTTTTAAAATACAGCCCATGAAAGTTTCATCAGCTCTAGGTTTCTACCTCTTTGGTGGACAAGACTTAGGATACAAACAAGTGTGTTGGGGCCGGTGCTGTTGCCTGGGAAAGCAGTGGAAGATGGCCCAAGTGCTTGGGCCCCTGCCTCCGCATGGGAGACCCGGAAGAAGCTCCTGGCTCCTGACTTCAGATTGGCACAGCTCCAGCTGTTGCGGCCATTTGGGGAGTGAAACATTGGATGGAAGATCTCTCTCTCTGCCTCTGCCTCTACCTCTGTGTAACTCTACTTTTCAAACAAATGAATAAATTTTTTTAAAGATTTACTTATTTATTTGAAAGTCAGAGTTACACAGAGAGAGGAGAGGCAGAGAGAGAGAAGTCTTCTGTCCGATGGTTCACTCCCCAGATGGCTGCAACGGCCAGAGCTGCGCCAATCCAAAGCCAGGAGCCAGGAGCTTCCTCAGGGTCTCTCACACGGGTGCAGGGGCCCAAGGACTTGGGCCATCTTCCACTGCTTTCCCAGGCCATAGCAGAGAGCTGGATTGGAAGAGGAGCAGCCAGGACTAGAACCAGCACCCATATGGGATGCCGGCACTTCAGGCCAGGGCGTTAACCCACTGCGCCACAGCACCAGCCCCTCAAACAAATAAATAAATCTTAAAAAAAAAGAAGGAGGAGGAGGACGAGAAGAAGGAGAAGGAGAAGAAGAAGAAAGAAACAGTGTACAAGGAATTCTTGGGGTTTTATTGCAGTGTTTCTATACCACCCCTGCCTTCAGGAAAGCGACCTCTTCTGTGTTCCCTGCAAGCTGCTGTCATCCACCCTCTCCAGACAGGCCTGATGTCATTGCAAAGGTGTGTTCCAGAGCAGAGCAGGAGGGAGTAGTCATTCTTTGGGTCACTAAGCCCACTAAGCAAATGCAGCATTAGGGTTAACACTGGTTCTTAGGGAGGGGCAGCATTGTGGCATAGCAAGGTAAGCCACTGCCTGCAACTCTGGCATCCCATATGGGCACTGGTTTGAGTACCAGCTGCTACACTTAGGATCTAGCCTCCCTCTGTGCCTGGAAAAGCAGCAGAAGATGGACCAGGTGCTTGGGCCCCTGCATCCACATAAGAGACCTGGATAGAGCTTCAGGCTCTGGGCTTTGGCTTGGCCAGCCTGGCCATTGCAATCAATTGGGGAGTGAATCAGCAGATGGAACATATCTCTCTGTCTCTCCCTCTCTCTCTGTGTAACTCTGCCTTTCAAATAAATAAATAAATTTTTAAGAAACAAAACATCCTCCGCCTTGCGGTGCCGGCACACTGGGTTCTAGTCCCGGTCGGGGCGCCGGATTCTGTCCTGGTTGCTCCTCTTCCAGGCCAGCTCTCTGCTGTGGCCCAGGAGTGCAGTGGAGGATGGCCCAGGTGCTTGGGCCCTGCACCCCATGGGAGACCAGGAAAAAGCACCTGTCACCTGGCTCCTGCCATCGGATGAGCGCGGTGCGCCGGCCGCAGCGCGCTGTCCGCGGCAGCCATTGGAGGGTGAACCAACAGCAAAGGAAGACCTTTCTCTCTGTCTCTCTCTCTCACTGTCCACTCTGCCTGTCAAAAAAAACAAAACAAAACAAAAAATCAAAAAAAAAAAAAAGAAAAGAAAAAGAAAAAAGTAATACTTGCAAGCAGGAAGACATTGAACTTGATCATTACAGAAAGGGGGAAACTAAACAAACAAGGAGATTATCACTGAGATATTGTGGCTTATACAATCTTTTAATGGAGCATGTATATATTTTTTTTAATTTATCTATTTTCCTTGAAAGTCAGAGTTATACAGAGAGAGAAGGAGAGGCAGAGAGAGGTCTTCCATCCACTGGTTCACACCCCAACTGGCCACAACAACCGAAGCTGCGCCAACTCGAAGCCAGGAGCTTCCTCTGGGTCTCCCACGCGGGTGCAGGGGCTCAAGGGCTTGGGCCATCTTCCTCTGCTTTCCAGACCACAGCAGAGAGCTGGATAGGAAGTGGAGCAGCCGGGACTCGAACCGGCACCCATAAGGGATTCCAGCATTGCAGGTAGCGGCTTTACCTGCTATGCCAGAGCTGGCCCCGAGCATCTGTATTTAATTAGACAAATGTATACTCGGGAATGGAATTAAATTGAGGGGACTTACAATTTTGTAACACCTAAATTTGCAAAGTCAACGGGGGTGGGGGGCAGTTAGAAATGAATGAGGTAGGAAGGCACAGACAGGAATAAAGCCCAGCATCGCCTGTTGAGAAGACAGTCCCTGGACTGGTGCTGTGCTGCAGCAGATTAAGCCAC
This sequence comes from Sylvilagus bachmani, assembly GCA_015711505.1. Taxonomy (NCBI): domain Eukaryota; kingdom Metazoa; phylum Chordata; class Mammalia; order Lagomorpha; family Leporidae; genus Sylvilagus; species Sylvilagus bachmani. The sequence continues at coordinate 55,603,128 of CM027392.1, read as the reverse complement.
CGTGTGCAGTGCTGGCATCCCATACGGGTGCAGCTGCTCCACTTCCGACACAGCTCCCTGCTCATGTGCCTGGGAAAGCACCGGAAGATGGCACAAGTACTTAGGCCCCTGCACCCATGTGGGAGACCTGGAGGAGGCTCCAGGCTCTCAGCTTTGGCCTGGCCCAGCCCCGGCCATTGTGGCCATTTAGGAAGTTAATCAGCGGATAGAAGATCTGTCTCTCCTTGTCTGTTACTCTGCTTTTCTTTCTTTCTTCTTTAAGACTTATTTTATTTATTTGAAAGACAGAGTTACAGAGAGATAGAGATAGAGAGATCTTCCATCTGCAAGTCCACTCCCCAAATGGCTGCAACAGTCAGAGCTGCGCCTATCCGAAGCCAGGAGCCAGGAGCTTCATCTGGGTCTTCCACCTGGGGTGGGGGTGGGGGGTGAGGGGTGGGTGGGTGTGTGCAGGGGCCCAAGGACTTGGGCCATCATCTACTGCTTTCCCAGGCTATAGCAGAGAGCGGGATCGGAAGTGAAGCAGCCGAGACTTGAACCAGTGCCCATATGGGATGCTGGCACTGCAGGCGGTGGCTTTACCCACTACGCCATAGCGCCAGCCCCTTTCAATATAGTTTTCAAAGTCTTGTACATTCCTTGTGAAATTTATTCCCAAGTATTTATTCTTTTTGATGCTACTTCAATTGAAAGTATTTTATTAACTTCTTCAGTTGTTGGTGGATAGAACACAACTGATTTTTGTACATTGATCTTATATCTTGCAATTTTGCTGTATATATGATTTTTAATTGTTTTAAATATGTTCTTGAGATTGTCTATATATAAGATCATGTCATCTACAAATAGTTCGACTTTTCAAATTTGGGTTCCTTTTATTTCTTTTTGTTGCCTAACTGCCCTGACTAGAACTTCCAGGACAATGTTGATAGAAGTGGCAAGAACAGACACACCTCGTGTTTCATCAAAGGGAAAGTGTTCATCTGTCTCCAGTAAGCATGATACTAGCTGTGGGGGTTTTCTATAGATGGTGGTTATCAAGTTGAAGTTTCCTTCTAATCCTAGTTATTATTTTTTAAAGATTTATTCATTTGAAAATCAGAGTTACACAAAGAGAGAAGGAGAAGCAGAGAGAGAGAGAGAGAGAGAGAGAGAGAGGTCCTCCATCCACTGGCTCACTCCCCAATTGGCCGCTATGGCCGGAGCTGTGCCAATCCAAAGCCAGGAGCCAAGAGCTTCTTCCAGGTTTCCCATGTGGGTGCAGGGGCCCAAGGACTTGGGCCATCTTCCATTGCTTTCCCAGGCCACAGCAGAGAGAGAGCTGGATTGTAAGTGGAGCAGCCAGGGCTCGAACCGACACCCATATGGGATGCCAGCACTGTAGGCAGTGACTTTACCGGCTACGCTACAGGGCCGGCCCCCTAGTTATTATTTTTATGATGAAAGTTTTCTGAAGTGCTTTTTCTGCTTCTGTTGAGATTATTATGTGGTTATTCGTTGTATTTTTTTTTTTAAGATTTATTTATTTGAAGAGCTGATGTTGTGGTGTAGCAGGTAGAGCCACCGCCTGCAGTGCTGGGCGCTGGTTCGAGTCCCAGCTGCTCCATTTCTCAGCCAGCCTTCTGCTTATGGCCCGGGAAACCAGTAGAAGATGGCCCAAGTGCTTGAACCCCTGCACCCACGTGGGTGACTGAAAGAAGCTCTTGACTTCGGATCTGTTCAGCCCCGCCATTGCGGCCATGTGGGGAGTGAACCAGCGGAGGGAAGCCCTTTCTCTCTGTCTCTCCCTCTGTTACTACGTCCCAATAAATAAATAACATTCTTAAAGGGGGAGGGGGATTTCAGAGACTTTTTTTTTTTTTTTTTTGACAGGCAGAGTGGACAGTGAGAGAGAGAGACAGAGAGGAAGGTCTTCCTTTACCATTGGTTCACCCTCCAATGGCCACCGCGGCCAGCGTACCGCGCTGATCTAAAGGCAGGAGCCAGGTGCTTCCTCCTGGTCTCCCATGGGGTGCAGGGCCCAAGCACTTGGGCCATCCTCCACTGCACTCCCGGGCCACAGCAGAGAGTTGGCCTGGAAGAGGGGCAACCAGGACAGAATCCGGTGCCCCCACTGGGACTAGAACCCGGTGTGCCGGCGCCGCAAGGCGGAGGATTAGCCTAGTGAGCCGTGGCACCGGCCTCAGAGGCGTCTTATACAGCTGGGACTCAGTCCTCTAACCAGGTGCTGGCCGGTGCTGGTGAGGCGGTTGGCAAAATGCGCCTGCGTTTACACGTATTAGAAACACGGATTCCGCTGCTGCCACAGTGAAGAGCCATGAAGAACTGCCAGGGAGGAAGAGAACAGACGGGAGGCGCAAGTCCCTCAGCCCTCCTCAATCTTGCTATCTTCGTCTCGTGCCCCCTGTTGGCAACGCAGGCAGAGACGCAAAAGGCAAAGCAGGAAAGTGGTCTGCGGGCTCCGCCCCAGGATTACAAAGCTGACCATCAGAGTGCGTAGGTTCTGCATTCTGGCTGACCTCACTTAGAACCAGGCACATTGTGACTCACAGAAGAGGCTGCCGTGGCGCCGGCATCTGCCCTAAGCTTCCAAGGAAGTTTACAAATGGCTTCCAAAGGAAAACCTGGAGGCTGGCATTGTGACAGATACAAGCAAACATTAGATCAGTAAAATACAGAATGTGGCTGCCCTTGACAAAAGCGGCCACAGGGTAATTTTTAAAAAGCTATCTCTTAAAGGTGTTACAGCATTTTAGAAAGCACTGCACCAGGAGACAGCACGTGGCTCAGCGGTGAAGCCGCGGCCTGCAGCGCCGGCATCCCAGTGGGCAGTTCGAGGCCGGGCTGCTCCACGTCCGATCCAGCTCTCGGCTATGGTCTGCGAAAGCAGCAGCAGACGGCCCGAGTCCTGGGCCCTGCACTCGCGTGGGAGACCCGGAGGAAGCTCCTGGCCCTTGGCTTCGGGTCAGCGCAGCTCCGGCTGTTGCGGCCATCAGGGGAGCGAACCAGCGGGTGGAAGACCTCTCTCCCTCTCGCGCTCTCTGCCTCTCTGTAACTCTGCCTTTCAAATAAACGTGAAAGCAAGCACCCACCGTTAAAATGGCGTTAAAGCCGCACATACGGATTTAAAAACTCCTGCAATCTATCCGAGATAACTGGGGACGCAACACCTTCGCTCAGCCGCCGACGCGGTTTGCCTCTGCGTACACAGAAGCTGGCGGCTGGGCGGGATGGGGGTCCTCTCAGCGTGCCCCTTTGCGCCGGTGGACTTTGTACCTGGGAATGCCCTCCCCACTCAGAGATGAACAGCCGCTGGGCTGGGCTCGGCTTCCATCCTGGTTACCCGTCGTCTGTGTGCTCACAGGCCAGCCACGCTGGCCGGAGCCCTTCCTCAGCGGCCAAGGGCCGGACAGGCGCCCGATCGCCACAGCGTCCACGCGCGCTAGTGTCCGGAGCCCCTTCCTCAGCGGCCAAGGGCCGGACAGGCGCCCGATCGCCACAGCGTCCACGCGCGCTAGTGGCCGGAGCCCTTCCTCAGCGGCCAAGGGCCGGACAGGCGCCCGATCGCCACAGCGTCCACGCGCGCTAGTGGCCGGAGCCCTTCCTCAGCGGCCAAGGGCCGGACAGGCGCCCGATCGCCACAGCGTCCACGCGCTAGTGTCCACGGGGCAGAGGTCTCCAGCTCTCCACAGGGTTCCCCAGCGCTTTGACCCGGCGACATCAAGAAAAGGGCGCGCTCGAGGCGGCCGGGGCGTCCGGCGGCGCGCGCTGAGGCGAGGCGAAGGCGGGTGAGCCGGCCGCCGCGGCGCGCCAAGCCTGGCTGGGTCCCAGACCTCCTCAGCGTTTCCCTGTAACCCTGCTACTCACTCGCCAGTCCTTTCTTCTCCAAACAAATCCCAGAACCCGGAGAACCAATGCCGAGAATGGGCGGGAAAGCTACAGGAGCCCGAAGTCGCTCCGCCCCATTGGCTAATCCTGATGTCGATTTCGCAGGCCCGCCTCTCATGCTCACGGGCGGTGTTTTCATTGGATCCCGTTCGTCCTGTCTGCACGTTTATTGGTCCATTCTTCTGTCCGTCAAGAGATGAGAGAGGCGGTGAGCTCTTCAGTGTTGGGGCTAGAGGCCCCGCCTCCACGTGCCGTGTGCAAAAACAAACAGCCGTTAGGGAGGAGGTGCTGGGGGCGGGGCCTCACTAGAAGGACGTGTGCGATTGGGCAATCGCCGGGGTTCAAATCAGCAAGGCTGGCGGCCATTGGCTGCAGTGGAGCGAGGCGGGCCCGGGGTATTGTCCGGCTCCGGCGGCGGCGATCGGTGCTGCGAGAGCGGCGGCAGCGGCTCAGGCGGCAACGGAGGGCGCGCGGCCGAGACCATGGTGAGAGCGGCCGGCCGACCTGAGGGGCAGGGCTCAGGGCCGAGCGGACAGGGAGCAGGGGCGGGCGCGGCGCGGGGGCGGCGGCGCCGGCTACCTGTGGAGTCGGGAGTCGGTGGGCGTCGGGGCCGCGGACCCCGACGTGCGCGTCCGGCCGCGGGCTGGGTCCGGCGGGCCGAGCGGCCCCTGGGTCCCGACCCGCCGGCGGGGACGCCCGGAGCGAGCGCTGCTCGGCGGACGCGGACGCGCCGGCCGCCGCTGCCCAAGTTGTGTTAGGAGCTGTCGGTTACGTAATCTCCCTGCCGGGGGCAGGGGGCGTCCGCGAGCCCCGGGGCGCCGCGGTGTCCGGTGTCGAGGAGAGCGGCCGTGCAGCGGGGGAAGCGCGTCGGGGCCGGGGGTCGACGGTCGGGGGCCGGGGGTCGGGGTCGGGGGAAGCGCGTCGGGGCCGGGGGTCGACGGTCGGGGGCCGGGGGTCGGGCCGGGTCGGGGTCGGGGGGCCGGGGTCCGTGAGTCGGGGGTCGGACCGCAGCGGCCCCTGCGTGCTCGGCCGTCGGGGCGGGGCCGGGCTGGGGGTCGGGGGCCGGGCCGGGGGCCGGGGGTCGACGGTCGGGGGCCGGGTGAAGCGCGTCGGGGCCGGGGGTCGGGGGGAAGCCCTGCGCGGTGGCCCCTCGCCGGGGTTGGAGGCGGCCAGCGCTGCGCCGTGCAGGGGCTCGGAGCGCAGCAGCCTGGCGTGGTCGTTCCTGACTCTGAGGTGCAGAATGAGAAGCTGTCGTCTCTGTTAGGTGCACAGGAAAGGTGTGGGTGTCCAGTCTGCAGGTCTCTGAGGACAGTGTTCCCTCCTCTCTCAGCCAAGACCAAGGCTATTGGATTAAAACTGTGCAGTGTCCCTCAGGCAGCCGCTGAGGTCGGGAGCACACGTGCAGTGCGAGGGGATTTGGGAAAGAATTCATTATATAATTCTACATTCAGATAGGCTTGATGCTGTGCAACCTTGACTTCATTCAGTATAAAAAGTGTCTCTGGAGCCTTGGAGCCTCGGAAATAATCATTCTGTGTATTGAGGCTTTGAACGTCTGGTTATGTCTACTTCCCTAAAACACTAAAAGTACAGCAGCAAATTGCTTCAGCAGAATAGTTACTGTGTAGACTGGGAAGCCTGGGGAATTTTGCACTTGATGGCTTTTAATTAACGACTTAGGTATTTCTTAATCTAGTCACAGGGAGACTGATCAGGGTTTAGACCCTTATACCAGTTGAGAGTTTTGAAAATATTTTATACTAGGGGAAATAGATGGAAAGGTCTCTTTATTTGAGGAATCATGAGAATATCTCAAAAGCTATGTAAAAATGTAGTTATATGGCAAGATAGTCAAAAGTTACTGAACTGGAAGAGGCGCAGACACTGCATCCCGTGTGCCAGTGTCTGTTCAGGTCGTCTCTAACCCTTTGGTGTTCAGGGAATGAACTCACTGAGAGACCTCCCTGTCTCCCTGCCTCTCCATTAAACAGAAACACATTCAATTGCATTCTTATATATATGGAAGCCTGGTAAAAACCTCTAGAGGTTTTTAATTTTTATTTTATTTAAATTTTTAAAAGATTTTTTTAGAAGATTTATTTTATTAATTTGAAAGAGTTATTGACAGAGGTAGAGACAAAGAGAGAAGTCTTCTATCCGCTGGTTCACTCCCCAGATGGCAGCAACGGCCAGAGCTGTGCTGATCTGAAGCCAGGAGCTTCTTCCGGGTCTCCCATGTGGGTGCAGGGGCCCAAGCACTTGGGCCATCTTCCACTGCTTCCCCAGGCCACAGCAGAGAGCTGGATTGGAAGAGGAGCAGCTGGGACTAGAACTGGCGCCCACATGGGATGCTGGCACTTCAAGCCAGGGTGTTAACTCACTGTGCCACAGCACCAGCCCCAAAACCTCCAGAGTTTTAATTCTCTCTGGTAAATTTAAATCAGTCTCTTTTGTTGAATTGTAACAAAGAATATAAATCAGTTCTTAAGTTTTTACTTTTTTATTTCCTTGTTTTAATACCTCCAAAGCTCAATAGGCTAATCCTCCGCCTTGCAGCGCCGGCACACCGGGTTCTAGTCCCGGTCGGGGTGCCGGATTCTGTCCCGGTTGCCCCTCTTCCAGGCCAGCTCTCTGCTGTGGCCCGGGAAGGCAGTGGAGGATGGCCCAAGTGCTTGGGCCCTGCACCCCATGGGAGACCAGGAGAAGCACCTGGCTCCTGGCTCCTGCCATCGGATCAGCGTGGTGCGCCGGCCGCAGCGGTCACTGGGGGGTGAACCAACGGCAAAGGAAGACCTTCCTCTCTGTCTCTCTCTCTCACTGTCCACTCTGCCTGTCAAAAAAAAAAAAAAATACCTCCAAAGCGTTCATCCCCCCCCCCAGACATGACTTTGGGAAATAGGAAGTGACGACCACTGAGACGTGACCACTGAGACGTGAAATTAGAGGGACTGTACAAGGTTGTGGAGTTGGTAGGTCGGTTTGTTTGCTTAAACTTTTGTAAGGAAAGCATTACAATAAGCTGATTCACAGCTTATCCTCTGTGGAAGCATACTCTCACTAGCCAATTCTGGTAGCTTACATTTTTAACCAGCTTTTTTTAAGTGAAGAAATAATAGATTTAAATAGTAAATCAAATGGTACAAAAGGGAAAATATTTTCTTAAAGCAGATATTTTGTGTTCCCTATCAGCAAATAACTTTTCTAACTTGTGTGTCACCTTCTAGAAATATATGTGAACACACGTACTCTATAATACCCCATTTTTACGTAAAGAACAGCACATTGTACTTGTACACCTTTTTCACATATAAATAGGTTTTGTAGCGTGGTCTATATCAGCGCATATTTTAATTCTTTTGTTGAAATAACTGGATAACACTTTATTGCATTTATATGCTATGATTTATTTGACCATTCTGTTCCACGTGGACTTAAGATTATTTGAGAAGTACTTATTTTCTATCAGTTGAAAGTTGTATTTGTGAAGGTCCTTTTTTTTTTTTTTTTAATTTATTTATTTACTTCAAAGTCAGAGTTACACAGAGAGGAGAGGCAGAGGGAGAGAGAGAGGTCTTCCATCTGCTGGTTTACTCCCCAGTCCAGAGCTGCGCTGATCCGAAGCCAGAAGCTTCTTCTGGGTCTCCCACGTGGGTGCAGGGGCCCAAGGACTTGGGTCATCTTCCACTGCTTTCCCAGGCCATAGCAGAGAGCTGGATCAGAAGTGGAGCAGCTGGGTCTCGAACCCGCGCCCGTATGAGATGCCATTGCCTCAGGCCAGGGCATTACCCGCTGCACCACGGTGCAGGCCCCTGAAGGTCCTTTTTGTGTGTGTGACATAATAAAGTTTACTTTTTTAAACATTTTTTGATTTACAGTTCACTAGCATTAAGTACAATCACATTGTGCAACCATCGTGCCATCTCTGTAGAATTTTTTGATGTTCCAGAACTGGAAGTCTTCAGTTGGACAGTGACTCCCAGTTTTCACCTCCTGTAGTCCCCGACAACCACAGTTCAGTTTTCTGTCTATGAATCGCGCTACCCTGAGGAACTTGTATGAAGTGGGCTGGTGTCCCATCTGTCTTGTACGGCTGGCGTATTTCCCTTAGCATAATGTCCTTACGGTTCTTCCCTATTGTAACGTGTCAGAGTTCCCCCCTCTCCTTTTAAAGGTTTTTGTTTGACAGGCAGAGTGACAGAGATCTTCCATCCGCTAGTTCACTCCCCGAATGTCTGAAACAGCAGGGCTGGGCCAGGCTGAAGCCAGGATCCTGGAACACTATCCTGATCTTCCGCATGGGTAGCAAGGACCCAAGTACTGGGTCCATCCTCCACTGCTTTCCCAGGCACATTAGTAGGGAACTGGATCAGAAGTGAAGCTGCTGGGGCCAGCTCAGTGGCATAGAGGGTAAAGCCACCGCCTGCAGTGCCGGCGTCCCATATGGGCACTGGTTTGAGTCCCGGCTGCTCCACTTCCAGTCCAGCTCTCTGCTATGGCCTGGGAAAGCAATGGAAGATGGCCCAAGTCCTTGAGTCCCTGCACTGTGGGAGACCCGGAAGAAGCTCCGGTTCCTGGCTTCAGATCGGTGCAGGTCTGGTCATTGCAGTCATCTGGAGAGGGGACCATCGGATGGAGGATCTCTCTCTCTCTCTCTGTCTCTCTCTCTCTGTAACTGTGACTTTCAAATAAATAAATCTTAGGGGAAAAAAAAAAGAAGTGAAGCAGCTAGAATTTGAACCAGCACTCAGATAAAGGTTGCCGGTGTGGCAAATAACAACTTAACCTGCTATGCAATGCCAGCCCCAGAATTTCTTTTTTAAAACTGAACACTGGCCAGCGCCGCAGCTCAATGGGCTAATCATCTGCCTAGCGGCGCCGGCACCCCAGGTTCTAGTCCCAGTTGGGGCGCTGGATTCTGTCCCGGTTGCTCCTCTTCCAGTCCAACTCTCTGCTGTGGCCCTGGAGTGCAGTGGAGGATGGCTCAAGTGCTTGGGCCCTGCACCTGCATGGGAGACCAGGAGAAGCACCTGGCTCCTGGCTTTGGATCAGCGCAGTGCGCCAGCCACAGTGGCCATTGGAGGGTGAACCAATGGCAAAGGAAGACCTTTCTCTCTGTCTCTCTCTCTCACTGTCCACTCTGCCTGTCAAAAAAAAAAAAAAAAAAAAAAAAAAGCACTATTCCATTATATGTATGCATCTCATTTTATCCACTCATCCATCAGTGGATACTTGGATTGATTCTACCTTTTAACCCTTGTGAATAATGCTGTGAACGTGAGTATGCAAATAACTTGCTTTTGATTTGGGGGTATGTACCTAGAAGTGGAATTACTGGTTCATATGACAATTCTGTTGAATTTTTAGAGGATTTTTTTTGGTAGCTTTTTTTTTTCCTCTCAAAACAGCTAAGTTCTGAATATATTTTGTGGAAATAATATGTTGATATTTTTAAAAAATCATTGAATTATGCACTATTTTAAGTGTGCATAAAAGTTAGATTGACTTACATAATTCTTCAGTCTGAAAATTAAGGAATTTTTGTATTTGTAGAAACCTCATATTTTAAATTTTCATGTAGGCTGGAGGCAAAGCTGGGAAGGACAGTGGGAAGGCCAAGGCTAAGGCAGTGTCTCGCTCACAGAGAGCTGGGCTACAGGTAATGAATCTATGCTGTTATGTTCATTATTAAATTATTTTGTTCACTGTTACAGTTTGTGGCCCGTAGATGTTCCATTAATTACAAAAAGTCTACTTGTATTATTAAAGGCTTTTACTTTTGTGATTAATTGGTCAAGGCTTAAAATTAGCTAATGTGTTCTCTTCTAAACAAGAACAAATTATAACAAGGACTTACCTTAATGAATTTGGTAATTTTATCCTGTTCAAATGTTATTTTAAGATACTAATCATATACCTAGGTTTTTAATTGTATCCTATTAAAGTGAGTATGGTGTGGTTTTTCTGTTAAAGGTGTTTGTAATGGTACATTAACTTTCAGGATGAGATGAAATTTAAGGGGGAATAATGAACTGTTCACTAGTTCTGTGAAGATATTTCCCCAGTAGCCTTCTTTTAGACTATGATCTATTCAAAACCACTAAAATATTTTCAGAGTTTGCATATTTGAATTGTTGCAACTTTAACTCACACTCAGAATTTTCTGGATGAGTAAGAATTACTTTTTATGTGATAAGAAGCAATGTTAAGTAGGGAAGATGGGAGGCTGGACTGTAAGGTTTGGGTTTTATCTTCTAGGCAGTGACAAACCTTTGAGAGTTTGCGCCAAGAGGATGACACGATCCAGGTGATAACGAGGGAGGTGAAGACAACCTTGATGCACTCATTGTACATTTTAGGGTTCCATGTAAATTCTCAGTTTATTTAGAAGCATTCTTAAATGGAGGTTATTGCATGCTTAGAGTGAGATGAAAATGAATAGGAAGAATGTGGATGTAGTCAATGGAGAGGAGATCAAAAGTTTTTCTAAGGCACAGAACTTAAGGGACCAGGGAGCTTAAATAAGAATAGGCTAAGTTGTGAGATAAATTTGAGTGGAATCATTTTGGAGTTCGCTGAAAGCATCTATGTGAAGTGTTGGAAACATGAGTCCAGCTTTCTAAAAGAGATGGGATCATTTATGTAGAGGTGATAGTTCAAGCAGTAGATGGGTTTCATACCCTCAGTGGATGGGAAAGGAACACAAAGAGATTGGTATGCCCCTCAGAAACACATGGTTTTTTGAGTTCAGGGAAGAAAAGACTGGGTAGTACTCAGAGTATTAATAGTAGAACTCTAAATAAAGCAGGACTCAAAACTGCAGTGTAGCTTTAAGTCCTAAGCTGTCATTCCCCCTGCTCAAAATAAAGTTGTCATTTTTATATATATTTGAAAGAGTTGTAGAGAGAGGGGGGGGATAGAAAGATCTTTGAACCACAAATGACCATAATTGCCAGGACTGGACCTGACAAAAACCAAGAGCCCATAACTCTCTCCAGGTCTCCCAGATGGGTGGCAGGGGCCCAAGTGCTTGGGTTATCTTCTCCCTGCTGTTCCAAATATGTTAGCAGAAAGCTAGATCAGAAGTGGAACAGCCATGGGGCTGGCGCTGTGGCACAGCAGGTTAATGCCCTGGCCTGAAGCGCTGGCACCCTACATGGGCATCGGTTCAAGACCTGGCTGCTCCACTTCCCATCCAGCTCTCTGCTATGGCCTGAGAAAGCAGTAGAAGATGGCCCAAAGTCCCACCCGCGTGGAAGACCCGAAAGAAGCTCCGGCCATTGCGGCCAATTAGGGAGTGAACCATTGGATGGAAGACCTCTCTCTCTGCCTCTCCTCTCTCTGTGAACTCTTAACTTTCAATTAAATTAATTTTAAAAAACAAGTGGAACAGCCAGGACTTGAACCAGCACCCATATGGGATGCTGGTGTTAAGGTCAGCAGCCCAGAAAGCTGTCTTTTTACCATGCCGGTCTGCTATGCTCTTGCAGCAACCCAAGACGCTCGGTCTCATGTGTATTGATTTAAAAAATAAAACTGTTGGGGCCAGCGCCTTGGCACATTAGGTTAATCCTCCGCCTGTGGCGCTGGCATCCCATAAGGGCACCAGATTCTAGTCCCGGTTGCTCCTCTTCCAGTCCCATCTACAGCTGTCTGCTGTGGCCTGGGAAGGCAGTGGAGGATGGCCCAAGTGCTTGGGCCCTGCACCCACATGGGAAGCCAAGAGGAAGCACCTGGCTCCTGGCTTCAGATCGCCACAGCTCCGACCATTGTGGCCATTTGGGGAGTGAACCAACAGAAGGAAAACTTTTCTCTGTGTCTCTCTCTCTCACTGTCTGTAACTCTACCTGTCAAATAAATAAATAAAAATCTTCTTTAAAAATAATAAAATAAAAACAAACATAAATAAAACTGTAGTTTCTTTAGCTTGAGAAGAGATGCTTTTGTATAACAAACAACATACCACACTCACTAAGGATCCATTCTCCACCCCTCCTTTTTAAGATTTATTTGTTTACTTAAGAGGCAGAGTTAGAGAGAGAGGGAGGGAGAGACAGAGAAAGAGGTCTTCCATCTGCTGGTTTACTCCCCAGAAGGCCACAACAGCCGGAAGTGGGCCAGTTTAAAGCCAGGAGCCCAGAGCTTCCTCCTAGTCTCCCACGCACGTACAGGGGCTCAAGCACTTGGGCCATCTTCTGCTTTCCCAGACCATAGCAGAGAGCTGGATCAGAAGTAGAGCAGTTGTCCGGCGCTGTGGCTCACTAGGCTATTCCTCCGCCTGTGGTGCCTGCACCCCAAATTCTAGTCCCGATTGGGGTGCCGGATTTTGTCCCGGTTGCTCCTCTTCCAGTCCAGCTCTCTGCTGTGGCCCGGGAAGGCAGTGGAGGATGGCCCAAGTGCTTGGGCCCTGCACCCCATGGGAGACCAGGAGAAGCACCTAGCACCTGGCCTGGGATCGGTGCAGCGCCAGCCATAGCAGCCATTTGGGGGGTGAACCAACGGAAGGAAGACCTTTCTCTCTGTCTCTCTTTCTCACTGTCTAACTCCGCCTGTCAAAAAAAAAAAAGAAAGAAAGAAAGTGGAGCAGTAAGGACTGGAACCAGCATCCATATGGGATGCTGGCTCCATAAGCGCCGACCCCATCTTTTTTTTTTTTTTTTTTCTTTTTTTTCCAAGATTTATTTATTTATTTGAAAGGCAAAGTTACATAGAGAAAGAGAGATCTTCCATCCGCTGGTGTATTTTCCAAATGGTCACAACGGTCAGAGGTAGTCCAGACTGAAGCCAGGAGCCAGGAACTTTTTCTGGGTCTCCCACATGGGTATGGGGGCCCAAACACTTGGGCCATCTTTTACTGCTTTCCTAGGCACATTAGCAGGAGGCTAGATCCTAAGTGGAGCAGCCGGGAATCAAACTGGTGCATATGTGGGATGTCAGCACTGCAGACAACAGCTTAACCCACTATGCCACACCACTGGCCTCCAGGATCCAACTCTTAAGAAGCTTATAATCATGAGGGATTATAAGTAGTGGGGGCAAATGCTTTTTCTCTCTAAGGATGAGTTCTGGAAGTAGCTGACAAATTTGGTAACTGAAATGTCACTGCTGGCCTTCAAGAGCAGTGTTTAACAAGCCAGGTTTGGGTTGGGAGAAATGGTGACAAGAAAAAAGGGTTTTAGGATTTGCTTTTAAATTTTGCCTTTGGAAAGAAGATGCCTAAACTGTAGTAGAATAGTTACCATGGATGTGTAGAGAAAAGTCTGCGGAAGGAAAGGAGCCAGTGGAGGCATTAATTGGAACTGTTGAAATAATGGGGCCTTGAAGGGATGAGGAGAGTTGAGAATACATTGTGCAGACAGTAGAATTGGGATACTTTGGAAATAAGAACATACCCTCTTCTCAGAAGGCACAAAGTCACAATGAGTGAATGGGATTGGTTTTTCTTTGCTAACAGTCAACCCTTAACTGAGAAAAGAACAGTAAAGTTAGAGGCCAAAAAAGATGGTTAAAGGAGGCTCTTAGGGGAAGGAAGTGACCAGGTGTTAGTGCTGTGATCTAGCCATGTGGAATGTGTTTCTGGTAGTAGCACAGCATAGTTTCTATTTTGTGATGAAATGCTCCGTATCATGCAGAAGTTAAAGATTTGAGGCAGATTACCAGGATATACACATTGGCCCTGGAAACTGTTAATTGCCAAATGTACTTTAGAATAATTTGCTCCAAAGTAAACATCTTTTAATTCCTTTTTTCCTAAGATCTTTTTGAAGTACTCTTGTAGGTTTGGCTTCTGATCTGTGTGAGCAGCTTTTTGTTTTCTCACACTTTATTCGTTTTACTCAACCATCAGTTACAGTCTTCTCACTGAGACATCTGTCTTGCAGTTTCCTGTGGGCCGCATCCACAGACACTTGAAGACTCGCACCACGAGCCACGGAAGGGTGGGCGCTACTGCTGCCGTGTACAGTGCTGCGATTCTGGAGTACCTCACTGCTGAGGTTTGTAGGGGATGTCTGTCGTACAGGGGGTTTCCAAAGGAGTTCTAAATTAATTGGCTGAAACTCATAGAATATACTACAAACAAACATGTTCTTTGGCTTAATAGCAGTTTTAGATGAATGTTGTAAGCCCATCACCTGGTGGCAGTATCAAAAAGAACCTTCATGTGCCTGTTTTTAAAGTTAAGCCAGGGCCAACAATGCATATTAAAAAAGCAGTATACATGGCCGGCGCCGTGGCTCAACAGGCTAATCCTCCACCTTGCAGCGCCTGCACACCAGGTTCTAGTCCCGGTTGGGGCGCCGGATTCTGTCCCGGTTGCCCCTCTTCCAGGCCAGCTCTCTGCTGTGGCCCGGGAGTGCAGTGGAGGATGGCCCAAGTGCTTGGGCCCTGCACCCCATGGGAGACCAGGAAAAGCACCTGTCACCTGGCTCCTGCCATTGGATGAGCACGGTGCGCCGGCCGCAGCACGCCGACTGTGGCGGCCATTGGAGGGTGAACCAACGGCAAAGGAAGACCTTTCTTCTCTGTCTCTCTCTCTCACTGTCCACTCTGCCTGTCAAAAATCAAAAATAAATAAATAAATAAATAAACAACAACAAAAAAAACAGTATACATGAACTGAACTCCGAAGTACTCCTATTATCAATAGCCAATATTTGTGAAGTTACCACAAAGCCTCTTAGCTTACGAGGCTTTGGAGTGGGGTAAAAGTTTGCCAGTGTGATGATATGTATAAATCGCAAAATATATGATGATGATATCAGAGAGTAAAGATCTAATTACTCCTTGTGGTTCTCTGCTGGTTGTACATGCTGAATTTGACTTTCCAGAACGATCAGTAACCTGAGCAAGGGTTCATGGACCGGCACTTTGCTCGGCCCTGCTCCTCCTCTGGAGAGTGATTGGGGAGCCGTGAAACTGTGAAACTCCCTCAGCTGTGTCACAGGCGGGGGATTAGAGAAGGGAGCAGGTGGCATAGTCAGCCACTGCAGCAGACGCAGCAGGAGGGTTCTTACTCTGGGGAGGATGTGGTTTGGAGCTAGACGGGGATGTAGGTCTTAGCTGTTTCAGATGTCATTTCAGTAACTTCAAGTCGTCTTGCCTCACTGGAAATTTAGCATTAATTATAGTAGTTTTGATTTGCTTGTCATGAGAAAGAGGATTTGTGTGGACATCGTCGTTCTAGTTGAGAAGCTTTTCTTTCCAAGTCTTGCAGTTTTACATACTCTTTTTAGAAGTGCATACATTCTGGGGGCCACTGTTGTGCAGTGGGTTAAGCTGCTGCCCACAACATTGGCATTCTGTATGAGCACCAGTCCGAGTTCCTACTGCTTCACTTCCAATCCAGCTCCCTGCTGATGTGCCTGGGAAAAGCAGCAGAAGGTGATCTAAGTACTTAGACTGCCTGCCATGCATGTAAGAGACTCAGCTGGCGTGCCAGGCTCTTGGCTTCAGCTTGGCCCAATCCTGGCTGTTGTGGCCATGTAAGGAGTGAGCCAGCGGATGAAATCAATCAATCAGTCTCTCTCTCTGCCTTTCAAATAAATAAATCTTTTTTTAAAAAAAATTAACAGTTGACTACTAATATACACCAATCTTATCCAGCAAGGCTCTACTTAAATGATTTCCTGTCTATAGAGGAATTCACACAGCTTCCCATAATGCCAGCACAGTTTATAGAGGCAAAATAAAAAAATGCAGTTTGGTACCTAACTAGGATTTTTAAATTTCTCGTTGATTCTGTCTGTCAAATAAATTTAAAATAATAATAATAATAGAATAAGAGACTTCTAGCTTATTGCTTACTCCTCTGTTGCAGAGAATGATAAGGGGTCAAATGAAGTAGTAAGAGAGTGATATAAAAGCATTATATAGAGATACAAGAAAGATGTGGCCAGCGCCACCGTGGCTCAACAGGCTAATCCTCCGCCTTGCAGCGCCGGCACACCAGCGGGGGGTAAACCAATGGAAAAGGAAGACCTTTCTCTCTGTCTCTCTATCTCTCTCACTCACTGTCCACTCTGCCTGTCAAAAGAAAGAAAGAAAGATGTATTATCAGTTTGTATTTATCATCAGTGTATTGTATTTACAGATGCTAGCTATATTTTTAGCTATAATTGGATCCTTTAGCTATAACAGAATCTTTAAATACTTTACCATTTGTTTGATGTGTAAACTCGCGGATGCTTGTAGGTACTGGAGCTGGCAGGTAACGCTTCCAAGGATCTCAAAGTAAAGCGTATCACCCCACGTCACTTGCAGCTTGCAATCCGTGGTGATGAAGAATTGGATTCTCTTATCAAGGCTACCATAGCTGGGGGTGGTATGTATTAAGTATTATTACTTAAGCCAGTGTTATTATTGGTCTTTCTAATTAGTATATCATTAGGTCATTGATCCAGTGAATTCAAATGATGGACTAAAAGTATATGCACTTTAATTCCATGTTAAATCTACAAGTAGTCTTCTTTTCATAATGATCTAAATAAATATTTGTTCTCATTGTAGTCATATAGTAATGCTGTTTTTGTTTTAGTCAGTTCTTTGTCTAAATTTCATATGTGATACTTAAAGCTTGGTGTTTAAAATATTCCCCATACCTCCTAAACTATGTTCAGAAATGATCATGAGAAATCGCTTAACCTGATACCCTTGAAAGGATGAAATAACCAAAACCGGTCAGGATCAGTGAGGGAGAGGGAAGCTGGTGCTTCATCTTATTTGGGTGACGCTTGGAGTAGCTAATGGAAGCTTGTAGTACTGTTCTCTAAGGGTGCACAGTCTGTCACACAGTTACACACAGCTTAGAGGGAGGGGTTCACAGACCCCGGAGGGTAGCCCCTGGTATGTGTACCTTAACAGGATCAGGATGTGAACAGGTACCTAAGCAAATTGCATTCTTTGTATCACTGCTTTTGGTTTGAGGCACTGTTAAGATGTAGCCACTTTAAAAGTTGCTAATTATAACTTTTAAAATTTCATTCTAGGTGTGATCCCTCACATCCACAAATCTCTGATTGGAAAGAAGGGACAACAGAAAACTGCTTAGAGGGTTGTTTCACGCAGCCCTCTTCCTCCCCATCATTGTACTGTAACTGGGACAGAGGAAATCATGGGGATATGTGGAATTTTTAAAAACATTTAAATGGAAAGCATAGACAATTACTGTAGACATGATACAAGAAACATTTGTACGTTCTCAGACTTGGAAGTTTGATAAAAGTACCTTTTCATGTGGTGACAGTTGTGTTGATTGGCGAGGTTTCTCCGTGTTTTATACAAAAATGGAACTGATAAACCATTTTTTAAAAAACAATTTGTCTCAAAATTGTTCTGTTCATGAAATGTTGAGAGTTTTATCAAATTTTGAAATTTTTAAATCCTCATATTCTGAATACAGAATAACCTTAAAACATTGGAAGTACAGCTTTGATACCACCACTTGATGCCATAATCTATTGACTCTTAGGTGATGTAGTATGTACTGTTACATACCCTAAGAAAGAAAAGCTCCTGGGGCCAGTGCTCTGGTGTAGCAGGTTTCCTACCACCTGCAGTGCCGGCATCCATATGAGTACTGGTTCGAATCCCAGCTGTTCCACTTCTTATCCAGCTCTCTGCTCTGGCCTGGGAAAGCAGTGGACGATGTCCCAAGTCCTTGGGCCCTGCACCCACACTCTTGGCTTCATATCAGCCCAGCTTTGGTCGTTGTAGCCGGAGTGAACCAGTGGATGGATGATACATAAATCTTTTTAAAAAAAAAGAAACGCTGTCAAATAATGACATTCCTTCAATTGTGTGATAATCCCAATTTCAGAGATGTTAGAATATGGAAAAGGGTGCATTTCATACTGAAATGGGTAATGAAATTATTTGAATTCTCTTCTGAGCACTTATTGTGTGCCAGGCCTTGCTACATGTTTCACTGATCAAGAAATCTTGGCCAGCGCTGCGGCTCAGTAGGCTAATCCTCCGCCAGTGGTGCTGGCACACCAGATTCTAGTCCCAGTCAGGGCACTGGATTCTGTCCTGGTTGCCCCTCTTCCAGGCCAGCTCTCTGCTGTGGCCCGGGAGTGCAGTGGAGGATGGCCCAAGTGCTTGGGCCCTGCACCCCATGGGAGACCAGGAGGAAGCATCTGGCTCCTGCCATCGGATCAGTGCGGTGCACCAGCCGCGGCAGCCATTGGAGGGTGAACCAACGGCAAAGGAAGACCTTTCTCTCTGTCTCTCTCTCTCTCACTGTCCATTCTGCCTGTCAAAAAATAAAGAAAAACCATATTATGGAACTTCTCACAAATACACAGAAATTTAATAGTATAATGAAGCCCTGTGTGTCCATCCTCTATCTTCAGCAGCTATCTTTCCTGTTCCCAACCCCAGTGAATGGTTTGAATACCATTTTATGCATAGTAGTTCATGTTCGTATACTTCAGAAATATATTTGAAAATGTTTCATGTAAAGATAGGATTTTTAATATACTAATATGAAAAGTAAAAAAATTTTTTTTTTTTAATTTTTGACAGAGTGGACAGTGAGAGAGAGAGACAAAGAGAAAGGTCTTCCTTTGCCGTTGGTTCACCCTCCAATGGCTGCCGCGGTCGGCGCGCTGTGGCCCGCACACCGCACTCATCCGATGGCAGGAGCCAGGAGCCAGGTGCTTTTCCTGGTCTCCCATGGGGTGCAGGGCCCAAGCACCTGGGCCATCCTCCACTGCACTCCCTGGCCACAGCAGAGGGCTGGCCTGGAAGAGGGGCAACCGGGACAGAATCCGGTGCCCCGACCGGGACTAGAACCCGGTGTGCCGGCGCCGCAAGGCGGAGGATTAGCCTGTTGAGCCACGGCGCCGGCCGTAAAAAATATATTTTAAAAAGATTAGGCATTTTGTAGAACAAACCACAATACCATTGTCTTAAGACAGGTAAAACATTTCTTTAAATCAAATACCAATCAGTTTTCAAATTTTGATAATTATCTCAAATTTTTTTGTAATATTTACTTATTTACCCCAGAGTTCTATCCACTGGTTCACTCCCCAAATGTCTGCAACAGCTGGAGCTGGGGTGATATGAATCCAGGAGCCAAGAGCTTCTTCCGGGTCTCCCACATGGATGCTGGAGCCCCAAGCACTTGGGCCATCTTCCACTGCCTTCCCAGGTCATAGCAGGGAGCTGGATTGTAAGAGGAGCAACCGGACTTGAACCAGTGACCATATGGGATGCCAGGCAGCAGCGCAGGCAGCAGCGTTACTCCTATACCACAGCACTCGCCCTGTTAATGTTTTTACACTCTGGACCATGACCCAGACGAGCTACATCTTGCATTTCGTTGATCTCTTAAGTTCCTTTTTAATCTATAGATTTCCTTTGTTTTTCTTTTGAAAAAAAGTTATTTTCCTTTTATTAGTTTGAGAGACACAGAGCACTCATCTGGAGCCAGGTTTGTATCTCAGAGCTGAGAACTCACGTGGCAGGAGCCTGATTAACGGAGCTGTCACTGTGACTTCGCGGAAGCTGCCTGTCCAGCCCAGGGACGCCAGGGAGGAGCGTGGGCGTCTGACCTGCCAGTCTGCTGAATGCCTGCATCTGGGGTGGTTTTCTTATAATTAATCTTCAAGGAAGCTGAGTCATCCATCCTATAGAATTTCCCCTCTGGATTCTACTGAATCATCTGAAATTATCTGTCCCTTTCATTTCCTATAAACTAATGGATCTAAAGGGACTTATTTTGTTAAATTTTGCTTTTTCACGAAAATAATAGGTGATAGCATGTACTTCCTATTACGTCACATCAAGATGCACGTAATGCCTCCCATCTTTTAGTGTTGAGAGTGATGGTGGACTGTAGGAGGCTCAGACGGAGTCCAGACTCCTGGCTTCAGCCTGACCCAGCTCTGGCTATTGCCATCTGGGGGGTGATGAGGGATAGCTGATCTCTTCTTGTCATGCCTCTCTCTTACCCTCTGTCTTTCAAATAATTAATTAAATCTTAGAAATTGAAGTTGGTGCATGGTGCCAGCCCATTCCATCCATTGTAAAATTCTCTAGCAGCTTTTTTGCTAATGCTTTTATCTATCATTAATGATATTTACACAGATTTAGGATTAGGGAATGCCATCCAGTGATACCCTGTCATTCTTTCTGCATCTATTAGTCAAAGAACTTTTGCTCATCGATTACAGGCAGGATAAAACAAATTTTAAACTCCAGTTAAATCCTCTGGGCATACATTTTGAGGTTTGTAAATAGAAAGCCAGGCCCACAGTTGTCCTTGTATGTTTTCTAGTGGAAAACTTCACACTGGAGTAGAGTAACGAGGCTTTGTACTGGTGACTGAGCTCCCACAGTCGCTGTCAGACTTGTCTCATCTGTTCCCAGGCTCTTCCTTCCACTGGGTTATTTAAAGTACGTCCCAGCCATCATTATCACTTCACCGATCTTGGTACATATCTCTAAAAACAGCTTTTGCTTTTTAAATGTTTTTAAGGCTGAAAAGACCCAGTCTGCTATAACACCTAAAATTTTCCTTTCAGTAATTCTGGACTGGTATAGTTAATAGAGCACAGAGAAGTGCAGTGGTTTAGGGCGCCAGGGTGGGGGAGGCAGGGTGCTCATTCCTAAAGGGAGGACTTGAGCTGGGCCTGGGAGGATGGGTTGCGTTTGGAAAGAGTTCAGTAGGGACACCACACGAATGAGGTCTTGGAAGTAATGGTTGGTGTTTGAAGGGCGATTTTTGACAAATGGCCTGAGGTGACTTTGATGCTTTTGGTTGAATTTATTATGCTGGTTCTTTTTTGATGACATTTTATTAGAAGTTTTTAAAAATGCAAAAAAGTTTAACTAGTTAGATGGTGCATGATTGTTATACCGAGTTATCCAGGTCTACAGGTGACATTTTACTCGTATTTAGCATGCTACTCCTCTTTGGGATAGCACTAACATGCTCCCTGTGTTTATTCTCTGTTTGCTACTGTTCTTGTTGGAGAAGAGAAGGTGGTCTTCGAGCAGATGATGTTAATATAGTAAACGAGCGGCTCTGATGAAACTAACTAGTGAAATGGGGTCCTACTGGGATGGATGCCAGGATGTTCAGCTTAGCAGTTGAACCAAGGAACAGACTGAATAAGCACATTTGCTTCTCAGATTCATCAGTTAACTTTGGGTAAGATTCTTGACTGAGGAGTTTTGACTTAAAGCCATTTCAGAGGTGAGCGTTAACCTCGCATTGAAGCCACCAGTTGGAGTGCCCACTTGGGTTCCAGTTCCAGCTCCTCTACTGACTCCAGCTTCCTGCCGATGCAGACCCCCGGGGCAGCAGATGGTGGCTCAAGAAGATGAGTCCCCGCCACTCCTGTAGGAGACCTGGGTGGGTTCTCTGCTGGCTGGCTGTTGCTGACGGCACTGGGGGAGTGGGGAGTAAACCGATGGGCGGGAGTGTTCGTGCATGCCTGCTTGCTCTCACAGTATTTGTTTATGAATTTTTTTTAAGGTTTATTCATCCATCTGAAAGAGTTAGGAGAGAGACAGAGAGGTCTTCCGTCCAATGGTTCACTCCCTAATTGGCCGCAAAGGCTGGAGCTGCGCCAATCCGAAGCCAGGAGCTTCTTCCAGGTCTCCACTCGGGTGCAGGGGCCCAAGGACTTGGGCCATCCTCCACTGCTTTCCCAGGCCATAGCAGAGAGCTGGGTGGGAAGTAGAGCAGCCGGGTCTCAAACTGGCACCCCTATGGGATGCCAGTACTTCAGGCCAGGGCGTTAACCCACTGTGCCACAGCCCCAGCCACTGTTTATAAATGTTATGAATGTATAAGATGTTCCATTTGTGTTTGCCCTTTTGGACAAACAGTGTGGTTGCTGCAATGATGACTGTAGACCCGTTGTCTCAAATTGAAGACTAAATGTGTCTGGGGATCTTCAGGCTGGATAGGGTAGAACATATGGGTAGAAGGGCTGTACTGTGCCCGTTTCTGAGGGACTGCTTCATAAAGGAGTCCTGAGTGGGCTAACCTGAAATGATAAAGTTGAAGACCACCCCACCACCCTTCCCAGTGAAAATAGGCCCTTGTACAATCTCCCAGCTGACCTGGATGTCTTAGAGTACAAGTCCACCGAGTTAATCCCTGTTTGAGTGAGGCCTAGTCCAGCTGCTGTAACTGGTTGAACACCTGCCGGAGGGCAGAGTGCTGGAACTATTACTGGAGGAAGAGGGCGTTGGGCCTGAAGGATATGTACTAAGGAGATTCTAGGAGGCGAGGGCAGGGTAGTGGCCCTTGTGACCTTTCTTCTGATGTCACACTCTGGGGTAAAAGGGACTCGCCAGATGTCCTGGGTCTTCTCGTCGGCTCGGTACTGTCACATGAACCCTGGGGGGCAGAATAGGAGGCAGACCTGAAAGAACTTGAGGTGCCATCGCCGCCTTAGAGACAGAAGGGCCACAAGTACAGTAGGAGAGAGAATAGAACCCTGCCAGCAACAGTGGGTTTGGAAACCCTGAGGCGCCCGTGAGAACCCCAGGCTCAGCCAGTGTTTTGATTTAGTCCAGTGAGACCCTAAGTGCGGAACCAGCAGTGCGCGCCTGGTCTGTCCACAGAAACTCGTCTACAGCCTCTGGCTGGGCAGGCGTCTGGGCACAGTGGGCGTGCTGCTGCTCGATGCCTGCACCCATGGCAGTGCTGGTTTGAGTCCGGCCGCTCCACGTCACTTCCCACCCAGTTCCCTGTTCATGTGCCTGGGAAGGCAGCAGGTGATGGCCCAGTGCTTGGGTTCCTGCCACCCACGTGAGAAGGGGTAGAGCCCTGATTTCAGCCTGGCCAGCCCCACGTGTTGCAGGCATTTGGAAAGTAAGACAGTAAATGGAATCTCTCTCTCTCCCACTTTGCCTTTCAAATAAGTACCTAAGTCATTAAAAATAAGACAAATCCACCAAATTTGTGGTTATTTGTTACAGTGACAACAGAAACTTGGGCTAGGCACCTCTGGCCGTTGCGGAGCACTTGGGATCCAACACGTGACTCTGGCTTCCGCCAGTGCTTACCCTGGGAGGCAGCAGTGACACTGTAGTTGCTGGGTCCCTACCACCCACGGGAGAGACCTGGAGTGGTTCCCCAGCTGTTGGCTTCAGCCTCAGCCACTGGGCATTGAGGGTGAACCAGCGGATGGCAGCTCTGTCGTTATGTGGCTGTGTGTTTCTAAAAAAAAGAAGAAAAGAAAAAAGGCACACAGGGTCTCTAAAAAGTTCATGGAAGTGCGTTACTGTGAAAACTGCATGGGGGCTGGCTTCCTGCAGCAGGTTCAGCGTCCCGTATTGGAGAGCTGCTTCAGGTCCCAGCTGTGCTGCCGATGGCGCTGGAATGGCGTGCAGGAGGACGTCCCAGGTGCTTGGGTCCCTGCCACCCTGTGGGAGACCCGGATGGAGCTCCTGGCTCCTGGCCCAGCCCCAGCCCTTGTGGCTATTTGGGAAGTGAACCAGTGGATAAAAGATTCTCTCTCTCTTTCACACCTTTTTTTAAATACTTGTTTATTTGAAAGGCAGAGTTACAGAGAGAGGAGAGATCGATCTCCCCATTCACTGGTTCGCTCTTCAAATGGCCTCAAAGACGGGCTGTCTTCCACTGCTTTCCCATGCACATTAGCAGGGAGAGGGAGCTGGATGGGAAGTAGAGCAGCCAGGACTTGAACCAGCGCCCGTATGGGATGCCGGCACTGAGATGGCAGCTTAACCTGCTGCACCACAGCGCCAGCCCCCAAATAAATCTTAAAGTGGCAGGGGACAGCACTGTGAAATAGCAGGTAGTCCGCCTGCAGTGCTGGCATCCCATACGGGTGCCAGTTCTAGTCCTGGCTGCTCCTCTTCCAATCCAGCTCTCTGCTGTGGCCTGGGAAAGCAGTAGAAAATGGCCCAAGTCTTTGGGCCCCTGCACCCGAGTGGGAGGCCTGGAAGAAGCTCCTGGCTCCTGGCTCAGGATTGGCTCAGCTCTGGCACCTGCGACCATCTGGGGAGTGAACCAGCAGATGGAAAAACTCTCTCTGCCTCTGCCTGTCTGTAACTCTGCCTTTCAAATAAATAAATCTTAAAAAAAAAAAAAAAAGGAAGGAAGAAAACCGTATGCCTGGATTTCAGGGGGGATTTTGCACCAAAAATCTCTTAATTCCCTTCTCCACAGACTGTTTACTGGCTTCAGGCCCTACAGGGTAGAGATTGATGGCCTGTGACCAGCACAGGGCTGTGTAGGCCCTGGGAAAGCGACACAGCTCCGGAAGGCGACACACCAGGCTTCACATCTCTGCTGGCAGGTCCCTGGCTATGTGGCTTCACCTCCTACAGCCCCCATCTTCATCCTTAAAATGGAGATCAGTTACCTACCTCATGCGCTCGGGTCCAAGTGAGGCACCGGAGCTGGTGCCGGAGGGCTCCGGCGCGCCTCGAAAGCACAGCAGCCCTTCTTGTGTTTTGGTCAGTGGATCTCAGAGGGTTTTTATTACCAGAGGGGCAACGGGCACGTGGCAGATTTACCCAGAGTGCAAAATGCGAAAGCCAGCCTCCCCACGCCGGTGCAGGCTTAGACGACTGCGGTCAGCGTGAAGAGTCCGTGCTGATGTAGGATGGGTGGGTCTGTGTGAATGTTAAGTAGGCCCGTGACATCTGGAGCGATGTATTGGGATATCTTCTGTATCCCCCAGCTGGAAATGCATCCGGCGCAAAGAGCACACCAGATCCTGGTAATTTGCCAAGTAATGGAGAAAAACTCACTATGTTAAAAAAGGTGTGCCTGGAAGTTAGCTCTGTGATTTTGTCCTCCAGTTGCAAGCACCAAGATGGAAGATGATGCACCTAGAGAACAAAATGAACGTGTGCGTCATGGACCTTTAACAGATGGTGCGGGCTCCACCTGTGGGGCCACCATCCCATGTGGGTGCCCATTCAAGTCCCGACTGCTCCACTTCCCATCCAGCTCTCTGCTGAGGCCTGGGAAAGCAGCAGAAGATGGCCCAAGCATTTAGTCCCCTGCACCCACGTGGGAGACCCGGAAGAAGCTCTTGGCTCCTGGCCTTGGATCAGCTCAGCTCAGGCCATTGTGGCCATTTGGGGAGTGAACCACTGGATGGAAGATTCCCCCCTCCCCCCCGCCTCTTCTCTGTAACTCTACCTTTCAAATAAATAAGGACATAGATGCATGAAAATTAGTGAAACCAAGACTGTGACCTCTGCCTGCTAGTGATCTGTGTTTTCCGTTTGGCCCAAGAGCCCCAGGAGGCAAAGGGATGGGCTCCCTAAGCAGAGCTGAGCACCCTACCTGGGGCGTGGCCGGCGCGTGCCGATGCAGTGTCTGCTGCGGTCAAATTTTACAGCTTGTGAATCTCGTCACTGTTTTTAATTCCACAAAATCTCCCTCTTAAAACATTTTTACATCATTCTGGTTCTGTAAATTATTTTGAATGTGGTGCAGCCACTGGACAGCTAAGGTCTCAGCACCTCACCTTCCTTAAGTTTCTGGTTTGGCTTGGATCTTCGTGGAAGCACAGTCCAGCCAGACAGCTCTTCACGTCTCTGCACTAAGAAGGCACAGGCCTGCCCACTCGCGTCCACCTGCTCTTTCCCGTGAGTTCTTTCTTCATGAGGAGATTCTGCGAAGACTGAGGTTTGTAGAGAGGCATCCTGGATAGAAAGTGAGAGGAGGGCTGGTGCTGCGGCATAGGGGTAAAGCTGCCGCCTGCAGCGCCAGCATTCCATATGGGCGCCGGTTCAAGTCCCGGCTGCTCCACCTCCAACCCAGCTCTCTATTGTAGTCTGGGAAAGCAGTAGAAGATGGGCCAAGCCCTTGGGTCCCTGAACCCACATGGGAGACCCAAAGGAAGCTCCTGGTTCCTGGCTTTGGATCAGCTCAGCTCAGGCCATTACGGCAGCCATTTGGGGAATGAACCATCGAATGAAAGATTTCTCTCCCACTCCCTGCCTCTTCTGTGTAACTCTGACTTTCAAATAAATAAATAAATCTTAAAAAAAATTGAAAGGAGATTCCCAAAAATGCCACCATAACTAGTCTGGGCTTAGTATATACTTTTTTTTTTTTTTTCAGATTTGTTTATTTATTTGAAAGTCAGTTACAGAGAGGCAGAGAGAAAGAGAGGTCATCTACCTGCTGGTTCACTCCTCAAATGGCCACAACAGTCAAGCTGACCGGTCCAGAGCCAGGAGCTTCCTCCGAGTCTCCCACGCGAGGCAGGGGCCCAAGCACTTGGCCCATCTTCTACTGCTTTCCCAGGCCATAGCAGAGAGCTGGATCAGAAGTAGAGCAGCCAGGACTTGAACCGGCGTCCATATGGGATGCTGGCACTGCAGGCGGCGGCTTTACCGGCTACACCACAGTGCCGGCCTCAGTACATACTTCTGAAAATGAAACTTTCTGTTTTAAACTCTGTATGAAGACTTCTTGCTATTTGAAGTGCTGTTTCCATTTTTCATATATCTGCATCTTGACAGTTTCTCCTGGACAGGTGAGGTTAGGATTTACTACTCTATGAGGGTTCCCACACTATTTTTTCAGGTGTTTCATTACCCGGATAAGTGTGTTACATAATTGAATATTGGCAGTGAGAAAAAGCTGCTTCATTACTCTGTGAATGTTAAGCTTTTTCTAAATGTTTCCTGTAGTGCTTCTCAGCACAGATGAAAGATTGGCAGTGCATATTGATCAAAATGCTGACATACTTGATTGGCATGATTTTTCCATGAATGTGTGTGCTTGAGCTTTTAATGTGTAGAGCTCGTCACATTTTCTGCTGGGAAGACTGCTCTTCGTTTGTGTGATGGAATTAAAGTAAAAAGAGGTGGGCTGGTCTGCCTCGCTGTGGATGGCTTCTCAACTTTGGGAACTGTGCAGGTGAGCTCCTGTCACTGGAGGCTGGAGCGGGGTTGGCCTAACCAGCCTGGGCCAGGCCGCGCCACGCGGTGCTGATGCTGTGGGGCCCAGAGGCTTTGGGTTCCATGTGCACAGCAGACAAAGCACTCGGGCAGAGGAGGATGACTCAACATCCTGGGGTCACACATCTGACATGGAAAAGAGCCGAGAGTCTCTTTAAATCCAAGAAGTTGTTTTGTTTTCTCTGTAGAGAGTGTAGTTCATAAATATTTTCTTTGAAAACCCACCAGAATGCCTTACGTGGATTTAGCTCATGCAATCTCCTGAATATTTGTAAATCGGGAAATAGATACCAGCCTCATTTTGTAGTTGAAGAAATTCAAAGACATTAGCACAAGCCCAAGGTCACATGGCTCCAGTTGGTGGCACAGCTGGAATTCGGACATGAGTCAGTCTGACCCCGAGTGCAGGCTTGGTCCGTGCACAGAGCCCCGTGGTCTGCTGCCAGCCATGAATCTGTGAAGGGCTGCATGAAAGCCCGCGTTCTGTCTAGAGCCGCTGGCCTTCGGAGCTCACGTCTACACGTGTACCCCCTGGGTGGAAAGAAGCATCAGCACATCCCTGAGGTGGTGTTAGGACAGGGTGGCACGTCCGTGGCATCAGCTGGCACTGCCCAGGCCGGCCCTGGCCTGGTAGGCGAGTTCTCTGGACAGGGAACTCTCACGCTGGGAGCTGCCCAGTCCACAGGCTCTCGGGCCTCCCACCTGGGTGAGCACGGTGTGCTTACAGGAACGGGAGCTGAGGAACTCTGCCCCGGCTTTTCTTGGCGGAGTTCAGCAGTCTGTCTTGGCCAAAGGCGTGCTACCCGCCTCAACGGCATCAGCCCCTCAGCCCGCCCGCCTGTTCCTCTGCCCACTCTCCTGCCCCCCCCATGCTTCCGCCCTCCCGCGTCCAGTGTCAGCTCTTCCGGCAGTGTGTTCTACCATATCCGCACTGGGCCGAGCACGGGTTCTGGCTTTCTGTTCTCACTGGATTGATGCAAATTCTCTCCTTTTCCACTCTGCCTTGACTCTTATTTATCTGAGAGGTAGTTACAGAGAGGGAGAGACAGAGAAAGGTCTTCCAACCGCTGGTTCACTCCCCAAATGGCCGCAATGACCAGAGCTAGACTGACCCGGAGCCAGGAGCTTCTTCGGGTCTCCCACATGGGTGCAGGGATCCAAGCACTTGGGCCATCTTCTGCTTTCTCAGGCCACAGCAGAGAGCTGGGTTGGAAGTGAAGCAGCCGGGACACGAACCGGTGCCACATGGGATGCCGGCACTGCAGGCAGAGGCTTAGCCCACTGTGCTCTACCTGGACTCTTGTGATAACCACTTAACCAGCCCTCCAGTTTCAACCCAGTTTGCACATCACTGCTGGGATTGATGGTCCATAGTGTGTCCCTTTAGATTTCTTATATCCTGCTTCTGTGCTTCCGATACACGATGGTGCCAGTCTCATCCGGGAAGGTGCAGCCTCGTCGCCTACGGCTGTGGACACACGTTGAAGCTGCTTCCCCTCCTGGACCCTCACCAAGGGGCATTTCCCCATCAGTGGATGTGACTCCCATCTCTCCCCCGGGTTTCAGGTAGGAATCCTGGCATACTCCACTGCAAGGGACACAGGGGGTTGCTGCAGACTGCCATCTGCTGCCCTGCCTGAAGCCACTCGTAACTTAAGTGGAGGGAAGAGAAATGGGCACATAAGATTCCAAGCACAAGACTGCACACTGGACATAAGGCACCAGATGAGTGGTACTCCCTAAGTCCAGTTTTTCACAAGACACCCTATTAAGATGTCTTTTTAAAAGGCAACTAAGGCCGGTGCCGTGGCTCAACAGGCTAATCCTCCGCCTACGGCGCCAGCACACCAGGTTCTAGTCCCGATCGGGGCGCCGGATTCTGTCCCAGCTGCCCCTCTTCCAGGCCAGCTCTCTGCTGTGGTCAGGGAGTGCAGTGGAGGGTGGCCCAAGTGCTTGGGCCCTGCACCCCATGGGAGACCAGGAGAAGCACCTGGCTCCTGCCTTCGGATCGGCGCGGTGCGCAGGCTGCAGCGTGGCAGCCATTGGAGGGTGAACCAATGGCAAAGGAAGACCTTTGTCTCTGTCCACTCTGTTTTAAAAAAAAAAAAAAAGCAACTAAGCAATTGAGTCGGCTTTCCCATTGCTCTGCCCTGCCCTCAAACCAAGAGATTCAGATCACCACTGGGCCCTGTGGGGCGGTGAGGGAAGATGGTCAGGACAGATGGTAACATCTGGGAATCGCTCATTGGTGGAAAGACCCTGAGAATGAAAGTACACAAGCACCTCACTCCAGGGAAGCGTGGGCAGGCACTGGGCACAGCACACAGGACACCACTTGAGAACCTCACAGCCCTTGGCAGAGTGGGGACAGCTCAAATACCGAAGTGCCCATGGCTGGCATGAGACCCGGATTACTTTCCAGGGTCCTGGCTTCTACCTGGCACTGCATTCATTGGCTGTTTTCAACATCTGGGGAGTAAATTAGGTCATGGGTGGGTGATCTTTCCTATTTTAAAAACTGGTGGGATTCAGGGTCTGTCGCTGTGGCTGGGCAGTGTGTAACGCTGTGGCCTGTGCTACTGGCATCCCATATGGGTGCTGGTTTGGGTCCCAGCTGCTCCACTTCCGATCCAGCTCTCTGCTGTGGCCTGGGAAGGCTGTGGAAAATGGCTCAGGTCCTTGGGCCCCTGCACCTGTGCAGGAGACCCAGAGGTGGCTCCTGGCTTCAGATCGGTACAGCCCCAGTGACTGCAGCCAACTGAGGAGTGAACCAGCAGATGGAAGACCTCTCTGCCTCTTGACTTTAATCTTTTAAAAAAAAATTTGTGCATTTCAAAAAAATTGTCATTTGTATCTGTACTGGATTAGTGTGGAATGGCTTTCTGGGTTATAGCCAAACTATTGCCTAGCTCTGCCCCCTCATATAATTACCAAGTCAGTTCTTCCCAGAGCTATTTTAAGTGCATAATTCAGCTAACAATTATGTAATCCTGTTATGAAATAGCACCAAAAAATTTCTATAAAAAGCTTCAAAAGGATAGATTAACAAATTGTTACTGAGGCAGCTATAAAAAATGTTAAAAGTTTATAGGGGTCCCTTGTTATGAAGGACAAGCAGGGAACAGGCCGGATGGGACATGAGTGACACTGAAGAGGGGTGTAAATCTCACATGGGCAGGCATTCAACTGCCGCCTGGAACCTGTCCTGCCCGGCTGAACTTCCAACCAGCACTCCATCCTGAGGCAGTGGGCAGCACAAGTGCTTGGGCCCCTGCCACCTAAGAGGGAGACCCACCCAGAGGAGGGAGACCCACCCAGAGTTCCAGGATCCTTGTTGCACAGGCACCTTGGCCTTCCAAGCCCATTGTGGCTTTTCAACAAGAAATCAACTACTTAGCTGAGATTCTCACCCTGTAAATGCTATGTGAAACTCCAGTGTCTCCATATCTGGTCTGAGCACTGCCAGGGAAGTAAAGAGCAACCCAAGAGCACCCTCAAACCAAGTAAGGACAGGCAACTCACTCGTTTATGTTTTTATTTCATAATCATAACTTTTAACTCTGCGATTCCGCTAGACTTGGAGGGGAAGTAAGGAAAACACGGAACCAAAGACCTGCAGGGAGAGCACAACTCAGGGGTCACGAGCAGATGGGGCGGAGGGCGCTCTCCTGAGCTAGAGGAATGGTCAGGTGGGAGATAAAACTCGTCCGATGCATTAGAGTTGTCCACAGTTGGCAATGGTGATCTTCTTGCTGGTCTTGCCGTTCTCGGACCCAAAGTGCTCCATGGCTTCCACAATGCTCATGCCCTCTTTCACTCTGCCAAAGACCACATGCTTGCCATCCAACCTGCAGGCACAAGAAAATCCCTAGTACCGTGACCAGAGCCGAGTACGTAGATATGCACTGTGTACCAAGATGAGCGCAAGGAGCTACAACACCAATCTAACAGCCAAGAGAATGTCAGGAAGAATCGCCAAGCCTTTTGTTAAACTTTGGTCAGTATCCGGAAAAAATGGCACCAGAGTTTACTGTACGAGCCAACCTCCAAGTGTAACTGGCCTCCTTTTTAAAAAAACCACACTCAGTTCCGTGCGTTCTGCATCACAGTGGCTACCACGCAGCTGCTCATGCCCGTGCCCTTACCAACCAGGAAGGGTGAGGGTATGAACTGCTAGTTCCCGGAGCAACGCGCTTCACACGTGTCCTTCCCTTACCATTCAGTCTTGGCGGTGCAGATGAAGAACTGGGAGCCGTTTGTGTTGGGCCCAGCGTTCGCCATGGACAAGATGCCAGGACCTGTGTGCTTCAGCAGGAAGTTCTCGTCCTCGAACTTCTCTCCATAGATGGACTTGCCGCCGGTGCCATTGTGGCGTGTGAAGTCACCACCCTGGGGACGGGATGGCAGCGTTAACAGCAGCTGCAAACATTACAGGGCTCCAGCCCTAAATGCTACTTCCAACTGAAGAAACGCATATGCACGACAGGAACTGGGGACCAGCTCGGAAACAAAGCATCCTGGAACATTCTGGACAATCCTAAATTAAGGAAGCAGCATCAATAAAAACCAGCGAGTGTCTCACCTGGCACATAAACCCTGGAATAATCCTGTGGAAGCAGGATCCCTTATACCCGAATCCTTTCTCTCCGGTGCTCAGAGCACGGAAGTTTTCTGTTTAATAAAAAACATATACATGCATAAATATGAAAAATAGACATGCGAATCGTAATAATTTGTTACGTTTGGAAAAGGGAACCAACCTGCTGTCTTTGGAACTTTGTCTGCAAATAGCTGTAAGAGAAAAAACCGACAGTTACCACCAGCGCTCACACATCGTGTTGCTTCTGAATCGAAGCCTCACTGGAAGAGGTGGCTCCTGCAGTAACCACACGGAGCCACACAGAGCCGCTCCTCGCAGGCAGCCTGAGGGTGCTGCGGGCCGGGCCGGGAAACATGAGACCCAAACACGCCAAAAATCCAGGGGCAGTTAGGGCTCAAAATAGTGAGAGACTTGTAAAAAGTGACTCAACGTTTAAGAGGTCACACCTACTTCTGAACAGATACACGGCTTCTCCAGTGTTCACTACCTCCCCCAACTTCAGGACAAAATCCCAGGGGGTGGCTGGAGCGGCCTCAGGACCAGGGTCAAGCAGCTGTGTGTTCACTGGCAATGAAACCCACCTCCTCCAGCCCGTGAGCACAGCTTTGCGGTTCCAGGAGCAGTCGCTTCTTGGTTCCAGGCCCCTTCCCCAACAGCAGGGGGGAAACATAAAGACTGGCTTCTAGTACAGCAGCTCTGAGCCTTCCCGGTGTGTAAACACAGACTGAAGCCAGCTACCAAAGGGAACGCCGCCAGGCCCTTCCGCGAAGGGAGCCTGCTCAACACTTAAACTGTCCCGGGGAGAACTGACCCCTAGCATGGCTGTGCGGGGCTGGAATTAGAAACCTGGAGTAGATACAGGGCCTCGTCGCCAACACGAGCCAGAGCTCCGCAAGCCCTTTCTGTGATTCTGGCCCTCTCGCTCCCTTCTCGGGGGCCTGGGGAGCTCCTGCCTCGTTCCCATCAAGCTCTCCGGGCCAACCCGCGGCCCCGCACGGAGCTGGCCAAGTCTCCGGGAGGGCCTCGCCATCAGCAGCTGCCTACAGGTAGAAGTAGGGGGAGACGGGTGAGATGGACGGTTTCCCCGACACCTGGGCAGAGCCGGCGGCAAGACAATGCCCCAGGCCCCAGAGTGCCGAAGGGGGACGCCGCATTCTGGTGGCTGAGTAGTGAAGGCACTAGCGTCTGGCTCCACCTCGCTCGGGCGCCCACCGTGTCGAGCGGAAGACGCCCCGCGCTAGCTGCTAAGTCACCCTGAACACCCGCAGAGCCAACTGGGCGACCACGGGCAGTCCGCCCCGGGGAGGCGCGCCCGCCGCGCGGCCAGTCGCTGCACGCCCGCTGCACGGGGGCGCCCGGGAGGGGCTCGCGCGCGCCGCCCCCGCCGCCACTGCAGCGGAAGGCGGGCCCCGGGCGCAGCAGGGCCGGGCCGCCCCATTTCCGCCGGGTCCGCCCGCCAGGGCCCGTCACCTCCCGCTCCCCAGGCCGGGCGGCTCCCCGGGCCTGTGCGGCGCGAAGCCCAGCGGGGCGGAGCCCAACGGCCGGCGGGGCGCGGGCGGGAGCGCGGCGAGCACGTGCGCCGGGCAGGGCGCGGCCACGTGGAGCGCGGCGGGCGGGGGGCGCGGCCCCCTCCCCCACCGGCGCGCGGCCGCCCCGCCCGCCTTTGTCCGCCGCCTCGCCGGCCTCCTCCCGCGCCTCGCCGGCCTCCCAAAATGGCCCCTCGTCAGGAAATGGCGCCGCCGCCGCCCGCCCTCGCTCCTCAGAGGGTCGGGCCCGCCGGCGCCGCCGCCCACCCCGCCCGCCACCCGCCCCGACCCCAGCCCCGCGCGCCGCCGCCGCCCGACCTCGAAGGAGACGCGGCCCAAGGGCTCGCCGTCGACGGCGATGTCGAAGAACACGGTGGGGTTGACCATGGCTGACGGAGAGCAGCTGCGGGCGACAACGGCGTCTGCAAAGCGGCACGAGCCCCGGCGCCCGGCCCTTTTATAGCGGGCATGGGTCCCGCCCACCGCCCGGTCGCGCGCCTTGGTCTGACCAGTAGCAACTGCGGCCCAGCCTGAGTGACGGCTCAGCCGGCCTATGGGCGGGAACATATGCTGGAGGCCGGGCGAGCGGCGCGCGTGCGCCTTGACGCACGGAGGCAGGTTCCCGCCCGCGGGCTCCGGCGCGGTGGCCGCAGCGTGGGGCGGCGGCGCGGGGCGGCGGTGCAGGGAGTGTCGGCTGCGCGCCGCGGCGTCCGGGCTGGGTAGGCGAGCGGGAGGCCGGGGCGCGTGGACCTCGAGTCCCTCGCCACCAGGAGGGCTACCTCCCCATTGCACAGAGCGGGCAACTGAGGCGTCCGCGGCCTCAAGGTCGCGCCGCCAGTCAAGGTCGAGCCGGGTCCCGCGTCCGGCCGGTCACCCGCCGCGCCCCGCCCGCATCGGCCATGTCAGAGAGGCGAGGGGGCCTTGGAGCGTCCCCATGTTCTCAGTCGCGGGTGGGTCACAGGCAGGACCCTCCTGTTACGAAATGCTTTGAAAATGCCCTCCTTTCCGAAAATAGCTCGCGCCGTGTGCTGGGATGCGTGGGCGGCAGCCGTTCGGACGGGACGCGGGCCAGGCCCTTACCTGAGCGGGCTCGCCCCGTCCTGGCCCTCTGCTTTCCGTCACGGCCTCCTCCTCCACCCTGCCAGGCGAGCCGGCTCGCTGCAGCGTGAATGCCTCAGGCGGAGGCTGAGCGGGCTCCCATCGGAACGCGCTCGCAGGCCTTTGTTCAAAGAACCTGGAGTATGCTGGCCGTGGGGCGTGGAGGGACACCGCGGAGGCCGGGGCCGGCCCTGCCCTGGGCGTTAGCCCTGATGTCGCTCGCGAGCCCCGGATGCGCTACAGTGGAGAGTATGGCTGTCGCTCCCAGCCACCCAGGCCCCCGCTTCACGGAGGCTCTGCGCCTGGCCTGGGTGTCCGCGAAGCCAGAGCTGGAACTGCTTCGCCTGGTGTCCGTGACCTGGGCAAAGACGCACGCGCTCATCTGCGGATGGAAAACCAGCCGAGGCTTCCAGGCGCAGGGGCTTGAGCACGCAGGACCCCCTCCTCAGAAACGAAGGCGGCCTCAAGGAGTGACCTGGCCCCCTCCGCCACATATTCGCAGTTCTGCCTCCACTGTCCACACGGTCGCCACAGGGCCCTAGGTCTCATCCACATAGGCCCAGGATGTGTGCGCTCAAGACGCGGCCCTGATCCGGGGAGGGGTAGCCGGTGCAGTTGGGGACCCCCAGCTAGCACTGCCTCCTGGACTGGAGCCTCGGGAGTGGGGGGCTGCCCCGGCCTTATTTGGAGGCGTCCGATCCGCCGGGCCCAGCCCTGGCTGGCTGAGCTGGGCTCCTCCCAGCCTCACACTCTCTTAACTGTTGATTGCGCAGCATCTTATAAACCAATGCCTGTCCCAAAGTGGCTCACGGCGCGAAGGAGCGTGACGGGGGAGCAACGGGGGCGCAGTGACTGGAAGGCCGTCCTCCGTGTGCCTCTCAGCGCCTCTGCCTCCCGCTTCTCAAGGCTGAAGGGAAGCCGGCGCTGCCCAAGTCAGGGCCCCACAAGCCGTGCGCTTCGGCAGGCCCCGGGCGGCCCCGCATCACCGCCTCCTGCCTCAAAGCTGCTTTGCCTCGATGCCTGTGGCTTTTTTCTCGTGTGTTCGTCTCCCTGACACTTCCCCCTTTTCACAGTTCCACAAACCTCTAGTGTCCGAGTTACACATTTTTTCTTATTTTTCAAAATTGTATTAATTTGAAAGGCGCAGTAATAGAGGGCGAGAGAGGAAGAGAGCTCTTCCTTCCACTGGTTCACTCCGCGAACGGCCACAATGGCTGGGGCCTGCGTGTCCATCCGTGTCTCCCACGTGGGTGGCAGGGACCCACGCCGCCTTCCGGCCGCCTGCTGACTTCCCGGGAGTTTTAGCTGGGAGCTGGATCGGAAGTGCAGCAGCGGAGACTCAAACCGGTGCTCCAGTGTGGGCCGCCGGCGACTGCAAGCAGCAGCTTAGCTCGCCCCCAGTTACTCCCTTCTTCCTGTTGATTCCTACACCCTCCACAGGTGGCCTCCAGCATTTCCCCAGCCCCGGATTCCAGAGCTCTGCGGGGATTCTCCTGGCCCACCGGGTCTCTTCAAAGACAACACTACCCCTTCTCCCTGCCCCCCAGGCCGCCTCTCCCATCCCTCGAAAGCCGCCCCTCCCCCGGCCACGGCTGCCCCACTACTTAGCTCGGTTGCCTGCCTGCTACGTCCAGAGTGAATCCTTTTAACACTGTCCGATTCCGACCCGCTCCTGCCGACGTTAAAGGCCCCTGCGAAGCATAGAAGCTGCCCAGCCCTCCAGGTGCCATCGCTGCCCACCAGCTTCCCTGGACCCACCAGGCACAGCCCACCACTGTGGGCCCCTCTCAGAAGCCTCTGGTTGAATCCGCCTGCCCCGTGTGCGATCTCTGTGTGTCCGATCCGTGTACCTTATACCCTGCTGGCAGGCATCAGAACTCGGGAATTCGTCAAGCGCATGAATGAGTGAGCGTGTGAATGAGGTGTCTTGGAGGAGGGCGCTCTCACGGACCTGGGCCCTGAAGCCTGTGTGAGTGAATTCAGACACACTGTCCACACCGGCACCACCCGGACCCTGGCTCTGGCTTGTCCGGCCTTTCCTACCTCCTATTTTTCTTATTAGTATTGCTATTATTATTATTATTATTATTATTCACGGCCTTAAGAAATTTCTAGGGATTTGTGTTGATTGGCATCTGACCTAGCACCTGGGCCGTCACTACTGCTTTCCCAGGCCATTAGCTAAGAGCTGGATCGGAAGTGGAAGAGCTGGGACTTGAACCTGGGCGGATGTGGGACTAACCTGCTGTGCCTCACGCCTTTCGTGCATTTTAACGTTTAAGAGAACTGTAAACCCAACAACACACTGAAAAGTGTAGCAGCGGTATCTCATACTCAGGGAGGTTTTCTTTGTTAATGAGGACAATTAAGTACTTCAAAAGGACCCCAAATATGTTGCATTGACAAATGCAGTTTAAAGTGTTTGGAAACGCATTAAAAGAGAGCAAATACACTAGACTTATAAAGAGTCTGATATGATTTATAAGCTACACTTAAAGGCCAGGAGCGGAGTCGGTTTTAAACTTGTAGCTTTAATTAAATGTCGCTTGCCAACAGCTTATAAAATATCTCCTGGATAGTCTTTCTCCACAAAATGCCCCAGGCACAAAACCACACACGACGCCCAGGGCCTTGCGCTTCTCTCTCCCTGACTGCCGGCATCCTGCGGGTTCAGTCCTGGACGACCGGAGACCAAAGAAGAGGAGGAAGAGCCCAAAGCCAGCGCCAAGCAGCCACTGCTGTCCCGCGTGCAGCCCGGCCCAGGAGCCCCGCCCGGCAGCGGAATCCAGGAGGATGAGCAGTTTGACCAGGCCAGGCGCTAGGCTGCCCACATCCCCCAGGGCCCTGTTGGACGTGGGGAATGCGGGGGGAGCCTGGGTCAGGTCAGCCAGGTGCTGCCTGGGAAGAAGAGGGAGTTGAGGCTGGGCTGGGCTGGGCTGGGCTGGGAGTGGCGCTGCTCTGGGCTCCCACTCTGCACAGTGCAGCGTCCAGGGCTCCCACACTCCGCCTCCCACTCGTGCTCAGAGGTGGGGCATCTCCCGGTAACCACACGGCAGAAACTGGTGACCCCGGAGTTCTAGACAGGGCTGCTGATCAGTGCTTCGTTCTCACAGTCCTTCCTGGTGGCGTCTTGGCAGGCCCAGTGCAGACACTACCAAGGTCCCACAGCAGCCGAGAGGTGGAGCTGCTGCTGACCCTGGCTCCACCCGGCTCTGGGCCCTGAGCCCATCAGCACTGGGCCAAGTCCTCAATATTTTACAACTTGAGTTAAAATAAGCACAAGATAAAACTGACCACTTTAGGCGGAAGAGCTACATTTTCTAATGTAGGCCTATTTATTTGCAACCGTTTGAAATGCAGAACAACAGAAAGAGAGAGGAGAGAGGGAGAGAATCTTCCCTCAGCTGGTTCACTCTCCAAATGCCCACTGCAGCCAGCGCTGGGCCAGGCTGAAGCCAGGGTCCAGGAGCTCCATCCAGGTCTCTCCTGCGGGTGAACCCAAGCACTCGGACCCTCAGAGTGAGCGTTAGCAGGAACTAGGTCGGAAGCGGATGGAGTGGCTGGGACTCAGGCACAGCCTGGGCACAGCTGGATGCCTCTCCACTCAGCCACTCTGCACACCTGGGCTGCCGCCACTTTCCGCACTCCTGGGAAGACTGCTGCCGCGGGCACGCGGGGTTCTCCAGTCTTCTGACAGAGCGCAGAGAGGGACGGCTGGGTGACGCCGTCCATGCTCATGCTCGGAGGAGCTGCCAGGGCTCGCCCCAGCGGCCGCTCCGCTTGCAACCCCACGAGCATGGAGGGTGCAAGCGCCCCAGCTCTCCCTGCCCTCCCCGACACCTGCTGTTCTGGGTTCTTTTCTTTAAGGTTATTTCACTGGTTTGTGTGACAGAGAGAGAGAAAGATCTTTCTCCTGCTGGTCCACTCCCCACGTGGCCACAATGACCAGAGCTGGGCCAGGATGAAGCCATGAGCCTGGAATTCCATCCACGTCTCCCGTGTGGATGGCAGGGTCGCGAGTACTTGGATCGTCTCTGCTGCCTCCCTTCCAAGGCACATTAACAGGGAGCTGGATAGAAAGTGGAGCAGGCTGGGGCCAGCACAGTGGCATAGCAGGTAAAGCCGCCACCTGCAGCGCCGGCATCCTCTATGGGCACCTGTTCAGGTCCCCACTGCTCCACTTCTGATCCAGATTTCTGCTAAGGTTGTCTCAGCTCTGGCAGTTGTGGCCATCTGGGGAGTAAACCAGTGGATGGAAGACCTCTCTCCCCTCTCTCTCTCTCTCTCTTTCTCTGTAACTCTGCCTTCAAATAAGTAAGTAAATAAACAAAAGAAAGAAAGAAAGAGAGAGAGAGAGAGAGAGAGAGAAAGAAAGAAAGAAAGAAAGGAAGGAAGGAAGGAAAGAAGAAGTCGAATCGGCACTCATATGGGATGCTCCACAGTGCAGTCCCTCTCTGTCCCTTTAAAAAATAGAGTTGTTGGGGCCGGTGTTGTGGCCTAGCAGATAAAGCCGGTGCAGTGCTGACATCCCATATGGGCTCCACTGCTCCACTTCCGGTCCAGCTCCCTGCCAACGCGCCTGGGAAAGCAGCAGAAGATGGCCCAGGTCCTCGGGCCCCTGCTGCATCCATGTGGGAGACCTGGAAGAAGCTGCTGGCTCCTGGCTTCAGATTGGCTCAGCTCTGGCCATTGTGGCCATTTAGGGAGTGAACCAATGGATGGAAGGCCTTTCTCTCTGTTACTCCTTCTCTCCCTCTCCGTGCCTGTAACTCTACCTCTCAAATACATAGATAAATAATTTTTTTTCAAAAAGTGCTGCGGTGCAGCAGGTAACGCTGCCACTTGCAACACCAGCATCCCATATGGGCACCGGTTCAAGTCCCGGCTGCTCCCCTTCCTACCCAGCTCCCTGCTAATGGCCTGGGAAAGCAGTGGAGGATGGCCCAAGTGCTTGGGCCCCTGCACCCGCGTGGGAGACCGGGAGGAAGCTCCTGGCTTCAGCCTGGCCCAGCCCAGATCGTTGCCACCATCTGGGAAATGAACCGGCGGGCGGAAGAACGGCCTCTCCCTGGTTCTCCCTCTCTCTATCTCTAACTTTCGACTACATGCACACTTTTTTTCCAAGTGCAGTAACTGATCACAGAAGAGCGTAGCCAGCAGTTCACTGTAGGACCAGGTGGAGATCAAAGATGGACGTCTGATCCAGTCCTGAAGGAAGGGGGCGGAGCTCCGAGGCCTCTGCAGCTCCTGCGGGAGAGGGCGGGCTGTGGGAGGATGTGGAGTCGGGGACGCAGCCGCAGCCTCCGGGGCATGCACAGGACGGCAGTGGCTCCTCTGCTCGGATGGGGAGGCCGACACCAAGCTCAGAGGAGGAAAATGAGCCAGAGGCGGCCGGCCTGAGCTCCAGCCACCTGGGCCCCAGGCTGCCTGGCTCGCTGCCCGCCCTCCAGCTGTGGGCGACCTCATGCACGCCCGCTGCCCCCATCGCTGGAGGCTCCCAGTCTCTGGTCGCTGCAGACCAACCCGCAGAGGCTCAGGAGGCCCCGCAGCCCCCGCCCCCCACGCCCTCCTCGGGGGCCGCTTTCCCCCTGCCCTCTCTCTGCACCGCCCAGTGGCCCCTGCCTGGGACCTCGCTGGCCCTGGGCTGCTGGAGGCAGCCGGGACTCGGCAGGTGCAGGGCCCAGAGCAGCCAGCCCCCACAGCCCCTACCATCCTGCCTCAGGGGCCAGGGCTCAGCAGGGAGCGCCCCCCCCCAGCTGCGTGGGGGCGGCAGGAGGGCAGCCCCTCCCCTCAGGACAGCCCTGGCCTGCAGGAGCCCCCTGCCCTCCTCCCTGTCAGCGCTCGCTGTGTGAGGCTACAGGGTCTGCTGCTGCTCCGAGAGCCCAGGCCTGGGGGCCCAGGTGGCCGCAGCAAGCACGAGGCCACCCCTATCCAAACACCCTCCAGGCACTGTCCCCGCACTCAAAGGACACCACAGCCCTGGTGGCACAAGCCACCCCCCCAGCCCGCTGCACCTGAGGTCTGCGTGGTGAGTGGCCTCACAGGACAGACCAGGGTCTCAGGAGCCACGTCTCATTTTCTTGCTGGTTCACAATGTCGCTTATCATAGAGAAAATAGACAATTTCATCTCCCCGTGTGGCTGATGGAAACTGGCATTTTCAGTGCATAACTGGGAACTGTAACACCCAGCTCCTGGCTTGCAAGCCTGCCGCAGGTTCGAATCCTGAAGCAGACGGGTTCGGAATCGTTCCATGCTTTCTTGTTCGGCAATGGGCAGGCCACCGTGTGAGAGGCGGCTGGGTGCCAGTCCCAGCTCTGCTCCTGAGTCCCACTTCCCATTAACGCACACCTCTGGAGGAGGTGGGTGACGGCTCCTGTAACTGGGTCCCCACCACTCACTTGGGAAACCCGGATGGAGATGCCGGCTCCTGACGTTGGCCCTGCCCAGCCCTGGGTGTTGCTGGCCTTGGGATGGAAGATTCTCCTCTGTCTCCCTCCCCATCCTTTTAAATAAAAGAGCATACATGATTTAAAAAAGAGACGTAAGAGCCATGTCAGTCGGATAGAACCAGAAAGCCCGGCGTGCCACCTCTGCCAGCCTGGGCCGCCTCCAGTGTCGGCTCAGAGCTCAGCCCCAGCAGCTGCTCCCACGAATTCCAGCACGCAGTGCAAACTGAAACGTGGCCTGTACACTTGTTGGGAAGAATTTCACACTGGAGACAGTAGATGTTAACGCCAGCACTGCCCTCTGGCGAGGCCCCACGTGACCAGCCCAGCGCGCCCTGAATATGCAGCTGAAGGCCAGAGGGAATCGGCCACCCAGGCCTGCCTCTCCTCTGGGGCCCTGTCGCCAAGTCCCAGCCCACCCCCCCCCAGCAGCCCTGGACACGGGCCCCCTCATCTGGATTCTGTTGTCTGCATGGGCTTGGCTGGAGGGAAGGCGGGTGGCTTGGGGCTCTCTCTCCAAATCTAGGCTTCCTAAGAGAAGCACAAACAGGTGGTGAGTTTCACACCAGCCACCCTGTCACAACCAGCCCCGGAATCCATGTGTTTATTTAACAACAACAAAATTTCAGGGGTCAGTGCCGTGGCACAGCAGGTTAAGCCACCGCCCATACCAAGCGCCAGTTCTGGTCCCAGCTATTGCATCTGCTAATCCACCTGGGAAAGCAGCGGAAGAGGGCCCAGGCACTGCAGCCCCTGCCACCTACTTGGAAAATCGGCATGGAGTCCTGGCTTCAGGCTAACCCAGCCCTGGCGCTGTGGCCATTTGAGGAGTGAATCAGCAGATGGAAGATCTCTCTCTCTCTCCTTCTCTCTCTGTCACTCTGCCCTTCAGATAAATAAAACACGCACAACCTTTTAAAAAATGCTTTGTTGATTTATGTCTCATTTATTTGAAAGGTAGAGAGACAGCGACTGACTGAGAGAGAGCCTCCATGTTCCGGTTCCCACCCCAAGTGCCCTCGACAACCAGGACGGGGCCAGGCCAGAGCCAGGAGCTTGGAACTCAATGTTTTCTCTCTTGTGGGTGGTAGGGATCCGCTTGAGCCATTACCTGCTGCCTCCCAGGAAGGTGGAATCAGAGTGGAGCCCAGACTCTAACCCAGGCCCTCTGGTATGTATGCAGGCATCCCGAGTGGTATCTTAACTGCTGTGCCAAGCACCCAACCCCAGAGTGTCTTATAGTTTATATATGTGTGTGTGTGTATACATACATACTGGGCTGGGGCTGTGGTGTAGTGAGTAAAGCTGCTGCCTGCAGTACCAGCATCCCATATGGGCGCCAGTTCGTATCCCAGCTGCTCCACTTCCTGTCCAGCTCTCTGCTATGGCCTGGGAAAGCAGTAGAAGATGGGCCAAGTGCTTGGGCCCCTGCACCGCGTGGGAGAGCCAGGGGAAGCTCCTGGCTCCTGGCTTCCGATTAGCTCAGCTCTGGCCGTTGCAGCCATCTAGGGAGTGAACCAGCAGATGGAAAACTTCTCTCTCTTTGCCTCTGCCTCTCTATAACTCTGCCTTTCAAATAAATAAAATAAAAAAGTAATTAATTAAAAAATGCTTATGTATTTGAAAGGCAGAGTGACAAAGAGAGAAGAAGAGATAGAGATCTTCCATCCACTGGTTCACTCCCCAGATGGCCACAACAGCCAGGGCTGGGCCAGGCTGAAGCCGGGAGCCTGGAGCTCCCTCTGTGTCTCCCACGTGGGTGGCAGGGACCCAAGTGCTTGGGCCACTGCTTTCCCAGAAGCATTAGCAGGGAGCTGCATCAGAAGCAGAGCAGCTGGGATTTGGACCAGTGCTCTGATGCCGGTGTGGCAAGCATTGGCTTAACTGTCTATGCCAAAATGCCAACCCCCATGCATCCCTTATTAAAGATGTAGGCTCTATAGCAGCCATACA
This sequence comes from Sylvilagus bachmani, assembly GCA_015711505.1. NCBI lineage: Eukaryota > Metazoa > Chordata > Mammalia > Lagomorpha > Leporidae > Sylvilagus > Sylvilagus bachmani. Next base: position 55,560,701 of record CM027392.1, on the reverse strand, counting down.
TTTCGTTGCAATCAACAGAATCTCATTCAAAAGGACTTATCAGAAGGCCCCTCCCTCTCTATTTTTCTCTCTTTTTAAATATTTATTTATTGATTTCAAAGGCAGAGTTATAGAGAGGCAGAAGGAGAGAGAGAGAGAGACAGATCTTTCATCTGCTGGTTCACTCCCCAGGTGGCCACAACGCCAAGAGCTTCACCAATCTGAAGCCAGGAACCAAGAAATTCTTTCTGGTCTCCCACAGGGGTGTGGGAGCCCCAGCACTCGGACCATCTTCCACTGCTTTCCCAGGCACATTAGCAGGCAGCTGGCCAGGAAGGGGGGGCACAGGCCCCATCACTGCCCGACAGGCCTGCACCCCACACACCCAGCCCGGTAGTGGGAAGGCCGAGTCCCTGTGCCCACCCTGGGGAGAGCCCATGTGAGCAGGGTCTGAGACACATGGCAGCAAGGGTCTCCCTAGAGACGCCAAGTCTTTAATGAATTGGACTTTACTTTGTAGAGCAGCTTTGGGTTCACACCTTGCATCCCACAGCCCCCTCGAGTCTCCTTACTTGGATTTCTGTGCTTCTGCCTTTCCCAGAGCGTCTTAGGGTTGGGATCACGCGATGTGTGGCTCTTCCAGGTTGGCTTCTTTCTTTCAAAAACTTATGCTTGGCCGGCGCCGCGACTCACTTGGCTAATCCTCCGCCTGCGGCGACAGTACCCTGGGTTCTAGTCCCGGTTGGGGACCGGTTCTGTCCCGGTTGCCCCTCTTCCAGGCCAGCTCTCTGCTGTGGCCCGGGAGTGCAGTGGAGGATGGCCCAAGTGCTTGGGCCCTGCACCCCATGGGAGGCCGGGAGGAAGCACCTGGCTCCTGCCTTCGGATCGGCGCAGCACCGGCCATAGTGGCCATTTGGGGGGTGAACCAATGGAAGGAAGACCTTTCTCTCTGTCTCTCTCTCTCACTGTCTAACTGCCCGACAAAAACAAAAACAAACTTATGCCTATAACCTTCCTTTTCCTGTCTGGATGGTGGGTTTCCTTTTGGTGTCTGGAAGAGCCACAGTCATTCAGTCCCCACTGGAGCGTGTCTTGCTTGCTTCCGAGTTTGGGGCAATTGTGAGAGCGCGTTTAGTGTTGAAGGAAACAGAGGCTTCGGCCTCTGCATCCCAGCACCGACAGAGGGGCCTGCTGCTCCGCTCCTCTGATCTTTTACATTCGTTTATTTGTTTGTTTTCACCATGAGGGGGTGCAGAAGCACCAGCCTCGCCAGCACCAACTCCGCAACTCCGCTCCCAGGGAGGAGGGGGAGGGGAGGTTCCAGGTCTATCCGCCCCCGGGCCCCTCTGGTTCTGTGGTCCTGGGCGGCCCCGTCGGAATATGGTGGACAGCACCAGGCCGACTGCGAGGACGTCTACTTTCCTCACGAAAGCAGCAGGCCAGCACTGGAGACTGGCACTTGGCATCATCTCCACCCCCCTCGACATTGGCGCCAGCTCCAGGCCAATGCTGACCCTCACGTCCACGTTCCAGCACCAGTGGCCCCCCAAGCCCCCACCTGCTCCCTCTCCCTGGGCGACAGCCCAGAGGAGGGCACTTTGCCGCCCGCAGGCAGGCGACGTCCTGGGAGCCAGCCCACAACACCCTCTGGGTCCCACTGCCCGGGAGCACCCCCAGGGTGGCTGCCTGTGGCCGCCTGCCCAGCTGCGAGCCAGGGCTGCTGTGGCCCAGGGAGAGGGAGCGGTGGGGCTTGGGGCGCCAGGCTCTTGCTATGCTGTGCTTGGCCGTACCGCCAACAGCAGACCCCACCCCACGCAGAACTGTGGGCAACAGGTCTCCCTCGGCCACCAGTCTTACGGCAGACCAGAGGACACTTTCCCAGCCAAACTTGTGAGCACCAGAGGAGAGAGGGCCTCAGCAGCCCGGGACCCAGTGGCGTCCCGGCTGGTGCCTGGGCACTTGTCCCTCCGCGCCAGTCCCTGCAGGCAGGCAGGCTTATCTATATTTTAAAGATTTATTTGAAAGGCAGAAAGAGATCTTCAGTCCACTGGTTCACTCCCCAAATGCCCAAAGCAGCCAGGACTGGCCAGGCCAAAGCCAGGAGCCCAGAACTCCACCCGGGTCTCCCATCATCTGCGGCCTCCCCAGGCACATTAGCGGGAAGCTGAGGCAGCACTCGGCCCTAGGGCCTTGCTAGGGGACCCAGTGGTGTCATGTGCTGTGCGCGCCCGTCCGCCCCGCTCTTCAGCGCAGGCCTGGGCAGCTCCGTGTTTCCCTCTTAGCACTGCTTCTGCTGTAGCTCAGGCTTGGCCGCGCTGTCGTTTTCAGTCATCGCATTTTCTAAGTTCTCTTGTGATGTTGACCCTTTTGCTAACTGCCGCGTATTCACAAATTTTCTTTTTTCTTCCGCTATAAATTTTTCTTCTATTGTGAATGGATTAGGTCATTGGCAAGATTTTCATGTCTTCACCAAGACTCGCTCGGTGCCGTGGTGCGTGGTCTGCCCTGGGTCACGTTCACCTGCACCCGACGGGAACGTGTTCTGCTGCCGCTGGGTGGACGCCTGTTAGGTCTCGTGAGCTTAGGTTCAAGTCATGCGCCACTTGCACAAATGTAGGATGTGACGCCCAAGGGACACTGAAGGGAAAAACCTGCGAAGTCACCGCTTCCCCTAGGACGCGAGCCTCACCAGCCCCCCCCCCCCCCGCAGGGGGCAGCTCCCTGCAATTGTCCTCTGCGGCCTGAGCACAGCACAGGGGTGTGAATCCCAGCACGCCAGGCCTGGCTTGGAGCACGCTGTGAGCTCGTGCACCTCGCCTGTCTACCCGTGTTTCAGACACGTTCACGTGAGGGCGCCAGATGTCCTGCCCCCCTTCACCTTTATGCACCCCGAGGCTGGGCTTCTGAGCAGCCAGCAGCACCCTGGTTTGTCCCTCGGGATGCCCCAGCTGGGCATGCTGAGTGGGCGGGTGCGCCCCTGTCCTGTGATGCCCGCTGGCTGGCGGGGGGGGGGGCTGTGGCTCTGTCCCTGACCCCAGCCCCAGCCTGCTGCCGCTCCCCTTCCCCTCTGGAAGGGGACAAAAAGACACGCCTGTGTGGCCAGAGGCCACGGACACTCAGAGCCCAGGGGCCCTGCCCCCCCCTCCCACTCCCAGACTCAGCTCCCCGGCGCATCCTCCTCCACAGAGCAGAGCAGGTCTCAGGGCCCCTCCTCCTGGAGGTGCCCATCCCCCACCTCTCCAGCTGGGCGGGGCCTCAGGGCCCAGGCAGAGGTGGTAACTGGACACTCTGCACCTGCTGTGTGCTCGCTGGGGGTGGGGGAGTGAGCAGAGGCCCCTGGGCTGTGTGCTCCACACTGGCAAGGCCCCGGCCGCACAGGCCCCTCCCCTGAGGCACGCCCAGGGAAGGTGACATAGTGCAAATGTCTCTCCTGGGTGAGCCTGGGCTATGTCACGAAACAGGAACGCCGAAGCCAACTTGGAAAATTCCAGGGAAAAGGAAATTTACCGCGGGAGGCAGCAGCTGAGCCTCACTGGGAACACCCAGAGCACAGCTGGGGCTGCGGAGGCCCCAGGAGACGAAGCAGGGACCGCAGGTCCACCAGGAGGGAGTCCTTTAATAGAGACCGCACAGACGGGAGAGTGGGCCCTGGGCCAGCAGGCGGCAGCTGCCTCCTCCCCCGGGCACGAGCCCAGAGGGTGGAGCCAGGGGAGGTGGTTTTAAAAACACAGCTGTACTAACTCTTCACTTTCGGGCAGAAGGGGACTCGGGAGAGCAGCCCACTGGACAGTCCTGCCAGGGCGCATCTGGGAGCCCGGCCCCCCAGCTGGAGGTTCCTCCCGGAGCTGTCTGCACACGGGAAGCCGGGGAGAGGGGGCGCTCTGGGGCAGGTGGCTTCGCCGCCTCCCCTGCCTCAGCTGGCCGGGTCCCTGCGCGGGGCGCACCATTGTGCTTTGCGGCAGCCCCACCCTGGCCTTGGCCTGAAGCTTGCGCCAGGGACTGGCCGGGCTGGAAGAGCGCTCAGGCCCCTGCTGGCCGGCGAGCCTTGTGGTTTCAAGAGCTGGGGCTGCTGGGCACAGGGGCTGTCGGAGCCACAGGCCAGGAGACAGGGCCAGCCTCACTGCACGCCTGCTCTTTGAGGTCGAGAAGGGGTCAAACAGAAGGGTCAACACTGGACAAGATGCAGGCAGGGCCGGAGCAGGCAGGGATGGAAGCACAGGGCCGAGGAGTGTGGACACGGCGCGGTGGGGTGGGCAGGGCCCCCCGGCCAAGGCCGTGCTGCAGCGGGCCAGCCTGGAGGAGGGCGGGCCTCTGGCCTGGGCCCCCACCCCACCCCACAGCACAGGCCCCGCAGGCCACCCAGGCGTGTGTGGGGGGACAGCCAGGGTCCCGTGGGGCGGGGCATGGTGGGCAGGGCCATGGTGACGTCTGTGAGTCAGTTGTTCTCAAAGAGAGCGAGCAGATCGTCGTTGCTGTTGGAGGGGAGGTCGGGCGGGCCCAGGTAGGACAGCAGCTCGTCCGGGTTGGTCAGTTCCGGGAGCAGCTGCGGACAAAGCACGCGTCAGCAGTGCTGGTCTCGGGCCTGCCACGCCCCGCGGCCACCTCAGCCTCACGACAGGTTCTCCACGCCAGCGGGGGAGGGCGCCGGCCCGAGTCGACAGGCTGCTCCGCTGCTCCGGAGAGCTGAGGGTGCACAGGCCACGCATCCCGCGGGCCTCGGGAGCGAGTGCGGCGGGCACGTCCCGGCCCCGGGGTTCTCTGCTCGGAGCTGCTCTAATTCTCGGCCGGCTGAGCAGTGAGTTTCTATCACGGTCTGGGGACCGACGACTGCCTATCCTGTAACCAAGTCTGCATCCGCAGCCAGGCTGCAGGAGCCCTGAGCAGGCAGGTCTCAGGGACTGTGGGCCCCCGCCCACTCTGGGCCAAGGACGCCACCACGCCCGTCACCAGCCCCCAGGAGCATGTCACTCACAGACCATGCACGCAGCCACTCCGGGCCTGCACTGTGAGCACCACGCTCCCAGAGCGCTCACCATCCCGCCCCTTCCACCAGGGAGGTGGGTGCTGCGGGCTCCCATGCACTTGCAGCGCAGGGCCTGGTACTCACATCCAGAGCTGGTTCCGGGGCCTCCCCCGCCCCAGACATGCTGGGGGGCCCCATCACGCCTGTGGCAGGATTGAAGGCCAGCTCGCCGGTGGACCCTGAGTTCACCTGGCCCAGGGGCTGCCGGGATGCTGGAGGGTTTGGATGGTGCAGCTGGGGACCTGCGGGGGTTCCGAGGGTAGAGGCGTGCAGCCCTGGTGGCCCAGGGTTATGGGCTGGGTCCAGGTGGCTCACTGGTGCCATCTGTGGATAGAGAGAACTTGCTGGAAGAGCCCAGGCTCCTGGGATGAGCCCCGCCTGGCCCTTGGCACGGTACTGACCTGGCCTGGGAGACAGGGAGCCGACTTCTCTGGCGTCAGGAGGCTGCTGGGAATGTCAGACTGGTAGGAGATGGGGGGTGGCCCTGGGGTGAACTCAGCAAGAGTGGGAGTGCTGGGCGCGGCAGGTGGAAAAGACTCGGAGAAGGTTCCGGGCCCCAGGAAGCTGGAACCTGTGAGGAGAGAGTCAGGTCCGGGGGGCTGCGGGAGGTGGCTGGGACGCATCGAGGCAGCAGCACGGTGACAGAAGTCACTCTTGGGAAAAGGCATTGTCCCTCCTCACTGATGGGGAACTGACCCGGGGACAGTCCTGGGAGTGCAGGCCAGCACCAGTGCGCTGCCCACACAGGACGGGGCCAGGGGGAGGGGGCAAGGCCCCACTGCCTGGCTCCCCAGGCCGCGCCCTGATGCGGCCATGCAGGGGCGGGGCTGGCCTCAGGATGTTCTGCGTGGAGACGTCTGTGCACTAGGCGTGCGGCAGGCACCCTGACAGTCCCGCGCGAGGACACTGGTCTGCAGAGGATGAGTCACTTGCCTGGGGTCGCCTGAGGCCCAGGCTGGGTGGGCGGTACTCACCCTGGCCAGGGTAGTCGGCGGGGGCGGGGGCGGCGGGGGGCTGCAGGGGGGTGCAGGGAGCAGCGCTGGGGCCCAGGGCGGCGATCATCTCCATCACGCTGGGCATGAGCACGTGCGCGGGGCTCACGGTGCGGCAGCGCTTCAGCACCGGCCCGTCGGGCTCCTCCTTGATGTGCGTGTCGGGCTTGACGGGCACGGGCTTCCAGCTGCACGTGGGGTCGATGGTGATCTCCTCGTAGTCGGAGCTGCGGGGACACGTGCGGCCGCTCACCCCCGGCCCGCCGCCCTCCCTGCCCAAGACCAGCGCTCAGGCCTGGAACGGAGCCCCGCTGCCGAACGCAGCCAGGGGCGTCCCGCCTGTCCCGGGCTCCCGCGGGCCACCACAGACGCTGGTGGCTGCAAGGGCGCTTACTTCTGGATGTAGATCAGGATGCCCAGCATGTACTGGTCCACCTCCAGGCCCTCCAGCAACGCCGTCTTGCTGTGGGAAACAAAGGGGACAGGCGCAGAGGCCTTGCCCAGTCTCGTCCTGGGCACAGCCCTGTCACCGCCCCAAGACCTTCACGTGCTGCCTCTGTGCGTGGTGACCCTGTATGAGACAACCCTGTGTGAGGTGACTGAGGTGGCCCTGTGTGAGGTGACTGAGGTGACAGTGTGGGGTGACCCTGTGAGGTGACTGAGGTGACATAATTTGAGGTGGCCCTGTGTGAGGTGACTGAGGGGACCCTGTGTGTGGTGACTGAGGTGACCCTGTGTGAGGTGACCCAGTGTGAGGTGACTAGGTGGCCCTGTGAGGTGACCCTGTGTGTGGTGACTGAGGTGACCCTATGTGAGGTGACCCTGTGTGTGGTGACTGAGGTGACCCTGTGTGAGGTGACCCAGTGTGAGATGACTAGGTGGCCCTGTGAGGTGACCCTGTGTGTGGTGACTGAGGTGACCCTATGTGAGGTGACCCTGTGTGAGATGACTAGGTGGCCCTGTGAGGTGACCCTGTGTGTGGTGACTGAGGTGACCCTATGTGAGGTGACCCTGTGTGAGATGACTGACATGACACACGAGGTCATCATTTGTGAGTGTCTGAGGTGACAGGCTGTGAGTTGACTGAGGTGACACACGCGGTGACTCTGTAGTGGCCTGCCTAAGGTGACGCTGTGAGGGAACCCTGTGGCAGGCGTTGCTACGAGTGGTGACCCTGTACAGGGTTTCTGCCCTGAGCCACACCATCCTAGGCTGTGCTGTTGACACCAGCAGACGTCCCCAGGCTTACATATTTGGTCACACTGCTGGCAGTCTCACCCCCAGAAGTTTCTGAAGTGTGGAGCCCCTCCCCGCCATACAGCACACCTCGGAGACTCACTTGCACACGGGGCACCTCCAGGTCCCCCGCTCACAGTTGAGCTGCAGGTACGACTCCAGGTCGAAGCACTGTGGAAAATGAGCAAGAGGCCATCTTTCATCACGAGTCCAGACACTCGGGCATCCCTGCTGCTTTCCCTGTGCGTTAACAAGGAGCTGGATGGGAACTGGAGCGGCCACTGGGACTTGGACCAGAGCCCATACAGAACGCTGGCGTCCCTCACCCGCCCAAGTGCTTCGGGCCCTGCCACTCACGTGAGAAACCCAGATGCAGTTCTTGGCTCCTGGCTGTTGTGGCCATTTAGGGAGTGAACCAGCACATAGAAGATCTCCCTATTTCTCCCTCTAACGCTCTTGCAAATAAACCTTTAAAGAAGAATCATCATCAACTGGTGAAGCTGGGAGCACCCACCTGTATGTGGCGACAGTCGTGGCCCCGCGCGGGGAGCTGGATCCTGCGGAAGGTGATGGGGCACTTGAGGGACACCTTGATGGCCGTCTGCTCCACGCCGTCCTCCCCGTTGGGCCCAGGGGTGCCCGGGATGGTGCCGCTGCTGAAGTTGCGCTTTACTGATAGGAACGGGGAAAGGACGTGAGTTGGCGGTCCCCGCCATGACGACACTGACCCATGCCCGGGAGACGCCTCGTGCGGCAGGGACGCTGCGCGCGGCAGCAGCGCTCGGCCGGGGGGCCCGGGGCCCGGGGCGGGTGGCGGCGCTCACTCTTGGCGATGCAGTGCTCCGCGGGCAGAAGGCGCTTCTTGAGGAGGCCCTGCAGCACGGAGCGCACGGCCGGCCGGTGCACCAGCTGCAGCACGAAGAGGTGGGACTGCAACACGACGGAAAACGCCGTCAGGGGGACTGGGAGGCGAGCAGGGCGTCTAGGATGGGGAGAGCCAAGGGTCTGGGGCAGACCGGGCTGGCCATGCTCCCGGGCAGCTGGGCTCCGTCCTCCGTCCTCCTCAGGGCAGGAGGCACGGGGAGGGTGCCTGCTGCCTCCCCCCGTGAGCCCAGCAACCCGGGCCTCAGGGCGGCGGCCAGGTGGCCCGTCTACTAGCCACGCCCCTCCCTAGCCACAGCTGCGTTCTGCTGCCTGCACTTGATGTCCAAGCACCGCCCAGTGCTCACCTCTCTGTCGAAACACAAGCACCCGGAGCCCCCTGAACGCCAGCCTGCAGCATCCTGCTACCCGTGCTGGCTCCGGGGTCCCTTAGCAGGGAGCAGCCACGCTGCGGGCTCCAGGCCCTGCCCAGCTGACCGGGGCACTCGTGAGCGAGGCTTTCTCTCCCAGCCCAGCTCTGCCCAGGACAGGACCTGACCTACGTGCTGCAGGTCTTCAGCTGGGGACTTGGAACTGCGCGAGGTTTCTCACAGCTAAGAGCATGGAATCTGATACATGCAGTCTAAGCAGAAGACGGGGTGTGGGGAGCCAGAGCTCGTTCCCTAAAGGAAAACGACTCAGAGGGAAACTGCAGGGCGGTAACGGGGGAGCCAGGCTGGAGCCCCGGGGCCCGCACGCACACAGCAGCAGGCGGTGACGGTGATCTGGATGGTGTTGCGGCCCGGCTGGCACACGTGCTTCAGGTAGAGCGGCTTGTGCGAGGTCTTGTTGTCGCCACGCTCGATGCTGAGGGGCGTGGCGTTGACGCTGACCTGCACCGAAGCCGGCCAGTTGGTGTTCATCTGCCGGTCCTCGTGGTGGTAGCACTTGAACTGCAGTTCCAGGTCGGGCCTGCGTGGGACGGGCGGAGGGCCGGTGCTGAGCGTGGACGGGCGCGGGGCGGGACGTGCGGGCGGGGTGGGGGTCTCACCTCAGCATGAGCGTCTTGTAGACCGAGTCCCGCAGCTGGAAGGCGTGGTTGCTCACGGCCAGGTTGTGCTGCAGGCGGAAGGGCTCCAGGACCACCCCGTCCCGCACCGGGAAAGTCAGCCGCAGCTCGTCACAGGGGCCGCCACCTAGAGGCAGCCCCGCGTGAGCTGCGGCCTCGGCCCCTCCTGCCCTGTCCTGCCCCGGTCACCTGGCCCGCTGTCCCCTGAACTATGGCAGGCAACACAGCCCGCACCTCAGAAAGCGGGCCCAGTGCTTTCAGGGACACGGGGACTGCGTGCCACCGGCCCCCATCCTGCGCTTGACCCAGAAGCAGAGGTTCTTAGCCAGGAACAGGCTCGGCATGGGGAGCAATCAGAAACTCCCTGACATCGCAAGCTGACTCGTGTGTGCGGCGTTTCTCTAGAGCCCACCACAGCCTCCGACAGCCGTGCGAGGGCGGTGACGTTGCTGCCGGCAGACGGAATCCTGGGCTTCTCTCCAGCACCCAGTGGCCGTCCCCAGTCACCCCAGGCTCCCTGCGAGCCTCTCCGTGGTCCCGGCATCCCCCACCCCTGCCCTGGTCACTGCCATGGTTCTGAGCACTCACCAGAGGGTGACGGGTGCAGGGAGCCGACGCCCGGCTTGAGGTCGGGCAGGAAGGGAGACTTGACCTCCTGGCTTGGAGACATGTAGGGGAGGCTACCGCTGGGAGTCATGGGTGGTGTGGGGTTCCCCGGCAGTGGAGAGCTGGGGTAGCCGGGGATGGAACGGGCAGGCTGTAGGGTCGAGCACAGACAGGGCAGATGGTGGGGTGCCCTCACTCCACGGGCCCGCCCCAGGAGCCTCCCCTCTCGTCCGCCCAGCCAGGGCCCATACCCCACTCAGGCTGTAGCTGACGCCGGCCCCGTTGAAGCTGGTGCCCTGCCCGCTGAACGGCTCTGTGGGCTGCGGGAGAGAAAGCTGCGTGCGCCGGGGGCTGTGGACCTGGCCCTGGTGGCCCAGCACACGCGGGGCGCCCACCTGTTCTTTACCCACCCTCCTCCTTTCCCGATCGTCTACAAGGAACAGCACTGACTCACGGCGGAAAAACCACGGCTCCAGATAGAGCTGTGAGCTCGCACGCTGCGGGGCTGCCGCTCTCTCCTCCCTCAGCCACCCCCACGCTCCCCACGGGGCACAGGGCCGGCACAGCAGGCCTGGTCCCTCGCAGGCGTTTCCGCGACGAGCAGAGGGACCGGGGACACGGACACGGAGGCCATCAGCATGGCTTGGGCTGCCCGCAGCTCCCTACACTGAATTTCCACCGAGACAGATGGACCCTGAGAGCCCTTTCGGAACCGCACCCCACGCTGCAGATGCTCCTGCACCGGCCGGGACCCGGGAGGCTCTGGGCCCCATGCGGATGCAGACCCCCCCAGCTAGCCGTCAGTCCTCGGAGGTCCCCCAGGGGACGCGTGGCACAGAACCCAGCCCGGGCCCGGGGAGCCCGCCCTACCTTGCAGTGCAGTCCTGCAGGGCCGGGAGCAGGCAGGGACTGGCCCACGCCCTGCTGCTGCAGGGGCAGCCTGTGCCCGGGGTAGGCGGGGCCGGGGGCGGGGGCATACTGGGCAGTGCTGGGCACGTACTGGCCTCCTTGCAGGTACTGCTGCCCCAGATACACCTGAGGAAGAGCAAACGCCCGGAGGGAGAGAGGAGCATCAGGGAGGACGCAGCGGCCCCTCTGCTGGGCGCAGGCCTCGCGGGACTCTGCAGGGCACCGTCTTCTCTCGCCACAGCAGCCGCTCTTACCACAGCTCTGAGGGTGCCCCAGGCCTCGGGTGGGGCGGGCTGCACACTCACCTCCGAGTAGCTCCGCTTGACCCCCTGTCGGGGCAGTGGCTGGGCCTGCGGAGGCCCGGGGTACCCATGCTGCGGCAGGCGCTGCCCTGCGTACAAGGGCGTCACACCTGCTGCCCGGGCGGGGTTCATGGCCATGGGGGAGAGGCCAGACGGGCCCATCACCCCTCCCATGCCACTAGGGTTCATGCCAGCGGGGACGCTGGGCCCCCGGGGGCTTCCGTGCTGCAGAAACTGGCTGTTAAAAGACTGTCCGGCCCCCATCTGGGAAGAGAACAAAGTGGAATGGTCAGTGCCATCCACAATGGCCTGTGGCCCCCGCTGCGACGGGCACACATCCCCCTACCAGCATCCTCGTCCCTCAGACCCTCGTTCCTGAGTCCCGCCCTCACGGGAGGAGCTGTGGGGGCTCACCGCTCCATACTGGCTCAGCTCCTGGCTCTGCTTCTCCTGCAGGGCAGCCACAGTGGCCGTGGCCGTGGCCGTGGCTGTGGCCGCAGCTGCAGCCACGGCGGCAGCAGCTGCTGCTTGTGTGAAGTCGGTGGAGGGCCGGGCAGTGTGGGAGGGGAGGCCCAGGCCCCCTGTACCACCTGCATACCTGCAAGAGACAGGGGACTGCCACGCTCTGCACCGGCTCCCCAGGGCCCACAGCACTCTTTCTAGACCCTCCACTGTAGCTGTCCGGGCTGGCAGGGAGACACGGGTCCACAGTGCCGCAGGCTGACGGCTCCTGGCGTGCCTGCCAGCTGAGGCACCCGCTTACCCGGTGCTGAAGCCGGGGCCCCCAGGGTAGCCCCCACGGCTGTACACGCCTTGCTGCACGTAGCCCTTGCTGGCACTGCCGTCGACAAACGCCTGCTGGCCCAGGCACTGCGGGGAGGTCAGGGTGGAGCTGCCGCCTGCCACACCAGGCATCATGGAGCTGCCAGGGGGGCTCCCCGCAGGGCCCATGGGGTTCCCCAAGACCTAGGAGGAAGCAGGAATCACCAGAGGGAACCTGAGGGCTGGGAACCAGGATGCCTGGGCGAGGGGGAGGGGGAACCCTGGTCACCCTCCCCCCAGCCAGTGGGGGCCAAGTGGGCGTGGCCCAGGAGGTCGGGAAGCCCCACCCCACACCATGCCAGCCTCCCCGCTCAGTGCTCCTGGTGGGCCGGCCGCGCTCACCTGGCTCTGTGCCGTGTTGCCAACGCCCCACACGGTGGTGACCACAGACAGCGAGCCGGCCGGCTGAGTGGCGCCTTGTTGCCAAGGCAAAGACTCGTATGCAAATGAACCATCACTACAGGGGGAGTGGCCAGTGAGGCTGGGGCCAGGGCCGCAGGCACCCAAGAGCCCAGGGCCTGGGGGTGGGCGTGGGGCCGCACTCACCCGTGTGCTGCGGGGGGCAGGGCGGGTTTCATGGGGTTCATGGAGTTCATTGGCGACAGAGCAGCCTACAGGCTGGGTCCGCTGGGCCTCAACTGGGACTCCGCGGCTCCGGCTGCCAGGCGGGAGAGAGGGAAGTGACCGCCACGCAGCAGGAGGGCCCCCCGCGGCCGGGGTGGAGGGGACCCCATTCCTCCTGCCAGGGCACCAACCCTGGATGAGACTCAGTCCAGGTCCCATACCAAGGCCTAAAGTCCACGCAAAGCGGGTGACAGTGCTGGTCGCCTGGTGACTGAGGGCTACAGGGCCAGCTGCCCAGAAGACCCCACAAGGACTTGGGGTAAAGGACAGCCAGCGGGGGCACTGCCCACTCCGAGTCTCACCTCCCTGCGTGGCCCAGCAGGGCCAGAAGGGGCTGTGCAGGTAGGGCCTGGCCAAGGCAGGGGCACGCGGGATGTCTGGGGGGGAAGCAGCCCAGCCTCTGCCCCTGAGAGGCCTCCTGGAGGCACCAGGACAGGGACACACAGAGCAACAGTGGAGGGTCAGTGGGCACTCGGCCACATGGACAGTGATGTGGCGGGCATGTATGGGAGGGGGCACAGGGCTGGGCAGACAAGGGCGCACGCAGCAGGCGGGTGCTCCCAGGACTGACGCTGTGCGGCCCACACTGAGTCGGTGTGCGCACCTCCAGGCTGTGACGCTGAGGACTGTCACACCCTGCAACGCTGCCTTGAGCACGCCCCTTGCCAGGCCTGGCTACTCCAGGACCCTCTTCACGGCTCTGGCTGGCACTGCCTTGGGCACCAACACCGCAGGCGCACAGCTTGCTGGGTTTGCCCCCTGGTGGCAGCACAGTGGGAGGTGGGTACATGAGAGTCCCGGGCTGGTTGTCAGGACAGCACCAGGGGCCAGGGCGTGCTCCATCCTGGACACCCGCCTTCAGGGCTACAAGGCTGCTACAGACCCGGCCGGCTTCGGTCCCAGCACCCCACCACCCCGGGAGAGGGAGGGCCAGGGCCACGCGTGTCTCACCCCCCACCACCCCGGGAGAGGGAGGGCCAGGGCCATGCGTGTCTCACCCCCCACCACCCCGGGAGAGGGAGGGCCAGGGCCATGCGTGTCTCACCCCCCACCACCCCGGGAGAGGGAGGGCCAGGGCCACGTGTGTCTCACCCCCCACCACCCTGGGAGAGGGAGGGCCAGGGCCACGCGTGTACACAAGACGTTCCTAGGTGCTGATCCCAGGGCCTTGCCCACAGCTCAGCAGCCAGGAGGCGGGACCAGTGGTAGCCCAACTGGAGACACATGCCCAGAGTCATGCCCCCAGGGCAGGGGCCAATCCGGAGACAGCGGAGGTGCCCCTTTGCCCCGGGAGGCCCCTCCCCCTACCAGGAGCCAGGACAGTGCAGCCAGGCCTGAGTGTGGGGCGGTGGTGGAGGTGGACGCGGGGGCCGAGAGCTCAGGCCTCAGACACAGACACAGCAACCGAGACAGCACAGGCAGAGCCCCAGAGACCCCCCACAAGCAGCCAGCGACACTGGAGGCGGCAGGAGGGGCGGCCTTCCTACCCACGTGCCGGAACCAAACGTCCCACTAACTCAGCAGCTCACGGATTTAAACGTAAAACACAAAACTATGAGGTCTTCAGAACACAGAAGGGAACATCTTTGGGATCTAGGCCAGGCCAATGGCTCTCAGCCTTGGCACCAAAAGCATGATCCATAAAAGGAAAACTGACACACTGGATGTCACCAAAGCAGCCGTCTGGCCTCGCAGGTCAGATGCCAGCAGCCGGGAGTCTGGGTCCACTTCCCCACGCCCACGCTGCGGGAGGCAGTGGCGAGGCCCTAGTGACTGGGTTCCAGCCGCTCACACGGGAGACCTGGACTGTGTTCCCAGCTCCCACGTCAGCGCCAGCCTTAGCCGTTGCAAGCATCCGAGGGATGAACCAGCAGATCTGTCTCCTGCCTCTCCCACCCTTCCTCGGTGAAGGGCCCTTCTAGGAGCAGCCTCGTGGTGCAGAAGGCGGCGCCACCTGATCCCCACCCACAGGAGCAGGGGCCCGGCTCCCGCACTTCCCCGTCCAGCTCCCCGCTGTGCCTGGGAAACCAGGAGATGGGCAGGTACTGGGGACCCTGCAACCATGTGGGAGACCCAGAGGGAGCTCCAGGCTCCCGGCTGCAGCCTGGCCTGGCTGGCCCCAGCTGTAGTGGCCACTTGGGGAGTGAACCAGCGGGTGGATGATCTTTCTCTAACTCTGCCTTTCAAGTAAACAAACAAAAAAAAGTCTTTAAAGACCCTTCTAAGAAGACAAGCAGCCCACATATCCAAGGATAGATGAGTATACAGAATATGCAAAGACTTCTCAAAGTCAGAAACAGACAGACCACTGAGAAAATGGGCCAAACTCGTGGAGCGGCTGGGGGGGGGACAGATGGCCAACAGGCACAGGAAGCGTGGCTCCCACAGGCAGCCTGCACGAACGCTCCAGGCGGCCTCAGTGCCAGCAGCCAAACAGGGAGCCAGCCCGCGTCTTCTGATGAAGAGCTAAACCCACCGCGGCGCAGCCACAGCCTGAACATGGGGGGGCACCACAACCACTGGGGGGGGTCTCCCGAGCACGGGGCTGAGTGGGAAGTGTCAAGCCCCAGGGCTGCCAGCAGTTTGGGAAATGGGTGACACCTGGGGAGGCCGCCTGCTCCCCAGGTCTGTGCCTGGGCGGGCGTGTCAGCAGGCAGCAGAGGGCTAAGTGCTGGCATCCCGCAGCAGAGCGCCACTGCGATCCAGCTCCCTGCTAACGCGTCTGGAGAGCAGCAGAGGGTGGCCCGAGTGCTTGGGCCCTGCACCCACGTGGGAGGCTCAGATGGAGCTCCAGGTCCTGCCTCTGACCTGCTTCTGACCTGGTCCAGGCCTGGCCGCTGGGGCCATTTGGGGAGTGAACCAGCAGATGGAAGATCTGTGAGTGTGTGTATGTGTGTAAGAATCTCCCCTACAAAGAACTAAATCTTGGAAAGAGAAATGGGGGGCGGGGGGCAGCAGGAAGCAGCTGAACAGCACCAGTGGGGGCTCCAGGATGCCGAGCCACAGCTGTGCAAGATGGCACCGCTGGGGGGGGCAGGGAAAGGACGCCAGGGGCCCCTGACTGCTCCCAAGTGCAGGTGCACCTGCAATGCCTCAGAATAGTTTCATTACAAAACCACCCCCACCCCTCCTTCCCCACCCGGAACCAGGCAGGCAGGCTGGCCCCACCACGGCAAAGTGCTCACTTCCGGTCACCCAGGGGCGGCAGCTCCCCACCCCGTGCAAGGGGATCGGCCTGCAGCCGCCCCGCCCCGCCCCGCCCCGCCCCGCGTCAGGAGGGCGGGCGGGGCCCAAGCCTGTGCTTCTAACAAGTTGGCAGGAGCTGCTGCTGTGGGGACCCCAGCCGGGGGCTCAGACCTAGGAGAGGCGGAGAGCTGGGAGCAGGCAGGGCGGGGGGGGGGGCAGCCCCCCCAGCCTCCGGGACCACGTGGCCTGGGGAATCCCCCCCAGGCTTCTGGGCTGTGGACACGCCCCAGTTCCCAGTTCCCCCAGCTAACTCCCCACTGCGGGGCGGGGGAGGGTCTCTGCTGAGCTCCTGAACACTTGCCTCTGGGCCGCTCCCAGGGCAGTCTCTGGGAAGTCCGCTGCCCAGCCTGGTCCCCTGACCACAGGCACTGGGCACAGCCTCCGCCCACCTTTCCGCCACACATCTCCCGCTGGGAGCCCAGAACCCGGGAGAGCTGCAGGGGCTGAGGTCAGTCCGGAGGGCCAGTGTGGCTTTCTGGTCTGAGCTGCTGAGATCCGCTCAGGCCCCTCCTCCCCAGCTGTCCCAGAGCAGCCCCTCCCTGCCCGCACAGCCAGCCTGGGAGCAGGACACAACTCGTGCAGGCCACCTCCGGGAGGTCAGGGGGGCGACCGCTCACAAACCAGGACGCCCAGGTTCCAGGGCCAGGCCCCACCTGACCCACGGGGGGTCAGACGGGCTCAGAGAAGTGATGTTTCTGGAATAGCGGGGGAGCAGGGTCCCTGGCACAAGGCGGGGTGCTTGCACACCCACGCAGTACTGGACGGCCTGGCGCTCCTCGGCCCAGGTGAGGCTGGGGGGGGGGCAGGTGCAAGCTGCCCGGGCGTGGAGACCCAGCCCAGCCGTGAGGATGCTACCCAAACACAGCCAGCCTGTGCTGTCTACACCTGCCTGCTCTCCCACCTCTGCCTCCGCTCACACTTCCTGCCTGCAGCAGCCCCTGGGCACGACGAGGGCCTGCAGGCAGCACCCTCACTTCTCTAACTTCAAGCACACCCTGCTGCGGCCCGCCGGGACCTGGTGGTGCACCTGTGTCCACCCCATCTGCCCCCACAGGCTTAGACCAGGTCACGTGTTCTGAGTGTCCCTGTGAAATCTGCCGCAACAAAAACGACTTGTAACTGCCAGGAAGGGGGCACCCCTGGGAGAGGAGGCCAGACCCCAGGTAGGGGCCAGGGCAGGTGCAGGGGTACACAAGATGGATGAGGACAGGATACCTGGGAGAGGGGGCAGAGCCCAGGGTAGGGGACGAGGCAGGTGCAGGGGTAGGCAGGCAGCGGAGAGAACAGGATACCTGGGAGAGGGGGCAGAGCCCAGGGAGAGCAGGGACCCTCAGCCTGAGCTCAGCGTTTTATGTGGGAAGGGGTGTCCCCACCGAACCACAGCTGGAGACTGACAGGTGAGCGTCATTCGGCCCAGGAGCGCGCTGCTCCTCCTCGGGCCCCCGTATCACCCGGCGGGGGGCACCAGGTGCGAGCGGGGGGGGGGGTGAGACCGCGGGGGCCCAGAGCTGGGAATGTCAGGTTGGGGCTGGGGCCCGTCAGCGTCCCACGCTCCAGGGGTTCCCGAGGGCCACGGGCATCCCTGGGCCAGCCCCCAACAAAGGCCCACCGAAGGGGCAGGACGACCCGACACTCACGGGGCCGAGACCACCGACGCTCGCGTGGCAGTGCCGACAGAGCCCCGGCCCCCAGCCCGGCCGCGGGCGCACCTGCCGGGAGACCGGCCGCACCCGCCGCACCTGCCGCACCTGCCCGCCTCCGCCGCCCGCACCTGCCCGCGGGCGGCGTCGCTAGGCACCCCCGGGGCCCTGCTCACCTGCGCCCGGCCTGGCCCGGCCCCTAGCCGCGGCAGCCCCCGGACCGCGCCGCTCCATGCGCTCAGCCCGCCCTCCGCGCCGCCCGCCGCCCCGGGGACACCGTCGCCCGCGCCATCGCGCCGCCGCCCGCTCCGAGGGCACAATGGAGCCGCCGCCGCGCCGCTCATGCATATGCATGACGTCGTGCGGCCAGCCCCGCCTCCCAGGCGAAAGCAGCCGAACCCCGAGCCACCGCTCGGGCGGGGGCAACCTCAGGCCTGTACGGCCCACGGTTGCGCGTGAGGCGGGGCTGACGGAGGCCAGACCGGCGAGAAAGGCGGCCCGACCGCGAACTGCGCCCCCTGCCCCTCCACACCTGTCCGAGAGCGGCGTCAGGGAGCCACCGCGCGCTTCCTGCTCGCTGTCCGCCGGGGCGGGGCGGGGCCGAGCGGCGGAGGCGGGCCTGGACGCTGGGGCGGGGCCAGGCGGGGAGGCGGGGCCGGGACGCTGAGGCCGTGCCGGGTGGAGGAGGCGGGGCCGGAACGCGAGTCGGGGACCGGGGGCGGGGCCAGGCCTCGCGGGTGTGGCTGGGAGGGAAGGCGGGGCCAGGCCTTTGAGGGTGTGGCTGGGAGGGGAGGCGGTGCCAGGCCTCGCGGGTGTGGCTGGGAGGGGAGGCGGGGCCAGGCCTTGCGGGTGTGGCTGGGAGGGGAGGCGGGGCCAGGCCTTGCGGGTGTGGCTGGGAGGGGAGGCGGGGCCAGGTTGCTGGGCGGAGGCGGGGCCAGGCTGCGGGGTGGAGCCGGGCGGAGGCGGGGCCAGGCTGCGGGGTGGAGCCGGGCGGAGGCTGGGGGGAGTGGTCCCAGCCGCGGGGAGGCCAGGGCCCGGTACCGGCCTCGTCGGGCAGAAGCCCAGAGCGCCCGGAGCGGGCTCAGGTCTGCCCGGAGCCGCCTTCCTAACACCCGGAAGTGCTCTCGGGGCCGGGGCTGTCGCCCCGTTGTCCCCGCGTGTGCGGAGAGGCTCAGCGGGGTCAGCCGCACCCGTCTCCGGGCTGCCCTCCCGTTCTACGTTGCTTTAAAGTTTATTTGAGAGGCAGAGAGGGAGAGAGGTAGAGACGGGGGGGGGGGGGGGGGGGGGCCTT
>CM027392.1:55455886-55542001 GCA_015711505.1 Sylvilagus bachmani | reverse complement strand
ATAAGGCACAGCTCCACAATGCCAGCCACTTTCATGCCAGCCGTGGGGGCTCTGTGGGTTAGGCTGCTGCGTGGGCGTCCAGCAAGTCCCAGCTGCTCCGCCTCCCCGCCAGCTCCCTGCTAGTGGGCCTGGGGGAAAGGCAGATGGTGGCCAAGTCCTTGGGCCCCTGACCCCTGTGTGGGAGACCCGGGTGGGCGTTCCCGGCCTTGGGGAGTGAGCCAGCAGATGGAAGATCCCCTCTCTCGTCTCCGTCTCCGTCACTCTGCCTTTCAGAGAAAGCAAGAAGTGTCGGAAGCCCTGCGGCGTGGAGGTGGAAGCGTGCAGTCTGTCTGCTGACGTCACTGGGCAGGTGCCCCAGGCCCGTCCATTTGGCGGCGGGGGTCTGCGTCTCCCTCCTTTCATAGTGGAATGGGGCTGTGTCACACTGGACGTCTCCGTGACCTCTCCACTGGCAGAGGGAGGCCCTCGGCTTTCTCCTTCCCTTGGGGGATCTTAGCTCATGGGACACGTGCTGGGGGCCCGGGTCTGAACCCACGGCCCGGAAGGAAGGGCCCCTGCCCCAAAACAGACCTGGTGGAAGGGAGGAACAGGAAATGACTCAGCAGGCAGCTCTGTGGCCAGGGGAAAGTGGAAGGAAAACCCAGCGAGCCGGGGAAGGGAGTGTTAGGCTTGGGGGGAGGCTGTCCCGGGAGCTGCTCCCAAGGGGAAAACCCAGGACGGGGGCGGGGACCCTGCGTGGGAGAGGCTGCGTGTTCTGGGGGAGAGGGTTGCAGGCAGGTTCACGAAGGGGCCAAAAGTGGCCACAGCAGGGCCGCAGGCGTCCAAGCGGCTCTGTCACCCCACCTGCCGCGGCCCCCGGAGGCCGCCGTGCACCCGGGCCCTCTCCGAGGTCTCCTTTTTCCTGTCTGCATTGTTAGGTAAGTGCTCTCGATCTGCTGGGGGACATCGGCCTCCTGAAACCGGTAAGAGAAGAACCCTCGCTCGGCTACGCGCCGGCTCTGCCCCAAGTCTGCACCGGCTGCTGAGGCGCTGGCAGGAGCGTGTTCTCCGGAGCAGCTGCCACTGCCGTTTGCTCAGGCACAGACACCAGCGTCCTGGCTCCTGGCTGCGCCTGGCCCACACCCGGATGTTGTAGGTGTTTGGGGAATGAACCAGTGACTGGAAGATCTCTCCATCACTCTGCCTTTCAGATAGATAAGCAAACAAATCCTTAAAAAATAAAATAACATGGGACACCAGAAAGAGAACCCGAGATCCTGAGCGAGGTCTGCCTCTCCCAGCGCCCGGGCTCTGTGAATGGGGCTCCTCCCGAGTGTGGCGCTCGCCCAGGGCCGGTGTTGAATGGCCGCTCAACATACTCGGTCTACCTGTTCTCAACTTGCAAAACCGACCTTGGAAAGAGAGACAAAACCTGCTGCAGCTGCTTCACCAGAACAAAAGTACCTCAGCTGTGCACAGGGCAGCGACGCTGACCGCGTGTGGACAGGGCAGACACGCTCCGACCGCCGTGTGGACAGGGCAGCGACGCTGACCGCGTGTGGACAGGGCAGACATGCTCCGACTGCTGTGAGAGGGCCCTGGGGAGGTTTGCCCAGATGTCTCTCTTTGCAGATCTTTCTGCTGTGCACACCGGCATCAGCAGGATTTTTGCATCCCTCTTCTGTCACACGATCCAGATACACAGGCCCCTGTTTGTAACAATATCCGTACTCATCATAAAATAATATCGCAGGGGCCGGTGCTGTGGCGTAGTGGGTAAAGCCACCGCCTCCCATATGGGCACTAGCTTGAGTCCTGGCTGCTCCACTTCTGATCCAGCTCTCTCTATGGCCTGGGAAGGCAGTGGAGGATGGCCCAAGTGCTTGGGCCCCTGCACCCGCATGGGAGACCAGGGGAAGCTCCTGGCTCCTGGCTTCAGATCGGCGCAGCTCCAGCTGTTGAGGCCATCTGGGGAGTGAACCAGTGGATGGAAGACCTCTCTCTCTCTCTCTCTCTCCCCGCCTCTCCTCTCTCTGTGTAACTGACTTCCAAATAAATAAATAAATCTTTTAAAAAACTAATATTGCAAAGATTTATTTCCGGGGATGTCGGCTCTGACATCTCTCATACTGAAAATTAGACTCGGGGCCGGCATTGTGGCGCAGTGGGTTGAGCCTCCCACCACCTGCAGCGCCAACATCCCGGATGGGGGCAGTTCAAGCCCGGGCTGCTCCACTTCGGATTCCACAGCGACTGTAGCTGGGACTCGACATTCACCAGCGCCACTGCAGGCTCATTTGTGAGTTGGTCACGCTGTGCAGCCCCCAGCAGAGAAGGACACAGCTCTAAGCGGCTGGCGACCATTTGTTCCATCTTTGCTGCCTCAGCCCAGCTCACCCAGGGAGCCCACCCTCCGCTCGGGTCATTCTCGGAGCTCATTCTCGCCCTTTAACTGGGACTCTGCCCGACTCCGCAAGTCCTAATTCATTTGAGATTTTTAAAAAAGATTTATCCTATTTATTTAAAAAAAAGAGAGAGAGAGAGAATATCTTTCATCTGCTGGTTCACTCCCCAAATGACTGCAATGGCCAGAGCTGCGCCGATCTGAAGCCAGGAGCCAGGAGCTTCCCCTGGTCTCCCATGCAGGTGCAGAGGCCCAAGCACTTGGGCCATCTTCTACTGCTTTCCCAGGCCACAGCAGGGAGCTGGATCGGAAGTGTAACAGCCAGGACTCGAACCAGCGCTCGAGTGGAATGCCAGCACTGCAGGCAGCGGCTTTTCCGCTCTGTACCGGCACCGAGGTTCTTCATTTTTCAGTTTGCAGTAGTCTGCCTCCCTGCTTTGGGACATCAGCCTGCAGACTGTCCCTTCCATTCAGGGCTGGGGAACTTTTCTCTGGCCAGGGCTATCTGCATATTAGAGCATCATTCGTGGGCAGGGCAGCCTGCTGTGCGCGTGCTGAACTGAGTCTGCCTGTGGTCGCCGTGCCTCCCTGGCCTTACCTGGCCCGCAGCCCGGATAGGAAACCCTACCTTCATACCTCCGAAGGACACCTGGCCAACAAGGTGGAAAACCTGCCCCTCGGAGGCACAGCGCCTGCGTCTGAACACCATTATCTGCAGAGAAACGGCGCAGGTGAAGAGACAGTTGAGACAGAAGGGCCGGGAAGGTATCTTGGACAAAGGCAGGGTTTGTTAGGTCCACCTGCACCGCGCTCTGCCAAGGGTCTTCAGGGAGCGCTGCCTCGTGGAATATTACAGGAGGAGGTTATTTTTGTTCCAAACAGCCAGCTCCGGGCAAGAGGCCTGTAGTTCCCTTATTAGATGAGCGACTTCAGGGTGGCACCCATTAGCAAGTGGGGCAAAGGGCCAGCGTGGCGGGGCAGCAGGTTGAGCCAGTTCTTGCAACTTTCAAACCAGCTCCTTGCTAACGTGCCTGGGAAGGCAGCGGAGGGCGGCCCAAGTGCTGGGCCTGCACCACGTGGGAGACACGGATGGAGCTCCGGGCTCCTGACTTCAGCCTGGCCCAGCCCTGGCTGTTGCTGCCATTGGGGGGGGGGGAATCTGTCATTTTGCCTTTCAAGCAAGTAAATAAACTTTTTAAGGAAGGCGTTGTGTATGCCTGTACTCATGGCTGGAACTCCATCTGAGCCTGCGCGCAACTGAGTTTTTCTTCTTATTCTGCAGGGGCGGAGTTTCCGGAACAGATGGGGTCCTGGTGTCTAACCCCATTGGGTCACTGGGGCTCCTCTCCCCGGCGACCGTACAGCCTGGCAGAGGACACACTTCCCACAGAAGCCTGGAGGGAATCTCTCTCGCCCTGTCCTGGTTGTTGACAATCTTCCGGAAGCTGCTAATCTGGGGGCGGCCTGGATCATTCTAGGAAGGCAATGATGGTAACAGGTTTCCTACGGCACCAGGGACACAGAGAGCAGGACGTGCAGCTAAATGCAACAGCGCCCCCCCCCCCCCCCCCGTCCTTCACAGCACGTTTGGTGGTTGAAGTTACACCGCATCTGACCTAGCTCCAGATGTATCTAGGAAAATTTAGGAAAACTGTCTAGTAAGTGTGTTGCAGAAAGCAATTGAGACTGCTGTAACTTCGCAGTCAGGGTGCTCTTCTCCCATGATCCAACAGGTTTTTCTGGGCAGCTGATTTGTATATTTGGGTGGAGCTGGGGAGCCCACATCTGCTTTGGGACTTTCCCACGCTCTGGGACCACCCCCACAAAGTGGACAGCATGCAAAGGGAGCTAAGGTTCTTACCCAGCACTTGGCAAAACGAAGAATCAGTAGACTGCCCAGTTATGCATGTGTAGTACCTGGAGCGGCCACTAGATCCAGCAGTTAAAAGCTCTTCCAAGCTGTTTGGTGCAGGGCTTCCGACGCCCACATCCCTGCCAGAGTGCCTGGATTTGAGTCCCGGCTTTCTGGGACGCAGCAGGTAGTGGCTCGAGTACTTGGGTCCCTGCCACCCACCTCGGAGACCTGGACGGAGCTCCTGGCTCCGGGTTCGGCCTGGCCCAGTCTGGGTGGTTGTGAACTAGCTAGTGGAAGCTTGTCCTGTCACTCTGCCTTTCAAATAAATAAATAAAAAGGGGTAGTAGAACACATGCTGGCAAGGATAGAGAGAAGGGAGAACCCTCACACAAAATGGGGCTGCAGATCCATATAACCATTATGGGGAACAGTGTGCGGTTTCCTCAAAAAACTAGATCTACCGTCTGGTGCAGCAGTTCCAGGACTGGGTATTCAGCCGAAAGACTCGCGCTCTGTCCGTACTCAAGATTCGTTACGGCTGGATGCACAGTGGGCGCGATACGGCATCTACCTGTGTCCAGCAACAGAGAGGAGAAATGTGTCTATAGCCACAGTGGAGTATTACTGTCATTAAAAGGAATGCAGCCACACGAATGGAAGTGGAGCACACCGCGTTACATGAAATCGGGCACAATACGCCGCATGCTGTCACACACGAGGACGCCACAGCCTCGGTCTCCTAGGAGTAGAGAGGGGACCATGGTTACCAGGGCCTGGAAGAGGGGAGCTGGGTTGATGGGGCCGAGGGTACCACAGGACAGAGTGATGTTCCCAGCTGCAGGAGGCCAGAACCGAGAGCAACTGCCGGTCTCCAAGCAGCTGGGCGAGAGCACTGGAGTGTTCCCACCCACAGGGCGAGGGCGTCACCCCGCACACTGTAGACAGCCATGGCCGATGACCGTGTCAGTCAAAAGTAGGAATACATATAAGGAAAGAGCTCCACAGTGTAGAATCATGTAACATGAGAAAGTGGGGCTGAGGAATCCAAGTTCGAAAGTCAGTGTAACAAGCCGATGAGAAAAATCACGACTGGATCAATGGACACAAGTTCTGGTATGTGAGTATCCCCAGAAACGTCTCTTTTTTTTTTTTTTGGACAGGCAGTTAGTGAGAGAGAGAGAGAGAGAGGTCTTCCTTCTGTTGGTTCACTCCTCAAATGGCCACCATGGCTGGCGCTGCACTGATTCGCAGCCAGGAGCCAAGAGCCAGGTGCTTCTCCTGGTCTCCCATGGGGTGCAGGGCCCAAGCACTTGGGCCATCCTCCACTGCCTTCCCGGGCCACAGCAGAGAGCTGGACTGGAAGAGGAGCAACCCCATTCGGGACTAGAACCCAGGGTGCTGGTGCCACAGACAGAGGATTAGCTTAGTGAGCCACAGCGCCAGCTGTCATTTTTGTTAAAGGATTTATTTTCCCTGGACCCTGCCAGTCACTCCAGCCCAGGGCCTGCCCGTTAGCCCCACCCTCAGATGCCTTCTGGAGGCCTCTGGCTGCTGTTGCAATCAGACAAGGGCTCTGGGCCAGGCCACCTCCAGCTGGGGCCCGCACACCTGCCCAGGCAGCGCCAGGCCTAGGTCCCTGGGGGCCACCCTATGCTCCTCCTCTCCATTCCTCAGCCAAGCAGGATTCCTGTGAGCTGTTTCCAGGATCCAAAGGAAAACTCCTCCCCTTACCCACCTGGCCTCCCTTCTCAGCCAGGCCTGCTCAGTGTGGGCGTGGCCTCCTGCCTGCTTGCCCACGGCAACCCTTACCTGGCTTCCCTGAGGTGTCACTGCCCTTGAATGCCCCCTCGTGAACTCTATCACCAGTGAGTACTGAGCCCAAATCCTGGAGTGGGCTGGGGGAGGCAGAGCTGGCGTCAGGCCCTGACCCGGTCTGGTTAGGGGAGGATCAGGCTGGCTGGCTGTGCAGTGTGGACACTGCAGCTGGACAAGCGGGGGTCTCCGCCTGCGGGCTCACAGGCGCCGAAACAGGGGCACTTTCTACCGTCTCTCCTCACGCCAGCCCTAGCGAATCCCATCCTGACCCGAGCTCACCGCCACAGCCGCCTGCACTCAGCAGCCAACAGGTGCAGCATGTCCAGGCAGCCCAGGGAGCCACTGCCCACCCGGGTTTGCAGTTGTCAGTAGCTGTGGGGCCACAGGCAGAGTCCACCATCTCACCACCTAGTCTCGCGTGTGGCTGGGGCACGTGGGCCTTTCACATCCAGAGCGGCACAGGACGTCCCCTGGTCCACCTGGCAGAGGTGCAGCCAGGAGCTCCTGGAGTTCCTGTGTGCCCGGCCCCACAGCCCCGCTCCTGAGCGCTGAACACAGGCTCGTGCAGAGAACCAGGCCCGTGCTTCCCTCACCGATGCCACTGCCCTGGGCCATCCCCGCCCACTGTGCGCGTTCCCTGCCCTGGCCCCACGCCGCACACACATGGGCCCTGGCCTCATGCCGCACACACGTGGGCCCTGGCCTCATGCTGCACACACATGGGCCCTGGCCTGCTTCCCTGCTGGCCTGGAGCGAAAGCAGGCGAGGAGGGTGCCACCGCAGGCCAGTCCATGGCATCGCAGCAGCAGGCCCCTGGCCAGTGCACTTCAGTCTTGTAGGGTGCTCAGGGTCACAGATCAACGCTTGGAGCGTGGCTCAGAGCCCCCACTCATTTCAACAGCTTTCTGAGGAGCCAGGCCCACCCCCGAGGTCACAGTCCCACAGGAAGGGCTCATGGCCGGTGACCTCAGGGTTGTGGCACGGAGCTGCTCCACAAGCCGAGTGTCACCTGACCCGGACGTGCTATTGTGGCCACCCTCCAACAGGGCTCTGGGGCTGGGGTGACACAGGAAAGGCCTGACCCACTGCCCAGATGGAGGCTCCAGTGGGGGATGTTCCCGAGAGCTTTCTCCTGCAGACACAGTCAGGAACTCTCCAGCCCCAGGGAGCTCCCGTGAGGCTCGGATCCCGACTGCATCAGGCGCGGGCACCTGTGTCCTGAGCGCCTGCTCCTCCCAGCATCGGCTGGGGCCTCAGGAGGCAGCAGTGGGGTAACCCCGAGATCCAGACATTGCGGGCATGGCTCGGGTGGGCACTGCTGGGGACCCACTCCCAGGCCATCACCTGCCCGCACCAGGAGGCCGACGCCTGGGTCATTATGGGTTAGATCGTGGACTCTTGACCAGAGAGGAGGACACAGGGCCTGGAATGCTCGGAACCAGGCTGCACCTAACCCCAGCCCTGCAGCCAGGCCGCCGCACCATGCTCACGAGGACAGCACCGGTGCCCGTCAGGGCCTGGGCACCACTGCCCCAGCGTGCAAGGGGGCCGCTGGTGGCCTCGGCTGCTATGTCCCAGAAGGGGCCTGGCCCCTGGGGAGAAGGCGGAGTGCAGAGAATGACTCAGACAGCCTGTGGATAACTTAGTTTATGGGTCAAGCCGATGCAATGCAAAGTTGTTTTTGTTCTTTTTTTTTTAACCAAAATAAATAATCAGATCTGTCCCTGTGAAGGTCGAAGTAAGGACGAAGGCAGCTGGCCCTCGGCTGCCAGCCCTCACCCCCTCCTGCTCCTGACCTGCTTTGGCACAGCAAAGAAAGGACTCATTTAGTCTCCACTGGGGTCACGGGAAACAGCAGGGAGCGGGGTGTGGCGGGTGGGGCGGGGAGCAGGTCCGTGGGACTGGGACGGAGATGGAGCGGCCAGCGCCCGGTTGTGGGCACCAAGGGTGCTGCCCGGCCCCGAGAGGGTGAGTGGGACACAGCCCCCATGCGCGGTGCTGGACTCACGGGGAAGCCGGGATGGACACTGTGGGGCTCGAGCCACCCTGAGCACCCACGGTCCAGCCCACAGCCGAGGCCCCTGAAGCCCTGCCAGCCCTGGCCCTCTGGATCCTGAGGCTTGGCTATGGGAAGACAAAGCCCCTGTCCCAGCGCAGGAGCCCACGCCCCGCTGGGTGATAAGGACAGCCGCGCAGGGAGGCCACTCAGGGGCTCTCCTCTGCACTAGGGGTGGCGCTGGGGGAGGGGTGTAGCCAGAGCTGGGGGGAGGGGCATCCTCCTCCCCTGCTGCCCCCTCCTCCCAGAAAGCTGCTCTGCCTGACAGAAGGCGGGCAGCCGGCGCTCGGGGACAAGGGCCTAATTCCTATGAGGGTACAGCAGGGGCAGAGTGTGGGCGGCGCTCAGGCACTATCCTTTAGTTGAGAAGCGAGGGGCAGCATGGGCGTGGGGGGCAGCGGCCCACCCCGGAGCGTTTACGAGAAGTTCTTGAAGGCGTCCAGGTCGAAGGCGGTGTCCAGCAGGCGCTGCAGCTCTGTCAGGTGCGTCTTCTTGTTGCCGGTGGCCGGAGCGGCCGCTGGGTCCCGGCCCGCATACCTGGGACAGACAGACAGGCCGTGAGGGCGACGGCCACGGCGGGCCCGGCCCGTCCCACCCCGTCCCCGGCGGCGCGGGGCCTCACCAGACGGGCTTGGCGCGGTCGATGGTGGTGCGGAGCCTGGGCTTCACGTAGTCGTAGTAGCCCTGGTTCTTGTGCTCCTCCTGGCACCAGGCCAGCTCGGCGTTCGGGTACTTCTGCACCTCCTTCAGCAGAAGGTCGAAGGGGAACGGCGACAGCTGCGGGGGGTGGTGGTGGTGGTGAAGAGGGCGCCGCGGGCCGCAGGCAGGGGCTGCCCTGAGGGGCCGTCTCGCAGAACAGCCCCGCCGGCCCGGCAGACGCCGTGGCTCACCTGCTCGATCCTCGTGATGGCCACCTGCTCGGCCATGCCCCTGGCAGCGCGCTCACGGGTGAGGTCGTAGTACACTTTGCCCGTGCAGAAGAGGAGCCTCTTGACACCGGCGGGGGCCTGAGCTGCAGGGCCGCTCTCCGGGATCACCCTCTGGAAGTGGGTCCCTACAAGAGAATCCCCGGGGCCGAGCTGGCTTCTTTTCCAGGCCCACCCAGCGGTGCTGGCGTGAGCGGAGGATTCCGTGGGACGGAGGCCGCCCCGCGCAGCCTCTCGTGCACACCGAGCACTTGAGAAGCGTGTTGCATTGTGCTAGGGCTGATTCTTCCACAGAGCCTGACGCGGGCATTCAGGGACAACCGAGCCATCAGGACAGCCGTCTCCTGCACGCCTACGCCTCTCGCGTCTACAGATATAAGAACTTTCAACAGAGGTCAGAGGACGGCCCAGGTGCCCAGGGGAGCAAGGCCGAGTGAAGGAAAGCACATTCAAACTCAGTGCCATGATGAAAGCTTTCAAATGTGAACATGAGAAAAGCCATCTGTGAAGCCCACAGGATCCGTCAGACTCGTGGCTGGAGGCTGACGGCTCTGCCCTGAGGTCACGGACACGGGGCGGGCATTTGGCCTGGTGGTTCAGACACTGATGAGGACACCAGCTTCCTGCCACCCACGAGCGAGACTGGGACTGTGTCCGGCAGTGTGGTACCAGTACAGACGGTGCCCACGGGGAACCCTTGCATACACACTCAGATGACTGACCAGCAGGATTCCGTCTGCTGGGGGAGGCGACGGTCGTTCTGACAAACAGTACTAGGAAAACTGGGATCCACGTGTGAAAGAACGAAGCTGACCTCAAGTGAAGGCATGTATGGAAAATTCACTCAAAGAGGATCAAAGAGCTAAATCTAAGAGTTAGGCCTCCAAATCTCCTGGGAGAAAGATGGGAAAACTTTATAAAAATGGACTTGGCAATGATTTCTTGGCTATGACCCAAAGACAGAGGCAACAGAAACACACTATGTGCATTTCATGAAAATCAAGAAGTTCTGTAAACCAGACATTGTCCACAGCGTGAGAAGGCAACTCCCGGAACGGGGAAAGCGCGTCTCTGGTAAGAACAGCAGCGGGGACACACAGAGGCTCAGCGACAGAAAGACAACTGGGTTTAAAGTGGGCAAAGCCGGCCGGCGCTGCGGCTCACCAGGCTAATCCTCCGCCTGTGGCGCCGGCACACCGGGTTCTAGTTCCGGTTGGGGTGCTGGATTCTGTCCCGGTTGCTCCTCCTCCAGGCCAGCTCTCTGCTGTGGCCCGGGAGTGCAGTGGAGGATGGCCCAAGTGCTTGGGCCCTGCACCCCATGGGAGACCAGGAAAAGCACCTGGCTCCTGGCTTCAGATTGGTGCAGCGCTGGCCATAGCAGCCATTTGGGGGGTGAACCAACAGAAGGAAGACCTTTCTCTCTGCTTTCTCTCTCTCTCTCTCTCTCTCTCTCACTAACTCTGCCTGTCAAAAGAAAAAAAAAAAAAAAGTGGGCAAAGCTGGTGGAGACCTTTCTTTAAAGGCACAAAACACGCCCAACGTCAGTTCTCAGAGATGAGACTCAGAACCACGAGGAGTCACTGCCGCACGCCCAGGACGGCTGCTGACAGCAGCACAGCGGGAAGCGGACGCGCCGCGGCAGGGGATCCAGCAGGGCGCAGCGCCGCTGGCGGGGCCGGCAGCTTCTCGGAGCGAAAACAGAACTGGCAGACGCTCCAGCGAGATCCCACCACTGCCGCACAACACGGGGCCGAAGGCGGGGCTGCAGAGACGTGCTCACGGCCCTGAGGAGGCCTGGCAGCCGGGAGGGGGTGAGTGCCTTGGCCCCAGGAGCGCCTGGGCACGTTCAAGTGGCTACGGCTGCCAGCACCTGTTCCCCACAGCCACCCGGAGGCCTCAGGCCCGCGCCTCACTCCGCACCGACACAGCCAGCGCTCCTTGTAGGACCCGGGGTGCAGGTGGACGAGT
Organism: Sylvilagus bachmani; assembly: GCA_015711505.1. NCBI lineage: Eukaryota > Metazoa > Chordata > Mammalia > Lagomorpha > Leporidae > Sylvilagus > Sylvilagus bachmani. The sequence continues at coordinate 55,530,998 of CM027392.1, read as the reverse complement.
CATAGGAGCCATGCTGGCTCTCAAGAGCCTCTACCGCAGTCCTGGGACACTCACAGGCCAGAGCCAGCAGCCTCTGCCATGACCAGGAAAGGTCAAACGTTAAGTCCTGCGAGCCCCACAGAGCAGCAGCAGGGAACCCCCAACCCGACCCCCACCCACCTGGAAGCATCTCGTCAAAGCTGGTCCTGGCCTCAGGGTGGCGCAGCAGGGACTTGGGCGTGAAGATGATCAACTGAAAGACACAGGTCCACGATGCTCTACAAGTCCCCAAAGCTGGTCCAAAGCAAAGGCCACCCAAGCCGGACCCTGGGACACAGCACAGACAATGCCCCTGCGCTGGGCAGAGCCTCCCTCAGCGGGGGCAGAAGACATCCAGTTCCCAGCTGCTGAGCCCCTGGGCCACCCTGCACCCAGGAAGAGCCCGGAGCCTCTGGCAGTTGCAGCAAACACACCCTCAGCCTAAGGGTGTGACAAGGTCCAACCCCAGGACCGCCCTGCCCCGCCAGCTCGCGGGCTGCTGGGAACACACTCCCCTCCTTCTGCTTGTCCCCTGACCCGGCGCCTACTTACTCGCCAACACGCAGCTCCTTGCAAGCCCTGGGCCCCTGTGGGTCTCTGTCTTCCAGTACTCAGCCCTCCACGCCCCCCCGACCCCACTCCCGTGACCACCCTCGCCCTGCTGGGCTGAGCCTCACAGCAACACCAAGAGGGACCCAGCTGACTCCATCCTGTCCATGCACCCCTTGCAGGCAACGACTGGCCAGCCCCAAGCTAGAGGCGCCGGGAAAGCCCGGCCCTGGGTCACAGCGTCCTCAGGTGAGGCCAGGCCTGCACTGACCGGCTTGCGGAACGGCAGCAGGATCTGGCGCCGCAGGACGTGGAAGAAGTTGCCGGGCGTGGAGCAGTTGACGACGACCCAGTTGCAGTCGTACAGCTGGCTGACGTCGAAGTTGGCTTCCTGGAGGTCCTGTGGGCAGGAGCGGCCGGGGGCCGGGCAGGAGCGCTGAGCCCCTGCTGCGGGTGTCTGGGAGCAAGGGGCGCCACTCCCAGGCCCTGCCCTCTGCTTCCCCTGCATGCCTCCCACTGCTGTGAACTTTCACCCAGCACAAAACAGATGCTATTTTAGGAGACGCAGGTTCCACCTAAAGCCAATTCTAATCCTCAGAAACGGACCACCCGTTCTCTTCAGGTCTTGGAATCTCAGTAAAATGCCCCAAAGTTCTCTCCCTCCAACATCTGTGCGGGCCTGGTTCAGGAGCTTGTGTGGAGGTGCCACACGGCACACCGTGGTTTCAGCAGCAGCGGGGTGTGGACAGTAGGCGAAGCTGTGCCACGGCCTGACCTGAGCCCCCAGGCCAGGGAAGGACAGCTCGGGGTGACCGATGGACTCTGCTCACTCACCGGCAGGACATCGGGGTCATCATTGCACATCTGCAGGAACCGCTCTGGGCGTGCAGAGGAATGTTCTGGCCCCTGGAACAGACACCCGAGTGGCTGGGAGCTCTCGCAGCTCCCCCTCCCGGACCACCTAGCTCGTTTCTGGTTCTTCCTCCTGACGACGAAGCTCCCTTCCCTCCCTCCCACCGACATAGCACGTGGCGTTAAGGCCGTGCCTGGCCCGGGCTCACCATGCCCTCCATGCCGTGGGGCAGCAGCAGCACGATGCCATTCTGCCGCACCCACTTGGCCTGCCCGGGGCAGATGAACTGGTCGATGATGCACTGAGCCGTGTTGTGGAAGTCACCAAACTGGGCCTCCCAGAGCACCAGGGCGTTGGGGCTGGCCATGGCGAAGCCCAGCTCAAAGCCTGTAAGGGACGAGGGGGAGAGCCACATCCTGGCTGTCAGCCAGCAGGCAGGGAGGGGCTGCAGGCCGGGGCGGGGCCGTGGGTTCGGGCTCACCCAGGACGCCGTACTCAGACAGCGAGCTGTTGCACACGGTGTAGGGCGCCTGGTTGGGCCAGAGGTGGTTCATGGGGATGCAGGTTCTCTTGTCCACATTCTGGTCATGGAGCACGTGGTGGCGGTGGCTGGGGAAGAACAAGGATCTGTGAGCCTGGAGTGCAGCTGCCACAGCCCACGCAGCCAGGACGGACATCCAGTGACCCTGCACGCTCGAGGGACCGACCGCCAGGCACGCAGGGCACAGCAAACGAGGCGAGGGCAGAGCAGCCGCAATGCCTGGGCCATTAAGCTGTTTACCCAGAATCCTGTGCACCTCAACACTACCTGAAGGTGCCACGCTCCACGTCCTGGCCGCTCAGTCGGATGTGGATGCCTTCCTTCAGCAGCGAGCCGAAAGCCATGTACTCTGCCAGAGCCCAGTCCACAGTGCGGTTCTTCACCAGCTCCCCGCGGGTCTTCAGGATCCGGCTCAGCCCTGCAGACAGAGCCCTCACAGCGCCGCAGGCCTGGCCCGCGTGGCTGCTCCACTCTGCTGGGGCCAGGGCCTTCTGCCCCTGCAGCCCCTGGGCTTCCAGTGGTGTGGAAGGGCACGGAACGCTCCTCAGCAGGCACAGGGCTCTGCCAACAGCAGCAGTGGGAGGGGCCGCGGGGCCTCTGCAGGACGTGAGAGGGCCAGTGTTCCCCCCGGCCAGCCCGACACACTTACCTCCGTGGATGGTGAAGTTCTCCACGGGCACGGAGCTGGCCACGTTCCCGATGTGCGTCAGGACGTCCTCAGTGAGGCCCGTGGAGGGGCAGGACATGCTCCGGGGCTGTCCGTCCAGGGTGAAGAAGCCTGCGCGGGAGGGCAGGCAGAGGCTCTGTAGCACCCAAGTCGGGACGACACCTGCGCGGGGTGCTGCTGGCTCTGGCAGGGGCCTCCTGGCGGCCTCGGGGCACGGGGGTCTCCGCGGGGCCTCTGCTCACCAGGCCAGGGCGAGTCGAGCCAGTGCTTGATGTGCAAGATCTTCTCGTCCTTGGACCTGGTGAAAGCTTCCTCGCAGATCTTGTCGTACTTGGAGATCTCCTCCTGGGGGTCGGGCACGACACTGCTGGACGGGGACAGCGGCCCCTGCCGCACACACCCGCTGCACCGCCTACTTCTGTGTGCCTGCTCCTCACAGCTGTGGGGTGCAGAGCTCCAGAGCTCTGTCTGCGCCCACACGTCCGTCTTTGGGGTGTCTGCCTGGGCTGCCTGCTGGCAGGCGAGCAAGCGCAGCCTCTGTGGGACCACACCCGGCCCTGGGGAAGCCAGACTTTGCACTACTGTGTCAGCTGAGGGAGCCAGCAGCCGCCACCAACACCCGCAGACCCCATCTCAGTGGCCTCCTGGGGGATGAAGGGCTGCAGGGGTGGAGCTCTCACTCCCTGTCCCTTGTCGCCCACGGCGACCTGCCTTGGGGAAGCCCCGCTCTGGGCCAGGACGCACCTCGTACTCGGGCTGGTTGACCACGCCCTGCGCCACCAGCAGCTCAGCGTACTTCTGCAGCACAGGCTTCTGCTTGCGGATCTGCTTGTACATGAGGGGCTGCGTGAACATGGGCTCGTCCATCTCGTTGTGGCCATTGCGCCGGTAACACACCTGCACAGAACAGTGCCGGAGCTGTCAGAGACCACAGCAAGCCCTCGGGAAGGAGCGCTGCCTCAGTTTACCTCCTTCTCTAGAATGAGGGTCCTGTCTCTTGACCTGGCTATCAATCAGAGTGATAGGAACACACTCTCCTTACTCTCAAAGCAGAAGAAACCTGGCACCCACAGCATCCGGGCTGTGCTAGACTCAGATGCTCTGGAGCTGGAGGGAGCCCAGCCCCTCCGACAGGACGCCGGGGCTGAGGGAGGGGTGGGGGTGAGGCTCTGCCTGGAGCCAGGGCGCCCAGGGTCACTCACCAGATCAACGACCACATCCTTGTGGAAGGTGCTCCTCCATTCGGCTGCCACCTTGCACACATACATCACGGCCTCAGGGTCGTCTGAGTTCACGTGGAAAATGGGGGCGTTCACCACACGGGCCACGTCGGTGGGGTACGGGGAGGAACGGGCCATCCGCGGGTCTGTGGTGAAGCCAATCTGCAAGGAATACACAGTCTGGCACACGGGCAGTTGGTGCAGCCAGTGCCGGGGAGGGCGGCGGGCAAGGCTGGCCCGGCCCCTGCTGCTCGGCCGCTCGGAGGGAGTGCGTGCCCACGTTCTCCTGAGGCTTTTCCTGCTCTGATTTCTAAAATTCCTCTGTGTTCAACACAGAGCATCAAGCACTCTGTGATTCCAGACCACAGTGTGAGTATGCTGATGTCTGCAGATCATCTTCTTTGTATGCACATAAACGCAGACACATTGAAGACTCAGAAGCTTATGACTTCTATGACTTCTGTGCCTTATCAACACTGAGCGTTTTTCCTTTGAAAATTAACATTTAATTACATGATACTCCCTACCCCCTGGGTGTAATAAAACTACACATTCTTAATTTTTAACTTTAAAATTTCATTTCTATGAAATATTTCAGACAAAGAATGATAATACACTGCCCCTCCACGCAGCCATCCCGCAGCAACGACAAACCTGGACGGTTCGTTGCTCTTGTTTCTGGGCCGGAACCCACAGGCCCCTGCCCACAGCTTCCTGTCCTGGAACCAGAGGACAGCTCCAGGAGTCGCGCTCCGTGTTCCACTTGTCCACAGACAGCCAGCAGCATCTTCTTGGCTTGCTGGTAACTCTTACATTTTGACAGACAAGACCTATTTCCCAGCAGCAAGGACACGTCCTTGCCCAGAGCACAGCTCAGCTGCAAACAGCTCCTATCACAGAACACCACTGCCCGCTCTCCAACCCACAGTCCACACCACGCCCTGTGCACAACCCTGACTTCTTTCCCTCAGTCTAGTCCATCTCCCCCCCCTCCCCCCCCCCCGATAGGCAGAGTTAGACAGTGAGAGAGAGAGAGAGAGAAAGGTCTTCCTTCCGTTGGTTCACCCCCCAGATGGCTGCTATGGCCCGTGCACTGCGCCGATCTGAAGCCAGGAGTCAGGTGCTTCTCCTGGTCTCCCATGGGGTGCAGGGCCCAAGCACTTGGGCCATCCTCCACTGCCTTCCCGGGCCACAGCAGAGAGCTGGCATGGAAGAGGGGCAACCGGGACAGAATCCGGCGCCCCAACCGGGACTAGAACCCGGTGTGCCGGCGCCGCGGGCAGAGGATTAGCCTAGTGAGCCGTGGCGCCGGCCAGTCCAGTCCATCTTAAAGGCTCCTGTGCCTGCCTCTGTTTTCATGGCACTGACATTTAAAGACGTTTACTTTTTCATTTTATTTGAAAGGTAGGCAGACAAGACCTTCCATCTGCTGGTATATTCCCTAAATGCCTGCAACAGCCAGGGCTGGGTCAGGCCAAAGCCAGGACCTCAAACTCAAACCAGGCCCGACACACAGGAGACAGGGACCTAAGTACTCGAGGTGTCACCTGCTGCCTTCCCGGGGTGTGCATCAGCCAGAAGCTGTAATCAGAAGTGGAGGAGCCAGCACTTCAGCAATGACTTGGCTACTGTGCTACACGTCTGCTCCGGGCATTGACACTGTAAAGAACATTTCCATATTTAAATTGTTTATGGGGCAGGCAGTGTGATGCAGTGGGGTAAGCCACAGCTTAGAATGTCCGTATCACGGCCGGCGCCGTGGCTCAACAGGCTAATCCTCCGCCTTGCGGCGCCGGCACACCGGGTTCTAGTCCCGGTCGGGGCGCCGGATTCTGTCCCGGTTGCCCCTCTTCCAGGCCAGCTCTCTGCTGTGGCCCAGGAGTGCAGTGGAGGATGGCCCAGGTTCTTGGGCCCTGCACCCCATGGGAGACCAGGAAAAGCACCTAGCACCTGGCTCCTGCCATCGGATGAGCGCGGTGTGCCGTGGCAGCCATTGGAGGGTGAACCAACGGCAAAGGAAGACCTTTCTCTCTGTCTCTCTCACTGTCCACTCTGCCTGTCAAAAAAATAAAAATAAAAAAAAAATTAAAAAAAAAAAAAAAAGAATGTCCGTATCCCACGCTGGAGTGCCGGTTCCAGTGCCTCCGCTTCCGATCCATCTTCCTGCTAATGCGTGCCAGGAGGCAGCAGGTGTTGGCTCGAATGGCCCAGTCACCCACACTGGAGACCTGGATGGAAGGTAGGGCTCCTGGCTTTGGCCTGGCCTAGCCCTGGCTGTTGTGGGAGTGAACCAGTAGGTGGAAGATTGTCTTTGTGTCACTCTACCTTTCAAATGGATCAAAATAATTAATGACTTGAAAAGAATTATATATGTATTTGAGAGGGAAAACAGAAAGAAAAAAAGCCCCCATCCGCTGGTTCATTTCCCAGATGCCCAAACGGACAGGGCTGGGCTGAGGCTGGGAACTCAATCTGGGTATCAGGCACCTGAGCCATCAGTGCTGCCTCCCCGGATCTGCGCCAGCAGGAAGCTGGAGCCAGGAGCTGGAGCTGGGCACTGAATGTGGCAATGGGTGCCCTAACCAGCGTTCTGACCACTGGGCTCAACACCTGCTCCAACTCACTTTCACAAGGAGAAAGCAACAGACGTTCACACAACCAAGTTGACTGTCCAGGGAGATGGGGTGGGGTTACCTGGTTGTTGACGACCACATGCACGGTGCCGTGGGTCGTGTAGGACGGCAGATCACTGAGGTGGAAGGTCTCGTACACGATGCCCTGACCGGCGAAGGCAGCGTCCCCATGCAAGAGGATGGACATGACCTGTGGACGCCAAGGAGAGCCGCATGCACTGTGTTCTGACACCAAGCCCACAAGGGCAGGCGGCCAAGAACCCGAACCCACCACATCCTGAGCCCGGACCCGCAGGGCAGGCAGCAGATGGGAGCCACGGTCTGTTATGAGGTAGCAGGAGAGCACAGGGACCCCGATCCTGTGGCCGACCCCACACACCTGCCATCTTGCCCCCACTGTCTGCTGTGCTACATGGACGGCCACTGTGGCTCACCATCCCAGGTACCCTCCCACAGGAAGCAACACAGGCCCCATCTGCCCCAGACCTGCGGGCCAAGGCCACTGTGGCACCAGGCCGAGCACCCTGGTCACCTGACCGGTCTCCCTCTCTGCTTCCTCCTTGGTGGGGAGTGCAGGGCAGCACTGTGAGGCGACACTTTCTAGTGGCTCCCCCAGCCCTCACTTTTAGCCGGTGCGCTCTCCCCTCCCACAGGCCACGTGCGGCTGACAGAGCCTGTCGTTATCTGACGCTCTTGCTGTTCCTTCGGGCTGCCCCGTCCGTCTGTGCTTTGTGCACCACCAGGCTGCCCCGTCCGTCTGTACTTTGTGCACCACCGGGCTGCCCCGTCCGTCTGTGCTTCGTGCACCACCGGGCTGCCCCGTCCATCTGTGCTTTGTGCACCACCGGGCTGCCCTGTCCGTCTGTGCTTCGTGCACCACCGGGCTGCCCCATCCGTCTGTGCTTTGTGCACCTCTGCGGCCACAGCCTCCCCCTGGAGGATGGGCCCTTTCACAGAGCGGGAAACACAGACGTGTGCACGTAAACTGTGCTCCTGCCCTGCCACCACCTCCCCACAACTGCAGTATCTCCTCCAGCCGCACACACGTCGCTTCCACTGCACCAAGGCTCCCCATCTGCTGTGGTCTGCTACTGCGGGGCACGCTAGCCCGAGCCCTGCTGAGAAACCACCAAGGGGGTCAGGCTGGGGGCAGCGACTGGGCGATTCAAAGGAAGCTGGACAGCAGGGCATGGCTGGCTGAGGCCAGGGAGGAGAAAGCCCGCACTCCAGTCCAGAGTGCCTGGCAGAGGCAGAGTGCCTGCGTGGGGACCTCAGTCTCCTTCCAAGTCCTGAATGGACAGGACAAGGTCCACCACCCCGGGGAGGGCCATCTGCTTCGCTCCAAGGCCTCAGGTCTGAACATCGATCTCATCTAAAACAGCCGTCATGGCAACACAGCCAAGTGTCCCAACACGGTGCTCAACGGCCTCTCACCCCGTTCTCGGCCTGCAGCTAGAAGGCAAGGCTCGCGATGTGCCGTCCAGTTTTAGAAACAGGACTGCACGTGTGCTGTCTCCGGTAGCCGTGGGGGCACTGACAAGGACAGCTGGACAGTGGACATGGTGTCCCCAGCGGCCGACTTCCCAGCCCCATGCCGAGCTTCCCGCAGGCGAGCACTCAGCACGCCTCGTGCGCCAGTGCCACAAAAGGGCATCGTTCTGCACCGTGACGTCAGACGCGTGGCAGTGATGGCTGCGGAGATGGCAGCCTGACCGCCAGCTCTGGCAGCTGCACGGGCTGGCATGGCTGCAACGAGGAAGGACACATTCCCATGGACGTGTGTCCCAAAGGCCACGTTAGCAGGAGTCAGAGCAGGTCCATTTCACAATCACACAGGTTATGGGACGTCGCCCACAGTTATGGAAAGGATGGAATCTTCCAGAAACACCAGGAGTTACAGACCACATGGAACATTCTCGAGGACTGGATCTGTGTGAAAACCAAATCACTCCCTGGGCACGCTGGAGCAGCAGCAGGACAGCGGGCCGGGGCAGAGGCTGCCCTGAGCCCGCTGAGCACCTGTGAGGCCTGGGGCCGGGCGGCTCAGGGAAGTGACAGCAGAGGGTGCACAGGGGCATTCCCTCAAAGGGACTGAGTCTCAGCAGGTCCTCGTCCTGGCCTCTCCCAAAGGACCAACGTGTGCTCCACCTGTAACGTGTACCACCCTCCACCACCAGTTCTCCTGCCTGCCTTCCCAGGACACTTCAGCACTCCAGGCAAGCTCCGCCCCAGTGTATTTCTGTCCGTGTTTGTATGCCCAAGTCACTAAGGTCTCTGCCATCTCTTGCGCCACTCAGCCCCAAATGCAGGATGTGTGCCAGCCAGGCACCGTGGCAATGGCCCCCTGCCCCAGGACCACACTCCGGCATCCTCAGTGATCTTGCGGGCTATGTGACCCCAAGCAGCCAAGGCCTCTCTGTGGCATCGTCCTGGCCCTGAGCTGAGGCCATGGGGTTTGTTCCTCACCGAGATGGGTGACTATGTGCAGCAAGTGTCGTCGCGAGGGCCCTCAGCCCCTCTCCGAGGCCCGCGGGGGCAGTCTCCCTCTCTCAAAGCCTCAGGATGCAGCTAGTTGACTAAGAGCGCTTTAAAGTGCGGCACCCAGCAAATGACTTGGCTTTGCCTCTAACACAGACGCACCTGCCCCCCCCCCCCCAACAGCAGCCTCTTCCCCACCTGCTCAGTCCTGGACTTCTTCGGGGACACAGGACAATCCCCCGCCCCGCTAGAAACAGCTATGGCGTGTGTCATTCCTGGTCTGCAGCTGCCGGCTAACCACAGGTTCTGGTAGTTCTGTGTGGGATCTGTGAGCCCTGGGACACATGATCCTTTCCTAAATGAAGAGTCCCAGAGCTGGTCTGCAGGGCCCACTTTCAACATTCCCCAGGATGCACATAGTCAAGATGACAGACGCTTGATTTTTCTTTCTTTAGGCCACGGGAATATGGAAAGAACGCTAATTCCACCTTAGGTTAAGCAGCAGCCCATGGCCACGGCTATAACCCACTGGGGATTTCAGCACGTGAGCGGGCTGGCTAGCCAACACGGGAAACGCTCAGCTGTGGCCCCGTGCGAGCTCCTTCCCCCAGCACGCAGGCCCTCCCTCTCGAGGGCTGCTGGTTCCACACTTCCTCCTTCAGGCTCACCCCTGCCTCTCCTTACGAACACGTCCTTCTTCATGAGCGGTAACTGCAAGACAGGCTGCCCCCAGATGGGGTGGAGGCACAGCCAGCCCCAGCCAGTTCTGGCGTCCCACTCCAGGACCGCGAGCCACAGTGGCCACGGTCCCCAGGGCTCACCTTTTTCCCTTCGGTGTCTCCACAGTAGAACTGCTCGGCTTTGGTCTTGCCCATCACCACGGGGTCTGCAGCCTCCAGGTGGGACGGGTTTGCCACCAGGGACAGGGTGATGTTCCTGTCGGTCACGCGGTTGATCCTGCGGTGGTACATGCCCAGGTGGTACTTCACGTCGCCGGAGCCCTGACGGTGCAAACAGTGAGTCTGACCCTGTCCGCCAGGGCCTCTCAGAAGGGCAGCACTTTCCCCGCACCAACCCCCAGGGCACAGGAGGGCGGGCCTCGGCTGCAGGGGACAGTTCTGTCCCAGTGACAGGAGAGCCGGGTCTGACGTGGGCTTCGGCTGCCCCAATGTCTGCAGGGCCTCACCTCATCAGCAGCCTCCAGTTTAGAGTCGAACTGACAGAAGATCTGCTCCAGCTCCTTCCTGATGACGTTTGCCAGCACATTCAGCCGTCCCCTGGGACAGAGGCAAGTGAGCTGTGCCCCACGGCCCGGCTCCCCCAGCAACGCTGGTGGGCCCTGAGCCTGGCCAGGCACCCCAGGCCATGTGTGTGGGCAGTGGAGTAGTGGCAGGTACAGACATGTTCCTCCCTGGCCTGGCCCCATGCAGCCTTGGTTCTGGGTTACACCCAACAGGGCACTGGGATTTAATTTTTTTAAAAAATGCAGATGAGGCTGGTGCTGTGGGGTAGCGGGAAAAGCCACTGCCTGCAGTGCCGGCATCCCCTATGGGCGCCAGTTCAAGTTCTGGCTGTTCCACTTCCGATTTGGCTCTCTGCTATGGCCCGGAAAAGCAGTAGAAGATGGCCCAAGTGCTTCGGCCCCTGCACCCATGGGGGAGACCCGGAAGAAACTCCTGGCTCCTGGCTTTGGATCAGCTCAGCTCAGGCCATTGTGGCCATCTGAGGAGTGAACCAGTGGATGGAAGACCTCTCTCTCTGTAACTCTGCCTTTCAATAAGTAAATAAATAAATCTTTAAAAAACCCAAAAAACAAAAAAACTAACCACTGTAGAGCAAGGCCAACGCCAGTGTGAACCACGTGTGACCTTAGCTATGACAATGACAACAGAGCCACCCTGGGGCAGTGGTGCCGAGAACCCCTGGAAAACAAGACTCGGCGTGTCCGCAGCTTGCTGGCTGGTGCCTGAGGGCCCACACAGTGCCTCCAGCACGCTCAGGGCCTGTGGTACCTGTGTGGCATGCCCATGATCACGTAGTCCACGCCGTTCTCACTCGACTTGTCAATGATGGTCTTGAGGGCGGGGATCAGCACCTCACAGCCCTCCAGACCAAAGCGCTTCTCAGAAGACCACTTCCTCTGTAGGAACTCCTCAAACCTGCATGGGAAACAGAGGCCATCACGGCCGGTCCCGGTGTCGGGGCAGGAGCAGCACGCGAGGCCAACTCTCCCCTCCTGGCACATCACGTCCCCCAGAGGCTGGTCCTGGTGTCAGCGCAGGAGTCGGCACGCAAGGCCGACTCTCCCCTCCTGGCACATCACGTCCCCCAGGCTGGTCCCAGTGTCAGCGCAGGAGCAGCACGCGAGGCCGACTCTCCCCTCCTGGCACATCGCGTCCACCAGGCCGGTCCCGGTGTCGGGGCAGGAGCAGCACGCGAGGCCGACTCTCCCCTCCTGGCACATCGCGTCCCCCAGGCTGGTCCCGGTGTCGGGGCAGGAGCAGCACGCGAGGCCGACTCTCCCCTCCTGGCTGCCCTCCCCCCCACACCACTGCAGCCACCCGCAGACAGGCATGGCTCTCCTGCAAGCACTGTGTGTACCTGGTGGAGCGCACGAGCCGGGCCAGCAGCGTCCGCTTCTCCTCGTTGGTGAACTGCATGACCCCAGGGGTCTCGAACTTCTGCCGGATCCACTGGCACTGCTCCAGGTCGTTGATGAACATAAACTCCACCCCGATGTGCTGGCAGTAGGCCATCTGCGTCACGCACACGAGAGGCCATGGTAAGCAGGGGCTGCTTGGCTCAAGGCCACGTGTCACAGGCATGGCCCGGCCAGCTGGAGAGCTGGCTGCCCACTCAGCCACAGGGCCGGGGAGAAGGGGCTTCCTCCTCCAATGCCACCAAGCTGGTGTGGCTGGGGGAGCAGAGCCATGTCCACCGTGGGAAGACGGGCTATCCTCACGAGACCCTGACTGGCACTGTGACAGGAAGGCCCACAGGCCACCAAGGGCTCAAGGCCCAGTGAGTTTCAGGCTTTTACATTGCTTTTAAGATGTATTTATCTGTTTGAAAGAGTTAGAGACAAAGCACAGAGAAAGAGAGAGAGATTTTCCATCCATTGGGTCACTCCCCAAATGGCCCAAGAGCTGGGGTTAGGCAGGCTGAAGCCATGAGCCAGGAGCTTCTTCTGGGTCTCCTACGTGGATACAAGGGCCCAGGACTTGGACCATCCCTCACTGCTTTTCCCAGGCCATTAGTGTGGAGGTGGACCGGAAGAGGAGCAGCCAGGACTCAAACCAGCACCCATGTGGGATGTCGGCACTGCAGACTCCAGTTTAACCCGCTGCACGATGGCGCCGGCCCCAGGCTTTTACATTTTTAACTTCTACTTTTTAGTGTGACTGCACGCATGACCAAAGACAGGCCCCGGTGGCTGGAGTTGTGCCGTATCGGGGAAAGCCACCCCTGGGACGCTGACGTCCCCTATGGGCTCCAGTTCAAGTCCTGGCTGCTCCACTTTTGCTACAGCTCCCTGCTGGTGGACTGGGAAAAGCAACATGAAATGGCCAAGTGCTTGGGCCCCCGCCACCCAGGTGGGAGACCCCGAAGAAGCTCCTGGCTCCGGCTTCGGCCTGGCTCAGTCCTGGCTGCTGTGGCCATTTGGGGAGTGAACTTGTGGATGGAAGATCTCTCTCTGTAACTTACTTCCAAATAAATCTTGAAGGGGGGCTCCAGACAGTCTGGGTGCACTGTTAGGTGTCCTCCCACAGGAGGCAGCCCAGGAGGTCCCGAGAAAGAAGGACTCAGCAGAAGGAAGCCAAAGAGCAGAGAGCTCTGCAGGAATCCATCTCGGGGCCACCTGAGTCCAGGAGGCGCTGGGAGCAAACTCTGGAGCACTGGAGCAGCAGCGGGAACGGACGCTGACCTGGCCCCCAGGGACTCTCGCAGACCTCGCTCAGCTGTGTCACAACAGCCCTGAGCCTTAGAGAGCCATATCCCCCGCCCACAGGCTCCCGCCTGTGGCCTCCTTGTGGCTTCCCCAAGACAAGGTAAGCAGCGGGCACAGGCAGGGAATGGGTCTGCTGGACCTCAGCCCATTCGCTCCCTGCTCTGCAGAGCCAGAGCCAGCGCAGACCCTGCCTGACCTCGGAGGCATGGCCACACGGCCGCTCTCACTGTCACCTAGGCCGGAGCAGCTCCTCCCTGGGGACGAGGACAAAGTGCTACAGGGAAAGGCCTTGGGATTCAGGCAACCGCCTGCAGGACGACCAAACGGGGAACAAGGAGGCCAGGGAGGGTGTGGTCAGCCTGCCCCTCACTCGGGGCCCACACGGACACTGTCCGTCTCCTCCGAGACCTCCCCTGGGCCCCGAGGTACTGACAGCCGAAGCAAAGGCGCTCCACACAGCCCAGTGCCACTGGGGCCCTCAGAGGCCCCGTCTTCCCTCGGTCTGTGGGGGCTGCCAACTGTAGGTGGCAATGCCCACACCTCATTCCCCGTGCCAAGTGGCCGGCTGGTGGCAGTGGTGACCCTCTCCCTCGGTCACTCTCAAGTCCACCCTTGTGGAGCGTGCTGCCCACACCCGGCCCTGTCCTTGCACGCCAGGCGGCTGCACTGCTGTCACCGAGCTCTCCACAAAGCAGACTGGCCAACACGTTCCGCAGGGCCCACTTATGACCGCGGAGGGCGCTCCTGGCCGGCAGGCCCCGCTGTGCCTTTTGTCCTTGCGTGAGCTGCCAGGTGAAAAGGACAGGAGTTTGAGGGGCTGATTGTGTCTCTCAAAAGAGACAAATTACAGAAAGACTGGTCATACTTCCTCTAACCTTGTGATGCCCACGTCACGTGGCAACAGCTTAAGTTCCTTCTAAGGACAATGCAGTGAGCACCATCATCTGCATTCTCTAAGGACAGGCAATGCTGTGGCCTGCGCTGGGAGGGAGGGGGCCCTTGTGCAGACCGTGTACCCTCTGCAGTTTGGGACAGGGCGAGCAGGAACCACAGGGGACATGACCCCAGTAGGAGCTGTCCACCAAGGCTGCTGGGCTCCGGGGAGGACCCTGAGAAGGACAGGGTGCTCCGAGGACAGACGGCTTTCACACTTCCTGTCCTAACAGATCACTGCAGAGAGCCTCAGGGAGGGGCTGGACACATGGGCAGTCAAGTGACTTGAGGGCAGGACCCTCGGAGGCCTGGTCTCCGTGGGTGCCATCTGTGGGCCTCGGGCAGCACGAGAACCTCCGCATCAGCAGGTATTTGGTATAAGTGAAGACATTGCCCAGGGTCTTGTACGTCATTTGAGGGCCTGTATCTCACTTGAGGGCCTGTATCTCACTTGAGGGCCTGAATCTCATCTGAGGGCCTGCCTCTCCTCCCAATCTCAGTTTCCTGCTAGTGTGTACTCTGGAAGCCAGCAGATGATGGGTCCGGGACCTGGTCCCTGCCACCCTCACAGGAGACCTGGATTGAGATGCTGGCTTGCACCTTTAGCCTGGCAAGGCTGTGTTGCTACTGGCTTTTAGGGAACAAACCAGCGATGGACGAGATCTGTCTCTCCCATTTGAAAAAATGAATAAAAAAGAAATATAACAGGAGCCACAAGCAGCATTTACGTTTTCCTGGTAGAAAGAGAGGAGGTGAATTTTCCTATCTAACTTGACCCCATTTATCACACACATTCTCTTTTCAATACTGAAAAAGTCATGCAAGTGTTCGACTGTTACACACGACTCACGGCTCCCACGCTGACCAGGGCAGGAGCAGAGTGTGGTCAATGTGGTGCCTCTGGAGCAGAGGGGGATATGGGGAGGGTATGAAGGAACCTCGTCTGGGACTAACCCCCCCTGCCCCCTTCTCACCTACAGCCCGGAGTGAGCAGCTCCAGGAAGATGGTGACCACAGTGTGGATGCTTGGCAGACTGGTGGGAAATGTCACCATCTGACACTTAGGTGTTTTAAGCCACTCTGCTAAGTGTGGAACCAGTGACAAGGGAATTTTACAGCAAACCTCACTCCGCGGGAGCAGGAGCTGACCCCTGGGGTGGCAGGGCTCTGACGCAGGGGACCAGTTCTGAAAGCTCTCCAGATGGTGCCAACATCAGCCCTGGGAGGAGCTGCCTCTGAGAGCCCAGGGGGCCTGCTGGGGACATCAGGAGCCACCAATAGGTTCAGACCCTGGGTGGGCAAGATGCCCGGCGCCTGCAAAGCCCACCCGAAGGAGTTCTCAGTCTACTTTAACTGGGTTCTTTAACTCAGAAGACTAGCCCAGACCTCTCACAAGACCCACTCTCCCTCCGCAGCGGTCACTGTGGTGCAGCCCAGCCCAGTGTCACAACTGTAGCCTAACATGTGCACAGGAAGGAGAACAGAAACACAGCAGAAGGAGGAGTGTGTGTGTGGGGGGCAGGGGCAGGATGAGTGCCTCCACCCAGCAGAAAGAACCCATCTGAGGGGCCATGCCTGTTTGCACCTGTCCTGAGGGTGGGGCTAACTGAAATAGACTCCTAAAGGGGTCTGAAGACAGGATGTCTCCTCTGGGGCTGGCACCGTGGCAGAGGGAGACAGTCCTCAGCCTGCAACACCGCCGTCTCACACTGCAGTGCTGGTTCAGTCCTGGCTGTTCTGCTCCCATCTGGCTGGGAACGCAGCAGGTGATGGCCCAAGTACTCGGGCCCCTGCCACACGTGGAGGACCATGGCGGAGTTCTGGGCTCCTGGCTCCGGCCTGGCCCACGCCAGATGGAAGCTCTCTCTACCTTTCCAACAGACAAATCTACAGAACAGCAGAAGAGCAGCTTCCTCCCTCACATGGAAGAAAGCTCATCCTGCGCCTGCTGTGGGGACACGGTTTCCCGGGGTCACACTCGTCCTCACCTCCAGCCGACGGATGATCTCCCGCAGGGGCAGCGCCGACTCCTGTCCTCCGATGAAAGTGGTGGTGGGCAGGTGAAAGACCTTGTCCAGGTCAGACTCGTCCAGGCCGTAGAACCCTGCAGGCCACGTGGGTAGGACAAGCCGGACGAGGAGGGACGGGGTGAGCCATAAGGGGCCACAGTTTATGGAAGGGGAAGAACGCCCCAGGTGAGTAAAAAGAAAAGAAAAAATCATATAAAAAACCCTGACATGTATGAACGTGACACATACAGTCAGAAATAGACTGTAGCGAGAAATGTCACAGGTAAGTCAGAATCAAGCTCCTGTTATGAATATATTAGCCCATTATACCAATTAGTCATAATTTAAACAAATTTCAAGGTCCCAGTTTTGGGGCTGAGAAGAGGGCCACAAGAAGGCACTGTGTAAGTCAATCAAAAAGCTACAGAGTTAAGAAGGGAATTCGAGTAGGAAGCGAGGACCTGACAGAGCACAGCGGACCACAGGTGCTCCTGTGGTAAGACTACGTGTGTGGCAGGTGACGAAGAGCCAGAATCAAGAAGTGAGGGAAGCAGCTGCCAGGAGCCAAGCAGTCCACCGAGCTGTGGTGGTGGGGCACAGAGCCCCTGGCCTCAGGGTAAGGACAGACTCCTCCTCCTGAAATACCCAGGTCAAGCGGGACACCCACTCTGCAGTCAGGACCCAGCAGTCCCAAGTCTAACCTGCCTCTCCCAGCTCACAGCGCACTCTGGCCTGTCTCCCTGCCTGCAAGAACACTCCCAACCCCTCCAGGCCACGGAAACTCACGGCGGAGGGCTGGCAAATGCCACCCCGGGTTCTCTGCCCCGCCCAGCACCTACCCTGAAACGTTTGTGGGTGACAGCGGGGCAAAGGACGTGGCTGACGAAGGATAACAGGTGGACGGCTCAGGCCAGGGTCCCCTCAGGCTCCAGGAAGGAGAAGCGAGCTGCCCGCAGTGCCCTGCAGCTCCCCTGGCCGCTGGCACGGCCTCGCCGTCTCCCAGCCACGAGTGCAAATGTGACTCGCTGAGATGCCAGGGCTGCTAAGGGGTTTGCACAGCAGCTCCCGACACAAAGGTGGACGAGAATCTCCTAGACGTCTAGATACATCCCCAGGCTCCCACCCCAGGCAGACGGGGCTGGCTCAGGCAGGCCAGGAATCTCCTTAGGTGATTCGGACCCTGGGTTTAACTGCAGCCTTTACTGATCTAACGTCGCAGGACGGTCTTCAGGTCTTGGAAGCACGCTCTGTGGTACTAAGTCCTTCTGTCTTACTGAAACAAGCACATCTGGCTTCTTTCACCTGCAGCTGGAGACACACAGGTGACGCAGTGCAGCCCGCCCCGCCTGCCCGTCCTGTATAGCTACTGCTCGCCCTGGGACACGCACAGCACACACACACCCACGGCCCAGCCGCAGGAAATGCCCCAGAGTCTGTGGAGGAAAAACAATCCCCTGAGGCAGTGTTCGCGGCTGGAACGTGGGCCGGGAACAGCGGGGAACACAGCCTCCCAACAGCGCACATTTTGTCAGAAAACCCTTTTGGTGGGCTTCACCAGGCAAGCGCACGCCCCTAGGTGAGAACTGCCTGTCTCCAGGCGAAGCAGGCGGGCCCTCACTCTGTCTGCTGAGCTCACTGCTCAGCCCCACGGCGGCCACTGAGAAATGAAGCCGGCGGGCGTCTGCCCCAGGCAGGCGGAGCAGACCTGCTCCCATACCAAGCGCAGCTAAGATCCAGGTGTTACGTGCAAAACCGACCCGAGCCAACCCTGAAGGGCGGAGGCAAGAAGGCAGAGCAGCCAGGGAGGCTGCTGGGTTTCCTTTCTGCCTCCCAGACCCCAGACTTGGGGCAGAAGAACCAGCAACCCAGAAACCCTGAGAAAGCAGAGACAAACAGCTGCTGGAGCCAAGGGTGGAATGGGCGGGCCACGCAGACAGAAAACCTCCCGACCACAGCTGTCCTACTCTAGCCAAACCTCACAAAACACTACAGCCCCAGCCACCATGACCAGGCCATCACGGCCCCAACTGCCAGCCTGCTGTGTCACGGCCGCACCCTGCCCTCCCCCCAGAGCACAGGCCAGATGTCTGCCCAACGGGAGAGTTCAGCCCGGTCCTGGCTTCCACAGGAACGCACTCGGGCCGAGGGAGGAGATAACCAACAGTGGTGCCCGCTGCAGACGTGGGAGTCACCAGCGGTCTCGGGGAGCCCTCGCCACGGGACGGCCATGCACAGACACACGCAGTCACAACCAGCAAACACCAGCACAAAGAAAACCCAGCAAAAAAGTTTAAAAAACCAATGGACAGGCTCAGTGTAGGAGAGGACAGGGATCAGGTGAATCTGAAAACGGAGAGCAGAAAGAGAACCTCGGGGGTCTGAGAAGACGACGAGAGCTCTCACACCTGTGCAGGGAGAGCCCAGAGCGGAGAAAGGGCGCTGAAGAGCCATGCAGAGAATCACAGCAGAAGATGACCTACAGACTCCAGACACCGGGCCAGTCCACAGGACACGCCTACACACACCCATGCCAGAACACAGCATAAGCAAACCTGTGCTAATGACAGCAGGCACAGAAGCCAGGAGGGGGGCTCAGCAACAGGGAGAACACGTGCAGGGACAGGGTTCCTCCCAGAACAGGCAGGCCACGAGGGGACTGAAAGAGCTGTGTCTACCACAAAGGCCTCAGAGAACGAGACTCGCGAGATTCCAGGGGAAAGCAAACTCGAGGACGGTCACCAGCACTCCTGCCCTGAAGGAAGCTCTCCAAGGATAAAGGAATGAACATCGGACTCTCGGAGCATCAGCAAAAGAAGGAACACGAAAACCGAAACGGGTGAAAAAGACTCAATATATGCCCATCTGTAAGAAACTCATGTCATCTACGATATGGGCAGGCTGAAAATAAAAAATGAGGTGGGTGTTACAGTGAGGCAGCTTGAGCTGGACTGCACTGCTGTCTGGGACACCCACATCCCATACTGAGCGCTGCTCCACTTCCAATCCAGCTTCCTGCTGACGCACCGAGAGGTAGCAGGTGACGGCTCACAGGCTTGGGCCTCTGCCACTCACAGGTGAGAAATAGATGCAGTTCCAGGCTCTTGGTTTCCACCTGGCCCAGCACCCGCTGCCATGGGCATCTTGGGAGTGGATGGAAGAGACGGAAGCAAGTAAAGAAATAAATAAATCTTTACAAAAAGGAATGGAGAATCCGGGGTAGGCATGTGGTGCAGGAGTTGCTGTCTGGGTGCTCGGTACAACTCCTGGCTGCTCCACTCCCAATCCAGCTTCCTGGGGATGCACCCTGGGAGGCAGCAGGGGATGGCTCAAATATCTCAGTCCCTGCCACCAACCAAGAAGACCTGGACTCAGTTCTGGGCTCCTGGCTTGGGCCTGGCTCAGCTCCAGCTGTTGTGGGCATTTGGGGAAGTCAACCAGTGAATGGGAAGAGTGCTTTCTTTCTGCCTTTTAAGTAAAATGAAAAAAATTTAAGAAAGAGGATAGAAAAATTACGTGACCTAAACATTAATCAAATTAAAGCTGGAAGTGCCTTTATTAACATCAAGTAAAGCTGACTTCGGAGGAAAGACGATGGTCAGCAACAGACGCATTCCCATCATGAGAAAGGAGCCACAGCTGTCCTCAGTGTGTAGGCAGCAAAAGCAGAGCTGCAGAACACGGGAACCAAAACCTGACGGGACTGGAAGCAGAGACTCACGTCCACAGCTGACAGTCTCAATTCTCCTCTCCACGAACGACCAATAAACTGCACAGACCATCAGCAAGGACGCAGAGCTCGGCGACCACCAACAGGACCAAATCAACAGGATGTTGACGCTGCACCCAACAGCAGCTTCGCTTTGCACATGGCTGCAGAACAAACGCCAAGGCAGCCAACATACGGGGCCGTTAAAAACCTCTAGAAATGGTGAAACTCATTTCTAGAATAACCTATGAGCCAGAGAACTGAGTGAAAATACAAAGTTTGTGGGACAGCTAAAGAGGCACTGAGAAGGAAATTTTTTTTATTTAAAAAAAAATTTTTTTTGACAGAGTGGACAGTGAGAGAGAGAAAGACAGAGAGAAAGGTCTTCCTTTGCCATTGGTTCACCCTCCAATGGCCGCCACGCTGCGGCTGGCGCATCTCACTGATCCTAGGCCAGGAGCCAGGTGCTTCTCCTGGTCTCCCATGCAGGTGCAGGGCCCAAGGACCTGGGCCATCCTCCACTGCACTCCCGGGCCACAGCAGAGAGCTGGCCTGGAAGAGGGGCAACCGGGACAGAATCTGGCACCCTGACCAGGACTAGAACCTGGTGTGCCGGCGCCGCAGGTGGAGGATTAGCTTGTTGAGCCACAGCACCAGCCGGAAATTTCTAAGTAGTAAATACATACACCACAAGAGGAAAAAGACAGTTTCTGATCCCCAAGGAGCTAGCGAAGAGGAGAAACAGCAAATAAAACCAATAAGCAGAAGAAAACAACAAAGAGCAGGAAACAGTGCACTCGAAAACAGCAAAACCGAGAAAAGGAAAAAGGACAATGGAACAAGCAGCCGGCCTGTGGACAGGATCTGTATAAACGATACTCACATCTCTTGCAAGACTGACAGAGAGAGAGAGAGAGAGAGAGAACACGCAAATTATTAACACCAGGAATGAAACGGGGTGCCAGGGCAGACCTTCGGGACATCCAAAGGATCAAAGGGGAATCCCGTGAACAACTACATACACTGGAACACAAACCACCATCACTCATCCAATAAACAGAGCATCTGAAACTCAAATCGCAAACACAAAACCCCGCAAGGCCCGATGCTTCGGTTGGAAAATCCTGTTTCAGGAGGAATTACTGCCAATTAAATACAATCTCTTCCAGCAAACAGAACAGGAAGAACACTGCTCAGTTTATTTTTATGAAGCCAGAATTACTGATAACAAAAGCAGACAAAAAGAAGAAAATTACAGATCAATATCCCTTGTGAATACTGATATAAAAAAAATTTGGATGAGTACAGATACAGCAATATGTAGAAGTTAAATACCATAACCAAGTGTGGCTTATTTCTGTAATTCAAAGTTTGATATACAACCAATACAATCTACTACATTATCATTAAATCTTCCAGTGGGTAAAGTGGATGCCTGCGATGCTGGCATTCCATACGGCTGCCGGTTCACATCCTGACTGCTCCACTTCCGATCTAGCTCCCTGTCAATGGCCTGGGAAAAGCAGAGGAGGATGGCCCAAGTGTCTGGACCCCTGCTATCCATGTGGGAGACCTGGAAGAAGCTCCTGGCTCCTGGTTTCAGCTTGGCCAGTCCTACCTGTTTCAGCCATCAGAGGAGTGAACCAGTGGATAGAAGCTCTCTCTCGCTCGCTCTCTCTGTCTCTCCTTCTCTCTCTGTAACTCTGACTTTCAAATAAAAACAATTAAAATGAATCTTTAAAAAAAACTTCTATATTTAAGAAGACAAATCTGTGACTATTATCAAGAGACACAGAAAACATACCTGAAATAATCCAACACCCATTCACAATAAAAACTATCAGAAAACCAGAAGGAAGGGAGCATCCTCCCTTGACACAGAGCATCTACAGAGGCCCACAGAGAACGACATACTTGATGGTGAAAGATTGCACTCACCACTCTCTGGACATGGTGCTCCCCAGCAGTGAGGAGAGAAAACAGAGAAAAGGCACACAGGACAGACAGGGTGGGGTAACTGCTCCTGGTTTCAGATGCTTAAGTGTCTATACAGAAAATTCCAAGGAATCTACACCCCCACCAAGAAAGTCCTGGAATAAATGAGTTCATCAACATAAACACAAAAATCAATTGTTGGGGCTAGCGCTGTGGCGTAGCGGGTAAAGCCGCCGCCTGCAGTGCTAGCATCCCATATGGGCACCGGTTCATGTCCAAGCTGCTCCACTTTCAATCTAGCTCTCTGCTGTGGCCTAGGGAAGCAGTAGAAGATGGCCCAAGTCCTTGGGCCTCTGCATTTGCATGGGAGACCTGGAAGAAGCTCCTGGCTCCTGGCTTTGCATCGGTCCAGCTCTGGCCATTGTAGCCATCTGGGGAGTGAACCAGCAGATGGAAGACCTCTTTCTCTCCCCACCCCCGCCCCGCCTCTCCTTCTCTCTCTGTGTAACTCTTTCAAATAAATAAATAAATCTTTTTTGGCCGGCGCCCCCGTGGCTCAACAGGCTAATCCTCCGCCTTGCGGCGCCTGCACACCGGGTTCTAGTCCCGGTTGGGGCGCCAGATTCTGTCCCGGTTGCTCCTCTTCCAGGCCAGCCCTCTGCTGTGGCCCAGGAGTGCAGTGGAGGATGGCCCAGGTCCTTGGGCCCTGCACCCCATGGGAGACCAGGAAAAAGCACCTAGCACCTGGCTCCTGCCATCGGATGAGTGCGGTGCGCAGGCCGCAGCGCGCCGACCGCGGCAGCCATTGGAGGGTGAACCAACGGCAAAGGAAGACCTTTCTCTCTGTCTCTCTCTCTCACTGTCCACTCTGCCTGTCAAAAAAAAAAATTAAAAAAAAAATTTTTAAATAAATCTTTTTTTAAAAAATCAATTGTTTCTATACATTCTCAATGAAAGTGTGGACACAAAATTAGAAAAATAAAACTCATGAAGAGGCTGGCGCTGTGGCTCAGCAGGCTAATCCTCCGCCTTGCAGCACCAGCACACCAGGTTCTAGTCCCGGTTGCCCCTCTTCCAGGCCAGCTCTCTGCTGTGGCCCGGGATTGCAGTTTAGGATGGCCCAAGTCCTTGGGCCCTGCAACCCATGGGAAACCAGGATAAGCACCTGGCTCCTGCCATTGGATCAGCACGGTGCGCCGGCTGCAGCGGCCATTGGAGGGTGAACCAACAGCAAAGGAAGACCTTTCTCTCTGTCCACTCTGCCTGTAAAAAGAAAAAGAAAAAAAAAACACAAAAAACTCATAAAGAACTTAAATACTGAAAACTACAAAAAATTGATACAAGAAATCCAAGATCTCAATAAATGGAGAGACATACTGTGTTGGTGGATTGGAAAACAACACAGTAAAAATGTCAATTCTCCCTTGCAGATTTAACACAATTCCTATCCAAGTGTCAGCTATGTTACATGTATACAGACACACTTACTCCAAAATTCACCGGGAAAAGGCAAGGCCACGCACTACAGCTTCCAGAGTGTCACCACCAGGGAAAGTGCTCACAACTGCACACGCACGCCAAGTATCTCAACATGAAGTTTAGGCCAATGGCAGAGTCTCACAGATATTATGGGTAAGAGAGAGGAGGAAGAGAACTCCTCAGAGGAGCTGGAGTGGAAGGAAGAGGCTGAGCATGGGGGGATGAGAGCAGGAGATGACCCGGCACCCCGACTCTGGATTCCTCAAACGTGCTCCGTGCAGACTGAGGGTCAGCAGGGCTCCCAGCAGGCTCTTAATGAAGACTTTGGTTGTCCTTCAAACAGGGAACATTCTGGAAATCTTGTCCTGCCCCAGAAGCAGCATCTGGAGAATACAGAGTCCGGCCCAAGCAGCAGCATGGAACGTGGAGGACGGGCCAAGGCCCCATGCAGGCCCCCGCAGGCTGCCACGGCGCCACAGGCGAGCTGTGCTGAGCGCGGACGCTGCCTGTGAAGCGGCGGGGACGCACACGCAGAGATGGATGCTCTCAGAACACACAATGGACAGGAACAGAAAGACCCCAGGTCAGCGGCTCTACTTGAGGGTTAGTAGCTAAATGAAAGGGAGAACGTCGTAACAAGCTTTCAAACACTGGACAGAAGTTGTGCCAACTTTCCCCAAACGCATGCGAGGAAAGCCCCACATCCTGTCCAAGCGAGGTCCTCGGCTCGGCAGGCGACGGTCTCACTCTTTTCATACCTCCTACTGTTAGCATTCGGAGTCGCTCCTTGAAAACTGCAAGGTCTGAGAGGCAGAGTGGGGGCATGGGTGAGCGCAGGAGGAAAAAGACAGGCGAGAGTTAGTTCAGGAAAAACCAAACACCGAG
Organism: Sylvilagus bachmani; assembly: GCA_015711505.1. Taxonomy (NCBI): domain Eukaryota; kingdom Metazoa; phylum Chordata; class Mammalia; order Lagomorpha; family Leporidae; genus Sylvilagus; species Sylvilagus bachmani. Next base: position 55,507,143 of record CM027392.1, on the reverse strand, counting down.
ACCACATCACCACCGAGGCACAGGCACAGACACCGGCACAGGGACACACACTGAGGAGCAGAGGGTGGGAGGCGTGGTCAGGGGCGCGATGGACTGTGCACAGGACAGCTGGAGCAAGGGGAGGCCGCTCCCCGGACACCGGGCAGCCATCAGGCAGCGTCGTTTGATCTCCTCGCATCCCAGCCTCGGGCCTGAGAGGCGCTGGGCTGGGTGCGCTCCTGGGAAGTCGCGTGCGCCTCACCTAGAGGACTGTCACGTGGAAAACTGAGGGCAAGAAAATGAAAAAGCCTCATTTTCAGGGCAGCCATTTCTCAGACCTGGGCTGCGGCAACGGCCTGCATTCTGGGCCTTATGATCCCAGAGGCTTCTGAAGAATGGGAGGAGGGCCCCGGTCTCTGCTCCCGAGAAGCAGCAAGGTGGGGAAGAGCCCAGATGGCTGCTGGCCACGCTTAGCAGCGCGGGTCCCTTCTGCATGCAAGTTTTTCACCAGAGGCTACACCACCTGAATACTCTCAGCCGCCGGTGAAGACCAAGACGCCTACTTGGACATGCAAAGTATGCTCCTGACCCCTGACACTGGGAGTGCGGGCTGGAGGGGACCAGGTCAGGAAGGTGGGTGGTAAAAGGGCTGCGTGGACGGCCTGACGGCGGAGTACTCAGAGCCACCTCACAGACCCTCTGCAGACTCCCCGCCCTGGGCATGCCAGCTGACGGTGCGACCCGACTCAGAAGAGACCCCCAACAGCAGGCCACTCCCCACAGGGTCCACAGGACTCCCATGGGCAGGACCAAGGGGTCAGGCCCTGCCTCCTTCCCCGGAAGGACAAGAGCATCCACCCAAGACCTCAGAGCCCAGCAGCTCGCAAGACACACTCCGAGCTCTGCACAGAAGTGCCAGCACTCTGCTCCAGAGAAGGACGACCGATCTTTCTTCCTTCAGCCTTCAAGACATGGCAAGAAGCAGCGCTCCCGGGCGCCGCCGCAGTGTGTTCACACCGGAACTCCAGGGAGGAATGGGTACAAATGGCCAAATGGTCACATCCTGGACTGGGGAGTGGACGTGTTTGTATCCTCCTGAAATGTTCTGCGTTTTATAATCAAAGCAGAGAGACACCCGGAGAGGAGGAGAGGGAAGAGAACAGCAGCAGCCATTCCGGCCATCAGGACAGAGCCCGGCAGCGTCCTAGCCAGCACCTGCTGAGGAGTGCACGCGGGTGCTGGTGGGTCAGAGCAGCTGGGAAGTGGCCACGACCCCCTACGTGAGGAGCAGCAGTGAGAACCCACACAGCGACACTCGGAGTAAGGAGACTGTTTACCAGTTCCCGGGGGTCTACAGATGAGGAATCCTCTTGACGTCAGGTGACTGCATGGCCCAGGCCTCACTCTCTGAGGGTGACTAGGTGAGCGTGTTTACCAGGACTTGCAAACCCCCTTCAGGGGCATCCTTAGCTTGGCAGAGCCCTCCTGAGTCCCTCGGGGACATGCCACACACAGCAGCGTGTGCACACTGACTGCTCCCTCACTGCTCTGAAACACGGAGAGTGAAATGAAATCTATTTTTGGCTCATTCTCAGCCCTCAAAGGACAGACCAGCGCTGAGATGGCAGGAGGGCGTGTGGACACAGTCATGGCTCGCTGTGCTCTCAAGGACACAGAAGCAAGCACTGACTCATTCAAGAGCTGGAATTCTTGGGGTGGGTGTCTGGTCTAGAGGTTAAGCAGCTGAAATACTGGCGTATTTTTGAAACTCTTGAGTTATCTCTTTAAAAAATTAACTGCACTTATCTGAAAGGCAGACAGAGAACGAGATCCCATCTGCTGGTTCACTCTCCAAATGTCCTCAACAGCTGGGGACAGGCTGGGCTGAAGTTGGGGACTCAACCTGGGTCTCTCCAAGTGGGTGGAGGGGGTACAATTACCGGAGCCAGCACCACTGCTCCCCGGGTGTGCATCAGAAACACACTAGAACAGACTGGAACCGACGCCAACCCCGGCACTCGGGTAAGGGATGTAGGTGACCCCAAGCAGTGTCTTAGCTGCTATGCCAAACAACTGCCCTTGCACTGACTTTTTAATTACCAAACCCAAGTTCATTTCCTAAAAGCTTTCTCTGCAACTTGAAACACTAATGGTAAATGGGTGAGAAGAGTCACACCTTTCTCCTATTAATTTACAGAATTTGCTGTTTTGATTTCACCCTTTATGTTGAAATCTCTCATTAACCCATTATATCCCATGGTCCTATACACAGGATACCCTTGAAGACTTAAATTGAGCAATAAAATGAATATAAACTCATGTTAATTGTGATTATTGGGGCTGGTGCTGTGGCGTAGTGGGTAAAGCCACCACCTGCAGCGCCGGCATCCCATATGGGCAGCCAGTTCGAGTCCCGGCTGCTCCACTTCCAATCCAGCTCTCTGCTATGGTCTGGGAAAGCAGAAGATGGCCCAAGTCCTTGAGCCCCTGCACCCACGTGGGAGACCTGGAAGAAGCTCCTGGCTTCAGACTGGAACAGCTCCAGCTGCTGTGGCCATCTGGGGTAATGAACCAGTGGATGGAAGACCTCTCTCTCTCTCAGCCTCTCTCCCTCTGCTCTAATTCTGCCTTTCAAATAATCTTTTTAAAATCTGTGATGATTATGCTATCAAATTACCTGCAGAAATGAAAATCTTGGACTTAATGGGGTAACATAAACCTCAATTATCTTTGTCACTATGACAAGTTACAGAATTTATACATAAACTACAGATGGAAGCGATTTTAAATGGGAATCTAATTTAAATGCTATACTTGGAAGACAGGAGAAAGTCAGGACTAGAGGTAATGGGGATGAGATGCCACCTTTCTCACCCCAAACTTGACAAGGAAGGGGTGACTGGCATGGAACCTACATCCAAAGGCAAGCTGGGGACAGCTGCTAGGTCTGCAGGTTAACCTGTTTCCACTCAGACAGCGAGAGCAGAGGAGGGCACCGGCCCCGGGACTGTCCGTATCCTTCCACTGCTAACAACCCCCTGAATCTGGTGTTGGCAACTGACCCCATCTCTGCCCTGGCACCCTGACCCATGTACTTTCATTAGGGCTAGCATCCCTGCTGGGACACTTTGGGCTGCCCTGCCCCTAGGCCACAGCCATACAGGACACTCCCAGGGACTCCACTAGCCCTCTCCCTCTCCAGGTTTGTGGTCTCCTTTTGGAACACTCAACCCTCCTCCTCAGGGAGGAGTCTACAGTGCAACTGAGCACCAATTAAGATGGGCTGCTGGGGTCACGTGAGCCTAGTGCTCAACTAACATTCTCTGGAAATATCCCTGTTCCCGCTATCACCTGCAGTCAGGAAACAAAACCCGCATCTACCTGAGAAACTGTCCTAAAACTGACTTCTTAAACCTCAAATGAAAACAACCACAAACCCCAGCGTCTCCATCACATTTCTGCGGCACTCGTAACATGATGTATGTGCCCGCAGCATGTGACGGTGAAGCCGGCCAGGACTGCCTGGTGAGAGTCTAACTGCTGAGCCTCTCCCACTGCAGCTTCAGGGGTCAGGAGAAATGCTGGGAAGTGAGGACAGGTGCCCCAGGCCAGTTTCCCAACCTCTTTAAAACTGGTCTCCTGGTTCCAAACCTCCCCTCTACGGAGTCTGTGTTGCCTGTGCTCAAGTCTGGCACTAGATACTCATGGCTCCTGCCTGTCTCCTGCAGGGTCCTGGGCCCCCCTGCTGGGTCCACCTCATTACCACTGCTGGCCACTGACCTCAGAGATTATTCGTTAACTTAGCTCACTCTCACATAATTTAGCAGGCTCCAGGCACTATCTGAGGAGTGTAATTTTGAGACAGTCTCAGGTGCCATCACTGCCACCGTACAGACGTTGCACAGGGGGCACACAGGGGTAGGCAATGGCTCACAGCAGGGATGGCGGGGCCGGAGGAGCTGCCCACGCTGCCTGGCACTCACACTGGGCCTTCTTTCTTGAGGCTGTGCCCACATCAAGGGTGAAAGGAATTCACACTGTGTCCACGTGTGCACGCGAGAGACTTTGCTCAATTTTTATGTCACACTGTTTCAGATGGATGGATTACAATCCACTCTCTTCTCCCAAAGTGGGGGCTACTCCCTGGCTCTCTGGGCGGTTCTTAAATGCTCCCAGCCAGAGGGTTCAAAACTCGTCTCCTCCAAGGACTTGGAGCTGCAGAAGCAGCTCGGTGAGCTTGCTCTGGCACTCCCGCCTCACCACGCTGCTGCTGCTGGAAGGAGGGAGGCCACCCTCGGATCCTGGCTCTGGCTGGGCTGAGGAACTAGGGGAGGGCTGGGAGGGCTGGGATGGCTGGGGTGTGGGGCCTGTCTTGATCCAGGCGGGCAGAGAACCACTGTGCTGAGCCGAGAACCACTGAGAGTGCACATCTGAAGATGCTGGCTACTTCAGGTGTCGGGGAAGGGAGCTGGGCCAGTGCAGGCTCAGGTGGGAGAAGAGGCCAGCCCCCACTGTGACCCACACGGGGAGGTGCTCCTCTCCCACCAGCCAGTGCCTCCCCGTCCTGAGCCCCGACTGGGCAGTGAGCATGGCGGGGGAGGAGACTCGAGGGCAGGGGTCTACTCTAAGGGGTGAGGAGTGGGAAAGAGGCTCTGCTGGGGACACTGTGAAGGGAGGCCCACTTCGGCGAGCACAAAGCTGTCATCATGGAACAAAGGAGAAGGTGCAACTCACACGCCTGCTACAGTCCGAACTGGTCCTACTCGGAGAGACTCAAAGGGTTTCAGCCTCTTTCCTGGACCCGCTGAAGGGCTGCTGTGATGCAAAGAAATCCCCTCCACCTGGGAGGGTTTCTGCAACCAAGACCCAGGAGCAGCCACCAACTGCCAACACCAACCCCAGAGTCACCGCCGGCGGGCGTCACACCACGTCCTGGGAGCCCCAGAGCCGGCATCTCTGACCCCTCCCGCGAAGTGCCCCAGAGGAGGCTAAGTCGGTCCGACCTGAAAGCGGGGTTAGCAGGTGGGTGATCGACTTCACCAGCATGCGGTGCCTGCTGCGAATGCCTGGCTGTTTCAATTAGTCACGCTGTCATTTCCTTAGTATGGTTAGCAGCAAGGTGACGGAAAGCAGATTAACTCTGGAAGCAACTACAGATGACAGGCCAGCCCTGACACCCACGTCACCTCACGAGGAGGGCGGGTCTGGGTGGGAACACGGGGCAACTGTGACAAGACCCGACTGGCCTCTACACATGCACCTCCTGAAGGCCCTGCCTCCTGCCGCTGCGGGAACGCAGCCCCCAGTTTCCTCCGTGTGATCACCAGCACTGCGTGGCGGGCTCGGCACAGGGGCCAAAGCCCAGAGCTGTTCTTCTGACCCCTCCTGCCCTGGGCGGCCAGCTCTTCCCCATGCCAGACCTCCCTGAACAAAACTTTATTTTCCAGATGGACACTTCAGCCAATCTGGCTGAAAACTGGAATCTGTATATTAGTACACAAATCACTTGCCCGCCACCCCTCCTTCAAACATGAAGGCTGCATCACTGGTCAATTGCAGTGATCAGAAGGGAAGGAAACCGAAGAGCTCTCCCTCCTGCCTGCTCGTCTGGCTGCCACGGGCTGGCACAGCGACAGGAGCTCAAGCAACGCAGCCAACGGCTCCCAGACCCTCACCAAGTTTGTCTGTGGATGAGATAATGTCAGCGGGCACGGAGGAGTCCAGATCAGCGTCCAAAATCCCCAGGGGGTCCAGCTGTGCTACATGGTGCCCTCGTATCTACGAGGGGCCAGCGATGAGAGGGAAGGACACACACAAAAGGACAGGAGAAAAAAAGAGGGAAGGGTAAAAAAAAGTAAAATCACATTAAAATTAGTGTTTACAGGTTAATTCTCACCCACGTTTGAAGAAACAGTTACCGGAGCACCATCAAAATTTACACAACTAATTCCGAGAGGATCAAGTTTTGCAATGTGGTGACCCCTGACCTGGAATAACAACACAAGCACGTCAGTAAGCAGGGGGCAGGGCACTCGGGGACGGTCACGCCGCGAGCATCTCGCCCAGCCGGGAGCACAGCACCGGGGCCCCGCACAACAGCACCAGCAGCTGAAACAGCCAGGGACTATTTCAGAGGCACTGGGGTAAAGCTGCTCTCAGAAACGGATGAACTCCCCAGGCTCTGCTAAACTTGGCAGTCTCAAAGGAGCGTGTGCTGGGGAGACGGGAGGCAGGCATGCTGGGAAAGGGGACCCCAGCGTGCCGCCGGCCCCGCTGAGCACTGGAAGCCCGTGAGGGTGCGTGGATGAGCATCTCCCCCACATCCCCCCCGGGGTGCCCTTGGCACGCCCTGTGGCAGTGAGGCCCCCTGAGAAAACCCAAGGGAGAAAGGACATCCCTTCGATCCCGAGGTCTTCAGTGTTGGGTACGTTATCCAGTTTCCTGCCAGGTTCTGAGAAGGGGGCAGGTGCTAACCAGTCACTGCCAGGTCAGGTTAACACGGATCCTGAGTGGGTGCAAGCAACGGTGGGGAGGGACCAGCTGTGCCTCTCGCCTGTGGTAAGGTCCACCGTGGAAATCCTGAGCACCCCAGGGAGAGCCCTCCCCGCCAGATGACAGCAGGAGGGGCCTGTGGCCCAGGGCCCCCCCTGAGTCGCCCTGGATGCCTGTACTAGGGGCCTTATATGTGGAGGACGCAGGGAAGCCGCCAACTTCAGGACACGGGAGCACAAAGCAGAACAGAGCGGGCAGAGGTCCCCCGCTGAGCTCCCAGGGCACGCGCTCAGGGAGGCGCCCTGCCTGCCTACAACTCCCTCCTTAGAGCCCCCTCTCGAGCCTAAGCACTGAGCTCTGGGCGCTCCCCAGTGTGAGGCAGTGGCCGGAAGAGCCGTGCACACTGCTCCCAGAAAGGCTGGAGGTGGCCCTGTCTGCTGCGTTGAGCAGGGCCCTGTCCCTTCCTCTCACGCTGTAGGCTCGGCCCTCTCTTCTGTGTCCCCGGACTCCACCGGGTGACTTTCCCACGGTGTCCCCCAACAGCACCGCCCTCCCAGCCACTGCTCCCTCCAGCTGGGGGTGACTGGCACTGACTCGGTTTCCCTGGCCACACATCTCTCTCATGCACGTAGGAAAACAGTAAGGAGCTACTTATGGGGTTGGCACGGGGTGAGCAGACCCACGCGAACAGGGTGAGCCCCTGCTCCTTTCCTCCCGTGTGTGCGACTGCCGCCTCCCTGCGGCCTGACGGGGGCAAAGCACCGAGACTCGGCTCAGCGACAACCACGAGCAAAGCCGACGGTGGCCTAGGAGTGCTGTGTCCTTTCTCACAGGGACGCTCGCCCACTCACCTGATACGCCCTGATGAGGGACTGCACCGCCAGGTGGTCCTCCACGAGCTTGTCCACGTTGGGCTGAGCCTGGGCGACGGCAGCCAGGGAGGCTCGGCTCAAGGGAAGGGGACTCTGGTAGGCAGTGCCTGGGGGGGCTCCGGCATTGGTGTTGCGGAAAAAAATGTCCCATGACTAAAGACAAAAAAAGACAGGGTTAGCCCGCTGCTCCCCACAGTGGCCACCAATAGTCACCCTCTCAGGCAAGCGCGCCTCCCGCTCTCGCCTGCCGACCGCAGGCCTCTCCAGGATGGGTCCTGGTTTTCCACCATTTTCATTTTGCCCTCAGAATGCACCTTCTGACTTCCACACCTGCCACACGTGCCCAGGGACCATCTTCCACCAGCACGTGTTTCAAGGGCCCAAAGCCACATGCTGGCTGCCCTGGGGGCCAGGTGCTGGTGCTCAGGAAACAGTTAAACACATCCTGACCCATCTTCCCCTCAAAGCCCTGCAGCTGGGAGGCGATGATGCTCACAGCGCTGTCCACCAACCCTCCCAGGTCTGCAGGAACATCAGATGACCGACCGCATCCCCACCCCCATAGAGATTTATGCCTCCCTCAAGACCCCAGAGGTTCAGCACAGCCCTCAGGGGCCCACTGACACCTAGCTTGTGTCCTGTGCCTCTGGACACAAAGCAGCTCATCGTTTATGAGAGACCATCTCATCCCCTCCCCGGGAGGAGCACATGGGGAGTGGGGTCACAGACCCTGGGGAGGTGTCTTTCTGGGCTCAGTTTCTTCCATCTATAAGAAAGGATGGAAATATGCATTCTCGGGGGCCAGTACTGGAGCAGAGCAAGTCAGACTGCCTCCTGCGATGCCAGCATCCAAAACGGGCACGCACTCATGCCAAGTGCTCAACTCTAACCCGGCCCCCTGCGCCTACATGGAGACTGGACGCAGTTCCAGTCATTTGGGGAGTAAACAAGTGGATGGAAGATCTCTCTCTCCCTTCCTCCCTCTGTAGCTTTGCCTTTCAAATAAATTTAAAAATCTTAAAAAAATAGCAGCAGCAGTGGGAGTGAAGAGCAGTAAGGACCAACTTGCATTACTGCTCTCTGGCCAAGCTGGAGTGTGGACTGTGTCCTCCCTAGAGGTATAGGCTCAGGACCAACTCAGGGTGGGGCAGGCATTTGATGCCGCATCCCTGTAAGAGTCCACGGATGTGTGTGTTCCAGCTCCATTTTTTCTCCCATTGGTATGAAAAGCAGCATACCAATGAGACAGGAAGAAGAGAGACCTTCCATCTACTGGTTCACTCCCCAAATGGCTGCAACAGCCAGGGCTGGGCCAGGCAGAGGCCAGGAGCTCCATCCTGGGTGGCAGGGGCCCAAGCACTTGATCATCACCAGTGCCTTCCCAGGTGCACTGGCAGGAAAGCTGGATCAAAGTGGAACAACTGGGACTCAGACTAGCACTTTTTTTTGACGTTAGAGTTATAGATAGTGAGACAGTGAGAGTGAGACAGACAGACAGAGAGAAAGGCCTTCCTTCCGTTGGTTCACTCCCTAAATGGCCGCCACGGTTGGAGCTGAGCCAATCCAAAGCCAGGAGCCAGGAGCCTCCTCCTGGTCTCCCATGCAGGTGCAGGGCCCAAGCATTTGGGCCATCCTCCACTCTTGATATGATACTGGTATCTCAGATGGTGGGCTAACCCTCTGCACCACGACGCCCACCTCCACCCCGATTCTGCTCGAGCATGAGTCCCTGCCATCCACATGGGAGACCAGATGGAGTTCTGGGCTCCCAGCTTCAAGTCTGGTGCAGCTCTGGCTGTTGTGGACATTTGGGAAGCGAACTGGTAGACAGAAGATCTCTGACTCAGTTTCTGTCTGCCTTTCAAATAAAAGGACATTTAAAAATTTAAAAAGAATTCGCACACATCATTGATCAGGCTTAGTGTGCCAACAGCACAGCAAGCCCTACATAGAAACCCCTATCCGTCCAGCAGAAGTACCAAAGAAAACTGGAAAATGAGGATTTGTAAAATTCTGGGTTTACAATAAAATGAAAGAAATGGCCACTTGCTGAAGCCCAGGAGCCAGAGCTCAAGGTCAGGGCCAAGGGCGAAGCTGGAGAACTCCTTCCAGCTCATGCCTGCAGAGGGCAGGCACTGACTTTGCTCAAGGGCCTCTCCCTGACCTCCTTCTGTACTTAAAATGCCAGGTGATTCTCGTAGAAGGGGGGAGGTGGTGCCGCACAGCCCCCTGGGAAGGGTGTGCAGGAAACGCAGCTTCCTTCATTCCCTCACAGGCCCCCCTCCACACCAAGCCCCGGCAGGGCCCCTTGCCCGTGGACCTGGAGTCAGTCTAGACCTGAGGGACACAAGGTTCTGCATCAGCAAAACCCATCACACCGCAAACTCCAAGTGTTGCTTTGTGCACCCAAGCCAGGCCTCAAAAAAAGGCTGTAAATCAGGTCGCTTTTGCTCTGTGGGTTTCACCTTCCCGCAGGAGTGGCAGCAGAGTCCAGGCACCCTTCAGGCCCGTTTCTGCCTCCACACCCTGTCAACCTGCAACCCGCCAGCCTGTCTCTTCCTCCACAAGGCTCTTCCCAGCTCCTCAGCCCCGCCCCTCCCCGACAGGCACCCCTGGGGCTTCAGGGTCCCTGGGTCTGGTGCTGCCACTCTTGCTCCTTCCTCCCCGACGCCAGGCCCTCCCCTCACTGGTCCTGTCTTGGCCACACCCATCTCGAGCCAGCTTCCTGGCCTCAATATGATACTTTATTTACTTCCTGTCGGTCCCTCCTGACTTGCAGCTGAGACCACCAGGGAGGGAGGGAGGGAGCGCCTCCCAAAGGGACAGAGGACACTGCAGTGCGAGCGCTTCCTGGCTCAGCTTCTGAAGCCCACGCCACCTACTGGGAGACACATGCACACTCACTGGGAAAGGTGGCACCTGGTCAGTGGCCACTACTGACCACCCGAGCTCCCCGACTTTCTGTGTTGTGGGGAAAATGAGCCTAAGCGCCCGAGCTTGTATTTCCATGAGCCAGATTCACCTCTCGCTATCCCTCGCGGTGGTGTGGACGCCTGGAACCTAGGTCAGATGTGGGCAGGGATGCAGCTTCTACTCCCAGAGACGCTTCAAGGGACCAAGCAGAAGGGAGGAAGCGCAGTGCCTGGCTCATGGCAGATCTCATTAGCACAGAAGTTTCCAGAAAGAGAAACAGCTCTTGGCCCATGAGACTCAGAGGTCAAGTCAGACTTTGGCTTGTTGACAGGGGAGGGCAGTGCTGGGTACAAGGTGGTCACGTGGATTCTGAGTCACACCAACCCACGTAGGCACCTCCAGGTGCACCACACCCGTCACCAACGTCATTCGCCTATCCAATCTCTCACCTGTGTCCTGCTGCACAACTTACCAATACGGAAAACACCTGCTCCCCGTCTTGCCCTGAGTGTACAAGGGCCACACACAGATATGTGGTTCTCTGCTACCAAGGACAATGACACTGCAAGACGGAAAAGGCTGAAATGACACTCAGGACAAGCTGTTGGAAAAGTGGGCCGGGCAGAGACAAGAGGCACCTGCCCCAGAACAAGCTCAGTTGCTACCACAGGCAGGGTGCCAGAGGCATGCAGGATGCCCCCATGACAAAATGAGTGCCGTTAAAGAGAGAATACTACTCTAGGTTATTCCAACAAATTCCTGGTACAGGCTAACCGTAATCCCTAGCACATTACAGGGTCTGGGTCAGAAAGATGCCTGACTGAGCTTCCCACTCACAAGGAAGCCAAGACGAGAGAACACATTAACCCGCAGGAAGCAACTGTGCGGGAGCGGGGACTGAAAGCTGAGGCGGCAGGAAAGGCGGCCACTTAGAAGGGCAGCCTCTGGCCTGGGCCACAAAGGACAGGTGCGATGTGAGGGACCCAGGAGGTGACAGGAGGGCCTGGGCTATGGCCAGCCCTCGAGTGCTGAGAGCGAGGCCTGGCCTCAGAGGGGTGAGGTGGGCTGGGAGCGGCTGTGCAGCATCCCCTGGGAGGGAGGACACTGGTAACCAACCCAGGCAGGCAGGCAGGCTTGGAGCGGGCTGCTCCCACCCTCCTCTGCCATCCAGCCAGAGGGCAGGGCCAACACCTTGCTACTGAGATGCCCTAAATCCAACGTGACAGGCTTTCAAGTTTAAGGAAAGTGAACGTTTTGGCTGAAATGAAACTAACTGTAGATGACTAACCACGCCTGGCTGGCATCCAGGCAACTTTCTTCCAGGTCAGAAGTCATAGCCCTTGACCTGCACATCACCTTCAGACCACGAATCTTCCCAGAGGCATCGCCCACCCTGGGACGACCCTGCACCTGCAGTTTCTCTCCATTGTTCAGGAAGTGGACGGCAGACCCAGTGTGGTGGAAGGACTTAGCCCAGGTCACTAAAGCTTATCTTAGCTCCCTGACTCATCAATGGGATGGTTCTGATCAAATGGGGTGCCTCTTCTCGCCCATAGCTCAACAGGCCAGAGCCTGGGGCTCCCCTGTGTCTACCCTCTGGGACCCCCAATCCCAGCCACCTCATCTCTGTCTAGGGCTCGCTAAGTATGTAAGACAATGATGGGAATAGGAGGGTAGGCTCTGGGCTCCTCATTCATGGTGTATCCCCCAGGATCCAATGCCACACACAGTTCTAGATATATCAGTGACCAGGTCTTACACCATCAGAAAATCCCAGCAATTCGAATTGCTAACAACACTACATTTTTGTAACTTTTATTTACTAATCTTCATTGTATTTGAAAGGCAGGCAGAGAAAGAGGGAGAGAGGGAGGAAGGGAGAGAGATCTTCCATTGCTAGCTCACTCACCAAATAAAAGAGGTGGGCTAGGCCAAAGCCAGGAGCCCAGAATCCAATCCAGGTCTCCCATGTGGGTGGCAGAGACCCAAACACTGGAGCCATCATGTGCTGCCTCCCAGGGTGTGCATTAGCAGAAAGTTGGATCAGAGTGCAGCTGGGACTCGAACCCAGGCACTCTGATCAGGAACGCAAGCAAGGCCAGCGCTGCGGCGTAGTGGGTAAAGCCCCGGCCTGCAGTGCCGGCATCCCATATGGGCATTGGTTCAAGTCTCACCTGCTCAACTTCCAATCCAGCTCTCTACTATGGCCTGGGAAAGCAGCAGAAGATAGCCCAAATCCTTGGGCCCCTGCACCCACATGGGAAACCAGAAAGAAGCGCCTGGCTCCTGGCTTCAGATCGGCACAGCTAGGGCCATTGTGACCATCTGAGAAGTGAACCAGCAGATGGAAGATCTCGAACTCTTTTAAATAAATAAATCTTTAAAAAAAAAAAAAAAGGTAATGCAGGCATCCCAGTTTGTGTACCAAGTGCCCATGACTTAATAATGCTTTTTAATTGCTATAAAAACATGGACACTGAAAAAGAAATTCATGGAAAATAGGTACTATGAAAAAACTACGCAAGGATGTCAATTTTTTGCACCCAAACTGGTATTTTAATTAAATTTTCTAAGAACTTTCTGAAGTGCTCAGGTATAAACTGCAGGGTGAATAGTAGCCGCAGCCCTCCTCTGGCTTGCTCTGACCCAGCCTCAGTGTGTGGCCCACTCCTTTCCTATGCTCAGCTGAGACACATCACACCGCCTCTATCCCCCTCCAAGGCTGCTCAAGAACCTGTTCTGACCTGCAGGCCCCCGCCCCTTCCTGAAGACAGAGGACGATCACAACCCCAGACGGTTGCCCTGAGGGTCGGGACCAGGACAAGTGTGCTGGGGAGAACTGTGGATGGACTGCCTGTCTCCAAAGCCCTCAGCACATGGTCCTTGCTGGGGGCTACGCACGAGCCTCCAAAGGGGTGGCGCTTGGGCTGGAAGAGCTGGGCCTCCAAGGCCTCCCTCCCAGGGAGTTGGACACAGACCAGGCCCAGACAAAAGCAGGGCTCCTGGGCCTGGTCGGAGGCCTGCCCACCACGCTCCTGTGTACGAGGCACTGAGATGCACTGAATTCAGGCTGCAGGGGGCCACCCCTGGGAAGGGTTCACATGCACCCAATTAAACCAGGGTCCCACCCAGGCACTCCTGAAATCAAACAGCAGCACAGCACGAGTTCCTGGCCTCGGACCCAGGGGTGGGGAACCTTTCTTCTGCCAGGGGTCATTTGGATACTTACAACATTGTTCAAGGGCCATACAAAATTGCCAACTTAAAAATGAGTCTGGGGGCCAGCACTGAGGCACAGTGGGTTAAAACCCTGACCTGAAGTGCCGGCATGCCATATGGGCGCCGGTTCTAGTCCCGGCTGCTCCTCTTCCAATCCAGCTCTCTGCTGTGGCCTGGGAAAAAAGTAGAAGATGGCCCAAGTCCTTGAGGCCCTCCACCCAAATGGGAGACCCAGAAGCTCCTGGCTCCAGATTGGCGCAGCTCCGGCCTTGCGGCTATCTGGGGAGTGAACCATCAGGTGGAAGACCTCTCTCTCTCTCTCTCTGCCTCCCCTCTCTCTGCATAACTCTGACTTACAAATAAATAAATAAATCTTATAAAAAATTTAAAAAAAAAATGAGCCTGGGGGCTGGTGCTGTGGGGTAGTGGGCGAAGCCTCCACCTGCGGTACTAGCATCCCATATGGGCACCGGTTCAAGCCCTGGCTGCTCCTCTCCTGATCCAGCTCTCTGCTATGGCCTGGGAAAGCAGAAGATGGCCCAAGCGCTTGGGCCCTTGTGCTCACGTGGGAAACCCAGAAGTTCCTGGCTTTAGGGTGACCACATTCCTGCTGTCCCAGCCATTTGGGGAATGAACCCGTGGATGGAAGACCTCTCTCTGTCTCTCCCCCTCTCTGTCTGTAACTCTACCTCTCAAGTAAATAAATATTTTTAAAAAAGAGAACCTGCTATAGATCTGTTGAATTTTGAGTCCCACCATCAGCTGCCCTCACAGGGGCAGACCACGTGACTTCACAGGCCTTGAAGGCCTGCGGGCTGGACGTTCCCCACCCCTGGAGGTGGAGAATGTTTCTGAGCAATTGCTACCATCTGCTCTCTGTATGTGAACAAATGCCAACAAGCCCTGGCAAAGCAGAGCTGCCCCAGCTGTGCCCTGTGGGATCTGCTGACACAGAACCTATCTGGTATCTGCTGGGACTCTGCCCTACACCAAAGGTTCCGTGAAGAGGGCTGGGGGCCACCCAGGGACCACAGACCCCCCCACCCCTGCCATGGACCGCTGCTTCCCCAGTCCCTAGGGACAGGCAGCAACCTGCGACCCAGGCCCAGGCCTCAGACATCCCACAGCTGTTCCCTGGCTTCTTGAAGGCCAGAAGGCCAGTGGGCAGCCAGCACCAAACTGCCAAATCCAACAGAGGCCTCCATGGTTCCCACCAAGCCTCAAGTGCACAGGAGCTAATGCCCAAACAGAATCACCACACTGGTGCTGCTCTGCGTTCCTGAATTTTTGGGGAGTGCATTACAGAAACCAAACTTCCACTGCATAAAAACCTGACACCCACAACAGCCTGTGTCCACTTTTCAGCAGCCCTGTGACATTCCTCAGGGAAGGAGGGCACTGCGGAGCCACAGTGTCACCTGCGGTCCCCTGGCTGGGGGCCACCTGGACCAGTATCGGCCCCTCCAGCCCCTGGCAGGAGTGGGGGCCTGTGGAGCAGCAGCTCCAAGTACAGGTAGAAGGCTGCTGACTTCACGTCCAGACCCCGCCCCTCCCAGTGCACTCAGGGACAGGACAGGCAGAGGCAGGAGTGGAGTCCCACAGGCCCTCTCACCTCCCTCCAGGGCCACCTGGGACAGGACAGAACCAGACGCTGCGGCTGGACAGGAAGCTTGCCCAGGCGCCGACGCTGCTCACCCACAGGCGGACCAGCTCCCCCAGAAGCTCCTGCCCTGGGCCCAGCTGCAGGAGGAAGGTCAAGCCTCTGACCTTCCTCAAGGAGGGCAGGCCTGCGGCTGGCTGTACTCCCAGGCAGACACATGAGCCATCTGCTCCTTTCCACTCCTGTCTACCCTCCCCTTAGGGCTTCTTACTTTTCAATCTTTCTCCTCTGCCTTTAGTCACTGACACAAAACTATTTTGCTTAAAATACAAAACAAAAAGACGGTTTTTTAAAAATATCACGCTCTGAGAGACAGCACAACCTGCACCCAAAGCTCCCCACCCAGCTGCAGGCAGACCGTAAGGTGGCCATGGCGTCGGCCCTCCTCTTCTCAGGACCCCAACTCCACCACTGCCCTCCAACTCTCTCCCTCCACCCACCAAAGGTGGCCCTGCTCCCACCCCTAACGAGCACCCTCTGCTGGGTCTTGGAACTGCACCATTTATTTCATAATCCAAACTCCTGTTTCTCCTGCTGCCCCTGAGTGAGCACACGCTTCCTGGGGCAACACCTGCCCTCCCAGTGCACAGCCCCTAGAAGCTCGGCGGGCCCTCCCTGCCTGACAGCGCTAACCACCCTGTTAAGGACACTGGGTCAGAGGCATCGCAGGCCTGGAACAAAGCCACACAAGCGGTAGCAGCCAACGAGAGCAGCGGAGGCACTGCTCCGCACCTCTGTGGCTCTCCAAGGGCTTAGTTCACTTCTCTGCTGAACCACAAACACACATCTCCTGTGCAGAAGCCCTGTGCTGAAGCTGGCACAGGCTTCGCTGATCGACACAAGAGCCCCCGGTGCTGACACTGGTCTGCACAGAGGCTGAAGGCCACAGGGAGCAACTTCACAGCCTTGGGCACTGACCTTCTGCTGATGTAGACCACGGGCTTGAAACAGATGTCTCTGCTTCATAATAAATCCACTACATAAAAGGTTAAAATAAATTCTTTTCATTCATAAACCTAACACATAAAAGATTAAAATACTCAAAATGTATTTTTAAAAAAATTATTTATTTGAAAGGCAGAGTGATGGAAGGGAGACAGGGAGGGAGAGGGGTGGAGGCAGGGAGAGAGGGAGAGAAGAGGAAGGGGGGGGGGAGGGAGAGGGAGAGGCAGAGAGAGAGAATCTTCCATCCACTGGTTCACTCACCAAATGGTCATGAGAGCTGGAGCTGGGCCAGGTCAAAAAAAAAAGCCAGGAGTTCAGACCTCGAGTCTCCCACGTGGGTGCAGGGACCAGCGCGCGGGCCGTCTCCACTGCCTTCCTAGGTGCATCAGCAGGGAGCTGGATCCGAAGCACAGCAGCTGGCACTGGAACCAGTGCTCTGACATGGGACGCCATGGCACAAGGTGGCTTAGTCCATGTACCACTGGCCCCTCAAAAGTGTATTCCAAGCACTGACTGTCCTTGCCCAAAATGCTTTGTGGGGGTGGATGTTTAGCCTAGCAGCTAAAACTGGTGAAGCACTGGGGTGATTGGGTTCAAATCCCTGCTCAGGCTCCCGACTCCAGCTCCCCACTAACAAAGACCCACAAAGCTCAAGTAATTGGGTTCCTGCCACTCATGGAGACCTGGACTGAGTTCTCAGCTCCCTGCTTCAGCCCAGCCTAGCCCCAGCTGTTGTAGAAATTTGGGGAGTAAACCAGCAGATGGGAACTCCACCTGTCTCTGTGATAAATAAAAAAAAAAACCTTGTGAACTCCCCCCAGAAACCAACATCTAAGTGGCACCAGTGTTTGCAGAGTTCTCAATACAGGTGCTCCGCCTATCAGACGACCACAACCTTGACGTGTCTACCCTCCCATGTGCACCACCCAGTGGCAGTGACAGTGACAGTGACAGAACAGCACCCGGGAGTCCCAGGCCAGGACGGGCGTATCGGGCCCTCTTCTCCAGAGCACAGCTCAGGCAGTTTCAAGACTGCCGAGTGAAGCGGCCTGTGTCACTCCCCTGTCACGTCTGCATTTTTCTCGCCCTTGCTTGGTTCGCTCACAGGAAGCACAGGACTGCATTTCAAGAGCACAGAAGGGCCCGACGTCACTGAGGGGCCCACCACCGTGCACGTGCGCCCAGGACGAGCACAGAGCTCCCCAGTCCCACAGTGAGCAATGAGTGCCTGCCTTCTCACTGTGCTGTGGGCACTGACTGTAACGGCTCTACAAGAAAACCTGACGTGAAGTCCCCACCAACAGTAAGAACAGGGAGGCTTTAGGAAGCGGGCTGTATGGGCACCATGACCCCAGGGGCCTCCAGCCACTGTGTGCAGCCTCTCCTGATACACAGCGGTGAGACAACTGTGCAAGGGGAACCGGAGTCCCTCTCACGGACGAAGCCAGCACGGAGCAGGAAATCTCCCGGCAAGAGCAGCAGTCTGCAGCCTGGTGACCATCCAGCTCCCTGGCCCTCCCCACCACAAACACTGCAGGCGAGGCCACAGCACACCCGTCACTCCCGAGCGGTGGTCTCTAAATCCAAACTCAAGATGACCTGGCTGCCCCTCAAAAGGGTTACACTGAGGAGAGGAAGGCCAAGGTCTGGGCCTGCCCAGATGCGTCTCCCACCCGCGATCCCCTTCGGGAACCTCCAGCACAAGGCCAAGGACCACTTCCACGTGGCACTCCTTCCGGAGCAATCTCCTACAGGAAGCTGTGGCGTGGGCACTCCCAGGTTGCCATGGAAATGGGGAAGGCGTGGACTGGCTTTCCTTCCCTGCAGCGGAAGCGTGACCACTCTCGAGGTGTCACAGCAGCCCGCGCAGACTTCTGGTGCCGTGTCCCCAGGTCCCAGACCAGGAAACTGAAGTCTGCAGTGGCAACAGGGATGTGGGCAGAGCCTGCCCTCCGTGCTCTGCACCCCCGCCGTGCACCCCCTGTCCTGGATGGAGCACAGGACTGCAGTCGGCACTGCCCTCGACCCTGCGGCAGGCGGCCCACCCCCTCACATCCCAGGCGTGGCTCCTACTGACGCTCAGGGAAGAAGGGGTCTGAGGAGGAAGTGACCTTATGGGTAACAGAAATTACAAAGAAACGGAAAACCAGAACACGACGACCTAGAGGCCACCGACACGGAAGTCACAGGTGGCACCTCTGAGGGTGGTCACACACAGCATCCTCTGGGGACAGTCGGCACGGAGGCGCTTCCCAGCTCCCTTCTCCACAGGGCCCATCCTGAGACAGCCTGGGGAGGTCACGGGGGCACACATGTGTGCTTCTTCACTTCCTTGCTTCTTCACGGCTTCCCGGAGTACATGCGTGTGCTTCCTCACAGCCTCGCGGAGTACACGCGTGTGCTTCCTCACGGCCTCCCGGAGTACACGCGTGTGCTTCCTCACGGCCTCCCGGAGCTGCACGCGTGTATCCTCACTTCGTGCTCCCTGTCTTCGTGGGGCAGCACCTGTACATCCTATGTTCTCGAAGGTCTCCATATGGTCGGTGTCTGCTGCTGGTTTCGACTGGGCAGCTCTAGGCCTGATGCGGACACTGCGGTGACTGTGTGGGCTGCAGCCGACCGCCCGGCACTGACGCCGCGGGTGCGCACTTACCTGGGTGGCCAGTCGGCATCAGGCCCACACGCCACGCTGAGCACCCGCAGCCCTGAGCCTTACCTTGTGCACACTCTTGGGGTTCTCCAGCCAAGCACAGTACATCTCCTCCACATAGTTTGAACTAGTCCCGCTCAGAAAGGGCTCGGCGGCAACAGGTGCAGAGTAGCACCGAGACGGCTGAAACGTCCTGACCGCGGCCGGCCTGTTTTGGGAACATGTCTTAACAGTCTGCGAGGCCGTCAACGGCCTCAACTTAGCAGCACAAGTCCTTAAGTGGAACATTTTAGTCCTGAAGGCTTTCACCACAGCCTGCACAAAAGAACAAGAAAGTAAAGTTAAAAAAGAACATTTCAGGAGATAAAGATAATAGAACAAAACTTGTCCACGTCTAGCTGTCCAGGAGAGATTTTGGTGTGTGAGTCTGGTTGTGACAGTGTGCCAATCCTGTCCCATGGTGCACATGTGGGCTCCATACAGGGACGGTACAAGACGCCAATCCTGTCCCATGGTGAACATGTGGGCCCCATACAGGGACGGTACAAGACGCCAATCCTGTCCCATGATGCACATGTGGGCCCTGTACAGGGACTGTGCAGGACGCCAATCCTGTCCCATGATGCACATGTGGGCCCCATACAGGGATGGTACAAGACGCCAATCCTGTCCCATGGTGCACATGTGGGCCCCATACAGGGACGGTACAGGACGCCACGGCAGTCCAGGGAAGGTGGGAGCATAGCCACCACCACTGTCACTTAGAAGTCCAAATCTTGTCTGCAGTGGAGGCTGTCAGCACTCTAAGTTCATACACTGTATAAAACAATTACACAAAGGCTGGAAATTAGGAATGAAAAAGGCATTTTTTAAAAAAGAAAGATTTATTATTTATTTGAGAGGTCTAGTTACAGAGAGAAGGACAGAGAGAGGTCTTCCCTCCACTGGTTCACTCCCCAAATGGCTGCAACGGCTGGAGCTGGGCCAGGCTGAAGCCAAGGTCAAGGAGCCAGGAGTTTCTTCCAGGTTCCCACGTGGGTGCAGGGGCCCAGGCACTTGGGCCATCTTCTACTGCTTTCCCAGGTCACAGCAGAGAGCTGGACTGGAAGAGGAGCAGGTAGGACACGAAGGGTGCCCATATGGGTTGCTGGAGCCACAGGCAGAGGCTTAGCCTACTATGCCACAGAGCCAGTCCCAAAAAGGCATTCTCTAACCTAGCCAGAAACTAATCAAGCACCTGCTGCACTCGGCATTCTGGAAAATACAGAAACACGAGCAAATACTTTGCTTACCCTCAAACAACCTTCCTTTGAGCAGAGGAGAAACAAACATAAAATATACTTGGGAGACAGTACCAAGTGCTTGGGAGGTGCAGGACACAGAAAGCACCCCCGGGGGAGGGGGGCTCCGTTCAGGCAGGGAGGAGAGGACCAGAGGCAGATGGGAGGGGAGGGCTGAGTGCTGCAGTGCTGGGAAGGAAGAGTGAAGAAGCCCGAGGGCCTGACTCCGAGGGCACTCAGCCCCTTCCTGCGCCCTGGGGCTAAGGTGTGCACAACACAGCGCTCACAGGCACGGCCACCACTGAGACAGGGAGAGTTCACAGCAGCTGTCACTGTACCTGCGGCCTGGGTGGTGGGCAAGCTCACGCGACTGAACCACGCACAACCTCACCTGGGTCACAGGGCTCCCATGCCAAGCCAACCTGGACCCCCAGGGCTGGAGAGAGGGACGAGGAGGCCAAGGCGAGAGGGAACAATGGCCTGGCCTAATAGACAGGAGGAAGGAGGGAAAAAGAGACGGAGGAGGTAGAAGGAGGAGGGGAAGCAGGAGGAGAGGAAGAGGAAGAAAACAGGGAGGAGGCGGAGGAGCCAGACCTCCTCTGGATGGGGTGGGGCATCTGGGGCAAGTAGAAGGTGGGAACTCAACATGATCATGGATTTGCTTAATCTACTTTATAATTCTCTATCAAAAACAGCCAATTTCTTTTTTCTTTTTTTTTTTTTTGACAGGCAGAGTGGACAGTGAGAGAGAGAGACAGAGAGAAAGGTCTTCCTTTTGCCGTTGGTTCACCCTCCAATGGCCGCCGCGGCCGCCGCGCTGCGGCCGGCGCACCGCGCTCGTCCGATGGCAGGAGCCAGGTGCTAGGTACTTCTCCTGGTCTCCCATGGGGTGCAGGGCCCAAGCACCTGGGCCACAGCAGAGGGCTGGCCTGGAAGAGGGGCAACCGGGACAGAATCCGGCGCCCCGACCGGGACTAGAACCCGGTGTGCCGGCGCCGCGAGGCAGAGGATTAGCCTATTGAGCCACGGCGCCGGCCAAAACCAGCCAATTTCTAAAGCAAGTGATGTGTCCACCAGAGATGAGAGGTGCCTGCTGCTGAAGGGTCTCCAGGTCTCCAGCTACTTTCCACTACCCTGAGATATCCTGCTTGGCCCAGGAAAGGGGGTTCTCTTCTCAAGAGCCACTGCTGCCAAAGGGCCCAGCCCAGGGGTGGGGGGTTGGGGTGTCCCGCAGTCACAGCCCTTGGCCTCAAGGCCGAAGGTCAGAAGTCAAGGAGGAGAGTAAAAGGCCCCATGAGGGCTCCAGGGAATAAAAAGTGCTGGCCGGTCAAATGCTCGCCTGCTTGTGAGCCTGTCCAGAACAGGAGGCCTGGCTATAAAGCTGGAATTACATCCCACGTCCACACCTCCCTAAAGGAAACCCAAGCTCTGAGATGGCTTTGAACAACACAGAAATAAATGCTAGATAAAAACACCACGAGGGGCCGGTGTTGCGGGTGCAGCTGCTTCCTGCAATACTGGCATCCCACATGGGTGCCGGTGAGTCCCAGCTGCTCCACTTCCAATCTAGCACCTGCTAATGGCCTGGGAAAAGCTGTGGAAGACGGCCCAAGTACTTGAGGCCCTGCCACCCACCTAGAGACTCGGGTGATGCTCTTGGCTCCTGGCTTCGGCTTGGCCCAGCCCTGGCCATTGCAGCCATTTGAGGTGTGAACCAGTAGATAGAAGATCTCTCTGTCTCTCTCTCAAACTCTTTCAAAATAAATACATTTTTAAAAATCTCTTGCTTATTAGAACCTTCCTTTCGGCCCAGATTTGCTCAAAATGCACCAGAGACACTGACAGGGAGGACTCCGTGTTCTTCATTGTCCTCCCCAACGGGACAGCCAGGCCAGCAGAAGGGCACAGCAGAGTCCGTGAAGCCCACGAATCCACCACGGCCACCATCGAAACCCACTCCTTACTGTGGAAGGTGAACAGTGACACGCTCAGGTGTAACAGCGAGCGCGGCCTCACGCCCTGGGCGCCCTTCCACCTGAGAAGTCAGCGGTTCTGAGCCGACGCCACACTAACTGCAGCAGTCCTCCCTACCTCCAGGGACACTCCAGTGCTTTTCCCACTCATAAATTAAAGCCAGACGAAGAGCCCTAATGTCGATGGCAAAAACACTACTGCTTCTGCCACTGATACTCATTTTGTATTGCTCAGGTCCGTGTCCCCGTCAGTCTTCTTGCTGCGTGAGTGGGGTTGCCTCCTGAACACAGCAGCCTGCCCTGGTTAACCAGCAGTACACAACTCGGGAGCTGTGACAGCCCAACCAGCAGGCACTGCGCCCCCCCCCCCCCATATGACCTCCCTCCAGGCGATGCTGTGAATAAATCACGAGAAGCCACCTGCACTCCCCAAACCTGACACAGCACTGCCCGGAAGTCACAACACTCGAGCTCCCTCGGGGTGGTGGGAACAGGTGTCTCACAGCGGCTCACGTGCAGCCTGGCAGACCCACACGGCTGACGCCAGCAACCTACCCTTGCTCTCTCTCTCGTACATAATGAGAAGATACTGAAGACAAAAGCAAGCTGGAGGCCAGCTGAGATTCTGACTTACAGGTCAGTCAGCTTTAAGAACACCACGTGCAGAGCCACTCAACTGTGCAAACCCTTCCCGAAAGCGCTGAACTACCCAGAGTCCTACTGTTCCGATTTCTGCTTTAAAAGAAAAGTTCTATTTGACAAGGGTGCTGCTACAGTTTGGGCATGGTGTGAGTGTACCCCAAAGGTTCACCAGCCAGAAGCTCGGTTCTTGTGCGCTCTGTGGAGAGGTGGTGGAACCTTTGAGACAGGAGTGGTGAGGTCACTGGGGCCGCTGCACCCAAAAGATACTATGGTTGGTCTCAAAGGTCCCCGGTTCTTCCAGGAGTTCCTGATAGAAACAGACTCCCGGCTCACCACGCAACGCCCCAGACGGGCTGAACCAAAGGGCTGTCTGAGCCTGGGTTTCAGCCTCCAAAATGATGTACTAAATACATCTTCTTTATGAGCTGCTTTCAGGACCTTCTTTAAAAATCCTTTATTTTTATTTATTTGAAAGGCAGAGAGACCAAGAGAAGGACAGAGAGATCTTCCATGTGTTGGTTCACTCCCCAGATACCCATAACAGAGTTGGATCAGGCAGAAGTCAGGGGCCTACATCTCAAAGGGTGTGTCTTAACCACAACGCCAAATACCAGGCCCGGCCTTGGGTATCATCATCGTCTTTTATTTATTTATTTATTTATTTAAGATTTACTTATTTAAAAGAGTTACAAAGAGGAAAGGACAGTCTTGTCAAAGTGCTGGGATAACTGGATGAGTGCAAGAGAATTAAGCTGGATCTCCATATACAAATTAATCTGAAACGAACAGAGGACCCAACTATAAGAGCTAAAATTATAAGATACTGATATATAACTTCTAAGTTATGATGAAGCAAATCTTCATGGCCTTGGTTCAGGCTGTAGACCTGTAGTTATGACACTAAAAGTGCAAAGGAAGGACAATCAGGTAAATTGAAATTCACCTAAATAAAAAACTTCTGTGCTCCAAAGCACCCTTTATGACAAAATTAAGACACAGAAGTTATCTGCAAATCATTTATCTTAAACTTGCATGACATAGGGAACTCTTAAATGATAGGCAACCCAATAAAAGAACAGGCAAAGGGCAGGGGTTGAGCCTCATGGGTAAGGTGCCTGCTCGCCACATCAGAGTGCCTAGGTTTGACTCCCAGCTCTGGCTCCTGTTCCCAGCCTTCTGCTAACGCAGACCCTGGGAGACAGCAGATCAAGTAGTCCGGTTCTCACTGTCAACGTGGGAGATCTGGATTAAGTCCTATCTACCAGTTTCACTCCCCAGGCACTGTAGTCATCAGGGAAAGACCCAGAAGATAAGAGTGTGCCTGCATGCATCTCTCCTCACCTCTTTCAAATAAGCTTAAAAACACACACACACACCCCACTATAAGAAGTTGGGGCCAGCATTGTCACACAAAGAATCAAGCTGCTGACCATGACCCCGGCATCTTGAATCAGAGCATCAGTTGAGTTCTGGTTCCTCTGCCTCCAATCCAGCTCCTTACTAATGCTGGCCAAGTGCTTGGGGCCCTGCCACGTATATGGGAGACCTGGATGGAGTTTAAGATTTGTGGCTTTGGGACCACAGCCTTATGGCCATTTGGGGAGTGAACCAGCAGAGAGAAGATTTCTTTCCTTCCCTGTCACTCTGCCTTTCAAATAAACAAAATAAGTCTTTTAAAACAAACAAGCAAAAATAAATGAATAAAAAATAGCTTTTATTTATTTATTTGAGAGGCAGAGTTAAACAGAGAAAGGGAGTGACAGAGAGAAAGGTCTTCCATCCCACTGGTTCACTCCCCAAATGCCCACAACAGCCGGCACAGGAGCCAGGAGCCAGGAGCTTCTTCCAGGTCTCCCACGTGGCTGCAGGGGCCCAAGCACTTGGCCCGCCCATCCTCCACTGCTTTCCCAGGCCATAAGCAGAGAGCTGGATAGGAAGAGGAATAGCCGGCACTTGAGCTGGCGCCCTTATGGGATGCTGGCGCTGCAGGCAGAGGCTTAGCCTACTACACCACAATGCCAGTCCCTGAATTAAAAAAAAAAAAGTCTAAGTAAAGATGTGAGCCTACCAATAACATACACGAAAGTACACAAGGTGTAATCTATTAATTTCAAGATATTAAGATTCTGTTTAAAGAATGAAGCCTTTGAGGTTTGCACTAAAAGTTCCTCAACTGGACACGAACACCCGGCCTGAGGGGCCATCTTTAATCCCCTACACACAGAACGGGGCATATAACCTGATCAATACACTTCTGCCAAGGCAGAGGCCAAACCTAAAAGGCAGTGTCTACAAAATCCACTTGCAAAGCTCAAGGGGACAGGGAAAGCACACAGGAAGCTGGAGCGGAGAGCGGAGAGCGGAGCCAGAACTGGGCACCCTGAGATGGGAAGAAGTGTCCCAAACGCAGGTCACCACTATGCCACACCTGCCCCTCTTTTTTGCACTTATAAAAACATGAAAAGCACTCTGCAAACAAAGTATTTCTATGACTACAGAACTACCACTTAGCAGGACTGAAAGGCTAAGTAGTGATATCTCTAAAAAGCTCAAGTTCCCAAGATAAAGCTAGACATCAGCTAATGTGCGGCAGCCACCCTAATGCCTTAAATGTCAACAGGCTGCATCCACCGTGGCACAGAAGCCCCTCGGCTCACCAGCCCACAGGCCATCATCACTGGAGAGACTGACACCTCCGAGGCGCCAGAATCTGACTGCTCCGGTGCTGTAGCACCAGAGGCGGCCAGAGTGGCAGTGGTCTGAAGAGCAGGTCAAGAGGCACTTCTTGGCCGGCGCCGTGGCTCACTAGGCTAATTCTCCACCTGCAGCACCGGTACTCCAGGTTCAAGTCCCAGTTGCTCCTCTTCCAGCCAAGCTCTCTGCTGTGGCCTGGGAGTGCAGTGGAGGATGGCCCAAGTGCTTGGGCCCTGCACCTCATGGGAGACCAGGAGCAGCACCTGGCTCCTGGCTTCAGATCGGTGCTGTGCGCCGGCCATAGCGGCCATTTGGGGGATGAACCAATGGAAGGAAGATCTCTCTCTATCAAAAAAAAAAAAAAAAAAAAAAGAGGCACTTCTTAAAAGTGCTGAGAAAGTGCAAGTTAATCACTCTATGAAAAGCAAGGCAACGCATCAACATCCTGCCAAAGCATGGGCAGGACTCCAATTTCCTGCTTCATACAACTACAGACATGAGCCATTGTGTTTAAGACAGGGCAAAGGTGAGCAGAGGGAAGCAGACTGGCCAGGAATCCCAGCACCCAGAGAAAGGCTGAGATCCACTGAGAGCCCAGTGTTCTTTTTGCTCCAAGTCCCAAGTTCCAGAATACACACCGGGGAAATCTGCGACCCAGAAATGTCAACGGGTTAGACAAAATAATAATAAAGCTACAAGTGCCTATTTTTGCAAGCAAAGCGCTGACAAGATAAACAGCTGCCTTGCTGCAGCCAAACGCCACAGGGAACACTGTGGCCCCACCTCACCCACTCAGGGGAGAGCAGGTGGGGACCTGGATTCCAGCCCCGCCCAGCAGTAATGAGGCCACACCCCTCCCTCCCAGGCAGGGTGCTATCGCCAAGGCCTAATGCAGAACTCACACCCACACACAGTGACAAGGAGTTCCCCCAGATACCCTGCCCAGCAACCAGGCAGCACCCACGACTCCCCGGCACTCAGAGAAGCCTGCTGTGTGCACAAAGACATAAATAAGACCAAGAGTTTCCTAACAGATTATCCAGAATCAAAGACCACTTTTTTTTTTTTTTAAGATTTACTTATTTATTTGGAAGGCAGAGTTAGAGAGAGGCACAGAGATCTTCCATCCACTGGTTCACTCCTCAAATGCCCACAAAGTCAAGAGCTACACCAATCTGAACCCAGGAGTCAGGAGCTTCTTCCAGGTCTCCCATGTGGGTGTAGGGGCCCAAGGACTTGGGCCTTCTACTGCTTTCTCAGGCCGCAGCAGAGAACTATATTGGAAGTGGAGCAGCCAGGACCAGAACCGGCACCCATATGGGACACAGACACTGTAGGCAGCAGCTTCAACCACTACACCACAGAGCTGGCCCCCAAAGACCACTTTTTACACCAAGAACCAGGACAGGGCTGGCACCCTGGCATGGCCGGTTAAGCTGCCACTTGCAACGCCCGGCATTCCGTATCAGAGCCCCAGTTCCAGACCCAGTGTTCTGCTTCCAATCCTGTTTCCTGCCAATGCACTGGGGAAGCAGCAGGTGGCTCAAGTCCTTGGGCTCCTGCCAGCCACGAGGGAGACCTGAATGGAGGTCCTGACTCCTGGCTTCAGTCAGCCCAGCTCTGGCTACAGGGGCCATGTAAGGAGTGATGGAGAGCTCGCTCACTCTTGTTTTCCCTTTCAAATAAGTAATTAAATTTATTGAGACCAGAACTGTGCACAGAGGGTTAAGCGGCTGCCTGGAACCCCAGCATCTCATGAGTGCCAGTGCAAGTTCCAATCATTCCACTTCTGATCCAGCTCCCTGCTATCGCACCTGAGAAAGCAGTGGAAAATGACCCAAGTGCTTGGGCCACTGCCACCACATGGGAGACCCAGATGGAGCTCCACGCACCTGGCTGCAGCCTTGCCCAGTCCTGAACATCATGGCCATCTGGGGAGTAAGCAAGAAGATGGGAGATGGATCCCTGTCTCCCATTCCCATAACCATACCTACTTTTTTAAAATAAGAATTTTTTTTTTAAAAAAAGATTTATTTCTTTATTTATTTGAAAAGCAGAGTTACAGAGAGGCACAGGCAGAAAGAGAGAGAGGTGTCTTCCATCTGCTGGTTCACTCCCAGATGGCCACAACAGCCAGAGCTGCACCAATCTGAAGCCAGGAGTCAGGAATCAAACCACTGCCCAATATGGGATGCCGGCACTGCAGGTGGCGGCTTTACCTGCTACACCACAGCGCTGACCCCAGTAACTCTACCTTTCAAATAAGTAAGACTACATGAACTCACTCACATAAGCTATTACTTTCAAGGAAAAGAAACTAGGCTGGCGCCACGGCTCAATAGGCTAATCCTCCGCCTTGAGGAGCCGGCACACCGGGTTCTAGTCCCAGTCGGGGCACCGGATTCTGTCCCTGTTGCCCCTCTTCCAGGCCAGCTCTCTGCTGTGGCCAGGGAGTGCAGTGGAGGACGGCCCAAGTGCTTGGGCCCTGCACCCCATGGGAGACCAGGAGAAGCACCTGCCTCCTGCCATGGGATCAGCGCGGTGCGCTGGCTGCAGCGCACCGGCCGCTGCGGCCACTGGAGGGTGAACCAATGGCAAAGAGGAAGACCTTTCTCTCTTGTCTCTCACTGTCCACTCTGCCTGTCAAAAAATAAATAAATATGAAAAGAAACTAGGATGGTCACAATTTTTTTTTTAAAGACTGATTTATTTATTTGAAAGTCAAAGATGCACAGAGAGAAGGAGTGGCAGAGAGAAAGTGAGAGCGGTCTTCTACCTGCTGGTTCACTCCCCAGCTGGCTGCAACAGCTGCAGCTGTGCGGATCCGAATCCAGGAGTCAGGAGCTTCCCCCGGGTCTCCCACATGGGTGCAGGGGCCCAAGGACTTGGGCAATCTTCCACTGCTGTCCCAGGCCACAGCAGAGAGCTGGATCAGAAGAGGAGCAGCCGGGACTAGAACCGGCGCCCATATGGGATGCTGGCACCACAGATGGCGGCTTTACCCACTACACCATAGTGCCAGCCCTGACCACAACTTTAAAAAGACATCTATAGACACCAGCACCAAGGTGGCACAGACATTGGAATTACCTGGCAAGTGGTACAGGCTGAGTTATGGTCCAGCAGGTTAAGCCGCTGCCTGAGCGAGTGTGAGATGTGGCTGCTCCCGCTCTTCCTAACCAGCCTCCTGAGACGGAGCCGACAGCCCACGTGCCTGGGTCCCTGCCACTCGCACGGAGACCTGGATTGTTTCAGGGCTGCCAGCTTTGGCCTGACCCAGCCCTGGCAACTGTGGGCAGCTGAGGGGTGAAACAGCAGATGAAAGACCTGCATCTCTGCCTTTCACAAAAAAACTCTTTAAATTCCAGGCATTAGACAAGGGACGTTCCAGGATCTGACATGGTGACAGGAGTTGGTCAGATTATCTTTCTTGTTTTAGATTTATTTATTTTGAGAGAGATATGGGGGGAGGGACAGAGAGTTATCTTCTACCCGCTGGTTCACTCCCCAAATGGCCGCAGAGGCCAGAGTTGGGTTAAGTCAAAGTCAGGAACTAGGAGCTTCATCCGGTCTCCCGAGTGGGTGCAGGGGCCCAAACACTTGGGCCATCGTCCACAGCCTTTCCCAGGCCATTAGCAGAGACCTGAATTGGAAATGGAACAGCCAGAACTCAAACTGGTGCCCATACAGGATGCAGGTGTAGATGATGGCTTTACCCTCTATGCCACTCACCGACCCCGCAAATACATTTTTAAAAAGAATTATTTATTTGAGGGGGCCAGTGATGTGGTGCAGCAGATTAAAGCCCTGGCCTGAAGTGCCAGCATCCCATGTGGGAACCGATTCTAGTCCCGGCTGCTCCACTTCTGATCCAGCTCTCCGCTATGGCCTGGGAAAACAGTGGAAGATGGTTCAAGTGCTTGGGCCCCTGCACCCACGTGGGAGACCAGGAAGAAGCTCCTGGCTTGTGGCTTTGGATTGACGCAGCTCTAGCTGTTGCAGTCAGCTGGGGAGTGAACCAGCAGACGGAAGACCTCTCTCTCTCTCTCTCTGCCTAACTCCATCTTTCAAACAAATAGTTGATTCTTTTAAAAAGAAAGAGGAAAGGCAGAGATCTTCCATCCACTGGTTCACTCCCCAAATGGCTACAATAGCTGGGGACGGGCCATGCTGAAGCCAGGAGTTCAGACCTCCATCCAGGTCTCCAACGTGAGTGGGCCATCTTCCTGCTGCTTTCCCAGGCACATCTGCAGGGAGCTGGGTCGTGAAGCGGAGCAGCCATGACTTGAAGGCAGGAGCTTATTAACACAATGCTGGCCTCAATGCAAATACTAATCAAGAAAGCAGCAAGGGCCAGCACCCAGTCACAGGGGTTAAGCCGCCACTTGGGGCGCCCACATTCGACAGTGAGGAAACAGCACCTACCCTTTCAATCCAGCTTCCTGCTATGACACCTGGGAAGGAAACAGAGGGTGACTCAAGTACTTGGGCCCCTGGGAGACAGGGATGGAGTTACTGGCTCCTGCTTCCAGCCTGGCCAAATCCTGACTGTTGCAGCCTTCTTGGGAGTGAATCTACAGATGAAAGCTCTCTCTGTCTCTCCTGTCTCTGTGGGTCTGCCTTTCAAATAAATAAATATTTTAAAAAATCCTAAAAGTAGGGCCAGCGCTGTGGCCTAACAAGCTAAGCCTCTGCCTGTGGCGCCAGCATCCTATATGGGCTCTGGTTTGTGTCCCAGCTGCTCCTCTTCCGATCTGGCTCCCTGGTGATGGCCTGGGAAAGCAGTGGGAAACAGCCCAAGTGCTGGGTCCCTGCACTCACGTGAGAGACCTGGATGGAGCTCTGCTCAGCTCTGGTTGTTGCAGCTATTTGGGGAGTGAACCAGCAGATGGAAGACCTTTCTTTCTGTCTCTGTCTGTAACTCTACCTCTCAAATACATAAATCTTTAAAAAACCCTAACTGTGCATGTACCAAACAAGAGGTGTACAATATGTAAACCAAACTGAGAGGCGTGAAGGAAAAAAAGACAAAGCCACAATTACAGCTGGAGCCTTCGACCCACCTAAACAATGGTAGAACAGCTGGACAAAACATTGGCGAGGACATGCTAAGGGGAACATGAGCTGGCTTCCCAATTCACACGCATAAACTCCACAGCCTGACATTACTGGTGCCAAGAGTGTGGGAACTTGTTCCCATCGCCAAGTCTGAAGGGAGGGCCTCTGGGAGGTGACTGGACGGAATCAGTCTGCTAGGGCGGAGCCCATGAACAGCTCAAGGCGGCTTCACGAGGCCAGACCACACCAGCTGCTGCGTTACCCCCGTCCCTCTCTGCGCCCTGGCTGTCATGTGACCTTCCTCTGCACACAGTCCACAGCTCACCACCCCCAGACAGCAAACCAGTGGGTGCCCGAGCTGCGAGTGCGAACCTTCAAGTCCATGAGCAAAAGGAATCTTTTCCTTCAGAAGTCAGTTTCTCTCAGGTATTACGGTCCTGAAAAGCTCATTCTAATCGACAAAAACAAACACAAACTACCACACCACACCCAATTTGAAACAGATAACTTAATCTGTTAGTAACTACAAAAGAAATTTAGTTTGTAATTAAAAACCTCCTGAAAAAGCTATTTCCAGGCCCAGGTGGTTCCATTGGAGAATTCTACCAAATGTTAAAAATGAATTAGTTCCAGTTCCACACAGAATCGTCCAGAAAACACAGGAAGAGAGGACATTTATCAATTCATTTTATGAAGTTATTATTTTCCTAGTGTCAACCCCGTGTAGACAATTAAAAACAACACACTTCAGACTAACGTGTTCATGAGTACAGACGCAGAAATCCTTCCCCAGCACCAGTCCCATCAGCACACTCAGGCAACACAAAACATGCCAAGGCAACAGACAACACGGCTGTGGACCAGACACGCCGAGTGTGTCCCCCAGGGTCCCCGGGCAGTGTGCGACCAATTAGCAAGAAACAATCCTGACAGAGAATAAAACACAAGACTAGTCTACCTGACTTCAAGACCACTGGTGATGAGACAGATCAACAGAACAGAGGACACAGTCACACACCTGATTTAAGATTTACTGATTTACTTGGAAGGCAAAGTTGAGAGAGACAGAGACAACTTCCATCAGCTGCTCCACTCCCCACATGGCCACAGCCAGGAACTCCACCTGGGTCTCTCACATGGGCAGGGGCCCAACACCTGAGCCATCTTCCGCTGCTTTCCCAGGTGCATTAGCAGGGAGCTGGCTCAGAACTGAAGCAGCTGGGACTTGAACTGAGCTCGCATGCAGACGTCGCATGGGGCATCTCAACCTGCTACACCAGCCCCACACCTGATTTTTGACAAAGGTGCAAAAGCCACTTTGTGGAGAAAGGATGTTTTCTAACAAATGGTCCTGGTTAAAGATCCACAAGCAGAAAAACCAAAGGCCAAAAACTTTACAATATACATAAATCAACTCAAAATTAATCAATTTAAATGTAAAACATAAGCATAAAACTTCCAGAAAAGTACACAGAATAAAACCTTCAGGAACCAGGGCTAGACAAAAAATTTCTTACATTTGACAGCAAAAGCGCAATCTAATAAAAGGCAAAACTGATAAACCAGACTTCATCCAAGTGAAGGACCATAATGGGGACCCACATTGTCACCTGCAATACCAGTATCCTGTATGAGCACCAGGTTCAAATCCCAACTGCTCCACTTCCAATAAAGCTCCCTGCTGATGTGCTGTGGGAGCCCCAGATGGAATTCCAGGCTCCTGGCTTTGGCCTGGCCCAGCCCCAGGCACTGTGGCCATCTGCGGAGTAACCAGCAGATGGAAGATCTTTCTCCCTCTGTGAACTCTGCCTTTCAAATAAAACAATTAAATCTTAAAAAAAAAAATTTTTTTTTCTTTACTAAAACGCTTGAGGCTGGCATTGCTGCATAGCAGGTAAAAGCTGCTGCCTGTGACACCGGGATCCCCTATGGGCGCTGGCTCAAGACCCAGTTGCTCCACTTTCGATCCAGCTCCCTGCTCATGTGCCTGGGGAAGCAGCAGCAGAAGACCCAAGTGCTCGGGTCCCTGCAAACATGTGGGAGATCCGGAAGAGGTTCCTGACTCCTGGCTTCAGCTTGGCTCAGTCCTGGCTGTAGCAGTCATTTGGGGAGTGAACCAGAGGATGAAGATCGATGGATCGATCTCTGTCTCTCCTCCTCTCTTTGTGTAACTCTTTCAAATAGCTAAACCTTAAACACACACACACAACTTTTGCTCCGCAAAAGATGCAGTTAAGATGAAAAGACAAGCTTAGACTAGGAAAAAATATGTACAAAGTACACATCCAAAAAGACCTGCTATCTAGAATATACAAAGAATTTCCAAACATCAACAGCTTATCCAATTACAAAATTGGCAAAAATGGGGCCAGCGCTGCAGTGGGTACGGCCACAGCTTGCAGCACAGGCCCCATATCCGTGCCAGCTGGGAGTCCCGGCTGCTCTACTTTTTAAGATTTATTTTATTTATTTTCGTTACAGAGAGAGGTAGAACCAGAGAGAGAGATGGAGAGAGGTCTTCCATCCACTGGTTCACTCCCCAGATGACCCCAACGGCCAGAGCAGCTGGATCAGAAGTGGAGAAGCCAGGACTAGAACCGGCGCCCACATGGGAAGACAGCACTGCAGGCTGGGGCTTTAACCACAGCGTGGTTCCCACTCCCCTTCTGATCCAGCTCCCTGCGAATGGCCTGGGAAAACATCCACAGACGGCCCAAGTGTTGGGCTCCACACTGATGTGAGAGCCAGAGGCAGCTCCTGGTTGTGGCCACCTGCGGAGTGAACCAGCAGATGGAAAATTCTCTCTGTATCTTTCTTCTTTGCCTTCCAAATAAATACAAAAATCTTAGAGAAAAAAAAGGAGAGGCTATGAATAAACACTTCACCCAAGAGAACACAAGGATGTCAGATAAGCGTCTACATCCCTCCACCAGAGGCGCAAGTCACAGCCACCCCGAGACACCACCACGCATCTCACAGCAGGGTCACACGGCGCGGCTGCGGGGCATGGTGCAGCCCGCGCAGGGAAGACGCCGGCTACTTCTTCCAGATCAAACACGCGGCTGCGCGCGCCGACCCGTGGATTGCACGTCCGGCGAC
The DNA here is from genome assembly GCA_015711505.1 of Sylvilagus bachmani. NCBI lineage: Eukaryota > Metazoa > Chordata > Mammalia > Lagomorpha > Leporidae > Sylvilagus > Sylvilagus bachmani. Next base: position 55,473,667 of record CM027392.1, on the reverse strand, counting down.
TTATGCCAGAGAAATGCCAACCTTGTTCCCATAAAAACCTGCACCAGCGGCAGCGGGCACCCCGGAGCGCCTGGCTACTCCCGATTCCTGCTGATGCACACCGGGGAGGCAGCGGCCACAGGTCCAGCAGACTCCGGCCACTCCCGGGGGGCCCCGGACCGTGCCTGACCTACCACCAGCCCTTGGGAAGCCCAGACGGCCGCCGGTGGGAGGGAGAGAAGCCCCCCGCGCTGCCCGGAGGGAAGGCAGAGACGCCGCGGGCCGCGTGAACCCCGCACGCCCGCTGCGCCATCCCACGCAGCGAGGCAAGTGCAGGACGCCAGGGCTCGGCGCTGAGGTGGGTGTGGCCACGAGCGGGCACGGGACTCCGCGCCCCGCATCCGCACGGGACGGACCGACGGGGAAGCCCCTCACGTAACCCTCGACATTCCAAAAGCGAGTCCGGCACGCACGCCGGAGTCCCTGGGGCCGCGCGGTCGAGACCAGGCTCCCGAGCCCGCGCCGTGGCAGACCCGTCTTTTCGCCCCACTCTGCAGTCCGTCGTGTCTGCGGGACCCGAGTTGGCCCGCGAGCGGCTTCAGCGCGGACGGGAATGGCGCACTTCACGTGGGCGCGTCCCACGGCGCGCGAAGCGCTACCTCAAGAACGCGGCGCTTCACGGGCGGAAGGCGCCGGAACGCGCCGGGGCCCCGCAACCCGAGGACGCGCTCCCGCCGGCGCGCGGGGCGCACGGGACGCCCTCTCCGCCGCCCGGCACGTGACGCCGCGCGACCTTGGGGGTCACCCTGGCCGCCGCGCCCCGCTTCCGCCGCCGGGGCCCGCCCAGGCCCCCACGGGCCCCGCCGCGCCATTGGCCGCCGCGCCCGCTCGTCAGGCGCGCCCCTCCCACCGCCCCGTCCGCCCGCTCCGTCCTGCTCCGCTCCGGGTCGCCAAGGTGCCCGCGGCTCCAAGGGCGCAGGGCCCCACCCGCGCAGTGACCTGCGACTCCGGCCAGCGGGCGCCGCAGCCCCCGGCCCGGCCCCCGGAGCGCAGCGGCGCGCGGTTACCTGGCTCCGGCGCGGCTCCACCCGACTGAGGCGCCGACACCCCGCTCCGGGGCACCAAACTCTCGGCCCCGCCCCGGCGCGTGGCGTCAGCACGTAGCCCCGCCCCGAGCAGGACCCCGCCCCTTCCACTAGCGGCGTCGTGGCGTCACAGAAGCGCGCCGGGCGCGGAGGGCAGCAGGGTGGGGGCGCCGGCTGCTGACACGCAGCCTTGCGCTCGCGGCCGGGAGCACGCCCGGGTGGGCTTCAGCCGCCGCTTCCGCGGCCTCAGTGCCCGAGGTGCCTGACGGGCGTGTGGAATTCGAGGGGCGCTTGCTGAGCTGGTGTGAAATGGGTCGAATCTGAGCATCAAAGTCCGCGCCAGCGGGCGCCCGTGTTGCGCCAGGCTCTGTGTGCAGAAGGCGGGGTCCCGCCCGGCCTGTCCTGGCCCCAGAGCCCTCGGCCGAGGCAGAACGCTGATTGGCCCCTTTCAGAATGTTAGGCCTGGGGGGAAAGTCTCCGAACTGTGGACATGCGGCAGGTTAGGGTTCGTCAGGTACTGAGGCTAGTGCCCCGGGACGGCTTTGACGGCGCGAGTCTCCGGCCGCAGTTTCTGCTTCGGCCGCTTTCCTCGCAGAGCAGCCCCTCCGTGAGGACTGAGTTGAGGGGGTGGTCCCGCCGACCCCACGGGCGTCCCGGGTCGCCCGACGCTGGAGTTCCAGAGCAGCCCCTCCGTGAGGACTGAGTTGAGGGGGTGGTCCCGCCGACCCCACGGGCGTCCCGGGTCGCCCGACGCTGGAGTTCCTTTGTGTCCTCTACGGACAACATCTGGGTCCCGGGTCCCACACGGAGGGAGCCCCCCGAAGACCAGGCGCCCGGCCTGTTGCTGACCCAGCAAAGGAGGGCCACCTGCGTCCGCACCTGCCTCTACCCCCAACCGTGGCCTCGGAATTCCTTATCGGTAATGCCCCCAGGAACCCTGGAAGTCAGTTTGTTAAGGTAGGTAGGAACATAGTAGCCTATGCGAAAGAGGGGCTGCAGAAAATGAGTGTTTTAAAATACATATATATTTATTTATTTGAAAGGCCTTTCATTCGCTAGTTCAGTCCCCAAGTGGCCACAACACTGGGCTGATCCGGAGCCAGGAGCTGCTTCCGGGTCTCCCACGCAGGTGCAGGGGCCCAAGGACTTGGGCCATCCTCCACTGCTTTCCCAGACCACAGCAGAGAGCCGGATCGGCAGCAGAGCAGCTGGGACCTGAACGGGCGCCCATATGGGATGCCGGCACCGCGGGCCGCGGCTTTACCTGCTAAGCCACAGCACCACCCCTAAAATGAGCATTTTTAAAGAAAACCCTATATGCAGTGGAACAAGGAAACCAGCCCTGGAAACAGCCCAGCAGTTGTACCATCTCCCCGGGGCCAGCGCAGGGGATCTCCCCTGCCCTTCTCCAAGGGCACCGTTAGGTCCACAACACTGTGCTGATGAGGCCCCAGGAGGATTTGTGGGAACTCCACATCCAGAAAACTCCCCACCCACAATTTCCCACAAGAGGGAGGCAGGAGAAGACGGGAACCCGTACTCCTGCCCATAGAACTCCAGCCTGAATACAGACAGGGCTCTCAGCCTTTGCTGAGCCGCCCCCCTGCGCTGTCACGTACTCAGTACCAAGTGGGCGCTCCGACCGGTGCTCGTCATCAGCTCTGCTACCTTGCTTACCACCGCTGTGCCTCACATCTGCATCCTTTTTGGGCAAAGCCCAGAGCCCCCAAGCCGGGAAAGCCTCATTGCATGCTTGTATCTTTCACAGTGCTTTCTTTTCCTCTCCTTTTTCAAGAGGTCAGACATGAGGCTGATCAGCGTTAAACATTGACGGGCAGTTATAGAGTCAGCCTGGCGCTGTGGCTCACTTGGTTAATCCTCCTGCGGCGCCGGCATCCCATATGGGTGCGGGGTTCTCATCCCAGTTGCTCCTCTTCCAGTCCAGCTCTCTGCTGTGGCCAGGGAGTGCAGTGGAGGATGGCCCAAGTGGGAGACCAGAAGAAACACCTGGCTCCTGGCTTTGGATCAGCGTAGTTCCCACCGGTGTGGCCATTTGGGGAGTGAACCAACGGAAGGAAGACCTCTCTCACTGTAACTACCTCTCAAATAAATAAAAATCTAAAAAGAAAGAAAGTCAGCCCTTCCACTGTGCTGACTTCATGATTTTTGGGCTTGTCTTTGCTATTTATGGCAAATGATGCTGGTTTTCCTATTTATGATAAATAGGTGGGGTAAATGGGGGCTTTTTTTTTTTTTTTTGTAGCAAATGGTTCCATTTAGAAAACCTGTTAATGATCTAGCATGTGGCATCCAGTTGAGTGACGTTAAAAATTTCGGGCTATCTGAATGTTCTCCATGGTGTGTTATTCCAAAAGGATGATGAAATATTTGAAGACAAAAACTTTGAAAAACAGAAGCTTTTAACAGTTGTCTGTTGCTCCTAAGGAGTTTATGTTGGTGGTTTGGGAGGGAGGGCCTATGCTCAGAGGGGACTGGACCTCTTGGTCGAGCCGGCTCTGCTGCCCTGGCAGCCCCATGGGACCGATGGTGGCGTGGAGGAGCTGCACGACCATGGGACTTGCCTGTCTCCCCCACCTTTGTGATCTGGATGAACAGGTGGGTTCTGGGGTACAGGAGACAGCACGGACGCCCAAGTTCTCCAGCTCCTTCCCACAGGAAGTACTGACTCTTGGCTTTGGCCTGGCCCAGCCCTGGCCATGACAGCCATCTGGGGAGTGAACCAGCAGATGGAAGACCTCCCTTTCCTCTGTCTGCTTCTCTCTCTAACTCTGACTTTCAAAATAAATAAGCAGATCTTTTTTAAATACTAGAGGTAGACTGTGTGGCACAGGGTAGGGGCTGGGTGTGTGGTTTGTGGCAGTGGGCAGGCGGTGCCCCACCTCTCGTCTGTCCCTCATGGGCCCTAGGCGTTCATGGCCTTGTGCTCACAGCTGTTATGGAAACAGGGTGTGGCTGTCTGCCCACACGTGTCAGAAGCCATGGTCGTTTACAGACAGTTTAATCGCAAGGCAGGCAAGTAGGAGGTCAGAAGTGATGCTCCAGCCTGACTCCCTGAACAGGAGTCTTGGAAGTGGTGTTGTGGAGTAGGTAGGAGGGAGCTGGTATGCAGAAATGCTGGCACACCAGTTCTCCTTGGAGGGGCTTGGAATCAGGCAGGCATAGTGCTGTAGTGCTCTGAGTATGTCTTCTTGGAAATCAAGAACTCAAATAAAGCCCATGGAAAAATAATAAATAGGGGAACTTGCAGGAAAAGAATGGGGGGAACATAAGAGGTTTTTTGAGTTTGTCAAGTCAGAGGGAAACCCAGGATTGGGGCAGTCCAACGTGGTATCCCTGCCACCACAGGCCAAACGTCTTTAATGTTGCTCATGCTGTAGAAGTTGTTTTTATTTAAGTTGTTTTTTAAGAAAAAATTTAAAGATTTATTTGAAAGAGTTACAAAGAGAGAGATCTTCCATCTGCTTGTTCACTCCCCAGATGGCCACAACAGCTGGAGCTGAGTCTATCCAAACGAAGCCAGGAGCCAGGAGCTTCTTCTGGGTCTCCCACATGGGTGTGGGGGCCCAAGGACTCGGGCCATCCCCTGCTGTTTTCACAGGCGAATTAGCAGGGAGCTGGGTCAGAAGTGGGGCAGCCAGGACTCAAACTGGCACCCACGTGGAATGCCAACACTGCAAGCCAGGGCATTAACCCGCTGTGCCACAGTGGCAGCCCCTGTTTATTTTTGGCTAGTGTGTAGTAATTGTGTATTTTATGGGCACAGTGCCATGTTTCCATACATGTACACAGTACGAACTAGTTCTTCCCACAGTGGGCAGCTCATTATCGTGAGCTGGCATCACTGCACTAGAATGTGCTGCCTCATCTGTGTGTTGCTGCCCCTTACCCCGTGTCCCTTCTGCCCATCACAGTTTTTGACATTGCTCATGTCGCATCTAAGAATCCACTGCCAAATCCAAAGTCATGAAAATTTACTCCCACGGTTCTTCTAAACGTGTTATGGTTTTAACTCACTGCTTTGTTGATGGCTTTTAGTTAGCTGTATATGATGTGCAGTAGGGGTCCAGCTTCATTCCTTTGCCTGTGAAGTCCAGCTGTTGTCAGCAGCATTTGTGGAAAAGACAACCCTTTCCCCATTGAATGGACTTGGTACCTGCATTAGCTTTCCGTTACTCTGATGAAAGTACCTGAGAGGGGCATTTTGGGCAGGAAAAGGCTCATTTCATCCTGTAGTTCGGAGGTTCACAGATCAGGCTGTTTCGTCAACCTGGTTTCTGGGGACGGTTGGCATTGGTGGAGCAGGTGTGGAAGAACCGAACCGCGTCCTGGGAGCAAGTCCTGCCTCCCACCAGACCCACCGAGGAGCGGCCATATTAGATGCAGTTTCCATCCTTAGTCCATCACCACTAACACAAGGCTATGGAGTTTAAAGGGCCACGTGAGTGTTAGGAGTCAAGTCCTGTTGAATCTAGTGGCTTTGTTGAAAATCAGCTCCTCAAGAGATTGAGGTTATTTCTGGACTCAGTTCTATCGCACTGGTCTGTATGCTTCTCCTTGTGCCAGTACCATGCTGTTTTGATTACTGCAGCTTTGTGGTAAATTCTGAAATTGGCAAGTGTTAGATCTCCAACTTTGTTGTTCTCTTTCATGATTGTTTTGGCTAGTCGGTGTCCTTGCAATTCCATGTGGATTTGAAGATTGGCTTTTCCAAATAGAAAAAGCAAAAAAGTTTCTTGGAATTTTGATAGGGATTGTGTTGAATCTGTGGACCACTTTTTGTATTATTGACATTGTACTGTAGTAAGCCTTCTAGTCCATGAACACAGGATCTCTATTTACTTTAGGCCATCATTAATTTCTTTCAGCAGTGTCTTACAGTTTTCACTATAAAGGGCGTCACCTCCTTGAGTAATTTTATTCCTAGATATAGAATTTGTAAATGGAATTGCACTCCTAATTTCCCTTTGAAATTGTTCATTACTGGTGTATTGATTTTGGGGTGTTGATATCATCCTACAACTTTTCTGAATTTGATTATGAGCTCTAGTCACTATCTCCTGGATTCTTTGGAATTTTCTGTACAGAGGCATATGTTCTCTGTTTTTAATAGTTGGAGCACAGGCTGGTGCCGTGGCTTACTGGGCTGATCCTCTGCCTGCAGTGCCAGCACCCTGGGTTCCAGTCCCGGTTGGGGCACCGGTTCTGTCCTGGTTGCTCCTCTTCCAGTCCAGCTCTCTGCTGTGGCCTGGGAGTGCAGTGGAGGATGGCCCAAGTGTTTAGACCCTGCACCGGCATGGGAGACCAGGAGGAAGTACCTGGCTCCTGGCTTCAGATCTGCGCAGCGCCGGCCATAGCGGCCATTTTGGGGGTGAACCAATGGCAAAGGAAGACCTTTCTCTCTGTCTCTCTCTCTGTCTAACTCTGCCTGTAAAAAAAAAAAAAAAAAAAAAAAGAAAGAAAGAAAGAAAGAAAAAATATTAGTTGGAGCACAAAAGATTGACAGGGATATTTCTTTATTTTTTAATGTTTATTTGTTTGAATAGCAGAGTTAGAGAGGGAGAGACAGAGAGAGATCTTCCATCTGCTGGTTCACTCCCTACGTGCTCACAATAGCTGGAGCTGGGTCAGGTTGAAGCTGGGAGCCAGAAGCTTCTTCAGGTCTCCCACATGGGTGCATGGGCCCAAACACTTGGGCCATCTCCACTGCCTTCCCAGGGACATCAGCAGGGAGCTGGATGAGAAGTGGAGCAGCCGGGAATCGAACTGGTGCCCATATGGGATCTTGGTGTCACAGGCAGCAGCTTTACCTGCTGTGCTACAATGCTGGCCCCAAGGACTATGTTATCTGTGGACAGAAATAATAGTTTTACTTCTTCCTTCCCTGTATGGACACCTGCTGTTTCTATTTCTGACATAAGTGCTCTGACTAGAACATCCAGGACAGTGGTGAACAGCAGCAGAAAACTGGACATGCCTGTCTTGTTCCTGGTGTGGGGACTCAGTCTTCCACCCCTGAGTACGACATTTGCTGTGGAATTTTCATAGATGTTCTTTAACACGTTAAGGGAGTTCCTGTCTATTCCTATTTGAGCACTGATGTTTTTAATCATGAAAGGGAGTTGGATCTTGTCAAATTACTTTTCGCTCATCAGTTGAGATAGTCCTGTGTTTCACCCCTTCCTTCTATTAATGTGATGCATTATATTAATTTTATGGTGACCTTACAGGACATTTTTCTGGATGGCCTTGAACTGATCCAATTCTCCACCCGTTGTCACTTGTCGTTCTCAAGAGTGACTGTAGAATGTGCTGAGAACGCAGCGTCCTGTGATACCAGGGAACTGGCCAGCAGTGCGAGGCTCTGTTCCAGGCCTCCTGGAAACAGGACATCCTCCAGCACTTAGCCCAGTGTGTCATGAGGCCCCTAGGACACCAAACCTGGGCACACTGCTTCCCAGGGTCCAACAGCTGGGGTGCACGTGGGGCAAGTGCAAACAGAACTCCTGGGCAGCTCCCCGAGTCTGGGGAGAGCTGCTTGCCCTTGACCCGTGGCTCCTTCTCCCTTTGCTGCCTGTCTGTGGATCATAAACCTGCTCCACTGAGCTTGTGTCTGCATGTTCTGCTTCACTGGACTCGGGCAGGGACGCTACGTGCTCCCAGATGCAGTGGGCTGAAGGGCCAGTGAGCAGTGGGCCTGCCCTGCAGAGCCGCCCTTGCTTTCCAGAGTCGTGGTGTGTAATCCTCCCCGTAGGCCGTCAGGTTTGACTTTCTGTATTTTGTTGAGGATTTTGGCATCTATATATAGTCTAAGAGATATTGGTCTAATGTTGGGTTTGGTCTTCACCTTGTTAAGTATCAGGATAACGGTGGCCTCATAGAATGAGTTAGGAACTGGTCCCTCTGTTAAATTTGTTGGAAGAGTTTGTGTTAGTTTTCTGTGACTTTAGCTGAAATAACTGAGAGGAGCTTCTTAGGAAAGTGGATATCAGCACACAGTTTTGGAGGTTCACTATCCAAGATCGGAGGGCCCCATTGCTTTGGGCATCTGAAGGCGTTAGAGGGTAGCAGAGGGTTGGTCACATGGTGAGCCAGGAAGCACAGAGACAGGGGATAAACCTTTCTTCTACCTTCCTGATGGCCTTTCTTTATAAAGCCATCACAATCTGATCATAGAACCTCAGCCTAGCAACCTAATCCAACCCCCTCACTCCCCAAAGGCTCACCTCCAGATATCGTGATTCGATCAAATCTCCCCCAGAATCCATCAACTGTTAACAGAAGATTTGGGAGCCGGTGCTGAGGCTCACTAGGCTAATCCTAATCCTCCACCTGCGGCGCCGGCACACTGGGTTCTAGTCCTGGTCAGAATGCCAGATTCTGTCCCGGTTGCTCCTCTTCCAGTCCGGCTCTCTGCTGTGGCCCAGGAGTGCAGTGGAGGATGGCCCAAATGCCTGGGCCCTGCACCCGCATGGGAGACCAGGAGAAGCACCTGGCTCCTAGCTTTGGATCAGTGCGGTGCGCTGGCCTCAGCGCGCCAGCCGTGGCGGCCATTGGAGGGTGAACCAACAGCAAAAGGAAGACCTTTCTCTCTGTCTCTCTTTCTCTCTGTCTCTCTCTCTCTCTCTCACTGTCCACTCTGCCTGTAAAAAACAAAACAAAAACATAAGATTTGGGGTTTAAATGTCTGCGTGAGTTTTGGGAGCCAGATCTTTTCCAACCATAATGGAGTTTAAGAAGGACTCCTGCTGGTGACTTTTTAAGTGTTTCATAGATCTCCAAGGAAGCTCTCCACATCTGGACTTTTCTTTGTATTACTTCAGGCAAGTTATGTGGTTTTAGGAGTTTGTCCATTTCATCTAAATTATCTCATTTGTCAGTGTGCGTTTATTCATAGTATTCTTTCATCATCATTTAAAAATTTAATGTTTATTTCTTTTCATTGTGTTTGAAAGGAAGAGAGATAGAGGCCGGCGCCGCAGCTCACTAGGCTAATCCTCCGCCTGTGGCACCAGCACCCCAGGTTCTAGTCCCCACTGGGGTGCCGGTTCTGTCCTGGTTGCCCCTCTTCCAGTCCAGCTCTCTGCGGTGGCCCGGGAGGGCAGTGGAGGATGGACCAAGTCCTTGGGCCCTGCACCCGCATGGGAGACCAGGAGGAAGCACCTGGCTCCTGGCTTCGGATCGGCACAGCACGCCGGCCGCGGCAGCACTTGGGGGGTGAACCAACAGAAGGAAGACCTTTCTGTCTGTCTGTCTTTCTCTCTCTCTCACACTAACTCTGCCTGTAAAAAAAAAAGAGAGAGAGACAAAACACAGAGAGAGAGAGAGAAAGAGCCTCAATCTGCTGGTTCTTTTCCCAAATGCCTGCGCTGGCTGGGTTGGGCTGAAGTTGGGAGTCTGGAACTCCATCTGGGTCTGTCATATGGGTGGCAGGGACCCAAGTATTAGAACCATCACCCACTGCTTCCCATAGTATACATTAACAGGAAGCTGGAATCTGAGCAGAGCCTGGACTCAAACTCAGATACTGGAAAATGGGATGCGGGACTGCATCGTGGCACAGCAGGTTAAGGCTCTGCCCGCGATGCCAGCATCCCATATGGGTGCCAGTTCAAGACCTGGCTGCTCCACTTCTCATCCCATTCCCTGCTAATGCACCTGGGAAAGCAGTGAAAGATGGCCCAAGTCCTTGGTCACCTGCACCCACGTGGGAGACCCAGAAGAAGTTCCAGGCTCCTGGCTTCAGCCTGGCCCAGCCTTAGCTGTTGTAGCCATTTGGGGATTGAACCAGTGGATGGAAGATTCTGTCTCTCCTCTTCTCTCTGTAGCTCTGCCTTTTGAAAATGGGATGTAGGCGTCTTAACTGGTGGGTCAAGTACTCTCCTCCTAATCATCATTTTTTTTAAAGATGTATTTTATATGTATTTGAAAGAGTTACAGAGAGAGGTAGAGACAGAGAGAAAGGTCTTCCATCTGTTCACTCCCCAGATGGCTGCAACAGCCAGAGCTGCGCCGATCCGAAGCCAGGAGCCAGGAGCTTCTTCTGGGTCTCCCACGTGGGTGCAGAGGCCCAAGCACTTGGGCCATCTTCTGCTGCTTTCCCAGGCCATAGCAGAGAACTGGATTGGAAGAGGAGCAGCCAGGACTAGAACTGGCGCCCATATGGAAGGCCGGCACTTCAAGCCAGGGCTTTAACCTGCTGTACCACAGCGCTGGCCCCCTAATCATCATTTTTATTTGTTGTAGTATCTCCCTGTTGTTGAAGTTGTAATACCTCCATGCTCATTTCCAACTTTAGTTATTTATATCTTTTTCTTTGTGTAGCTAAAGGTTTGTCACCTTCGTTAATCTTTTCAAAGAACCACCTTATGCTCTCATCGTCTCTATTCTTTATTCTCCTTTTGCTTCTATTTAATATTTATTATTTTCTTCCTTCTGCCTGTTTGGGGTTTAGTTTACCTCCCCCACTCCCTCAAGCTGTAGCCTCAGGTTACTGATTGATACCTTTCTGTTTTAAAACATAAACATTCAGAGCTGTAATTTTACCTCACAGCGCAGCCTTTACTACCTCTCGTAACATTGCTCAGTGTGCTTCTTGGTCAAGGTGTGCGTGCTGCATCCAGCAAATGTTTACACAGTTTGGTTTTGGGTGCTGGGGACGCTGAGTGAGCAGGATGGACAGATGGGGTCAGCTCTGACATGGAGCTGACAGCAATCAGCTGGTTGGAAATTATTGTCAACCTCAATAGAAACAAATAATGACCGGGTCGGTGGTGGTGGTGGGGGCTCTGTAAAGGATGATATTTGGGAATGGCATATCCCTGGGATGAGAATGCCCAGGCCAGAGTGAGCTGTGACTGTATTTAGGGAGGTTGAGGACAGGGAGTTTCTAAAGGCAAAAATGAGAAGTAATAATCTTTGGGCACAGAGATTAATAACCAGGGTGAGTGAGTTGCTGGCCAGGTGTTCTTCCAGTGGAAGGCTGTGGTGGCCTCCTTGTACTGTCATGGTTCTGGCAGAGTCTTCTGACAGTTGCTGTAGTTGCTGTCAGGCGATTATCATAAGAACCCCTTCTTCATGACCTCCTGGCTTGGCTTCATCTTTTTTTAGGGTTAAAACAGTTGACTCCATCTTGATTTGACAGCATACATTCCTCTCACACCGTAAAACAGGGTACAGGCCGGCGCCGTGGCTCAATAGGCTAATCCTCCGCCTAGCGGCGCCGGCACACCAGATTCTAGTCCCGGTCGGGGCGCCGGATTCTGTCCCGGTTGCCCCTCTTCCAGGCCAGCTCTCTGCTGTGGCCCGGGAGTGCAGTGGAGGATGGCCCAAGTGCTTGGGCCCTGCACCCCATGGGAGACCAGGAGAAGCACCTGGTCCTGGCTTCGGATCAGCGCGGTGCACTGGCCGCAGCGCACCAGCCGCGGCGGCCATTGGAGGGTGAACCAATGGCAAAGGAAGACCTTTCTCTCTGTCTCTCACTGTCCATTCTGCCTGTCAAAAAAGAAAAAAAAAAAACACAAAACAGGGTACAGTGATAGAGTGGTGGTTTTTAATTTTTAACTTTCTTGTCATTAATGAGTGTATTCCTATGATTAGAAAACAAAAGCATACTGAAAGATCTTGTTTGTGGGACCTTCGCTGTGGTGTAATGGGTAAAGCTGCTGCCTGCAGCGCCGGCATCCCATATGGATGCTGGTTCCAGTCCCGGCTGCTCCACTTCCCATTCAGCTCTCTGCTGTGGCCTGGGAAAGCAGTAGAGGATGGCCCAGGTTCTTGGGCCCCTGCACCCGTGTGGGAGACCTGGAAGAAGCACCTGGCTCCTAGCTTAGGATCAGCACAGCTCCAGCTGTTGTGGCCATCTAGGGAGTGAACCAGTGGATGGAAGACCCCTCTCTCTATAACTCTGCCTTTCAAATAAATAAATATTTTTTAAAAATCTTGTTTGCAAGGTTTCTCAGCTCAGGTACCAGCTACTCCTGCTGTACTGTCCTGCCTCTCTTTTTAGGATTAATACAGACTTGTGGGGTGCTGGATCAATCAGACATCCCGGACTGAAGCAGAGGTGGGGGGATTTTAGGGGTCTGGATATGACCTTTACCAACCAGGATAGGAGTATTCATATGTTTTAACTAGCACAACCAGGTTGGCATGGATGGGCTGAATAGTCACATTATCTATAAATACCCGTTTCTGCTAGTTTCTTCCGTATCCTTCCAGTCTGCTTATTTGCTTGATTGAATATTTATTTACTTATTTATTTATTTGAAAGGCAGTGACTGAGAAAGCTCTTCCATCTATTAGTTTACTCTCCAGATGGCTACAACAAGCAGGTCTGGGCCAGGCTGAAGCCAGCAGCCAGGACCTCCGTCTGGATCTCCCATGTGCTTGGCTTTTCTGCTGCTTTCCCAGGTGCATCAGCAGGCAGCTGGATCGGAAGCGGAGTGCTTGGAACTCCAGTATCGACCAGAAGGCCACCTGTTCCTCCCGCCCATCTGTGACCTCCTCCCTTTGACGTTCTCCTCTGTATTGACGTCCTTGGCAGACACCTGCCCTTCCTCAGACATCCACGTGCCCACAAGCGGCTCTGTCACATGGCACCTTCTCAGGGAGGCTTCTCTGATCCACCTCACCTCACTCACACACTCCCTTGGTTTCCTGGGGCTGCTGTAACAAATGACTACAGATGTGGTGATGAATCCACAGAGCTCTGGAAGGTAGAAGTCTGGAATCAGGGTGTGGGCGGGGCTCCTGAGGCCCTGAGACTCTGGGAGCACTTTTGTTCCTTGTCTGGTGGCTGCATCTCTCATGTGTGCTTCTGTGGTCGCAGTGCCTCCTCCCTCTCTCTATGTCTGTCTGTCTCTCTCTTAAAAAGTTTTCAGGCCGGTGCCGCAGCTCAATAGGCTAATCCTCCACCTGCGGCGCTGGCACCTGGGTTCTAGTCCCGGTTGGGGCGCCGGATTCTGTCTCGGCTGCCCCTCTTCCAGGCCAGCTCTCTGCTGTGGCCAGGGAGTGCAGTGGAGGATGGCCCAAGTGCTTGGGCCCTGCACCCGCATGGGAGACCAGGAGAAGCACCTGGCTCCTGGCTTCAGATCAGCGTGGTGTGCCGGCTGCAGCGCGCCGGCCGCGGCGGCCATTGGAGGGTGAACCAACGGTAAAGGAAGACCTTTCTCTCTTATGTTTCAGTTACAGCTCAGTAGTATTATGTTCACATTGTTGTGAAACAGACCTGCAGAACTTCTCATTTTGCAAATCTGAAGCTCTGTAACTACTGACAGCTCCCCACTTGGGGCTGGTGTTATGGTATAGTGGGTTAACCTGCCATTCGCAACACTGGAATCCCATATAGGAGTGCTGGTTCGAGTCCTGGCTACTCTGCTTTCTGTTAATGCACTTGGGAAGGCAGCAGATGATGGCTTAAATACTTGGACCCCCCTGCCACCCAGGTGGGAGATCAGGATGGAGTTCCTGGCTCCTGGCTTCACCCTGGCACAGGCCTGGCTGTTGTGGTCATCTGGGGAGTGAAGCAGCCAATGAAGATCTCTGTATCTCTTCCTCTCTCTGTTTTGCTCTGCCTTTCAAATAAATAAATAAATAAATAAATCTTAAAAAATAAATCCCCATTTCCCCCAGCCTGTTAACTACTGTTCTACTTCCTGCTTCTATGGTTTTTCAATACTTTAGATACCCAGAATAAATGGAATCCCTGGTATCTGTCAGACCAGGTTATTTCCCACTGAATCAGGATTCCTCTTGACAGCCCTGAAACTCAGAAGCCCCTCACTGTTTTCTTCTGTCCCCCCAAACCTCTCGGGTTTGTCTTTCTGAACAGGTTCCAGCCATCAAAGCCAGGCTGTTAGATGCTGTTGCCCAAGTGACTTTTACAGGCTTCACCACCCAGCTGGCCTCCGTGTCCCCGCTCCCCTGACGCTGACATCTGAGTCACACAGGCACACAGAGAGGCTTCTGACCTGTAGATGACACCTGGAACCAAAGTCCCCCCCCCCCCCCGAATTAAAGTTAGACAATGAGTTGAAACAGGAGAGTGAGACAGTGTCAGGCAGTGAGGAGTCTGACAGGTGACGTCAGCTGCTGGACTTTGTTACACCAGTCCACAGCTGGTCCTGCCTGAGGCTCCAGCAATCAAATACGGCCTTGGAAAGACACCTGTGTCCTGACTTCTTTCCTGGCCCCATAAAACCTTCCCCAGACGCAGTCAGGGAGACAGATTTGAGTTCTGCCTCTCCCCTCCTTGCTGGCTGGCCACTCATATAAAGACTTTTCCAAGGGCCAGCGCTGTGGCCCAGTGGGTTAGTGCCCTGGCCTGAAGTGCTGGCATCCCATATGGGCACCAGTTCGAGACCCGGCTGCTCCACTTCCTATCCAGCTCTCTGCTATGGCTGGGAAAGCGGTGGAAGATAGCCCAAGTCCTTGGGCCCCTGCACCCTCATGGGAGACCCAGAAGAAGCTCCTGGCTCCTGGCTTTGGATTGGCGCAGCTCTGGCTGTTGCAGCCAATTGGGAAATGAACCGTCGGATGGAAGATATCTCTCTCTCTCTCTCTGCCTCTCTTCTCTCTGTGTAACTCTGACTTTCAAATAAATAAATAAATAAATAAATCTCTAAAAAAAAAAAACTTTTCCAGAGGACTGGTGTCACATTGTATTTGCACATATTGAGCTAGGAACCCAGTATGTCCAGTAACATGTCTGCCTGCGATGACTTGTGTCACAAAGGATAATGTTCTCAAGGTTTATACACATTGCCACATCATCCCTTTATGGGCTTGTACTATTCCATTGTGTATATACTAAGGGTACTTAAAAAAAATTCACAGGGGCCGGCGCTATGGCTCAGCGGATTGAAGCCCCAGCCTGAAGCACCAGCATCCCATGTGGGTGCCAGTTTGAGTCCCGGCTGCTCTACTTCTGATCCAGCTCTCTGCTATTGCCTGGGAAAGCCATGGAGGATGGTCCTAGTCCTCGGGCCCCTGCACCCACGAGGGAGACTTGGATATAGTTGTCAGGCTTCTGGCATCAGTCTTTTTTTTTTTTTTTAGATGTATTTTTATTTATTTGAAAGGCAGAGTTACAGAGAGAGGTAGACAGACAGGTCTTCCATTCTCTTGTTCACTTCCCAAATGGCCACAACAACCAGAGATGGCTGAAGCCAGGAGCCTCTTCCAGGTCTCCCATGTGGGTGCAGGGGCCATGCACTTGGGCCATCCTCTGCTGTTTTTCCAGGCACATCAGCAGGGAGCTGGATCGGAAGTGGAGCAGCTGGGACTTGAACTGGAGCTCATATGGGATCTTTAACCTGCTACACCACAGCACTGGCCCCTGGCTTCAGTCTTACACAGTGCTGGCTGTTGTGAGCATTTGGTCAGTGAATCACCAGATAGAAGGTTTGTCTCACTCACCTGTTTGCTCTGTGTATGTGTCTGTTGCTCTGCCCTTCAATTAGATGAAAATAAATACACAAAAATATTTATTTTATTCATTTATGTGAAAAACAGAGAAGGAAAGAGAGATCTTCCACCTTCCGGTTCACTCCCCAGATGTCTGCAATGGCCAGAGCTGGGCCAGGAGTTTCAACCTGGTCTTCCACATGGGTACAGGGGCCCAAGTACTTAGGCCATCTTCTGCTGCTTTCCCAGGCCATTAGCAGGGAACTGGATTGGAAGTAGAGCAGCTGAGACTTGAACCCTTGCCCAAATGGGATACTGGTGCTGCAGGCAGTGGCTTTACTGGCTAAGCCACAGTGCTTGCCCCATAAATAAATATTTTTTAAATTTATAGAAAAATGGAATTGTAAGGTTATTTTGGTGCAATTTTTTAAAATCCTTGCAATGTTTCCATAATATGCTTACCATGAGCCTTTTGAAAACCTCTTGTAGGGCTGGCGCCGTGGCTCACTAGGCTAATCCTCCACCTGCGGCACCGGCACCCAGGGTTCTAGTCCTGGTTGGGGCGCCGGATTCTGTTCCAGTTGTTCCTCTTCCAGGCCAGCTCTCTGCTGTGGCCCGGGAGTGCAGTGGAGGATGGCCCAAGTGCTTGGGCCCCTCACCCCATGGGAGACCAGGAGAAGCACCTGGCTCCTGCCATCAGATCAGCGCGGTGCGCCGGCTGCAGCGCGCCGGCCGCGGCGGCCATTGGAGGGTGAACCAACAGCAAAGGAAGACCTTTCTCTGTCTCTCTCTCTCACTGTCCACTCTGCCTGTAAAAAACAAACAAACAAACAAAAACCTCTTACATGTACAGCTTCAACATTGGGTGTGTATGTGGGTGTTTTTTTGCCAGAATGAACATCTTTTAGGAGAAGGCATTTAGCCTAGTGGTTAAGGTGCTGATTAGGAGTCCAGTGTCCCACATGAACTGCGTGGGTTTGATCCCCAGCTCTGGTCGTGATTCCAGCTTTCTGCTAATGCACCCTTGGAGGCAGCATTGTGGCTCAAGTGCCTGGACTCCCTCCATCCAGGTGCTCTGAGTGCCCAGATTGAATTCAAGCAGTCTCAGCTGTCATGGGCATTTGGAAAACGAACCAGTGGATAGGTGATCTGCTTAGCTACCTCTGCCTCTCAAAAAAAAATTATATATTTTCGGCCAGGGCCGCAGCTCACTTGGCTAATCCTCCGCCTGTGGTGCGGGCACCCCAGGTTCTAGTCCCTGTTGAGGCGCCGGTTCTGTCCTGGTTGCTCCTCTTCCAGTCCAGCTCTCTGCTGTGGCCTGGGAGTGCAGCGGAGGATGGCCCAGGTGCTTGGGCCCTGCACCCCATGGGAGACCAGGAGAAGCACCTGGCTCCTGGCTTCAGATTGGTGCAGCGTGCCGGCAGTAGCAGCCACTTGGGGGATGAACCAACGGAAGGAAGACCTTTCTGTCTCTGTCTCTCACTGTCTACCTCTGCCTGTCCAAAAAAAAAAATTATATATTTTTTAACAAGATAAGTTTAACCCACTGGATCACACCACCAGCCCCTGCATACATTTTTCCAAGTGCCCTTGCGTGCACTGCGTTGTGTTTGTCTCTGCACCCTGGCGTTCCCATTGCCCCACCTCTTGTTGTGAATGATGCTGCCGCAGTCATGGGGGCGCAGACGTTTCCTCCAGATCCAGAGCGCAATTCCTGTGGCTGTATACCCAGAAGTGGGGTTGCTGGGTTGTATGGTAGCCCTATTTTAGCATTTCCCGTTGCCTGGTTTTGTTTTAATCCAAAGTGTGTGAGCTGTTTCTGTGTCTGCCACCAGGGCACTGTCCTTGGATTTAGGGCCCACCTAGTTAATCCAGGATTATCACATCTCACACGCCTTAATTACACCTGCAAAGACCCTTTTTCCGAGTAAGGTCACATTCACAGGATTCTGGGCGTCACATGTGGACATCTATCTTTGGGAGCCCCTCTTCAACCCATTGCACCCCTTCCCGCTTCAAGCCTTGTTTTTTCTTTGTCACTTATTTCCAGTTGACATCTTTGCATTTTTGTCTTTTTTATTGCCAAACAGCAAAGCCTCAAGGA
Source organism: Sylvilagus bachmani (assembly GCA_015711505.1). Taxonomy (NCBI): domain Eukaryota; kingdom Metazoa; phylum Chordata; class Mammalia; order Lagomorpha; family Leporidae; genus Sylvilagus; species Sylvilagus bachmani. The sequence goes on along the minus strand of CM027392.1, from coordinate 55,456,075 downwards.
CCAGGATTTTTGGTGGTGTTGTGTATTGGTGTTTTGGTGGTGTGGTATTGGTGTTTTGGTGGTGTTGTGGTATTGGTGTTTTGGTGGTGTTGTGGTATTGGTGTTTTGGTGGTGTTGTGGTATTGGTGTTTTGGTGGTGGTGTGGTATTGGTGTTTTGGTGGTGTTGTGGTATTGGTGTTTTGGTGGTG